>CAWUFW010003747.1:0-1200000 GCA_963921515.1 Calotriton arnoldi | reverse complement strand
GACTGTTACAGATACCACCCGTTTCCATTACCATTAAGGTCAATGCTATTTTGCCTCACATCCCTCAGTACAAAATACTGCAGGCTGGTAAGTGAGCTTTGTTACGGATTGTGCAGGATTTGATTGAGAAAGGAGTGATTGAGGAGATGACTGTGAATGTCTGCAATAGCCCTATTCTTCCAATACTCAAGAAGGCACCTTCGGGTCCCTCTGATGACAATGCAGATGTTTACCGTTTTGTGATTGATTTGCGTGAAGTTAACAAGATTGTGGTCCCCCAGTTTCCAGTGGTTCCGGACATTACGACACTCCTGACTATAATACCTTCTTCTGCCAAGTTCTTCTCTGTCATTGATCTGAAAAATGCTTTCTTTAGCATCCCTATACATCCTGACAGTAGGTATCTTTTCGGATTCACACTGGCTGGTAGAAGTTTTACCTTCTGCCGCGCTCCACAAGGGTATACTGAGAGTCTGAGTATTTATAGTCAGGCATTGAAAGGTCAACTGGATTCCTTTTCACTCCCTACAGGTAATGTATTGCTTCAGTACGTGGATGATCTTCTCATTGCTTCCGACATGGAGCAAGGTTGAAAAGATAGTACAGTAAAATTATTGCTTCATCTAGCCCACCATGGTCATAAAGTCTCCCTTTCTAAATTCCAATATTTTCGACAGGAGGTCACCTACATAGGTCACCTACTGTCGAAGGAGGATAGGAGATTGACTCTGGAACGCATCAGTACCATTGTTAAAATGCCCCTTCCTTAAACTCATAAAGATGTGCGCGCTTTCATTGGCATTACTTCTCACTGTCGCCAATGGATCTCTAACTATTTCCTATTAACGAAACCCCTTAACCACTAAAGATGTGCAAGAACCCCTTGTTAGAATTGAATCGAAAAATTACTATATTTTTTTGCATTTTACTCCTAATAGTGTTAGCATTGATATAGCTAATACATTGGTAGGCATACTGTGTGAAAATGCAGTCAGTGGATGCCGGCACTATATTTGTTTGGTTGACTTGTGTACCACCATTTTGTTTTCTAAGACGCCATTTTACAGTATAATCGAAACTGCTACTTGCTCAGTTACGAGAAATGGTCCTTGGTAAGTTTCGTTTCTTCAATGTTAAGTTTTGCTCATTAGTGCATTCTTCTACTGCTACATCGAGGCCTTCTCCCACCTGTCTGGTGGGGAGGATAAGCTAGACGACCTTGACAGTAGATAGCTTGTGCCAGGCTGTGGAATCGAAACTTATGCTCTGTACCCCCATTGTATTGCGACAGCTACCAGTGTTTTTCCATGATAGGCAGGTCTTCGTGGGCTCTGCAACCTACTTAATGTATCTTTATGCTTGTTAGAGTCAGTCCCTCGTCAGCCATCAGTAGAGGCTGGTCAGATTGGACTCCACTGCAGTGTATCTTGTGAATAAACTAGTTTGCTTGCATTCTCTACTGCGCCATTGACTCTGCATTGAATGGAAGGCTAGCGGAGGTCTAGAGTGACCCGAGTGACCCTAAACGGGTCATTTCCTTCACCCTGCCTTGGACGCCTGAATGTCAGCATGCTTTTGAGCAATTAAAGGTTGCGCTTTGCTCTGCCCTCCATGCAATTATCTCTGATGGTGCCCTTGTTGACATTTGGAGGCACGACCACCCGCAGCAAAGAGAGGGGACATGTATTTCAGAACACCACAAGGCCTGGTCCAGACTGGATTTCTGGCTTGTGTCTCGGGATGTGGCCACATGGGTAACTGAGATAAAACACCTCCCCAGGTCCCTGTCGGACCATGCGCCCTGTTTTCTGGGTGTTGAACTGCCAGATTCTCCTCCGTCTATGTTTATGTGGCGCTTGCCGCCGGAAGCCCTTTTAGATGATGCATTTAAGGAGGAAATTAGGACTATTTCACCCTAAATGAGGGTTCGGTTGATACCCAAGCCTCACTCTGGGAGGCATTTAAGATCGTAATTAGGGGCAACTGTATAGCCCGACATACCGGTGTCTTGAAGGCACTACGTGGCACGCTTGAAAATTTGGAGAAACAAATTAAAGAGCTGGAAACACAATTTTTTGCTACTGGAGATAATAAGGTAATGGCCCGATTAAAAGAGAAACTACTGGAATTTGAGGAGGAGGCACACCGGGAGGTAAAATTCTTAGGGAAACATGCTCAGGCCAGGAGATACGGGGAGGGAGATAGGCCGGGACGGACATTGACGTCCATGCTGCGTGCACCTAGGGCTACTGCTCACGTCACGGAACTCAAACGTACGCATAACTCCGTGATTAAAGGCCCGAAGGACACAATGGAGGCTTTCTCACAGTTCTATGCTGATTTATACACTACCAGGCAGACCTCTACTCCGGAAGGCCTGCAGCCCTTTCTTTAATCACTGGAGCTGCTTTGGCTGGGACAGGGACACAGGGAGTACCTCGACAGACCATTCACGGTGGAGGATGTAGCCCAGGTTATTAAGAGCTTGCCAGTGGGAAAGGCACCGGGGTCGGATGGCCTGACCACGGCGTTCTACAAGACCTATGTGGAGGAACTAGCGCCACGTTTAATAGCGGTGTATGAAGAAGCACAGATGTCGGGAATATTGCCACCCACAATGCGTGAAGCCATTATAATCACCCTTTTGAAACCGGGAAAGCCAGAGGATGAGCTTGACTCCTATAGGCCTTTATCACTTATAAATGTGGATGTCAAGATTCTGGCAAAATTAATCGCAACTCGGCTGCAGCCCCTGCTCCCAATGGTCGCCCGCCCGGATCAGTCGGGATTCATTCCCGGGAGGTCCACTGCACATAATCTCAGGTCCTTTTTTGCAGTAGTGCATTACCTGCATCCTAGTGTCCGGGCAGCGGCAGTGTTTCTTGACGCTACAAAAGCGTTTGATTCGCTTGAGTGGCCGTACCTCTTTCAGATTCTGGAACGGATGGGATTTAGTCCGCTGTTCAACAGTCTCATTAGACTGCTTTACACAAGGCCGTCGGCCCGGGTGCGGGTTAACGAACTGATGTCACAACCATTTGCCATCTCGAGGGGAACGAGACAGGGGTGTCCGCTGTCCCCGTTACTTTTTGCAATAGCAATGGAGCCCTTGGTGGCTCGCATCAGACAGCACTACGCAGAGAGGGGAATAGGGTTCAGTACGAGAAGTCTCCTCATATCACTCTACGCTGATGACGTCACGCTGTACGTCATTGACCCAGAGACCAACTTGGACCCGCTATTGCGAGAGTTTATTAAATTTGGGGGGCTTTCAGGGATCTCCATTAACTGGGCGAAGTCAGTCATCTTTCCCCTAACGGACGCCAGCATTCCCACCCCCACCGAATTTCCCCTCAAGTGGGCTGACAAACCGGTGAAATATCTGGGCGTCTGGCTCAGCAGGAATATCCAAGACATTTGGGAACTGAACTTCGGACGGGCTATAGCGTGGTTGGAAGGCAAGGTTACAGCGTGGGCCAGACTGCCCCTGTCCCTGGCGGGGAGGATAGCTTTGGTAAAAATGGTGGTGTTGCCGAAGCTATTATATCTTTTCATCAACGTTCCCATCCCTCTCACCCAGGCCTTTTTTAAGAATCTCAGATCCTTGCTGATTTCCGGGGTCTGGGCGGGTGGACAGGCGCGGATTTCATGGGAGCTCCTTACCCTTCCCCTGCGACAGGGAGGATTGGGAGCGCCGGACATGCAGCTATATGCAATGAGCGCCCAGGCGCAATTTTTATATCACTGGGTGCACCCAACCCCCTTTATGTCACACACCGCGATAGAGGCGGATGCGGCGGCACCTATCCCTCTACAGGTGGCATTATATCAGCAATGCAGGCGGCCCCGGTTTGATGTTGATACGGTAAACACTTTGCGATGGGCATGGGGTGGATTGGGAAAGAGAGCCAATCTCTCCATCCTCTATGCCCCATCCATACCACTCGCGCATAACCCTATGGTGCCAACAATGGAGGAAGGCCCTAGCAGAACCCTAGCGCTCAAGATGGGAATTCGAACCTTTGCAGATCTATATCCGAATGAAGAGTTTAGATCCCCTCCGGTAGCGGAGGACGGCACAAATGCGCCATTCTCTGAACTTTTTTTGTACTACAAACTTAGGGCAACGTGCAGATCGTTGCAAAACAATTTCCCGAACCCTCCCCCCACTCTGTTTGCATTGGAGAACGTGTTGAAATCTATCTCACCGTATAAACTAATCACACGTATCTACAATCACACACAAAATACCGCTCCGGTGGTACGGCCACGTGCCCTGCAGGCCTGGAACAAAGAGTTACAGACTCCGCTTACGGAGGATCAATGGACCTACTGTTGCTGCCAGCTTACTGCCCTGTCACCTAACTACAGGCTGCGCCTGATACATTTTAAGTTCCTCCATAGGTTCTACAGGACCCCTGTGAGCCTGCGCCGCATGGGACTGAGAGAGGATGACAGTTGCTGGAGATGCGGCTCTGCATCGGCCTCGTTCGTACACATGGCGTGGAGTTGTCCGTGGCTCTCGGCGTTCTGGTCCTCAGTGTTCAGCACTATACATGCTATACTAGGCACACCTGAGGTTCCAGACTTGCTGCAGGGGTTGCTGGGGTATGTGAAGGATACGCCTGTACGGGTCCGGAAACTGCATGCAATGCTGCTGCTTTTCGCAAAACGCTGTGTGGCTGTACAATGGGGGAGGAAGAGGGCTCCTGTCAGTAAAGAATGGCTGCGAGATGTGACATTCGGGCACTCGCAGCTCACTACTTTCTGGGAATTGATGCCATCTGCAGCCAGGCCTAAAGATATATGGGAGCCATTTGTGTCCTGGGCAAGGTCAGCACAGGAGAGGGACGGGGAAGATCAGGCTCGGGCGGGGGCTATGTCGGACGGGGCGGCAGGGGCTGCAGAGGCGCGGACAATTGGCTAAACAGAAAGGTCTAGCTCCTTGGGGGGGATTGAGAGGTGCTGCGGTGCATAAATTGGGATGCATGTGTACTACTAGATGAGATGTGTTAGTGATCATACCATGGTCCGGTTTTTCTTGTTCTAGACTGTCTTGATTTTTTAGGAACTGCCTGATTTGTACTATGTAATTGGCATGTTTGTAATGGTTATGTTATTGTTTGGAAAAATTGATAAATAAATAAAAAAAAAAAAAAAAGTTGCGCTTTGCTCGGCACCTGTGCTTGGTACTCCTAACTATGCCAAGCCGTTCGTGCTGTACGTACACGAATCCTCTGGTTGTGCGCTTTCTGTTTTAACACAAACATTTGGAGATAAACAAAGGCCATGTCCTTACTTTTCTACTCTGCTTGACCCCATCGCAAGAGCCCTCCCGAGCTGTCTAAGAGCGGTCGCGGCTGTGGCCGTCTCTATCAGACAATCGGCGGGGCTCGTACTTGATGCCGACCTCACAGTTATGGTACCCCATGCATACACTTTTGAATAAGACAAAGACGCAGCACCTCCCCAGTGCACGTCTGACTGGTTACGAGCTAACGTTCTTCCAGAAGCATATCATGATCAAACGCTGTACCACTCTGAACCCAGCCACGTTACTACCCCTCCCTTCTGAGAATGAGGAAATTGACATACATGATTGCATTTTTCGAACAGAGGAAGAGGCATAGGGATGGGTAGACCTGACTGATGTTCCCTTATCTGACCCCCAAGGGGAACTATATGTCGATGGCTCTTGTTTCAAATTACCAGATGGCACCACCACTGCAGCATACGCGATTACTACACTGCACATGGTAGTTGAGACATCACGAGTTCCTTATCAGTCCGCCCAAGCAGCTGAGTTAGTGGCCCTTATTCGCGCATGCGAGCTGAGTGAGGGACTGACTGTCAATATTTATACGGACAGTCAGTACGCCTTTGGAGTTGCCCATAATTGCGGGCGGCTCTGGGCAGAGAGAGGGTTCCTCACCTCCCACGGGACCAAGATTCAACATGGCCAGCTCATATATAGGCTTTTGTCGGCTTTGACACTCCCCAAGAAGTTGGCCATAGTGAAGTGCAGCGCGCACAAGAAGGTTACTGATGATGTAGGAAAGGGTAATGCGTTGCAGATCAGACAGCTAAGGAGACAGCCCGAACAAAGTTGAAAAGAATGTTTGTAGCAGGTCCCGCTAGGTGGGTGCCCGAGGTTACCATGTTTGAGGACACCCTAAAGCATGTGAAGGAAATACATAGTTGGGCCACAATAGAGGAGTTGGCAGTGTGGCAAGAAAGTACAGCAAGTTTGAATGATGAGGGATGCTTGATCGATAAGTCAGGGAAGCAGAGATGGATGTTGCCAGATGCGTATGTATTCCTGTAGTTACTATGACCCATGGCCCAGCCCATATTAGTGCTAAGGGCATTTGCAGGTTGTTAGACCCTGTATGGCAGAATGATAACATATCCAAGACGGATTTCCTGGTTTCGGTTTGCCCTGCTTGATTTGGAGTGATAATGGAAGCAACTTTAATGCCAGGGTCATACAGCTAATCTGCGATGGTCTGCATGTAAAGCAGAAGTTTCACACTGCAAACCATCCACAGTCAGCAGTTTGGTTGAGAAGTACAACGGTACGCTCAAACTGAAGTTGGCAAAGATTCTGGAGTCAACAGGACTAAAATGGCTAGATGCTTTACCGTTAGCTCTCTTGTCCACAAGAACAACAGCTCACTCTAGAACAGGATTGTCATCCTACGAGGTCGTGTTCGGGTGCCCGGCAAATGTCTGGGGCGTCTCGCGACCTTGTCGGTTCTCAGAGATAGAGTACCCCCTATTGACAGATTTTCAGCTAATTGATAGAGATAGTCTGTGTTCTATTCACCAACAGATTCGTGAAAGTCTCCTACCTGTACCTGAGGGGCCCGGACATGATATACGGCCTAGTGACTATGTGATGGTCAGACGATCCCAGCGAAAGAAAAGTCTGGAGCCTCGCTGGATGGGACTGATCCAGGTCCTCCTTGCAACCCACACCGCCATAAAGGTCAACGGTCGAAAGAACTGGATTCACACCTCGCACTGTCGCAAGGTGCCCCCGCCCTTACCCTACGACCAGTGGGTGAGGGATGGAATAGGGGACTCGGAGTGCGAACAAGTGCCGCGATTCGTTCCTTTCTCCGATGCCAAGCTCATATGGACCCAAACTGACAAGGAGAATGATGAGGTGTTCAATGCGGCGACGCCCCCGGAGATCAGAGCTATAGAGTCAGAGCCTTCTTCAGCTGGCCCCTCAGTGCCTAAGCCCCTTTCTATTGACCCCTCTGAGCCTGGCCCCCTTTATAATGATCCCTCTGTGCCAGGAGTAGCTAGGTACAATTTGCGCCCTCAATGGAGGAATAGTGCAACAAAGGAAAAGTAAGATTAGCTAGGGATGGACTGTGGAAGTTAGGGCGTACTCTGCTGTAGTACCAACAGTGTTAGTTTAGACAGGGACGAGATTGGTGCACTGTTCCGGACATTGTACAGGGTAAGTTGAGCGTGCTCTCCAGGAGGGGAGTACATTACCCTGCAACGTGGGATGCGGATCCGAGCTAGGACTGAGCAGCTCCACCGCCGGTGCTCAAGAGCGCCAACGTTGGTGAACAATAGGAGCCTGCCAGTGAGGCTCTGATGGTCAGAAACCCAAGCATGTTAAATATGTATGAGTAGCGGAGAACATTCCGCACACAATGTTTGTAACAAAATAAAAGGAATTGTATGATCCTTTATTGGTATAATTTAGTTGAAATGTTCATTTGTAAAAGTTGAATTGAATTCAGAAATTTAAAAAGCAATTCGTACAGCTGTGCGAAAGGGGGTCAAGTGCACTATTTCACTTGTAGCAACTCACATTCCTCCTATTGAGACACTATGTGCTGTTTGCACAGGGTTGCATTGTGTGCTGTTTACCAAAGTTTGGAATTTCCTTTGACTTATATGTGTCCAGGATTCCTATTTTGACTCTGCCTCAATGCCTGCTAAGCAGTCTGCTGACTTTCCATTATTTTCACCGCTGTTTTCCTCCTCAGGCACTCACTCACACAGGAGCGGTGAGGGAACTACATGTCCCAAGCTCCCGAGCGCGATGGCTAACGTGGGATGGGCTCTAGCATAAAATGGGCCCCGCCCATGACGCACGCTCGCTATTCTCAAGCTTGGCTTTGGGACTGTCATCAGCCGAGTCTCTTGTTAGCCGCGCCTGACAGCGGTGTGGTTCTTGGTCAGTGACAGCCGTGGAGGAGTCTGATGGCGGCCGCCTTTGAAGAGGATAGTGACTCAGCTTGTGGCAGATGCCGAGAAACCAGTTTGTTGAGTATTTAGAGTAATTAAGATTGGCCAAATCTCTGTGGTAAGAGCGCATCGTGCCAATCTGTCCAAAAGCACAGAGGGTGTCATTTTTGGAACCATTTCTACCGAGTGAATACTGTTGACGATAAACATATACTTTGGAGGCAGGTCCTGCATACGTGACATTGTAACGGTTAGGGGATTACAGGAAGCACTAACCCCCTTAGTTGAACTTTACAAGAACATAGTTGTGACTGCTCAGCTGTTATGCAGACCTCACAGCAAGGCCTGCTCACGGCTACTACAGAGCAGTGTTTGGTAGGTATACTGTACATTGCGATTATGAAGCGCTGCATTTTGATATCTGTTGTTGAATACAAGTCTTGCTTGTTGCTTATGATCTTTTGTCTTTAACGCTCATAGATTGCTACAAACACCTCCATCACAAAGGGACTACAAACAAGGGGTGAGGTGAATATTGTACGAGTCCTTCAGTCGTGAGTGCATACAGGGGGAATCTGTTAGGTGCCAATTACGAGTCTTTATTGTTTCTCTTATGGTCACTCTCCCTACAGTTGCTTCCCCAACCATCCTTTCCCTCACCTGGCCACTACAATAGTCTGCGTCATAATGGCATTCAGACTTGGTGGTGCCTGGATGTGGACATGCTAACATTGTGAAAGCTCTGAGGAATTAAAGGTGATCTAACAGTTGGCTGGCCTCCTGATCAGAGCCTCAGGGACAGAAAGACTCCAACCACCATGTACCCAGTCTCTCGACTCAATCTGCTGTAAGTCCTACCCCCCAAGTGGTGCCATCCCAGCCCTAGACCCTTGGAAGTGGGCCTGAAGCTGTTCTGCCAGCCTAGCTGTAGTCCCATGAGCAGAATCAACACATCTCCTTGCACTATATCGGAACCACTGCTGTGCGATTCATCCCCGACACAGGACCTCGCAGTGCGGCCCGCAGCCTCCTTGGAACTGCCTCTGCATGACAGATCCTCAACACAGACTTTCACATCGCAAGCCTCTTGTCGACGGCATCCTCAACAACAATGCAGGACTTCACATCACATCCCCCCAGCTTCCTCGGAACCACCGATGTGAGAGGCATCCTCGATGCCGAATCCCGCAACGCTACGCTATCAGGATTTAAGGTACCTTGTTCAGCGGGCCTAGCTTGATCCCTCTATCTAGCCTACGCTCCATCGCGGCTGACCTGAACTTGTGAATTTGTCCTGGTCTGGCGTGACAGGATAGCCACAGTTGGCGCTTTGTGCTTCTTGGCACTATTTTCAGTTATATCTTTCAAATTGCACATTTTTGGTACTCATGGTTGGATTTTTGCAGTTTTTCGTCTCAAATAATTTACTAAAATGTATTCCATTTTTAGGTCGAGCATAATCGTACAACCTCTTGTATACTTTAGTATACTTCTCTTGTGGACATAAAGCCATCCCCATGCTTCTGATTTGTTTGTTTCAGTGTTCTTTAAAAATCCTTGCTTGCTAGTGGTCAGTCCTGCCTCTTTGTTCCTCCTTTTCTCTTTAGTTCCTCCCAGCAGCAGGGATTAACTACGGTATTCTTACGCTTTGTCACGTTTATCTGTTCTTTCAGGACTTTTTTATTATTGATTTCCTGCTCTAGTTTGGCAAAGTTTCCCTTTTAGTTTGCAGAGCATCCTTGCTCTGAGCTTAGCTTCGCTGCAGCGCTGTCTGTAAATAGGGCTGTAAATCATGCTATGTTGGTCACATTTACAACACCCATGCCCCCTTTGTTGTTTTTAGTTCGAGCATAGGAGACCTTCTGTATACTTTAGTACTTTCATTTCCATGTGATTGAAAACAGGCCTGTAAATCTTGTCATGGCGATGTTTTCATGTTTCACCATGGCGCGACAACAAAGCTGGCATCTGCATCGAGAGGAAGCTGCTTTGAGCAATATGGTCACTTACCAGATTTGCATTGCCCGGGCTCAAGCTACTCATGGGAGCCTTTTGTCACAGTGCTTAAGTGCAAACATTCACGCAAAAAAATACATTCTTCCTTCATCAATTCTGTTAATTACGGAAATATGTTGTTCAGGGTTTTGTGATTTAGCAGCAGACAAATCTTTATTGATTTGCAAGTGGACAGCGGAGTGAATGAATCCTTGTCTAAAAATAGATATCCGCTTGTGAAAACGTGAGAGATGTGAATTCGGTGCACCGTTAATATCACTGTTAAACGCTCGCTCTGGCAAGTGGGAAACGACGTTCATGATGCTTTTTTTTACACTTCAGAATCACTTGAAGGAGCATTTGAAAAATGGAGCAATTTATACTCTAGAAGTCCATGGCAAAGGGGTCGACTTTAACTTTCCGTTTACTGCTTAAATGGCAAATCCGTCTTTCATCACGATGGACTTCTCTGTGGGGCCTTAGTAAAGGGGACGGGTGCCATGCTTGTTTGTTTATTCACATGAGGCTGCCTTTTGGTGCACAGCGTAACGCAGCTCTTACTAGTGGGCACTGGAGCAGGCACACATCAGAGAGCAACTCTGACAGGCGCCTTGCCAACGTGCCTCCCAAGCAGGCACTAACAGATTCCCTCTGCGTCCTCCGAAGTTCCAGGGTAGATAACTTTTAATAAGTTCGTTTATGGGACTGTTTCTTACATTAAAGCGCCAAACACAGACCCGCTATGGACTTCTTAGCGCTACACAGAGACAAACAAGATGCTCACAGGTTAACACAGGTAGAAATGTGAGAACACATTACTCACTGCGGTAAAGAAAGAACTTTTGTGGTTTAGCGTGCGTCATTGTATTAAGGCACCCACGAGCTATGCAGCACAGCAAAAATTCTCGAAGGAGGTTTAAAAGGGCTAAATGAATATCTGTGCAGAATACAGCATGCGTACAATAATAACTCCTTAAGTAGCGCACAGCACAAACTGAAGTGTCATTTAATAATAGGTGGCATCATTACTCATACTCATTTAATCTAAAATTCAAGGATGTAATGCTGCATCGACCCCTAAACCTGCAGGCAGCACCAAAGACCTGCTTTAGGACCTCAGTCTGCGTGATACCGTCCTGTCAGAGACTATAGTTGACTGTTCTCAACAATCGCGCTCTAGCAAGCTATTCCAGTAAAAGGCGCTTATGGTCAGGGACTACCGACAATCCCCCTCCCTGTCTTGCGCACTACCACAGTTAAACAATTAAAGCAATTGGACATGAGAGGAGTTTTCTTTGGAAGGCGGGGGTCTCGCGACCCCCGGCCGTATTTATTAAAACATGAAAACAAATTAAAATTTGAAATAAACAATATTTACACAAGCATTTTTATGCAGAAAAATTAGACATTAGATTACAATCAATGTAGACAGGTATCAATGGCTAACCTTAACAAATGTCTAATACAGCGTGTTTCCTAACCGAATCTAACATCATACTTATTACTTTTCTGCATATCCTAGTTTTGGGCCTACGGCAAGGTCGCTAACCGGTGTCAAATCCTTATTAACCAGCTACGCCCTCACGTATGAGTGCGCATGCGCAGAGGGCCCGTTTACCGAGAGGGTACTTCCCCCCTCCCGGTTACCCCCGTACGCTCCATGAACTCCATTACCCAAAGGGGGGGCCCTTGCACTCTGCGCCATTTAATGACGTCATTGTGCACGTGCGGGGTGGCTAACCAGCCCAAAGAAAGCGTGACTCCCCCTCCCCCGCACCCATGCAACCAAGCGGATGTACCACCCCTGGAGTTCTGGGAGAGACCACTTGCCCCTCCCCCTGGGCGACCCCATTCAAGAATGGTGACGCCCCCTAAGGACCTTAAATTGACTGCTCACCGATCATGACCTTACCGCCTGACCAAGGACTATCAATAAATACGACAATTATGTTACCTGCAAACGGGAAAAGGCCTAAGGACAAAGTTTACACAAAACCTCACTGTGCAACCATAACTTGATACTACAGCCTGTAAACGGGAAAAAGGCCTAAGGAAAAACTCACACCAACTCACAACTACAGTGAAAACGAACCTAAAAATGATACAATCAACACACAAACACAAGAGTCTGCTTCAGGGGCTGGTGGGTGGGAAAGATTATTCTGCGCCTTGACGAGGCGCGGGGCAAGCCTGGGGAGTGCGGGAACAAGAGGGCGCCTCCCGCGCTCCCCCGGCCTTTTAACCCCTCTGGGGGCAGACCAGTTACAACTGGTCCGCCCACTCTGGCTCCCCTCCTTTGACCCGGAAGCAATTAGATTGCTTCCGGGTCAATGCAGGAGCCAGCACCAATCGGCGGTAGGGCGCGCCCACCGCGTCATCAAGACGCGGCGGAGGGGCACGCCCCACCACCGAGAGTGCAGGGGAGGAGGGGCCGGCGCCCCGCCATACGAGCGGGGGGCCGAGCGGCCCCCCTTTCCTTATGGTCAGGGACTACCGACAATCCCCCTCCCTGTCTTGCGCACTACCACAGTTAAACAATTAAAGCAATTGGACATGAGAGGAGTTTTCTTTGGAAGGCGGGGGTCTCGCGACCCCCGGCCGTATTTATTAAAACATGAAAACAAATTAAAATTTGAAATAAACAATATTTACACAAGCATTTTTATGCAGAAAAATTAGACATTAGATTACAATCAATGTAGACAGGTATCAATGGCTAACCTTAACAAATGTCTAATACAGCGTGTTTCCTAACCGAATCTAACATCATACTTATTACTTTTCTGCATATCCTAGTTTTGGGCCTACGGCAAGGTCGCTAACCGGTGTCAAATCCTTATTAACCAGCTACGCCCTCACGTATGAGTGCGCATGCGCAGAGGGCCCGTTTACTGAGAGGGTACTTCCCCCCCTCCCGGTTACCCCCGTACGCTCCATGAACTCCATTATCCAAAAGGGGGCCCTTGCACTCTGCGCCGTTTAATGACGTCATCGTGCACGTGCGGGGTGGCTAACCAGCCCAAAGAAAGCGTGACTCCCCCTCCCCCGCACCCATCCAACCAAGCGGATGTACCGCCCCTGAAGTTCTGGGAGAGACCACTTGCCCCTCCCCCTGGGCGACCCCATTCAAGAATGGTGACGCCCCTAAGGACCTTAAACTGACTGCTCACCGATCATGACCTTACCGCCACAGGCCAGCATAGTTGACCGACTATCTGGCCCCCCTATCCTCCTCTTCCGAAAGGTCATGCCTACTTAGAACCTCCCAGCCATGCCAAAATGTTCTCCAGAAAAAGTTGGTTACCTGCCCCAGTCAGATGGACCCCGTCTTGCAAGAAGAACTGTTCCCCCAGATACACCCATGTGGTATATTCTGTAGTTGAGGTGACCGAAATAATTTCTCTATCTTGTTGTTGATCCTCTTTACCGAGTGATTCAACGCCCTGATCGAGTCCCCCCTCCATTTGAGCCTAGGAATCATCTGAGACCACACTATGGTGCAGCCTTGGCATCTTTTAGCTAGCCAGTTTACTTCCGAAATTATCTCCTCCACCAGGACCCTCCTGCCCAGTTTCACCAGATCGTTGCCCCCCAGGTGTAGGATAACTACTGCGGGCGGCGGGGTGTGTCTATTGAGCAACTCTGTAAAGAACCCCCTAAACTGACTGAGGCATAGGCCCCCCCTACCATGAAAGGAAACTTTGAAACCTCCTTCTTCCGCCCTCTGTCTATAGCTACCTGAAAAGAAAACAGATTTAACGCGCTTCACAAATGAGTGACCAACCACCCATACCACTTGTGTCTCCTTCCTCCGTTCCTGTGTCCGCCGTGCTGAAGGTACTTGCTGTTGGTGACCCGGCAACAGTTTCCGCCCTGCGTGACAGGCTCGAGAAACTGAAATATAAGCAAACAACAAGACAGGCGTCAGCGTAACTTACTTGTCACCTCACAGCATGTGCATCCGCACATAACGTTTGTAACAGTTGGAAGACCATCTCCCAATCCTTTTCACGCTGCTCGCATGCAACCCTCTAGCAGTCGCCTCGGTGGCCGCACCTATCCTGAAGGAATGCGTCCCAAAATCCTTTGGATTGAAACCAGCCCTGTCCATTGTCATTGACAGTACTCGTTGGAATTGGAACCTGGTCAGTGGGGTACCGTCTGCATGCATTAACAATGCTCCCTCCTTCGCGCCCGCTCTCTGTTTGATAAAGGCTTCTACGTGGAACACTGGGCAGCAAGGATTAGCCCGTGACCGATGGAGTACCAGCCCGTCCCCCCGGGCCTCCTGGTCAGTTTTTGATTTACGTATGGTAATCAACAGCACATCGCCCAATATTTTTGTGTGTTCCAGTCGGAGACCCCCAGCATGTCCTGCTTGCTGCTAGCCACCAGTTCCCCTACCCGGAATGCCCCATAAAAGGCCAAAGTAAAGGCGGCTCTGAACAAGAGTACTTCCCCATACGAACTGCAGGTGTCAGACAAGGCATTCAATAATGATGCCAGCCGTTCTAAACCTATCGGTTGCCTGGAATCTGCGGCGGTTGCTTGCAGGCGCCGCCACCCCTTTAGTGCCTTCCGCACGACGAAACTATTCGTGGGATCTCTGGCCCCCTGAGTTGTGCCATGAAAGACACGGCCGCCCTGTGTCTGCTAGCTGTCGCTGCTGAGTGCCCCTCCTTATGTAATGCATCTAGGTACTTAGCAAAATTCTCCTCATGCTCCCATTTCTCTGCCCAGTCCCGTCCCAAAAAGGAGCAATAAGACAAAAACGTCCCTTCGTAAGCTGTCCTGGTCCTGGGCGCTAGGCTAGCTGCCACGAGGTTCTGTAGCTGGGGGCACCAATTTGCCAGAGTGTTGCTGGGAAGTGTGCAGGCGTCGCCTCCGCGGATGGTAGGTGTTCCCTGAATACCTGCATCTTAAAGCGAGAGAGTGCATCGGCTGCGTTATTCAACACCCCTGGGACATGTTTGGCCCTAAACTGTACATTGAGTTTCATGCAAACCAACACAATCTCCTTAAGTAGGCGGAGTATAAACTTACATCGTGCCGCCTGCTGGTTGATACATTCGACTACCGTCATGTTATCTGACCAGAAGATTACAGATCGATTACACAACTGATCAGGCCAAACTGTTAATGCAACCCATATTGGAAATAGCTCCAAGAAACCGATATTAGCTGTCAGGCCGCTCGCATCCCACCAAACCGGCCACCGTTGGGCCACCCACTTGTTTCCCAGTATGGCACCAAACCCCACACTGCCTGCAGCATCCGTCCATAGACCTAACTCTGCAGACGTAGTAGGGGACCGCACCACACCACTCTGCCGTTGAAGCCCTCCAGAAATGCGATCCAAATACGCATGTCCTGGCGGACCTCAGCCAGCAATCTAGTGTGATGGTGTTTCTCTCGCAGGCCCGTCATGGCCTGCGAGATTGAGCGGGAGAAGGGGCGTGCCATGGGTATGACTCTTAATGCGAAATTCAGCTGGCCCACAATCTGTTGTAGCTGCTGGAGCGTCACTCTATCTTTGACCAAACCTTGCTAGAGAGCTGCTCTGAATTTCGTGATTTTGTCTTTGGGTAACCTGAAACAACCCTCCACTGAGTCCAATTCTATGCCTAAGAATTCCAATGTGGTTGCAGGACCCACCGTCTTTCCGGGTGCCAGCGGGACCCCAAAAGCCCGCATGAGCACGCAAAATTCCTGCAATGCCCACCCACACTCCTGTGAGCCCGCCGACCCCAGAAAGAGAAAGTCATCCAGGTAATGCATGACATGGAGGTGTCCTGACGTTTGCCTAAAAGCCCATTCCAGAAAGGAACTAAATTTCTCAAAGTAGGCGCATGAAACAGAACAACCCATGGGCATTCACATATCCATATAGAATTTGTTTTGAAAAGAGAAACCTAGCAGATGCTGATCTAGGGGATGCACTGGCAGTAGCCGAAAAGCCGATTCAATGTCCGACTTGGCCATCAAGGCTCCCGGTCCGAGAGTCCTCAACATATCCACTGCTTGGTCAAAAGACGCATACTTAACACTACAAATGTCTTCATCTATGGCGTCATTTAATGATGCGCCCCTAGGTGCTGATAGGTTATGAATGAGCCTGTACTCGCCCTCCTCCTTTTTGGGGACCACGCCGAGGGGCGAGCAAACAAAATTCGGTACAGGGATGTCATTAAACGGCCCCGCTATCCTACCCAGGCGCAGCTCTTTAGCTATTTTTGCCGCCACCACATCTGGGTTGTGCTTAACTGAGAGTTGATTCCTACATTCTGGTGTTCCGGTATATCCCACCGCTGGGATCCTAAAGCCCTGCCAAAAACCTTCCTGCAACATCGCCGCCGAGGCATGGTCAGGGTACCTGTTCAGCCAAGGAGTCATAGCCAGAACGTCAATGGGTGAATGAGCTACCAACCGGCCTCCTCCCCTAATCCTGTTTCTTTCTTCCCCTGTTTCCCGAGGCGTTACCTTAATTGCGGCAGACTGTTTCTGGGTGGTAAGGATGGTTACAAATGGAACATGCGTGCCTGAACTTGCAAGTGCCCTGTGTCCTGGTGCATGTACGCTTGTTAAAATCCCAGCACACCCCTTTTCGCCCACCACTGCTCCCTGTCTTAGTGGCTGTGCCACCCCCCTGAGGTGGCCGAAAGGGCTGCTGATGATTGGAGTGGTAGCTTTTGCTCCAGCTTGGCCCCGCACTCCCTGCCGTAAACTGGCCATACCATGAAATCGAATCCACCCTATCCCATGATAATGCGTGGTCAAACTCCTTAGCCTTCCTGAAAGAAGTGTCGTACTCCTTCCACCCATCCCCTCCATATTTCTCGCTGAAAGTTGTGATCCTACTCTAGTAACATGCCATTTCTGCCTGCAAATTTGGGAAACGCTCGGCTGTAATTGCCATAAACACAGAAAAGGCTCTAATCCAGTTGATCAATGTCTCCTCCACCCTGAATCTCGCCATTTCACCCCGCCATTCGCTAGGCAACATCCAGTCTTTCTGTTTCCTAGCATACTCCATTTCCCTGTTATCAACTAGCAAGGAAAACATATTGACATATTTTCCCGCCCAGATCAAATCCTTCACTTCTTGTGTCACATGCTGAGCCAGATTTTCCCTCCTGGAGGGTATTGTCCCTTCCCCCAGCACTGGTAATGCCACCTCCTTACCGCTTTCTGCGGCTCGCGTTGGTTCAACAATCTTGTCTTTTCCAGAGTCGCTGCCCGAACATGTTTCTTGTGGAGTAATGGGCGCGCTTGGCCCCCCCCCGCCACCCTGAGCAATCATGATCTTTGCTACCATTTTCTGGGCCTCCGCCGAGGGGTCCTCTCCCACCTCCCTGGCACCCACTGAAGAAGGTAACATCCCACCTATCCCTAGCCAAGGGAGTACAGCCGCAATCTGCGCTGCCAGCTCTGGAGGTACCCGACCAACCACTGGGGGTGCTGAAACTGGCATGGGGATCCCGAGCCGGGTACCGGAATAGGCACGGGTACCACCGGGACTACCGCTGGGACCACCTGAGGCACTATGCTTGGTGCTGGCGCCGGTGAGGCCGGAGCCGGTGTCACCAGTAGATTTGTCGGGATTATGGGAGCGGGCATAGGAGCCACCGGCGGTCTAAGCCCTCCCTCAGGGACCACCCCAGAAGGCCCCCCCTCTTCGTGTGGCTTGGGGACCCGACCGCTACCCCTCTTGGCCCTGACCCGCTTGGGCAAAGCATCCAAATCCCCCCTGGGCTGCGGGGGCACTATTATTCCCTTGGGTCTCCCCGATGGCCCAACCTGTTCGTCAAACCTCTGTCTGAGCTCTGCCACGCTCTTGCCTATCTGGTCCACCTTCCCCCATCTCCTGTCCATAGCTGTCATCTTGCGCATCATGCCCTCCAGCATATGCTCCATGCGGGAGCGCCTAGCGCCACGTCCACTAGTCATCCCTGCAACAGGTAAACCACCTACACTTACCCCCTACACTTACGAAACGTATGAGCCCTGCTGTGTCTCTGCGCCCACTATGGCCTGCCTGGTGTTTACCTGTCCCGAGTTGGAGGTACACAGACTGGCCGTAAGCACCACGCAACTGTGACCGCGACACACCAGCTAACCTGGGTGTTGGGCGAGCGCACTCTAGCCCGGCGGCCCAACAGAAGCAGTGAAATGCAGGCCTGCCTGTGTCCCCGGATCGCGTTGTCCACCGCGCCGCTCTCCTTTGGCTCAGCCCGCCGCGTTAACGAGATCCTAGGGTGAAAAGTAAATTAGGGTATAGCACTGCCAAATCTCTCAAAAGGCCCCTTTATATGCGCAGCAGATGCCACCACCTCAAAGTACAATACCCTGGCTACACCGACTTGCGCTTATTAGCAGATCACCCCTCACTAAAAACAGTGCCACCACCACCTCACATCTAATATTATTACTATTAAAAACGCTCGCCTGCAATTATTTGCCCAAAATTGCCTTTTCCTGGTATGCAACGTATGTTATCTGCACCTGCGGTCTCCCATCCTTGTGCTAACCATGCCCGACCCTGCTTCGCCCTCTGTTTGAACCTGTGTCTCTATCTGCACCAGCCCGTAGTAGCTGTAGCTCTGAGAACTGGGGGCCTGCTGCAGCCAAAGGCAGAGTCTGAGCGGGAAAGGGGGATGGGGCAGCAGGGAGCACGATCCGACCTGATTCCTGGTAGCGCGTAGATCGCTCTCCTCGTCCGCCTCGCTGGGCTCCTGTCGTTCTGCTCCAGCCACCGAGTGCTGGACACTCCCCGCTCCAACCGGGTGTTACACCCACTCACGGTCCCACCTGGCGCTTGCTTCTTCGCGTGACTCCACTCGCGAGTGCACGGGGCTCCAGCCACCGAGTGCTGGACACTCCCCCTCCAAACCTACAAGATAAAAAAAAAAAGATTATTCTGCGCCTTGACGAGGCGCGGGGCAAGCCTGGGGAGTGCGGGAACAAGAGGGCGCCTCCCGCGCTCCCCCGGCCTTTTAACCCCTCTGGGGGCAGACCAGTTACAACTGGTCCGCCCACTCTGGCTCCCCTCCTTTGACCCGGAAGCAATTAGATTGCTTCCGGGTCAATGCAGGAGCCAGCACCAATCTGCGGTAGGGCGCGCCCGCCGCGTCATCAAGACGCGGCGGAGGGGCACGCACCACCACCGAGAGTGCAGGGGGAGGAGGGGGCCGGCGCCCCGCCATACGTGCGGGGGGCCGAGCGGCCCCCCTTTCCTGTAGAAAGCTGTCCCCTTCAGTGGCGCTTCACACGAGGAGCTGTTCCTGTGATCGGTAAACTACACCTTTGAAAAATGTTATACAAGACTGCCCATGTGAAGGGCACTTTGTAGAGGCTCCGTGGCCTATACTCCGTTCTCTTATTAAATTATCCTTTCTTGAACGTTCCCCGTATTATTATTTTTTTTGGGGGGGGAGGGTGGACTGGGTGGGATTACAATGAGTGCATTGGCCTTAGAGAGACATGCAAGTATGTTTGAAATATGAACTGAAGGCAATGCTTACAAATGCAGATGAGATGGGAAACACAGACTCATAGCAGCTTGAAGCGAAGTGGGAAAAGATAGTCTAAGATGGCAGGAATATTTGGAAGGAGGGTGCTATGAATTTCCTCAAGGAAGGAGCAAGCATGGCGTGCGAAAGGAGGTCACTCAAGCATCTCTGCCCATATACAGAAAGTCTGTAGCCATGACCTGTCCTAGACTTGTTTGCATGGTCTGGCGGTACATCAGTATGACCATACACAAGTACCAGACAGTCTGCAGCTTTACGGTGCACAATCTTTAATACATGGGTAGAAAAGAGGATATAAGTGCCCAGCCTTGCTGGAGGTATTCTTAAGACGTGAGAACAGAGGAGAACAGCTGTTTTCTGTACATGCAGCTATATGACCGATTTATTTATTTGTTTCACATAGTGCCAACCAACTTCACCTCACTGGGGTTCAGAGCACTGTATCTAAGGAGTGCGCGAAAAGACCAGCGGTCTGTTCTGCTATTCCCATGTCCTTTTGTACTCTTTTACTGCTCACCTCTGCATCGCTTCTCCTGGAAGGCTGACCCCTGCATTTCCCATCCTTCTGTGAAGGAAAGGTGCTTAATGTTAATCCCATGTCCCCATTCCTGAGTGTTCTCCTTTCATGGCCACTCCTGCTAGCAGCCCTCTGCACCTGAGGCAAGCACCTCTTTAGGAGAGTGACTGCCTCTCCCACCCCCCTTACCAGTGCCCAGGCCAGGACACAACCTGAAATTTGACAAATCAGTCTACTAAATAAAATATACTTTATACCCTGTTGATGTATTCAATGCATCCTTGGCAATGTTTGCCAATAAACTGAGTTGGATAGCACGGTCCAGATGTTCTGGTTCGGCTTCTGGCTGGGAGGCGGAGGGAGGGGGGAATCAGGCCCAAACTTTTCAGTACTGGTTAAAAAGGTTCACCCAAGCTTTACACAAAGTTTGCACACATTTGCATTCGTTATTCAATCATATTTGTCATTTAATCTTTGAGAGATGTAATTGTGTCATTTTGACCGTTTGTTCCTGTTGTGCACACATCCTTGTTTTTCTGCTTCCTCCATTGGGCCACATATGCCAGCTGAGGTATCTGCAGCCTGAGTAATCGTTCGGTAAAATGTACTGTATTTTTCTCAAAAGAAAAGTATGTTTGTTTTTCCAAAGTTGGATTACTGCATTGTACATGGATTGGTCGAAGTAAAGAACACATTAATGCATGCTCAGTAGTTGTTAAAAACAAGTTTTTCACTATTGTTAAATGCATGATGGCACACTGTAGCATCCCCGTTCCAACCTGTCCTTTGCAATTACTCAAATACCTCTAATAAATACAGATTTGCACACCATCACTTAAGCACCACCTCAGCACCAGTGCAGCACCACCTCAGCACCAGTGCAGCACCACCTCGGCACCAGTGCAGCACCACCTCAGCACCAGCAGAGATCAGTACAGCACCACCTCAGCATCAGCGCAGCACCGCCTCAGCATCAGCACACCACCTCAGCATCAGTGCAGCACTACCTCATCATTGCACCACCACCAGTGAAGCACCAACTCAGCATCAGCGCAGCACCACATCAGCATGACTCAGCACCACAGCACCACTCATCATCACCTCAGCATCATCACAGCACCACCTCCTCATCAGTGCACCACCAACTCAGCATTAGCACAGCACCACCTCAGCACCAGCGCATCACTACCTTAACATCAACACCGCACAATCTCAGCATCAGCACAGCACTATCTCAGCATCAGTGTACCACCACCAGAGCAGCCACACCTCAGCCACTGTGCAGCACCAGCGCAGCCCCACCTCAGCCGCAGCTCAGCAGCACCACAGCATCACTCAGCACCATCTCATCATCAACACAGCACCACCTCCTCACCAGTGCAGCACCAACTCAGAATCAGTGCAGCGCCATCTCCGCATTAACACAGGGCCACCTGAACACCACTACACAGCACCACCTCAGTATCAGCACATCACCCCCTCCACATTAGCACAGCACCATCTCCACATCAGTGCACCACCACCTCAGCACAAATCAGCATCACTCAGCACCACCTGAGTACCACCTCAGCATCAGCGCAGCACCATCTCAGCATTAGCACAACACTATCTCCTCATCAGTGCACCATCAACTCAGCATTAGTGCAGCACCACCTCAGCACCCGCTCAACATCAGCACAGCACCATCTCAGCATGAGCACAGAACAATCTCTGCATCAGTGCACCACCAACAGCACAGCCTCACCTCAGCAGCAACTCAGCATCCATGCAGCACCACTTCAGCATCAGTGCAGCACCACTTCAACACAGCACCACCTCAGCACCACCTGAGCCCCTTAGCATCACTCAGCACCACCTCAGCAACAGCACAGCACCACCTCCTCATCAGTGCACCACCAACTCAGCATTAGTGTAGCACCACCTCAGTACCAGCACTGCACCACCTCCACATTAGCACAGCACCATCTCCGCATCAGTGCACCACCACCTCAGCACAGCACCAAATTTGCATCATTTAGCACCACCTGAGCACCATCTCAGCACCACCTGAGCACAAGTGCAGCACCACCACCTCAGCATGACTCAGCCACACCTCAGCATGACTCCGCACCACCTCAGCTTGTTCTCAGCACCACCTCAGCATCAGCACAGCACCACCTCCTTATCAGTGGACCACCAGCTCAGCATCAGTGCAGCACCACCTCAGCTGCAGCACAGCACCACCTCTGCATTAGCACAGCACCATCTTTGCATCAGTGAACTACTACTAAAGTATCTCCACCTCAGCACCAGTGCAACCCCACCTCAGCAGCGACTCAGCACCAAAATGCAGCACCACTTTAACATCAACGCAGCACACCTCAGCATCAGTGCAGCATCACCTCAGCAGAGCACCAACTCAGCATCACTCAGCACCATCTGAGCACCAGCTCAGCACCACTAGAGCACCAGTGCAGCACCACCACCTTAGCATGACTCAGCACCACAGCATCACTAAGCACCACCTCAGCACCACCTCAGCATCATCACAGCACCACCTCCTCATCAGTTCACTACCAACTCAGCATCAGTACAGCACCACCTTAGCACCAGCGCAGCATCACATAAACATCAGAACAGCACCATCTCAGCATAGGCACAGCACCATCTCCGCATCAGTGCACCACCACCAGCACAGCCCCAACTCAGCATCAGCGCATCATCACCTCAACACCGCACCAACCCAGCATCACTCAGCACCACCTGAGCACCTGGCCAGCACACCACCTCAGAATTACTCAGCATCACTCAGCATCAGTATCACCTCTACACCAGCACACCGCCATCTCACCATCACTCAGCACCACCTGAGTATCATTCAGCACGACTTGAGCATCACCTGTGCACCAGCACACCTACACCTAGGCACCACTTCAGCATTACTCAGCACAACCCCAGTCTGCCCTCAGAATCTGGCATCTGTTGATTCTCCCCTAGTGTCCGCGTGTGTTGTAATTTAGGGACAATTCCTCAACCTCCACTCTCCCGTTGTTTATGTCCCCCCTTCATAACAAAAAAAAGCTATAACAAACAAGCATTAGAACAGGATGAAGATGCTGCCAGCATTGCAAGGACAAAAAATCTAGAAGACATTTTTTATGTTCTTTTTTTAAATAGGGTTGTTCAGTTGTACATAATGTTTTCTTTAAACTCCACTACATAACATTCCACAGCACAAAATATAATTCCACATAATCACACACACTCCATTATACACAGTCCCACTCCACATAACTCCAATAAACTCAAAAACACATAATTAACTATCCACATAATGCAACTGTGCACCATACCACATAATTCCACTACACAAATCCACACCACACAGTTTCACACCATGTAATACCACAACTAACAATTCCAATCAAACCCACATAATTCCACTACACACCACATACATCCACTCCAATCCATAAGACATTCGTAAGAGACATTTACAACGCCAAAAGCTATTACTCTTTCCCTTTTTTTTCACACCCAAACACACAGATCTGGAGCTTAGCTCCTACCTATATGTTCTTTTTCGTCACCAAAAACGCAAAGCTATCCACACAGTTCCACGACACACAATTCAACTCCACACATTTCCAATCCACACCACATAATTCCACATCATGCCGCAAAATTCAACGGCCAACACATAATTAAACTGCACTACATACCACTCCACAACACAAAATACCATTCCACATAATTACACTCCATAACACAGTCCCACTCCACATAATTCCACTACACTGAATACCAAGTAATTGCTAACCATATATTTCCATAGCACACCATGCCACATAAACCCACTACACAAATCAACTCCACACCACACAATTCCACCCCACACAATTACACAACTAATTAATCCAATCCAACCCACATAATTCGACTACACATCTCATAATCACACTCCATAAACATAGGTAAAAGACATTGCCATTTACAAGGTCAATAGCTCTAACTCAAACAAATGCGAGACCGATTGCATTTCCAATGTTTGTTTAAAATTGGTGTGGGATTTTTCTTGTGTCATGTTTTTACTTTATTATTGTTTGAAGTGCTGCATAAATACTTTACACATTGCCTCTAAGTTAAGTCTTACTGCTTTGTGCCAAAGCTACCAGACGGTTAAGCACAGGATAATTTGGGGTTTGTTTGTGACTTCATCCTAACAGAAATTGTGGTTGCTGATTGAGTAGGGTTTCACCCCTCCTTCATTCACACTGTTCCTCATCACTGTCATCTCTCTGTCCCTTGCCCTCCCATCTGTCCACCGTATCTTACCTCCTTGTTCACCTTGACTTAGATGGCTCTATCCTACTTCCACAGTTTGCCCCTGTTCTCTATTAGCTCCCTTATCAGGCCCCTCTCTCGTGCTTTCTTCCACATTCTCCCATCTGTATCTAATTCATTTTCTTCAGCCCCTCTTTCCCTTCTTTCCCTTCTTTCAATTTCCTTCATATCACTTCCTTAGCAGGCCCCTCTCTCATGCCTTCTCCTACATTCTCCCATCTGTATCTAACTCATTATCTTCTGCCCCTCTTTCCCTTCTTTCAATTAGCTTTGTTCCTAATCTTAGTTTTTCCTTATTTATACATTTTTCTGCCATTTTCTTTTTCTTCCATCCTCTTTTCTTTACGTGTTCTCTTTTCCTATCTCATTTTGTTACCTTTTCACCTGTTCTCTATCATTTCTTTCACCCCATTCAATTATTTTCCTAGACATCAATTTAGTTTTATTGTCTATAACATCTCCTTTTTTGTTCCTCTAACAGTTGTTCCAGTTTCTTTCCCATTATAGTTCTCCTCTATTGACTTCTCTATCTTTCAGGTCTCTCCTTTTTCTTTCCCTTTCTTTTTCTTTCCCATTTATTCTTTGGCACTCCTTTATTGTCCCTCAATCTGTCTCTCTTACTGTCCTTTACTGTTCCTTTGCTTCACTTTTACTTATGTGTTCTCTTTCCATTTCACTGTCTCATTCCATCACCATATTGAATCATTTGGTCCACTGTCTTCTCAGTCTCTTCCACAGGTTCTGATTCTCTGCCTGAGTGCTGAGATTGGAGTTGTATTGGGGAGTGGCGGGAGGCATAGCAATCATTTCAGCACTTGGTTCAAGATGCAGTAGTAGGCAGCGCCAGAGAACCAGCATGCAAGATTGGCGCATGTAAGTGAGACTCCAGCAGTCAGAGGCAATTTACGGTCCATCGCACTTGCCGCGCAATTGCCGGGTCGTGGCCTAGGTGAGTCTTGGCCTGGGCTGGAAGCAAACTGTGCCGGCTGGGGTCACGTGGGCTGAGAGGTGCTTGGTGGGGCCCACAGGGAGCACCAGACCATCAGTGAGTGCCGGTATCGGGCTGTTAGCGATCCGGCCCTTGTGGTGGAAATTGCGTGTGGCAGTGCCGGGATGATCCTACGACCTGGGTTGGCCTGTAGCAGCCACCAGAGTGGAGCCTGGATGACTGAGTAGACAGGGCAGGAGGCCCATTTAGATTATTTGAACACTCTGCTGCTCATCCCTGGAGGAACTGTTCCGCGAGGGGTGAAATCTGTACAGCCATTGCAGTGCTTTTCCGGCCCACACATGCCAGGGGGAAACTTTGTGGATGGCTCGGGCTTCAAATTAATTGCATATAATGTGCGGCAAGCTCCAGTGAAAGCGGAGTGCTCCTGAGGCTGGGTGCACAAGAAAAAGCAGGTACAGCTACACGTTGAGGCCTATTTTCTAGAGACTCATGCATTGCACCCTGGGATACTCACCATTGTGACTGTACAACATAGCTACACACTTCTCCTACCTGGCAGCCACCTACATGGCAGTCACACTCTCTCTCCATCCAGTCAAAAGTGGTCTGCTCGTGTATCACAGGGTTGCACATGCCATCCTGGGGGGTTAGGTGGGACCCCCCAGGTCAGTGTGCACTGAACATATAGCACCAGAGTGGAGGATACGCCATACACCTAGAATCCTAAAATGGCATCCTGCAGCTGAGCCCACACTATCAGCATCTGCCTCTTGCTGGGCAGCCTGCCTCTACACATGTCAACCTGGACAGGAGTACCTTCCATGCGCACCACAATGACCTATTATCAAAGAGGGGGAAAATCCTATGACAAACAATGCAAGCTGCAATTCAACGACTGAAAGGGCTCCCGTCCGGCACCCTCTGAACCAGCCACACTTTCAATTCAGAGGTTCGCTTCAGCAGTGGCTGAAATGGAAGATGATATGAAAACTCTGCTCCACGTCATGTAGGACAGCCTATTCTCCACAGACTCCAAAATGGACTTGCTGGAGGCACAAATGGACTCAACCTCCTGTAAATTGGAAAAGCATGATTGGACACTGTAGGAAGTTTCCAATGCAGATGTCTGGCTGCAAAAAAAGAGGCCCTTAACATGGAGAAAGCCCTCAAGATCATTGCTGCAAAAATATTAGGACGTGGAGGCACGCTCATGATGCACCAATATCTGTATCTCGGGAGTCCCTAAGTCCACGAACACCGACAGGCTAGAGTATTGTTAGAAATGGGGGTCTCTAGTTGGCAGAGGTATGCACCTTTGTCCAAGTAGGGACCCTTGCTTCTAGTCAGGGTAAGAGAGTTACACACTCTAGATAACCCCTGCTCACCCCCTTGGTAGCTTGGCACAAGCAGACAGGTTTTTCCCCAAGACAATGTGTAAGGTATTTGTACTCAAAACACACAGTAACACAATGAAAACACCACACCAGTTAGAAAAATAAAGTATCTTTATGTAAACTTAACAAAACCAAAACGAAAAAAATCCAACATACATGTAGCAAAAGAGCACTTAAAAACAGTTATTTCCAAAACAAAGCTTGTAGAAAACAAATTCTCCACCTGGGGCTATTACAACTTCATGACAGCAATAAATCTAAAGTACGGGGCCGACCGTGAGGTGAGCGGCGTCGGGCGCGGAGTTACACGGACCCCCAAACAAACAGTACCTTGGAAAACAAAGTCTATGACGATGCACGGCATCGTGGAGGTGATGCGTCGGTGCCGAGGTCGAGGCTGGCTCCCGGGCTGCCACTGGGAAGGCGAAGCGTCGTGTCTGCGAGGAGGCAATGTCTTGAATCCAGGACGGAGGAAGTCGGTTGCATAGGCAGGGAGGCATCGGTTCTGGTGAGGCAATGCTAAGTCGGCGAGTTCGTGGAGTCACCCTTGGCGGTTATCGGTGCCAAACGCCAAATGCGTTTCTGCGCGCGCAATGAAATTCGTTTTATATATTTATTTTGTTACATTACTCCGGTCGGCCGTGAGCCAGAGTTTACTATCCCCCACCCTGCCCCTCCCCCGCCCCACCGCCCCGCGGCACTCCCTCCACGGGCCGCTACTGCGCACCGGTAGGTAGCTGCGGGGACGTAGCTGGCAGTAGTGCAGAAGAGCAGTGGTGCCGTGACCTGCTGTGTTGAAATTATAGTTGCTTTTACTTCCAAAGTAGGTGCTACAGAGGGAATTTTCTTAGCTTGCATTAGTGCCTATGGTACCCTTGCTGTGACTCACGTTCCGAGCTGCTTCCTGCTCCGGCCTAAATTGCTGTTGGTTTGTAATGCTTTGGCTCCATCAAGTGGCCAAGTGGTGAAACAACTATGAAAATCAGTGACACTCGGTTTAAACCGGGTCAGCTGATTTTCATCCGGTAGGGTACTGTCGTGCACAGTCGGTTTTAACCGATTTCCGGACAGCCTAGTTACACTCCATGAGTCTGGAGCGTCGTCCCCATTAGTAATGTCAGTACTCAACTGCATAAAACAGGAGCCAATAGGTCCTGAAAAGCCTTGTAAAATTCGAGCGGGATAGCATCCTCGCCAGCCGCTTTGCCGGAAGGTAAGGACTTAATAGCCTCTTCGACCTTGGTTAACATAATATCTTTCTATTGTTCTTCGTCATCCAGAGAGTCTAAACGAGGCAAGTGGCTCTCCTGCAAATACTCGTAACAGGTATGTTGACAAAATGAGGGGGCAGCTGAGTATAGATTAGCATAATACAACCTGAACTGCTCCACTATGTCCTGTGGTTGCGTGAAAAACAGGCCACCCTCTCCTCTAATGATTTTGATATTAGCCCTGGCCTTTTGGTCGGCAATCTTTTTTGCAGAGTTTTATGCTTATGATAATTAGAAGCAATTTTATCCAATAGCCCTCTATTGATTTTTTATCGAATTTTTAACATAAATTAGCTGAGCCCCAGGATCCCTTACAGCAATTGCCCCGGTGTGTTGACTCTCTAAGTCTTAGTATTCACGCCGAGCCTGTTCTACCACCTCTGCTGCCAGCCGGTTTTGAACCAAGATAAAATGCAGAGTCTCCCCCCTAACAAACGCTTTCATGCAATCCATACACTTGAGATATTAGCCGTGCCTAGATTGTTATTCAAGTATTCCTTCAGAGCCCTTCTAAAATATATCAGGTATTCAGGATTGCTAAGTAAGTGTCTGGGGAATGAGAAAGCCCGGGAGCTTTTCTAACTCCAAGTTGTTTCTGTAGAGTCAGCATCACTGGATTGTGATCAGATATGATCTTGGGGCAGACCTCCACAAGGCATTTTCTAGCAGCGATCTCTTAATAAAAAATCATATCTATATGGGAGTAATGTTTATGCGGATGTGAATAAAATGTATATCCTGGCGATGTTGAAAACAATACCCGCCAAGCATCATCAAGCTGATGAATATGCAACAATTCCCGCAGCGCCGCTCTGATCTTAACCAATCTTGCCCGTATCTTGCTATTAGTGGTATCAATTTTACTGTCCATAATGCAGTTAAAATCCCCCAGGATGATCAAATCCCCATCACAGCCCAGTAGTTCAGCACTTAAATAATCAAAAATCTCAGGGCAATCCGAATTGGGACCGTATAAAGCACAGATCGTTGCAGTGCGACCCGCTATCTGCAGCCTGACAATGGCCCATCTTCCCCTGATATCAGACAATGTACGTTTCACAGTGACTGTTAAGCTCCTAGATTTCAATATGGCAACCCCCCGTATGGAGACTGTCTGCGATGTGCATACTAGTGTGTCATAGCCAAGTTGTCCCAACAGCGACCTATCTTTGTATGCTAAATGAGTCTCAGTTAAGCCTAATAGGTGTGGTTTTAAAATGCAGAGTTGCTCCCTGATTAAACGCCGTTTGCGAGATTGATTCAGCCCTGAAACATTCCAGCACATACATTTTAAATCAGACATTGGATGGTTTTAATTTGCCCCCCTCCCGCCTGGCTCCAACCTTTGGTGTCTTAATTTTAACATCTACACTTCTAACTGTTAAATGGCTATTTAACCCCCCACCTCCCCCCTCCCCTTCCCCCACTCCCATCACCCGGTGAGAAGCCACTATCCGACGCGTGAGCCCTCCTCCCTTTCCCTAAGGGAGCCTCCCCCTAAACCCCACCCAATGCCTACTGAAAGGAATCATCCCACCCGAGCTGTCGCTGACTGACAGCTAAAGGTGGATGTCCACCCAGACCCCCCACCCTCTGGCCCCCATCCTCCCCCAGTACCCCACACAAAAAGAAACAGAAAAGAGTTTAGGCCATTTCAGGCGAATGTATGACAGAATATCGACGGACAGAAAATCGACCTGCAAAAATATCGACACAGAAATATAGAAGTCAAAAATATCGAAGTCCAATCTACATAAAGGTAAGTACAAAAATATCGAAAAAAATATATAGTTGTCAAAAATATCGAAGTTAAAAATATCGTTTTTTTTAATGTTTTAATAATAATGTAAAATTAAGTAAATAATACATATAATTAAAATATATATATGTAAAAATATTAAAAGATATTTAAAAATAATAACTAATACATTAAATGTTAAAATAAATTAAACATATACATATAAATTAATATATATACTTACTCCACATACTGCAACAGTAGAGAAAGTGTTGGATAGCGTAGGGGTAAAAATTACTATTCCCACTCCAGTGAGTGCAACAGTAGGGAAAGTGTTGGATAGCGTAGTGGTAAAAATTACTATTCCCACTCCAGAGAGTGCAACAGTAGGGAAAGCGCTGGATAGCGTAGGGGTAAAAATTACTATTCCCACTCCAGAGAGTGCAACAGTAGGGAATGCGCTGGATAGCGTAGGGGTAAAAATTACTATTCCCACTCCAGAGAGTGCAACAGTAGGGGAAGCGCTGGATAGCGTAGGGGTAAAATTACTATTCCCACTCCAATGAGTGCAACAGTAGGGAACGGGTTGGATAGCGTAGGGGTAAAAATTACTATTCCCACTCCAGAGAGTGCAACAGTAGGGAAAGCGCTGGATAGCGTAGGGGTAAGAATTACTATTCCCACTCCAGTGAGTGCAACAGTAGGGAAAGCTCTGGATAGCGTAGGGGTAAAAATTACTATTCCCACTCCAGAGAGTGCAACAGTAGGGAAAGCGTTGGATAGCGTAGGGGTAAACATTACTATTCCCACTCCAGAGAGTGCAACAGTAGGGAAAGCGCTGGATAGCGTAGGGGTAAAAATTACTATTCCCACTCCAGAGAGTGCAACAGTAGGGAAAGCGTTGGATAGCGTAGGGGTAAAAATTACTATTCCCACTCCAGAGAGTGTAACAGTAGGGAAAGCGCTGGATAGCGTAGGGGTAAAAATTACTATTCCCACTCCAGTGAGTGCAACAGTAGGGAAAGCGTTGGACAACGTAGATGTTAAAAATAACATACTTATAAATAAAATAAATATTGTAATTAAATAATGATTGATTAATAAATTTAGAAAAAAAAAACCTACAAATATATCAAAAATAATAATTACTTTAATAATATTAAATACTTCCCACCCTATTCCCCAATAAACACACAACACACTCCACATAAAATTTCACACAATTAAATTAATTTTCAATTAATCAATTAATAAAAATTAATTTGCAATTAATAATTAAATAAAAAAATGGCAATAACAATAAATAATATGTAATAAAAATTAATAACCAATTAATAATTAATTAACAAACTAATTAATTAGCAATACCAATAAATAATATTTAATAAAAAGCAAGAACCAATTAATAACTAATTAACAAAAAATTTATTATTAATACCAATAAATGATATTTCATAAAAATTAATAACTAATTAATAACTAATTAACAAAAAATTTCAATACCAATAAATAATATTTAGTAGGAATTAATAACCAATTAGAAATTAATTAACAAAAAAATTAATTATCAATACTCAATTTTTCTTAATTAATTACTTACTTACAAATAATTTACTTACCACCCTATTCCCTAAAAAGACACAACCCACTCCAATAATAAATTAATACAAATAAAATAATTATCAATTCATAATAATTAATTACCAATTAATAAACAATAAATTAATTATTAATAACAATAATTAAAAATTAATAATTACTTAATAAAAATTTAATTACTTCCCACCCTATTCCCCTATAAACCCACAACCCGCTACAGAAATAAAACACAAAATTTAATTAAAATAAATTAATAATTCCTAAAAATTATTATTTAATTTACTATAATTAAATTACTTCCCACCCTATTCCCCTATAAACCCACAACCCGCTACGGTACTAAAACGCAAAATTTACTTTAAAAAAAATTACTAATTTCTAAAAAATGTATACATATATTTAAAAAAACAGTACAATACTTAACAAAAAATATAGAACACATACATATTAAATACATACTAAAATACATAACACTGATATAAATATCGATATTATTAACATCGATAATTTAACTGTCGATATTACTAACATCGATATTTGCAACATCGATATTTCTTACCTTAACTTCGATATTCTGGTTGTAGATATTCTTGACTTCGATATTTTGTCCCTACGATATTTAAAACTCAATATAACTGTGCTTCGATATTTAAAAATCGATATTTTGACTGTCCACCATTTCAGGCAAAGAACAATAATTAACACACCTTTGTAACCGTTCCCCCCATCCAACCCCCCAAAAAGCGACCTTACTGGTGACTTTGGTAAGAGCTTGTTTAATGTCTTGGCTGTCTGCCTTTGCTTGAATATAATATTCCTGCGCCTCGGCCCTCTGGATAGACAGCACATGCAAAATTGTAGACAGGGAGGGCACGTCCTGCTCAAAAGACTCTGACTGTCCGGTTGCTGACCCTACCATGGGATTATTTTTTGATACTGATATTGCGGGGGCAGCTGCTGACCTGATCACAGCAGGCACTTTGCCCCTATTCCCTTCGGGACTACACTGTAGGTTGTTAACTACTGGCGACACCATAGGAACCATAGGAGCCATACCAGAAGGAGAAGGTAAATGTAAGTCTTCGTCCTCAGCTGATGCAGCCCCCGCCTGTACATTAGAAGCAAGCTAGTGTTAGAGAGCCTTGAGACAATGGCCTTTACCGCTCCCTTTGATGCCACCCACTTTCGAAGGGGACTAAAGCCAGAGTCAGCCTTCGTGCCGCTTGGAGCAGAGTCTTTGAGTCGCCCCACTGTAGTAGTAAAAGGGAGTTTAGCACCACCACAGCCTTTTCCACTTTTGGCACCTTTGGCCCCTCTGATGTTTTTAGGACCTTTCCTCTTTAGGCACTTCTCCTCCACTGGGATGTGCGCTGCAGATATATCTAATACTGCAGCTTCCTCAATTTTGCCATCACCACCGGAAACGTTGACTTGCTGCGTCGCAGATCCCAACAAGACGTCGCCCGGGACATCCAAGGGGGCATGAACAGAGTGAGCGAGCCAACCAGTGGCTCTGGCCCTCCGTTGTAGCTGGGTAAGGGTGGTGGCGTTTGACTTTCCCAGCCTGAAGACAAGTCAACTTGAGGGTTAAGGTCCGCTTTGTTGAGCATGCCTGTGCTAGTATTGTTGTTATCACTTTTGATACAGAGCTGTGGATGAGACTGCTCCTGTGCTGATTGTATTGCAAAAGTGGTTTGAGCGCTAACTAAAATAATGGGGCAGCGATCACTTGATTCTAGAGCGCCTTGTATTGGAAGGGTCTCAGTTTCTCCGTCCCTGCCAATCCCATCCAGGACTCCGGTGCCATTGGAATCATCAGGCACTATTACAAGAGAACCACTCCTCTGCAGTACAGAAGACGATGTCACCATATCCGTAGGCGCGCCAGTCGGAGAATGGCCTGCAGGGCTTGGGCCATCTCAAGCCCAGGGATGGAGTTTGCCAATCCACAGGACCGGAACAGCCCACCAGCCCTGCCAGACCGTAGTAGCCGGAGGATTGGCCTCCCGAGCTGGGAACAGGCATCTGGATCTGCTGCAGCGTCCTGGCCCTCATCCCTGCCTGCACTAGTCTCAGCTGCACGTGGACTGCAGCCCGATGCTGAACCAATATCCCCCGTGCGCCACTGCCCTTTGGGGCTGTGGTACGTGGGGGAGCCATTGCCGTTCTGGATGCCACAGGTGTCCGCTGTCCTCCACTGGCTGCCACAAGTGCTCGAGATGCCGCTTCTGAAATGGTCGCGGAGATAAAAAGAAAAAGCAGCCCAGCGGGGACCACAGTGCCGCTCGACTCGCGTATACCAAGTTACGCGTGACAGCCGAGCCAAGCCGCCACATCGATGAATCTGCGAGCAGCCTGCAGCCAGATGCCTGCTACCGACCCGCCATCACCGTCGCGGCTGTGGCCGTAGAGCACTCCGTTCGTCGAGCAGGTAAGAAGACGGGCTGTCAATTTTAAGTTTTTAGAACGCCTCTGCATTCTCATGCCCATGTCGTGCCATTCCTTAGCCCCTAGATGTGGGAGCTAGGGGAGCCGTGAAGCCGGAGGAGAGGTCAGTGAGCGGCGTCCACCATAGCGTACTCACTCCGTCATCTTCAATATCCCTTTCCTTCCTGCATAATTTTGTCAATCCTGACACATATTTTGGTGCTCCTTTGTCATATAATTCCCGTGGCCCTGCATACAGACTTCCCTCAGTAATAAACTGTGATGCAAAAATTCTGTCCAAACTAATGGTGAACTGGTTAATACTCTTGTTGACTCATTTATTAAGACCAGACCAATCAGGCTTCATCTCAAGGCGATTTTCAGCTCATATTGTCGGGCTGTGTTTGCTGTTCTGCAGGTTTTGAATCCCAGTTTGAACACCGCAGCAGTTTTTTAAGATTACACTAAAGCATTTGATTTCCTTCAGTGGGACTATTTATTCATGATATTACGCAGGATGGGCCTCCCTCAGTCATTTCTAAACTAGATAAGTTTATTATACACCCAACCCCTTGCCAGGGTAAAAGGAATGGGGCACTGTCTGTGCCTTTTGTAATATCGAGCAGTATCAGACTACAGGAGGTAGCCCTTAAACCCTATAGAGACTAGGGCAAGCATCTGTAACATACAACAGTGTCTCCAAGGGTGTTATTAAAAGGTCAATTTGTAGGTAGCTCAATTAATTGCTGGGAGCAAAAGGAGAAAACCGGGGAGACAAGAAAAATTGTTTGAATAGCATAGAATGCAGTTTAATCGATGCACATATTCGTCATATTTTGGTTTCATATAATCAAACATATGTGAGATTAGCACTGCGTTACATTAAATTGCATGTAACCTGTAGGATACTTGTGCACAAGTGCTCGTGAAAATTGTGACGGTGCAAGTGACACGTGAGAAAGTATATACAGCAAGACGGCGCAAAGGAAGACAAGTTATGGTTGAATTTACATAGTCAGGATACCAAAACGATGAATGATAATATATACAAGAAGGGAATCAAGGTGGGTATCCATGAAGGAAAAGCGCTGAGTTTTTTGCTGTAAAAGTCGACGGCGTTTCGGCCTGTGGAGTGCTCAGGCCTTCATCAGGACCAGGTTACTGTTATTTCAAAAGCAGTGGCGACGTATCACAACTGGGAGCCTAGTTGACGGGGATGGGGTGTCCCGGATGCGTCCAGGGGACTCCTGGGACAACTCAACTGGATGGGATGAGAATAATCCCTGGAGATGAGTCAGGAATACTTGGTGAGTGCTGGGATTAGCAAAAGCCAGGGAAGGCTTGGTGGGTAACTTGTGGGCAGGCAACTAGAGGAAGCGGCGATGCGCTTCAAAAGCAGGCGTAAGTCAAGCTTTTGTAATATCGAGGCACTAGGCAAGACTGCCCGCTGTTTCCCATCCTTTTTGCACTATCTATGGAGCCCCTGGCAGCCAGGCTCCATCAACACTATGAGGAATATGCCGTACGCTAGTAAATCTCGAGCATTGAAATATCCTTGTAAGGACCCCTGACCTTGACTGGTAGGTCGCTCCCCCACCACACAGCTCCGTCTGTGTGCCCTGCTGCTGCCCCTGATTGTGCTCGTTTTTCCTTTCTGTGCCCCCTTGCTGCCCCTGATTGTGCTCGTTTTTTCCTTTCTGTGCCCCCCTTGCTGCCCCTGATTGTGCTCGTTTTTTTCCTTTCTGTGCCCCCCTTGCTGCCCCTGATTGTGCTCGTTTTTTCCTTTCTGTGCCCCCTTGCTGCCCCTGATTGTGCTCGTTTTTCCTTTCTGTGCCCCCTTGCTGCCCCTGATTGTGCTCGTTTTTTCCTTCTGTGCCCCCTTGCTGCCGCTGATTGTGCTCGTTTTTCCTTTCTGTGCCCCCTTGCTGCCCCTGATTGTGCTCGTTTTTTCCTTTCTGTGCCCCCCTTGCTGCCCCTGATTGTGCTCGTTTTTCCTTTCTGTGCCCCCTTGCTGCCCCTGATTGTGCTCGTTTTTTCCTTTCTGTGCCCCCTTGCTGCCCCTGATTGTGCTCGTTTTTCCTTTCTGTGCCCCCTTGCTGCCCCTGATTGTGCTCGTTTTTCCTTTCTGTGCCCCCTTGCTGCCCCTGATTGTGCTCGTTTTTCCTTTCTGTGCCCCCTTGCTGCCCCTCATTGTGCTAGTTTTTCCTTTCTGTGCCCCCTTGCTGCCCCTCATTGTGCTAGTTTTTTCCTTTCTGTGCCCCCTTGCTGCCCCTGATTGTGCTCGTTTTTTTTTTCCTTTCTGTGCCCCCTTGATGCCCTGATTGTGCTCGTTTTCCCTTCTGTGCCTGTTTCCCGCCGCTGTGCCCCTCCGGCCCCGCCCCCTCACTGCCCATTCGCTGCCCCATTCCCTGCTCCTCCCTCCCACCTCCCCATTTATGGCGGCCGCTGCGTGGTGAAGAGAGCGACCCCTGACCTTGACTGGTAGGTCGCTCCCCCACCACACAGCTCCGTCTGTGTGCCCTGCTGCTGCCCCTGATTGTGCTCGTTTTTCCTTTCTGTGCCCCCTTGCTGCCCCTGATTCTGCTCGTTTTTTCCTTTCTGTGCCCCCCTTGCTGCCCCTGATTGTGCTCGTTTTTTTCCTTTCTGTGCCCCCCTTGCTGCCCCTGATTGTGCTCGTTTTTTCCTTTCTGTGCCCCCCTTGCTGCCCCTGATTGTGCTCGTTTTTCCTTTCTGTGCCCCCTTGCTGCCCCTGATTGTGCTCGTTTTTTCCTTCTGTGCCCCCCTTGCTGCCCCTGATTGTGCTCGTTTTTCCTTTCTGTGCCCCCTTGCTGCCCCTGATTGTGCTCGTTTTTCCTTTCTGTGCCCCCCTTGCTGCCCCTGATTGTGCTCGTTTTTCCTTTCTGTGCCCCCTTGCTGCCCCTGATTGTGCTCGTTTTTCCTTTCTGTGCCCCCTTGCTGCCCCTGATTGTGCTCGTTTTTCCTTTCTGTGCCCCCTTGCTGCCCCTGATTGTGCTCGTTTTTTCCTTTCTGTGCCCCCTTGCTGCCCCTGATTGTGCTCGTTTTTCCTTTCTGTGCCCCCTTGCTGCCCCTCATTGTGCTAGTTTTTTCCTTTCTGTGCCCCCTTGCTGCCCCTCATTGTGCTAGTTTTTTCCTTTCTGTGCCCCCTTGCTGCCCCTGATTGTGCTCGTTTTTTTTTTTTTTCCTTTCTGTGCCCCCTTGATGCCCTGATTGTGCTCGTTTTCCCTTCTGTGCCTGTTTCCCGCCGCTGCGCCCCTGCGGCCCCGCCCCCTCACTGCCCATTCGCTGCCCCATTCCCTGCTCCTCCCTCCCACCTCCCCATTTATGGCGGCCGCTGCGTGGTGAAGAGAGCGACCCCTGACCTTGACTGGTAGGTCGCTCCCCCACCACACAGCTCCGTCTGTGTGCCCTGCTGCTGCCCCTGATTGTGCTCGTTTTTCCTTTCTGTGCCCCCTTGCTGCCCCTGAATGTGCTCGTTTTTCCTTTCTGTGCCCCCTTGCTGCCCCTGATTGTGCTCGTTTTTTTCCTTTCTGTGCCCCCTTGCTGCCCCTGATTGTGCTCGTTTTTCCTTTCTGTGCCCCCCTTGCTGCCCCTGATTGTGCTCGTTTTTCCTTTCTGTGCCCCCTTGCTGCCCCTGATTGTGCTCGTTTTTTCCTTCTGTGCCCCCTTGCTGCCCCTGATTGTGCTCGTTTTTCCTTTCTGTGCCCCCTTGCTGCCCCTGATTGTGCTCGTTTTTTCCTTTCTGTGCCCCCCTTGCTGCCCCTGATTGTGCTCGTTTTTCCTTTCTGTGCCCCCTTGCTGCCCCTGATTGTGCTCGTTTTTCCTTTCTGTGGCCCCCTTGCTGCCCCTGATTGTGCTCGTTTTTCCTTTCTGTGCCCCCTTGCTGCCCCTGATTGTGCTCGTTTTTCCTTTCTGTGCCCCCTTGCTGCCCCTGATTGTGCTCGTTTTTCCTTTCTGTGCCCCCTTGCTGCCCCTCATTGTGCTCGTTTTTTTTTTTCCTTTCTGTGCCCCCTTGATGCCCTGATTGTGCTCGTCTTCCCTTCTGTGCCTGTTTCCCGCCGCTGCGCCCCTGCGGCCCCGCCCCCTCACTGCCCATTCGCTGCCCCATTCCCTGCTCCTCCCTCCCACCTCCCCATTTATGGCGGCCGCTGTGCGGCCGCGCAGCGGACGTGCGCAGCGGACGTGCGCAGCGGGTGCGCCGCTGGCGCGCCTAAGGCAAGCCCGTCTGCGCCCGTCCGCGCCGTGACCGCGCCCAGCGCCAGACCCCCTGGTCCGGGCATCCCCCGCGCCCGCCACATCAACAGACGCCGATACGACGCCAGCACCCTCCACGCACTCAACCCCGGAAAAGATCACGCCTGCTACCAGGCCACCCCGAAGCGCACCCAAGGGCCCTTCACCTGCCGGAACTGCAGCTTCGCCAGCACCCGCCCCGCCAAACCACCGCCCAGGAAAGAACCCAACTACCTCAGATGCATCCTCCTCAACACCCGCTCCGCCCGCAAACACGCCATCGAACTCTGGGACCTTCTCGACTCAACCTCCCCAGACGTCGCATTCCTGACGGAGACCTGGCTGAATCCCGCTTCAGCCCCCGACATCGCCATTGCCATCCCGGACGGATACAAGATCACCCGCAGGGACCGCACCAACGGAGTCGGAGGAGGCATCGCCATCGTCCACAGGAACACCCTCAGAGTCTCAACCAACACCGACGACACCCTCAGCACCGCCGAACACATGCACTTCCAGATCCACACCGATCCCAACACCACCCTCAGAGGAACCCTCATCTACAGACCCCCGGACCCCGACCACAGTTCAGCGATTCCATCGCTGACTTCGTCAGCACACACGCCATCGCCTCCACGGACTACATCCTCCTCGGGGACCTGAACTTCCACCTCGAGAACAACAAGGACACCAACTCCACCACCCTGATCGACAACCTCGCCACCCTCGGACTCAGACAGCTCGTGACTACACCCACCCACGCCGCCGGCCACACGCTCGACTCCATCTTTTCCGCAAGCCCACACGTCTCCTTCAACCACACCTCCGAACCCCACTGGACTGACCACCACTGCATCCACTTCACCTACAGGAAGCCCACCACGCACCACCGCACCGAACAAATGCCTCGCCGCTGCTGGAGCAGAGTCACGGAAGACCAGCTAACCACAACCCTCGCCCTGAGCCCACCCGCCGAACCCTCCGACCCCGACACCGCCGCCCGCAACCTCAGACAGTGGATCGACGACTGCGCCAACACCCTCGCCCCGCTCAAGAATCCGCCCAACAGCCACACCAGCAAGAAAGCCACCTGGTTCACCGAAGACCTCCAGGCCTCCAAACGAACATGCCGAAAACTGGAGAAGATCTGGCTCCACGAACGGACAGCGGACAGCTACGCCGCCCACAAGAGCGCCACCCGCAGTCACCATCACCTCATCAGATCCGCCAAAAGGGCCTCACTCAAAGACCGCCTAGACAACAACGCACACAACAGCAAAGAGCTCTTCAACATCGTGAAGGAACTCTCCAACCCCAGCTCCAACACCAACGACATCCAGCCGTCGCGAGACCTGTGCGACTCACTGGCCACCTTCTTCCACCGCAAAATCGCCGACATCCACGACAGCTTCAACACCACGACCGCCCCGGCAACCACCGAGACCACTGCCCCCACAACCACCAACCGCCTGCTCTCCTGGACCAACATCAACGACGAGGACACCAGCGAGATCATGAACACCATCCACTCCGGTTCACCGCTAGACCCGTGCCCTCACCACATCTTCAACAAAGCCAGTACAGCCATCGCGCCCCATCTCCGGAAAATAATCAACATCTCCTTCGAGACAGCAACCTTCCCGGAAAGCTGGAAGCACGCCAAGATCACCGCCTTACTCAAGAAACCCAAGGCAGACCCCAAGGACCTCAAGAACTTCCGACCCATCCCTCTGCTCCCGTTCCCCGCGAAGGTCACCGAGAAAATCGTCAACAAACAACTGACCCGCTACCTCGAGGAGAACAACATCCTGGACCCTTCCCAGTCCGGCTTCCGCAGCAACCACAGCACTGAAACCGCCCTCATCGCTGCCACCGATGACATCAGGACCCTGCTAGACAACGGAGAAACAGCAGCCCTCATCCTCCTGGACCTATCAGCCGCCTTTGACACGGTCTGCCACCACACACTACGAACACGCCTTCACGACGCCGGGATCCAAGAGAAGGCCCTGGACTGGACCACATCCTTCCTTTCCGGCAGAACACAAAGCGTCCGCCTCGCCCCCTTCCGATCCAAGGCCACCAAGATCATCTGCGGCGTACCCCAAGGCTCCTCCCTCAGCCCAACGCTGTTCAACATCTACATGGCACCCCTCGCCCACGTCGCCCGACAGCACAACCTCAACATCATCTCCTACGCCGACGACACCCAGGTGACCTCTCCCTCACCAAAGACCCTCACACCGCCAAAGCCCACCTCCACGAAGGAATGAAGGCCGTCGCCGAATGGATGAGGACCAGCCGCCTGAAGCTGAACTCGGACAAGATGGAGGTCCTCATCCTTGGTTCCAACCCTTCAGCCTGGGACGACTCCTGGTGGCCAACATCACTGGGAACAGCCCCGCCACCCACCGACCACGTACGCAACCTAGGGGTCATCCTCGACCCCACCCTCTCCATGACTAAGCAGGTCAACGCCGTTTCCTCATCCTGCTTCAACATCCTCCGAATGCTCCGCAGGATCTTCAAGTGGATCCCCACCGAAACAAGAAAAACAGTCACCCAGGCCCTCGTCACCAGCAGGCTGGACTACGGAAACGCCCTCTATGCAGGAACGACGGCTAAGCTCCTGAGACGGCTGCAACGCATCCAGAACGCCTCTGCACGTCTTATCCTCGACATCCCCCGACGCAGCCACATCACACCCCACCTGAGAGACCTGCACTGGCTCCCTGTCAACAAGAGGATAACCTTCAAGCTCCTCACCCACGCACACAAAGCACTCCACAACTCCGGACCAGCCTACCTCAACAGACGACTCAGCTTCTACACCCCCACCCGCCAGCTCCGCTCGACCAGCCTCGCCCTCGCCACAGCCCCCACATCCGAGAAAACGACCGCCGGCGGCAGATCCTTCTCCCACCTCGCCGCCAAGACCTGGAACACCCTCCCCACCAACCTCCGACAGACCCAAGACCTACTGGCCTTCAGAAGACTCCTCAAGACTTGGCTCTTCGATCAGTAGCAGCACCACCCCCCTCTTCCCCCAGCGCCTTGAGACCCTCGCGGGTATGTAGTGCGCTTTATAAGTGACATGATTGATTGATTGATTGATTGATACATACGGGACCCTAACACAAACCTAAATGCAATTATGAGAGAATTCCTTAAATTTTGAGTCTCTCTGGAGTACACATAACATGGGGGAAATCACAGATCTTTCTCCTCACGCCACATATAACATGGTTCGGCCCAGATTTCCCATTGCGCTGGCGCACAGACGAATTTAAGTACCTGGGTATGTGGGTACATGAGACATGTCGATATGTGCTAATTATGGTTCCATGCTTAACATCGCTGCAGATCAGATCACCCGCTGGATCTCTCTCCTACTGTCCTTAGCTGGCGCATAGGACTCATTAAGATGGTTACACTCCCCAAACTCCTATAGCTGTTCCTGGATATCCCCCACCCATGTACAGCTGGATTCTTCTCTAAACTCAACGTGCAGCTGATCCGACTAGGGAAGATAACCCCTCATTAAATGGGAAACGCTTACACTGGCACTCGATCGGAGAGGTTTGGGGCACCAAATATGGAGCGCTACTATCTCTGCGCCAAGGTCCACTTTGCCACATATTGGTACTGTCCAATAACCTTCTTGCCCCATTTAGCGATCGAGGAGAGCTACATGGCCCCCATTCCTCCTCCCTCCTTTATCGGTGTCCCTAACAGTGCTGCTAGAAACCCGTCCACTGTTGAATGTATGAACAGGGCCTGGGAAAAGTTGTGCCAAAGAGCAGGAAAGAATCTCATTTATTGTCCTCTGCTTCCTCTGCACTACCACCTCCTAATCCCCGCTAGCACAAACAACTAGTAAGAGACCATCTTCAAGGAAAGGGCCTGGTACAGTAGGGTGCCTTGTACCACCAAGGCACACTCATCACACTTGCAGAATAGCTGGGAGACTCCCCAGGATCACCAATGGACGTTTTCACACACCACCGGGTGAGGGGCAGTTGTAGGCAAGCTGCACCGGGATTCCCTATGGTGCCACCATCTTTACGCCTCTTCATAGTTGGCTGCCTGCTGCCAGCACCAAGCAACTCATCATCACACTGTATAGTACAGCACAGGAGGGAACGCCAGTCGCCCCTGTGAGAGCAAAGCTGGGCTGGGAGGCCTAATTAGGGACTGAGATTCTGAATGACAAGTGGACATTCTGCTGTGCCTGAACATGCCAGATCTACCCTAGAATCATCCACTGGGTGTTTGCAGAAAGTCTATTATACCCTAGTGAGCCTTTACGAATGTGACTCCTGTACCAGAGGTAGGTCACCATGAGCAGGGCTCCTACACTGAGCATGGCATTGCCACGCAGGGCTGTTTATGGAGTGAAGCTCTTTCTGCCATGGTAGAGAAGGTTATCTCACCAGATCCTGTCTTGTTTTACTGGGTTATGAAAAAAGAAACAGCTGCACCACACAGAAGGTTTGTGGGCCTGGCGCTTCTGCTGGCAAGGAGGAGGGTAGCCCCCAGGTAGGTAGGGGACAAGCTCCCAAGTTTAAAGAACTGCTTGACGATTTCATATTCTTCAACCACCAGATGGAGTTCAATGCTGAACAACGGTCTCCTACCTCCAGACCCTGGGATATTCGGCAGCCCCTTCATACCTACCTCATGCGCCACTCAATGGAAACCGTCCATTACGTGAAGGACAGAATATACTGGACGCAAAATTAGGCAAGGGGATGTCCCTGATATGCAAATTTTTTGAGCTATGCTGGATAATATTACAATGAGACCCCTGAGTGAGCAGGGCAGTGAACACAATGTTTATCCAGAATTTAAGCAATGCCCCCTGCAGAGTGGACTAACTGATGTGTCGTGTAGGTCCTATAAATCTCTATAGGATCTGCACGTTTAGACAACGTAAACTATGGGATTGGTATCCAGACTGATTCCAGATACCCCCACAGGATAGGTTAGTCTGTAGTCCTGCTAGCTCACAGTGCCCCTATGCACCCCTCCTACCCTGGGGTGAATAGTTTCTGGCAACTATCGAACATGACAAACCTGATTCCTCAGAATCGTGGAAACAGTACAGTACTTTTCGCTCAGTCACTCGTGCTCACTTCGTCTCAGAGAAATACACAAAATAAACGGTGGGGACGATTTTCAATAAGCATTTATTGAACCAGCGTCATTGTAATGTAAAATAGGTGTGCTGAAACAACCATAAGACAGTAACAGATATAAATGATTGTAAGCACCAATAGAGTAAAAGGATGGTAGATTCCTACCATAGTGCTGAAACAATGAATACTGGCAGGTATAAAAATACATTACAATAATAAGGCGTACTCCTACGATGCAACCCTACCTAGATGTACCTAGGTGTACCTAGCATGAATGTAGGTGTAGAGCCAAGAATCCTCCTAGGATAAAGCCAACCCCATTACCTGAAGTGAGAGACTGTGGGAGCCCGTCTTGGTCTCAAGATGGACACCCCGCAAGGGATGTCAGACCACTGCGAGCTGGAGTGTCTGCGTGCAGAAACCTCAGCGTCTTGCGTCAGTGTGTCAGCATGGAAGTCCTTTTTCTCTTCTCCCTGCCTCAGCAAAGATATGGTGTATATATACCCAAAGTGGTGCCCTCAGGGGATCTACCTTGCTGTGTCATTTCGGACTAGGATGACTGAAGGAATGACCCTTATACATAGTTATTATGCAGGAGATGGTAGTCCTGCTGAGATTCCAAGAATCCTCATGCATAATAAATGAGGCTAGTTTTCGGAGAACACCCCACGTCATTTAAGCAGTAGTGTAACTAGGCAAAAGGTCAGTACCAAGAACCGTTATGTGGTGTAATGGCAGGGGAAATGTAGGTGAAAGGTTTAGTTACTACCTGAGCCTATATCGGGGTACCTGTATGAAACATAACAGAGGACACTGTATGGAAGCTCCTTCACCACCCTCTCTGAGACATGAGCCGATGCCACTCCTATGTGAGCGTTACCTGTACTCATGTTAGAAATGTCATTCACTGCATGCATGTTAATTCTCACCTGTTGTTTCCGCAGGAACAATGTGCAAGTTCAAAAGAAAAGGTCTCAACTTCCCCTGCCCAACAGTGTCAAAGCAAAACTGGTGTAATGGGTGAAAGGGGAAACAAGGGATGAGAAATTAAGAAGTGTCTCACAGCGTACCCAGTGAAGCAGGTAAGCAGGTAAGGTTCAATGCAGTCGCATGTGTTTCCTTCTTAACACCCCTCTTCCACTATAAATCAATCACAGTCCACACAGGAACATTGGTGCAATCTGCTATTAGGAAGTAGCAGTGAGTTAAGTATAGCCCAGAAGTTCATATATTCATAAGCAACTGATAAGGGAGTATTTATCAATATGAACAGTTCCTTTTAAAATAAAAAAATAAAAAATATGCAAAAATATGCAGGCTATATATATATATGTCTTCTTAACTTCAGGAAACACTAATGTTCTGTTTCCATTTTACAGCTTTACTCAGCGTGCACAGAGAGAATAGGGAATCTCCAAGGCTGTAGGGACAACAATCAGATAAGTAATGTATACATCTTATTAGCCTCCCAGCGCAAAGCGCGTCACCGCAATTTAGATGCCTTTGGTACTTTCGAGGATTTTCCTTGTCTTTATATTTGCAGGAGTTTCTTATGCGGGATAACGAGGCCCCGATGAGAAGGACGACAGCAGGAGCCGAGGAGAACCGCCGCACCAGACCAATGAAGGGACGCCGACCGCATTGTGAGCCCTAACAACCCAGAAGGAACAAAGGTCAGTGAACCGAACGCGGAAGAACAGACCGCGACCTCTAGAACATGAAGCGCTCTTCTGCGGTCCCAGGGCACGTTATGCCCACACCGCTCTGTCCCTGCTGCAGCCGAGGTGGAGCATTCATGACAACGCAGAAAAAACCTGCATTGTCATTGATACATGAGTATATTCATATTGTTCATTCTCTTATTAAAATGAAAATAAAGGTTAAAAAAGGGTGCTCTAGCAAAGGCAACACCAAAGCAGTCTTGCCTATCAGGGTATAGGTAAGGTGCAGGAGGCAGCAGTGCAAGCTTCACTAACACAGAAAGCAAGTGGTACAACAAAGGTAGCACCATTGCAAGCCTCTTGGATACACAGAAGTAGTCCGGCATGAGCAGGCGTTCAAAGTTCTCCTTTGCACAGAACACAGCACAGGTACAGCAATAGTCAACAAAGCACCTTCCATTGCACAAGTGCAGCAGCAATGCACGCTTCTTCACATAGAATAAGCCCAGCAAATGGAAGATCAGCGCAGGTTTCCCTGATACCAAACATGTTCGCAGGTGATCTAGTTGCCACGTTTTCACGCCGTCGCTGAACCACCGACTGCAGTGAGCAAGCAAGCGGGAAGACGCTGAACTGCTGTTCACGACTCCTCCGCTGATCCCCGGCTTTTCTGCCTTTCTTCTCTACGGGGCTTTAACATCCGGCAGGGGGCAGCCTGGCAACCGGGCAGCAAGCCGGGCAGCCAGCCGGGCAGTCAAGCGGGCTGAGTGTGTCTGGGAGACTGCTTCTGTTCGTCTTGTGAGTGAGTGGAGTGGACCTGCAGCCGGAACTAAGCCGCGTATGGAGCCGAGTTTGGAGCGGACCAAGCTAGCGAGGAGGGACGGCTCCCCCGCTCCCTTACAGCAGGAGATTGTTACCGGCACTACCGGTGCCACATGTCTTACCAGTGTTTCCAGTTACCGGTGCGAGCGTGAACGGGAGATTGTTACAGCGAGCGACGCAAGGAGGAGACCGCTGCAGGCTTCAAGTCGAGCCAGGTTGAGCAGGATTAACTAGCAGGATTAACTAGCAGAGCGGAGTGAAGGCTATCTCCTTACACTCCTGCTTCCCTGCTCCTCTTTGCCCCCCTCTCCCCAACAGCTTAAAAGCATCCCTAAGCAGAACGGGCAAGCAGGACGGGTGGAGTACTTTTCTGCGCCACCCATTATACTGCACCACTGTGGGGTGGAGAGGAGGGGAAACAGCGTTAAAGCAGCGGTAAAGCAGCGTCAGAGCCTGGTGTGGAATACTAGGTTGAACTAGAGAGGAGAGGAGCAGCAGAGCGGAGCGGCGGTTTGGCAAGGCGACCTGGTGTGGAATACTAGGTTGAACCAGGACATATTGCGTGTTAACCCAAACACGGGCCACAGTGTCATGAGATCGGGCCGAGTAAGAAGGTCTCCTTTAAAACCAAAATCAAAATCAAAGTCAAAGTCCAAACAAAAACAAGGCAAGGCAAAAGCGAGCACAGATGAGTTAAGTGGCCCACGATTGGGGTCAGTATCTATCAAAAAACGCACAATAAGCACAGAAAGCACAGTAAGCACAGTAAGCACAGAAAGCACAGAACGCACCCCAGCCATGGGGATTACCAGGACCCGCCCCGGCACAATCTCTCCCTCTAAAAGCGACGACATCAACGCAACGCCACAAATGGGAGAATCAACTTTTTACCAACCAGCTAACCTGACGCATTCACAAGGAACACACAGAAGACAAGGAAGACAAGGGGTCTGTGCTCTTATAAGCCTTGACGGGGCCCCTCAAAAGAATACACCCCGCACCATCCAACCCAAAATTTACACAAAGTTCGCGTTTCTGAAAGATCCAGGTACAGCAATTTATTCAAAAAGCGCGAACGTAAAAGGGTTGCAACTGCCATTACAGCCATTACAGCCAGAGAAGTTTGGTTCAACTCATCAGCCAATTAATCAAGCTTCTTTTGTGTCACCCACCAAGTCACTTGAACCTCAACCTCAACTCTTATTTCACCAACTCAATAACCAAGTTGAAAATCAAGTTAAAACCGATCAAAGGAACACATCTACGACAGACGGCCAGAATTCTCCAAAAAGTACAGCTGACAATAGGACAGCTGAAAATGTCTTTGAAGAGGATTCAGGGGCAACAGTTGGAATTGATATATTAGGAGGCATGCCCCAGAACCAGCTTATAGATCAACTGGAAATGGCTCTCCCGCTGTCCCCAAAAAATAGTTCTCCACTCCAACAGCATAAATCAAAATCAGGGAGACCAAGTGTATCTGAACACCTGGTGGGCCCCAACAGCCCCTCGGCCAGCAAACCAGGAGAACGTCATACGATGTCTCCTTATGTAGACTCTCATATATCAAGCCCGGACTTGTCCTTCCAGGCCTCTCAGGAATGGGAGGAGCTTGTTGCTTCATATAACTTAAAACCTGTTCAAAATAACTCATCTCATGTACCGATTAATACACCACTGCAGGAAAGAAGTAATCGCAGTACTATTACATCCACTGAACCAATTTGGGCGGCAATTTTAAACTCAATGCAATACTCAACTACAGCTCTACAATATCAATCGCATAAAATGGACTTACAGATTACGGTTCTTCAGACACTGGCTGACTTTACGTCAGGGATCGATAAAAAACTTTCAGAGCTCAATAATCTAATTAGGCGGGGACAAGAAGCGCTGCACGGAAGCCAAACCTCTCATCTTGAATGCACCTGTGCCCCAATAATTGATAAGCTCACAACACTACCAACTATGTTAGGGGACATTTTATCAGAAATAAAAGGCAGTGTTCCATCGTCCCTTATATTTACAGATGGTCAGCACAAAGAAGGGACAGCCTTGTTTGAACTTCAAAAAATCGAACAAACAGCAACTAGCTCTTCCAACATGGCTGTAGATAACGATGCAATGCCAATAACGGCCCTAATAAAAACGGCTCCTTTAAACAAAAATCCTATTCCCTGGAAAGTTCGCAATAAACAAAAAAGGAAGGGTCGTAATAAGAAGCGACTATCTCTTGCTTTAAACACACTAAGCAAATCTCCTGTCAGTGCAGTTGAACCAGACCCCGATTTTGTTGAAACCGGGACTAGTTTATGCTCCGTCTTGCCTGGCAGGTCGGACCACTCCTTCGTAGAGCCCTCTTCAACTATGGCCGCCACCTCGGAACCACCATCGAGGCTAGTAAGAAAGATCAATCCAACAGAGAATGTGAGGCAGGAGTTAACACTAACAGCAAAAGATCCAGCAAGAAGGAACATCCCAATAACAAATGAGAGGCAGGAGTCAATATCAATGGCAACAAATCCAGCAACTTTAAAATACAACAAGGAAGATCAATCACAGGGCGCACTGTCCAACGAAGTTCACTCGTTAAAAAACGCGGATCAACAAAAATTATTGACGGGGGGCACTGCAAAACAAGGCTGCTCACCCAATAAAATTAAGTCTCCAATTACCCTCCCGTCATCTTCTCGTAAATCTGTAAATCAAGGAGAAATACCGAACAACCCTCTGCAAATAAGGCCTCGCCTACAGGACGGAATCCCTACTTACAGAATCAAGGAAACCCCGACTGAAGAAGTGGTCAGCATCACTCTCATTCCTGAATATGAATCACGAGGAAGAGACGACATATTAAACAGAGGGAATGTTCTACGACTCCTAAATTCCATCCCGAGCCTTGGAAATATAAACTCATCAGACCTACTTTCTATAGAATTCCTTCCAAATAATAACTGCCTGGGCCCAGAGGTGACGAGGACAAGATGGAGCACAAGTGAAATTGCGAATAAAATCAAGGAAGAGGAAAGCACGTTCAAACATTGGGGTATAAAAATGGGAGTCGAATTGAAATCTCCTTATCCAACTCCATTTTTAATAGCCCGAATCACCGTCCCAGATAAAATTACCACCTCAGTCCTAAGAGGGGCAAGAAGCAGAACCCCTGGCAAACTCACTGCTTGTACAGAGGATTCTAACTCATGCAGAAGCTTAGGGCAATTAATCCCAATTTTGAAACCGGGATCTGAAGCTCGGCCGCAAATAACTCGCACAATACTAACAGACCGTCCAAACTGACAAGAGTGTGACACACCACAGATAGCTCCACCCGCGCTAGGTCAAATTAAACTCTGCATCTGGAACATTAACGGCCTGGCAGCCAAATTGGTCGATCACAAAGTAGTTAATTACCTGAAAACATTCGACTTAATACTTCTCCAGGAAACCTGGGAAGATAATGTCAAAGAACTCCAAGGATACTCCTCCTACTTCGTCCCGGCAACAAAGGTCTCCAACTTTGGTCGCCGCTCAGGGGGATTAATGATGTTGGCTTCAATAATCACAATGGGCTCAATAAAGCCCATAGAGGCAAAAATGTCACCTCCAAATGCAGTACATGCAATACAGATAAAGCTTAAATTCAACAACACGACACAAGAAGTTATAATAATTAACATCTACGTGCACCCTAAACGAAAACAAAAAGCCGTAAAGGAGCTGTCAAACGAAATAAAACGGATTATGGATGAGCAAGACATTGATCACATAATTGTTGCTGGTGATTTCAATCTACACCTTCTTGGGTCAAGCCAAGACGACGGCCCAGTGCATGAACTTACATCACTTTGGGGGATACCAAATCAGGGCCAAGCAAATATTGGCAAACCTTCAAGATGGGCCAAACATCTGCTACAAGAACTAGAACACTTAAATTTAAGAGCACTGAACGGCCGTTTCTTGGAGGATAACCCACCAGTTGCCACTTTCCATTCCTCAAAAACATCCTCCTATTTAGATTACACGTTTGTAACACTAGCAATGTTTGACAAAATAGTAACCTTTAAAATAGGTGATAATGTCCAGAGTGATCACCTCCCACAGGAAGTATTGCTGAATGCGAGGCCAGTTGTTATATTGGATACTTGGAACCCGACTGGAAGCGAAGAAGTATCCAATTTAAAGCGCCTAAGGTGCAATGCCAACAATATTGAAGCTTTATCAGCCTCTGCCAAAACCTTATTCAAGAGAGAAAAAGAAACTGGTGCCACAATTGTAACAGCATGGGAAAACTTTATTAAGACATTTAGTGGCAAATTTGCGACAAGGACTGGGTCAATACTAAGAAAATCAGAAGACGTATCAATAAAAGCGAACTCCAGTCCGGAAACCAAGAGCCTCAAACGTATTACAAATCAAACCCTTCGACAACTGCGAAAAACACCAGGAAACTTGGAGTTGCAGTTGACTCTTCGACAAACGAAGGCACTACTGAAAAGGAGAAAGTGGAGAAAAATAAGGCAAAAGAATGATGAAACGTGTGTTAAACTATTGCATGAGGCCAAGCAACAGAACAGTGCTAAGTTTTGGCAAAGAATCCATAAGTTAGATCGACCGAACCACCCAGGAATCAGTTCCAATATAACAGAGGCGGACTGGGTTGAGTACCTCTCCGCCCACTTTAACAACATGGAAGGGGATTTCAACAAGGGTACGGGCACCGCGGCACTAGAAATCAAACCCCCTATTAAGGGAAAAACGATACTAAACTGCATACCCAAAGCTCACTTGGTCAGCAGCATTAACATCCATAAACAACAGGGGACCCTGTTGGCTGGCGAATTAAACCTCTTAGACCACACTGAAGAGGAAGGATATGCTCCCACGGAAAAACAGATAAAAGGCCTAATAAACAAGAGTAGAGACATGGGAGCGCCCGGCCCTAACGGGATCCCCCCGATATTATACAAACATGACGCTGAGTTTTGGAGCAAGGCTCTATTATCAGTCTTCAAGGGCTTAAACACCGGAGTAATTATTCCAGACTCTTGGAAAGGATCTATCATCAGCCCAATCTTTAAACAAGGTAAAAGGAATGACCCAAATAATTATCGACTGATCGCCCTCCTCGACGTTGATGCCAAATACTACGCTGGAACACTCCTGGACGAGTTAACAACTTGGGCCTCAGACAATTCCATTATCCCCATTAATCAAACTGGGTTTTGCAGCGGCCAAGGAACTACAACTAATATATTGGCTCTCACGTCGCTAATGGACGCAGCCAAAGTATCAAAAATACCACTCTTCCTGTGTTTTATTGATTACACAGCTGCTTTCGACTATGTCGATAGATCCAAACTCTGGGGAAAACTGGAAAAATGGGGTATACCAATCACACTTTTGGATCGGCTAAAACAACTGCATACAGACACATGGATCAGGGTCAAACTAGGTGCAGGGTCACACATCTCAAAACGAATTACGACCTCGAAAGGCCTCAAGCAGGGGTGTGTCCTTGCCCCGATTCTTTTTAATCTCTTTTTGGCCGATCTGCCCGGGGAGCTGGACAGCTGTGTATCCCATGCTCCTAACCTGGGGAACAAGCTAATGTCAAACCTGCTATATGCCGATGATCTGGTTTTAATCAGTCGGACACCAATTGGCCTTCAGCACTTATTAAATACAACATGCAGCTTTTCGAGCCGGAACTCCCTCAAAATAAATTTTAAGAAGTCCAAAATTATGGCAGTCAACTACCACAAAAAGAAGATCAATAGCTGGTTCCTTGATGGCCGACGTTTGGAACAAGTACAAAGTTATAAATACTTGGGAATACTACTGGATCATACAAGCTCATTTAAACGTCATCTAGAGTCCATGCGAAGAAAGGGGACTACAACTTATCTATCATTGAAGTCATTGAAGAGATGCCTTCCCGACCTTACGCTTGGTCCTTTTCTACAGGTCCTGAGGGCTAAACTGCTGCCTACATTGACATATGGGAGTGAGGCTCTAAAAGGGAAAGACGCAGCAGTTTTAGACGTCATAATAGCCAATTCTTACAGAGCTATTTTCCATCTCCCAAAATACGTCTCTCCGGCTCAAATCCGGTTAGAATTTGGGATCCAAAGACAAACGGTGGAAAGAAGGAGCACCTACGTTAAAAGTTGGCACAAAATCCGATGAGCTGAGGCGGGGTCTTTAAATTTCCATCTTTGGAAAGCCTTGCAAAATCAGGAAATATGCCCAGCCAGGGATTATTTGTTTGATTCAATTGAGACACTGGGCCTGTCTGACCTCTGGGCTTTATCTACGGATCATCTTTCCTTTAAAAAAGCAGTGAGAAAAACAGCATCTATGCTATCTATCTTAGAAGACAAAGCAATTCTCACCAAAAAGGCACACGGCTGGATAGTGCTCAGTGACTATGTAAGGCCAAAACCCCAAGCCTACTTGAGTGCTGGAATGAAGATAAGCAGGAAGGAAAACTTTTTAAGGTTGTGCATGGGGGTAATTGCGATCAAACCTCATCTTCCCCCATGGGAAAGGGACGGCGGTAGTCCGACCTGTCGTCTATGTGGAAGTGGTAATGAAGATATCACTCATGTTATCTGCAACTGTTCCAACTTAAAGGACATAAGATGCATCTTGTTACGTCCCTTTTTTAGGTATTACGGGATCGGGACCTGTAGGCAGGCAGTGAAGCTTTGCTTCAATTCTACTGATGTCCAGCTTAACTGTCGGCTAACAAACTTTTTTGAGATGGTAACTAAGAAACTTAAAACTCTGTCGCTACCAGGAACACGCTAAAAAACTCCTAAGTGTCTACTCTGTTTTAGTCCTACTTGCACTTTATTTACCCAAATTTTAAATATGGACAATGGACATGGTTAAGCTGAGCATCCGATCTGAGAAGTTGTGGTTGTCACTGCTAGCCAGTATTTTATGAGACGTAAGAGTCTATGAGAATCTCTTTTAAACAGCTAACACCATAAAACAGGAATATGCAAATGATGACCTTTTTACATTATGTGCTTTTTAAATTGTTTTTAATTGTATTTATTTGTGTACAAGGGGAATTTTTTTTTTTTTGTTTTGTTATGTATTTGCAAAGATTTTAATTAATCAAGCAAAATAAACCTAAACTTGAAACTTGAAAACTTGATACCAAACATGTATCGTGTGAGAAGTAGCAATGCAACCTTCCTTAACAAAACAGGCGCATCACTTGAAGAAGCAATTCAAGAAACGCTCGTAAAACAGGCATAGCAGAATAAGCCTGTGTAATTCTGCTATACATAACAGCATGAAAAGCAAGGATAGCCGCTGGGCAAGCCTTCTCGCACCTTGAAAACGAACAAGAGAGCAGGCCTTACAAAACAGACAAACAATAGTCACCAGCTAAAAGAAACCTCAGAAAAGGTATGGCTGCACAAACCTGTCAAGCAGCCACATGCCGTACCCAACAACTTCAGTCAGTCCTCACTTGTATTCCAATAGCACATTGCAAACTTGAAAAGTTAAGACCATATTTATAAGAGAAAAAGTAAAACTACCAGACCCAGAATTTAATGGGATGTTGGCTGAAAAGCTGGGATTTAACAACTCTGTAAGAGGTTTTAGGTCATCTTTAAAGGTAATAAGTAAACAGTGACACCGAGCACACCAGCTCTCAGAATGGCAACAAATGTGCGTTGCCATTGCACCTTGAAAATGCATGATTATTCACCCAGCAACTAAGCTTGCATGTAAAACCTCTGACGCTCTAACCTTCAAGATTCTCTGTGATGGGCGTGATTTGATAGGAGCTTGTTAAAGAACTTCTACATTATCTTCCGGTGCACTTTACACAGTACATCATCATGGAAGCTTGCATTATAAAACTGTGCAATAGCCCATCCCGGTTTGCAGGTCATTTAGCTGAAGTAAAGCAAAAGTTAGAAGAGGCAAAACCAGGGGCCTCTGAGTCATAAACTTGCAAGTCGTGTGAACAAAGGCACTGCTAGTCCCACTCACTCCCCGAGGCAAAGAACAAGCCATTCTGGACATGAAGCACACATAAAGACAATTTGTCTGCCTCTATCTCTGCTCTTGTTAACTCCCCAGATGTCCTGCTTGGGGGCATCAATTGATAACTGCAGATTAAAAACTAAACTGACTTTTCTGATATATGATGCGGGGTTCTGAACACTCCCCCTATTGCAGACAGGCCTTAATGTTGAGGAGTTGCAATACTTTCCCAGACAGGTCCCACCCGTGAATAGAGAGGCCCATTGATCTCTGGTGTGTTTACCAAGCTCAGGGCGACAGCCAAGGAGTTTTGCTAACATTAAAGTGTTTTTCTCATTCAGTAAATAGGGCCCAAGTACACAGTGGACCCTCATGATTTTAACAACTGTTGATGGGGGTATGTAGGAGGCAGGCTTAGTATATGGTGCACACTTATGTAAGTGTAGAAACCCTGCACTAATCCTGACAACCCTCATGGTGATTTTAGTGGCCTTAGACAACCTTGGAAAGCTCTGAAAGTGTAGCTGTAGAGAGCAGCCTTCAGGCTTAGTCCAGAAGGAGTGTAAAGCAGCTTGTTTTACCAGTACTTGCTCTTATGGTGTAGGTTACGTTAAAAAGAACCACACAGTGTAGTTATAAAAATATGTATTTATTATAAACACTCACAAACACATTGCAATATCTCCTACCCGGAAATATAACCACAATACACACAGTACTTTGATAATAGAACACGTAAGTAGCACAAATACACAGTGGTCTCCAGAGGGAGACCAAACCATATACTAAAATAGTGGAATGCGAACTACGACTTAAGTCGGGATTGGCCCCAGGAGATGTAGAAGAGCCAGGGACTCAAGGAACCACCCAAGGTAAGTAGACAGGAACCCCACGGAGGCCGTGTGCAGAGTGGGAACACGACCGCATGCTCAATACAAGTCAATGGGTAAGTCGCGGTTGCTATTTTAAAGAAGAAGGACCCGTCCCAGCGAACCCTGCAAAAACCCAGTGGAAGATGGAAGGTTGAAGAGTCACCCCTCCCGTGGATCCCCAGGTGCAAGGATACCTACACCAGGGAAGCCAAGTGCATAGGTTCGAAGTGACGTCGGAAACCACCGCAGACCACAATGGAGGACTTCAGGGAAGATGCCGCTGGTGAAGAAGGCGAAAGAGTCCAGTGGAACCCAAAGATAGATTCAAGATGAGAGGTACATTCAAGCAGAGGGGACAGAGTCTATGCCACTCAGGAGTGACCAGGAGGCACGGAAGACGAATGTCCACCGATGTTGGGGATGCAGGAGAGTTGACGGTGCCCGTGAAGTTGCAGCTGTGCGGACCAGGCGACACTGTGGAAGACCAGGAGCCACTCACAAGCTGTCCCACGTCAGATGTCAAGAGCCAGGGGGTCAGTCTCCGGCAAGCATTGGCAACGGCAACCAGGGTAGTAGTTGAAAAAGGTGCAGTGTCAGGACCAGCAAGGTCCAAGTGACTCACCACGAGCAGGTAAGTCAGAGCAGTACCCGAGCAAGCAGGGGATCCCACTGGAACCAAAGAAGACCCTCAAGAGGACCCACGGGCTGAAGGCACAGGAGTCGCAAGAGGACCTTGAGCAGCCCACCAAAGGATGAAGGCCTTTGGTGGGCTGAGGATGCGGTGCAGGTGAAGATCTTGGCTGCCGGAGATGCTTGAGGCGGGCGCTTCTTGGAGCCCGAAGATCTCTGGTGAAGAGAGTCAACAAGCCTTGGCAATGGCAAGTCAATGCTGTGCACAGGGGTACTGCTCCAGAGTTCCGACGAGGGATACTGGCTTCAAACTCACTATGAAGACAGTGCAGGCCTCGAGGGAGTTGCAGAACCAACACCTGTGTTGCTGAACTTTTCGGAGTCCGTAGGAGTCAGGGTTCCCAAAGCGAAGTCCAACGAAGTCCAAAGTGCCCAGAAGGTTGAATATGAAGTGGTTTCGGATCTGAATCTTGTCCCACAACGAATCTAGGGACCCACCCACTGGTAACCCCTTAAGTACCCTAAGGAAAGCGTTGGGACAAATCAGGGGTTCCTCCCAGAGGAGGGGCTGGACAGTGGGGAGGATACTCCCATGTCATTTGCCTAGTTTTGCGCCAGAGCGGGAGCCAACGGCTTCCTGAATTTTTTTCAACTGGAGTATGCAAGGAGGGCACCAAATGTGCCCTTCAAAGCAGTCTACTGGCACTGGCAAGCGCCCCCACCCTGTCCCAATACACTAAGTCCTATCTGGGAGGTGGTCACACCTCCCTGTGACAGGAAACCTATTGTCCTGCCTTCCCCTGTTCGAGCATGGCTCAGCAGCAGGAGGGCAAAATGGTGTCTCTGGTCGGCAGCAGCCATAGTTTGCTGTCTGGGTCTAGAAGACTGGTACAGGGAGCACTGAGGGCCTCCCAGAGAAGCTTTACAGTGCATGGAATCATACCTCCAACACCATTTACGATGTTGGGGTATGATTCCAACATGTTTGATACCAAACACAACAGGGTTCATTACAGCCAGTTTAGAGATAGCCATCGCGTAATGACACATGGCAACTCTATGTATCGTAATGGCTGATGCACTTACAACCCGGGAGAATGGGCTCCTTAGGTTGTAGGGGTGTCCTGCTCATGCAGGGGCACCCTCACACTTAGAACCGAGCACCCAGCCTTCAGGATTGAAAAGTCTGCCTTAGGGGTGACTAATAGGTTTTAAGTGCAGTGACCTCAGATATAAGGAAACTTATATCTGTCGTAAGTGGTGCTAGCACCAGCTTGCACAGGCTGAAATGGCAGGCCTGTAGTCACAATTTGTGTGGTCCCCCATGGGTGGCATAATACATGCTTCAGCCCATGGGGGACCCCTGGTGTACCTATGCCCTGGGTACCTTAGTACCCTATACTAGGGACTTACAAGGGTACATCAGTAGCCAATATGGGGGATACCTAAGTACTCACCATGTCCAATTTAGGGAAGAAGCACAGAGACTGGGTTCCTGATTAGCAGGATCCCAGTCAGAAAAGTCAGAAAAACATAGCAACACCAGGCAAAAAGTGGGGGTAACCATGCAGAAGGATCCTACCTTCCTACAGGGTACAAAAGAACATAAAATAAGTGTAGCGCAAGTTAACTCATTGGCATCTTGGCGCTGAATAACATGTTTCTTGTTACCCAACTCAATGGTACCCATTTTATTGACCTCAGATGGATGAAAGGTTGCGTGGACCTGCCGGGATTTGAACCTGTGACCATGTGGTCAAACACAGGTCCCTTCAGTATATGCATTAGTCCACTGAGCCACCAAACCCGACAAAAGAGGGGCGAAGAGAAATGAAGCACTGCTGCCAACTCCCACCCAGGTCCGGGAGTGGTACCATCCTTCCCTCCTCTTGTGACGCCACTCAGCACACCTTATTCTTGCCTTAGGCTGTTCCAACAGAGCAAGCATTAACAACAAGTAAATGTTAAACTTCTTTAAAAAAAAAAAAATTAATGAGAACTTTGGGAAGCTTGTGTACCCCTCCGTCTGTGTCGTCTGCCTAAGCAGTGGGCCTTCTTCTGTACCCCTTTGTTTGCTCTCCAGGATCCCCCAGCTGGAACATTAAAGCCTTCCCATATATGCGAATAGACCCGTTTCAGACGGGACAATCCCGGTTTTTGAAGCAACAAATGGCTTAATTTTAGGAGTCTCCCACCTAAAATTGCCTCTGCGTCAATACAAACCAATGGGGGAAATACATTCCCCTGATTTTTTTCTCCAAAATCTCCCACTTCCCAGTTGGAAATTGTTGGCATGTGTGCCTTCCATGAAATGTGCGAATCGCCCGTCTAGTTCACTGCTCAGCTGAGGGGACTTGACCCATCACTGAAGGGCCCCCAATTCGCTATGGAAGGACTGAAAAAGCAAACTGTGCAGTGTATTCTCGCCAACTCATCCAGCCTCTCTGCAAATGCGGCAACGGTTAGGCTGCATTTTTCATTTATTATGAGGCCACCAGGCGCCCCTGGTTTGAGGATATATACTGGCTGACTCCTCTGCACAATGTCGTCAGCTGGGATCTTCAGTATTCGTTGGTTCACCAGGCTACAGATCAGTCTGCTGAGAGGACTCAGTCCTGCCAGGATTCGAACTGGTGACTTGCGGGTCTCTGTGTGGCTGTGCTCAATTTGCAGGGTCTGACTGGGACAAAAAATCAGCCAGTGCACTTAAATAAAAGTGCCCCCCACCCCCCGTTACATAACGAGCTAGACAAGAAAGTGAGCCACTTTGGCCAATCAGGCTAGTTTTGTACTTGTAAAGACAAACTGTATTGGAATTTTGAAGGGTATGGCGGATTTCGTGCATTTAAGTTTCCTGCCGGCGATATATTCGATAATAACAGGGAAACCAGCAGTTAAATTTGGCCATAAAACAGGCTAATAACTGCTAAAAAACGACCCACACACTGATCTGTCACTGTCAGACCAGCCCACCGGGCCCTGCCCAAGTGCCCTATAGGCCAATCTGACCTGGCCAATTTATATCCTCTCATGTTCCTTGTATAGGTGGCCCTACTACAATACCTAGGCGGACGTTGAGTGAGTGTGGTTGCAAGCGTGAGAATGGTTTGATTTAGAGTGCAGTTCGTCCGATTGTCCATGAGGGGGCAGTATAACTACATATGTGATGAAATCATTCTGGACGGAGATTGCAAGCTCATGCAGGGGATTGAAGCCAGCATCTACACAGAGTTTATCACTGTGCGAAGCACTCATCATAAGACAGAGACTGCAGCATTTGGAAGAAGGTTTACCGATAATTACCGCTGGTTCACACTACACATGGATGGCTGAAAGCAGGCTGATTGTATGTTCTTGTGATGAAATCAGTGAAAAAGAAATGGCTGAGGGGAAAGGCAACTGTGGTGCAGCCAGTGTAATAGTGAACAAGTGAAGTGAAAAGATACCTGCGCCTGTGAAACAGTGTGTTTACTAGGCATCGTAGTGATGGAGTCCCACTCCTCCTGATCTGCTCGACCCATCTCAGGTGTGAAAAGCGTACTCAGTTCTATTTTTTGGTTTCTGTTTTTGTACTTTTGCTTTTCCTCCTCTAAATTCAGGACAAAATGAATACGTCGAACTACCCAATAAGTGCTCTGACTGCACATGGGCGAGCCTTGATATTCGCGGGTTTCATCCTGCTGCAGGGCTCGTCAAAATAAATAAATAAAAACATCACATGAGAGGCCCCGTCTTGCAGATGAGGGGCATCCCAAGTCTTTTAGCATATTTACAAAGCAGCGTTAAGCGTTACACTGTTGCTGTGGACGTTCCTCCACAACACCCATTGCTTTTTGACGCTGCCCCAGATTTACAAGGAGGTGTAAATCTGAGGCAGCGCCAAAAACTTACGCCATGCAAGAGCAGGCGTGAGAATAGCAAACGAGGAGAAATACTTTTATTTCTCCCCGTTTTTGCTTTGCTCTTTCTATCTGTGCTGCAGAATGCAGTAAACATAGAAGTAGCAATTCGCCATTATTGATTGTTTATGTGCAGGAATGGAGACCTTCCTGCACATGGGCAATCATTTCCTGCAACGCAGGCACCTTTGCACTATGGCGAAAGGGTGTGTGTGTTTGTGCTAGGCAGCTATTTTTAGCGCCAGCGCAAGGGAAAACACAGGGGTGCACCGTATTGTAAATACTGCGCATCCCTGTGTTTTTTAACCCGTTCGATGCGTCGGACAGCCCCCGGCCGTCCGACGTCACGGTGGGCGTGTGCGGAGGATGGCCGGGGGCCGTCCCAGACACGCCCACTCATTATTTAACCCGCACCGCGTCGGAATACACGCTGCGGTCAAGCGGTTAAATGATGCAGCGTGACGCAGCGCGGCGCAGCAAAATTTGCTGCCGTGCTGTACCACTTCCTTGTAGATATGCTCCAATGTGTCTACTGTGACTACAGATTTGGGGAAAGACGTCACCAACAATAAGTCGTGCCCCCTTTCCCCAGATCTAGCCAAACTCTCGCCACAATAGATATCATTAGGCGTGGCCATTTACAGCACTTCACGTCTGAATCTACTCTGCTGACATGTAACTGAGCACTAGATTTGTGTTTTTCCCAAGACATTAAGGGTGGCCTGGGTCAGGGAAATAGGGGGAGATGAGGTGAGAGAGAAACAACAAGAGAAAGATGGGAACAAAGCCAGAGAAAGGCATGGGGAGCGAGAGGTCAGAATAGGAAGAGAGCTCGGTTGGGGAGAGACAGAAAGAAACAGGGATAGAGAGACGTTGAAAGAGAGAGTGAGAAAGACAGTGACAGACATGGAAAGACATAGAGAGACAGAGAAAGTCAGGGAGAGACAGTGAAATAGGGAGAAACCAGGTAAAGACAGGAAGATCAGTCAAAGACAAAGAGAGGGAGACATGGTGGATGGACAGACTGCAGCACTTACCATTTTAGATTTATCTGCAGCCTTGGACACTGTTTCCCCTTCTCTTCTGGTATCTCGTCTTACTTATCTAGGAATAAAGGGCAAGGCACTTAACTCACTTGGATCCTTTCTATCCGAAAGGACCCAATCAGTAATGTGTGGACAGAACTTTTTCTAAACTGTTTTCCCTGCCCTATGGAGCTCCTCAAGGGTCATCCTAAAGTCCCACGCTATTAAATCTATATGTTTCACCCCTTGCCTTATTGATTCAATCCTTTGGTCTCCATATGCTGTCCTATGCAGCCTACACACAAATTATTGATGTCTTTTGGTATTTGTACTCTTTTTCAGTGGCTCCTCCATTATTGCGGAAGAGCATCGCCCCACTGCTTTCTCAGGATTGCACACAGGAAAAATAAAATGATAATAAAAAATTTTATTATCATTTTATTTTTCTTCACTGTCACTGAGCTGAGTCTTGGGGGTGGGGCCATCCTGATGGAGAGTCAGAAACAGGGAGGATGAGTGGTGGGCACTAAGTGGTCATGTCGGTTTGGCCGGCTGTCTTGAATGAATGAATGTATGAAATTATTTATAAAGCGCTACGTTCGCTCCAAGGAGCATCTTGGCGCTAGCAGAAAAAGATCAAGAAAAACGCAGGGAGAAAACGAGAGGATAGTTATAGAGAGATGCATTCATAACAAGTATCATATAAGGGAGAACACAATGTTGTCAGGAGCAGCAAAAATCCATGTTTTCAATAGTTTCCTAAAGAGACGTTCTGATTGAGCCAGTCTCAATTGGAGCGGCAAAGTGTTCCAGGCTCTAGTTCCTAGAACAGCTATGGTTTTGCCTCCTTTTGTTTTCAAACGATAGCTAGGGACTGCTAGAAAGTTACCCGAAGATGACCGCAAAATACGTTGAGTTGTATAAGGGCGTATTCTGGACCTAAGATATAACGGCCCTAATGCTTTTATTGCTTTATAGGTAATGGTTAAAACTTTAAACAGGATCCTTTTGTGGATTGGTAGCCAATGCAGTCGTTGGAGTGCTGCCACTGAAGGGGATCCTCTAGGCAGCCTAAGCACCAACCTAGCCGCTGCATTCTGGACCACCTGTAACTTTTTTAAAACAGCCTTACTAGCTCCTGCATACAAACTGTTGCAGTAGTCCAAACGCGATAGAACCAGTGCCACAGCAACTGTCTTCCTAGCATTCATAGGGAGTAGGTCCAGGAACTTTCTCAGAATTTTTATAGTATGAAAGCACATGCCTGCCACAGAAAGAGCCTGACTATGGAAGGATAGAGTAGGATCGAACTTAATCCCTAGGTTCCGTACTGTGTCTGCAGTGTTTGGAGGTGGAACCATATTTACAGGCCACCATTTACTGGGCATAAAGGGATTGGCTTTCCCGAACAGCATGATTTCCGTTTTTTGGCTGTTACATTTCAAATGATTGAATTTCATCCAGTTCATAACTGCCGTTAGGCAGTGATAGAATTTTTCTTCTGCCACAGTGGAGTTTTTGTCAAGGGTAAGAATGATCTGTGTGTCGTCTGCGTATGTAATGGCTTCGACCTCAAACGAGTCTTTCAAGGCGAGCAGTGGAGTCATATAAAGATTGAATAATGTTGGGCTTAAAGAAGAGCCCTGTGGCACCCCTGATAATAGCTGTTTTTCAGCAGACTTATGGCAGCCCAGGGTAATTATGTTGCGTCTGTTTTAAAAAAAAGAGGAAAACCAGGCGAGCGCCTTCTTAGTAACGCCACTGGACGCAAGTCTATCACGCAAGATATCGTGGGAGACCGTGTCAAATGCGGCCGATAAATCCAACAGAATCAGTACTGCGTCCTTACCCTGGTCTAGGGCCAGCTTTAACGTATCCGTTGTGTGAAGCAGCACTGATTCCGTTGAATGTCCCGGTCTGAACCCGGATTGTTTGGGGAGAAGAATGTTTTCCTTTTGCAGAAAATCATTTAGTTGCTTATTGGCCAACTTCTCCACTATTTTACTTAGCCATGGTACTAGTGAGATTGGCCTGAGATTGGAGAGGGTGGTAGGGTCCGCAACTTTCTTTTTTTGAAGGGGTTTTACCGCCGCAATCTTCCAAATATCTGGTACATCTTGGGATGGCCAAACCGACATGCACACTTAGCCTTCCTCCAAACCGAGCTGTGTTGCATAGCCGGGTGGAGAACATGCAAAGGCTCCCAGTCCCTGTCTGACTGCCAAACCAGGCCACTCAGACCAATCCTGGCGCTCGTCTCATGCTCGTAATTGCATTACAAAAAGAACAATTGATGGACAGAATGTTGAACAATGTCAAACATTCACCCCAGTAAAGAGATCTGGGCCTAAATCCATTGTTTTTATTCTCCCCATGCCATTCCAGTTTAAACCCAGCCATATGCAAATCAGTCTTGACCCTGCTCCCAATGGGAACAGTCCAGCCCGAAATGCCAGGCCAGGTTCTCCCTGTACTGGAAACAAGCATCCTAGGACCGGTTTCGGGGTTTCACCCCTCATCAGCCAGGCTAACTTGACTCCAGTGGCATGGAGAGCAAAGGACCCATGTCTGGGCATAGCTGTCTCACTCGGGGTGACAAATACAAAAGGAACATTACCAGCATGAGAGCAGCGTCTCGCTTGGCCATGCAGTGTCTGGGAGCCTGTGCATTGGCTGCTGGTAGTACACAGGAGCAGAGTAAGAGATGACCACTGAGGCAGTGGCCAGCAGGTAATTAAAAAATGTCATAGAAAGAGAGAAACAGGAATAGACAGAGAGAGAGACGGGAGACAGAGAAGTCCAAGAGAGGGAGATACATAGAGAGAGGTGGAGAGAGAGAAAGAAAGAGGAAAAGAGAAAGAGGAAGACAGGAACATGGTTAGACACAAAAAGAGCAGAGAGAAAAAAAACATAAGAGAGAGAGAGAAACTGTGGAAGCAAGGCAGAACCAGAAAGAGTGCGAGAGATCGAGAGGCAGCAGGAGAGAGCCAGGGAAAAAATTAGAAAGACAGAACAAGAAAGGGAGAGATAGAGACAGACCAGTAGAAATAGAGAAATACAGAGAGGGAGAGAGGCATCTTCACTGTTTGGAGTTGAACATCTCTGAGGCCAGGTCTCTGATTACATAGCTAATATAACTGCTGTGAATGATGATTTAATTTTATTATCATGGAATATATCATTTCCAAGTTGGATGGTCATGAGTGGCATGGTTTTATCGTAAAAAATGATATCTGCTGCTTCCAACAGACATGTCTGGCGGAAGAGTCATTGCTGCAGGGTGTTAGAGCGTACCATGCCCCAGCATTAAGGTCAACATCAGGAAGATCTAGGGGTGCCTTAATGATTCAGATCTCTAATGAAAACCAAAAGACAATTAACCGCGAGCATAGCTCCCATTAACATACCACACGTCAGACCAACCGAGGCTGACCAAGTCAAGGGGTTCCTTGAGGTTCCCGGCAGTTTGACACCCCTGGTGATGATGTGAAGGGTGCATCTATCATTCGATCATTGGAGGAAACAGTATAAGATATTAGGGATTCAATCAATCAACAATGAATTGCAGGATTCTGGTGTCTGGGGATATCAATGCTGCTCCACCTAAGGAAAAAGGAAGGATGTGATTAGAGATGAGGATGGTGTGTGGGGTATTGCTTCCCATATACAGACATGGGGCGAATACTCGTAAGGAGGGATATTTTTCTCCTCGTCCATTTGGAACTGTGGCCTGCAATTTCTGAATGGCCGACCTATCTCAGAGAGTCCAGGTTCAATGACATTCAGGTTTGGGAGCCGGGCAAGATAGACTAACTACATACTGGTTAATATGGAGTACTGGCATCTTGTACAGAAAAAGGGGGTATGTTAACGACAAGAGTTACTACTACCCACTAGTTTCCAGTTCTGATAGATGTGTTTCACCATTACTAAATACAGATTATAAAGGCCCCAGTTATTTCCCAAATCTGTGTTTAACCTACAGTATCGTAGAGTGGAGTAGAGTGGCCTAGTGTGAAGTGGCATGGAATGTTGTGTCGTGGAGTAGAGTGTCATAGAGTGGAGGGTCATTGGGTGGAGGGTCATTGAGTGGAGTAGAGTGCTGTAGAGTGAAGTGGTGTAGATTGGAGTGACGTAGTGTGGATTATTCATGGTGCGTAGTAGTGCACTGCCATTATAGACAACACATTTTCAAATGAAATGACAATTACATTTGCACATAGAGATTAACTGATAAAACTATACAGCGTACAAACGACAATGGGGCCGATCACAGAACTAATCTGAGACAAAATCCTAAACTTACTACTTTTGGTATTCACAGAAGGCACTTACGATTTATGGTATTCACAGAAATCACTTACGACTACTAACTTTACGTCCGCACTCGGGCCGGAATTTCCACACTCGGGCTGGAATTTCCGCCTCCGGACCGGAATCTCCACCTCCGGGCCGGAATCTCCACCTCCGGGCCGGAATCTCCACCTCCGGGCCGGAATCTCTGCCTCCGGGCCGGAATCTCCGCTATCGGGCCAGAATACCCACATTTGGGTCTGATGATCATTTCAAATGCCTACCATCCCCCACTATGCTCAAGTTGAATGTGTGATCACTCATGATAATTAGTGCTACACAGTTCTGCAACGGTAGGGCCCACACTGCTTGTGCTCATCCTTTGTGCCTGAAATGGAGTGCATCACATGTGGCAGCAGAAATGTACAGTTGCAAACACACTTATCATTGTAGGTCCAATGATGTCCTCCCAGATTCCAAGACCCACAGTGACTTCTGCTACAAGGTTGGCTGTGACATCTGGTCAGGGACCACACACTCGGCAGATGCGAGGCCATGGTAAGTAAACCCAAGAATAATGTACCTGAATGCTCATGCCCATGAAATGTGCTTTTAATCTCCGCTTTATGTTGTATGTGTTTTACATCACTGTTGTCATGCATCACAATATGCCTAGATATGGCATTTAACCACATGCCAGATCACACCATGGTGGCTAGTGAAAGGATGACACAAAATGTATGACAAGTGAGTGCTGAATGGACATAAAAATAGTATCTAGTGTCATATTGAGTGTACTAGACACAACTGGATTGTAATTCAATGATATGAAAACTCCCTAGCAAAATTCCAATGGACAAATCATATTGAAATTGGTGTGGATGAGGGTCGCACTGATGCCAGTTGTGTACTTTTGTGATGGTTGTATCGGCTGCTACGGTGAATCTTCAGGAAGTTACATTATAAAATCTCTTGGCTGAAAGGCACAACACACATCCAGTGTAGGCGGCAAACATCAAATCTTCGCAACTTACCCACAATGTGGGATCTGAGTCAAATGTTGCATTCTGCTTGCCCCCTCTTCTACTGTATCCACCTACATAAGTGAGTGTATAATATATGAGGTTAGGATGTCTGCTGTACAAGACATCATCCGTTGTCAGCTTAGTTCTACCATGATGTAGGAAATGGATTATGGGAACAGAGGACACTCAAAGGATGGACATTACAAATGTGTGATCTCGCAATCCAAAATGAGCTTTGTGACTTCATGGGTAGGAAAGCACAAATGACACACAAAATGTACCTGACTATTGCACATCTCACATATGAACTCTGCAATGCAATGTTTGAACTGATGTGCAAATGTGAAACTGGTCAGCCTGTGGATGTACACTCCTTTCAACTTGTCAACAGACAACATCATACTCATGAGACATGTTAGTCTTAACGGTGAAGGTGTAATCAATGTAATGCGGTGGCGTCCTGATTATTTCTCCCCTTCCTTCAAATATCAGTAACCTTCTCATACACGTTTGTCTGTTGATGTGTCATCTCATTGATGTCAGTGCTGTGTGGAGGTAACAGCTGGCAATTGCTGCATGTGAACAGGGGCCCACATGTAAAGTCCATGACGTAAACATGCTGCACATTGTCCAGGAATATCCTATCAATGGTTATTGAGAATGACATATACATGTTAGCTCATAGCTACCATCTGGTCTACTGAAATATGGACATGTATGTCTCATCACAGCTCCTGACAGGATGACACCAGTGCAGCGTACAACACCATCCCGGGGAATGCAAGACATCCTGGCTGTAGCAGTGAAACCGTCTCGCACATGTCCATCAGGTAAATGTGGCGTGAAGTGTTTCCCTATCAAAACCATGACTGAGATCAAAATCCCCTTCTGCATAGAACCTGCAGTTGGTGTTTACAAAGTTACATACATATCATAAGTGTCACATGTGCCTGTTTGTAAATTAGTAATGCAGATGATTGAGAATGGTGTCACTTCCCTCTACAGCTGCTGGATCGGGGACTGCTTCATCAACAAAACCTATGAGGAGCATGGTTCAGCAGTTGACATCAGGGGGGATCGCAAAGGGACACAAAGCTGTGGCTGGAGCTGGTGAGTATGCTTGTGCAATGTACATCTCCGTTTCACCCCTCATGCTATGGTGTGAGCTGTCACTTGTAGGGGTACCCAAACCAGGTCACATGTGCGTCATCTGTTGATGCAAAGTACAGTAGAGCCAACCCTTGTGTTGCACCGGACCTTATACTAGGTCAATTACTTATCCTGTTGCAACCTCTGTGTTCCAGGTGATGATGACAATGAGGAGGATGGACCTTCCACCAGTGTTGGGCGACGGGCAATCAAAGGGGAAAATCCACTGCTCCTCCAGGCAGTAATGTTGGCTGCAAGTACTGCGCAAGAGGAGGAGGAGGAAGTACCTGAGGAGGATGAAGAATTGGATGATGATGGTGACTATCTGTTCATCCTCTCAGAGGATGAAGAGTCTGATGCCATGGACAGAAATATTCCCACATTGCCCACATTTTGCAAGGCCTCACACCCTCTGCCCAGCAAAGTGCCTCAGCCTCCTCCAAAACAAAAGATTACCTGTCCCCAGCATAGAGCTAACCAGCCACAGCTCACACACACCCCAACACAGACATCACTCCCTCACAGCTCTCACATCCGGGACAGGCGTGGTGGTTCCCCTACACACTTCTCCCTATACAGTGTATCCCAGGCATTCTCTTCACCATCTGAGGGAAGTACCAACCGTGTTGTGGTGCAGGTATCCCTTGGGCACCATTCTCCTGTCCACAGGCTTCCACATGCCACCCTCCCCCTGCTGTTGGACCTGGTGGTCTCATCCATGGCTGACCCCTGCTGAGAGGGCCTGCACATGGCCATGGTGCTCAGTGGGAGCAGGACTTCTTCCAACAGCAGGCAGATGTGAGGCAGGACATTCGTGCCATAGGGGCCACCCTGTCAGACATGTCTGAGGCCCTGCGCCAATTCCCTGAGGTGGTGGACAGACAGACCCATGTTTGGATAGGATGGATAGATCTTGGCAAGACATATGCAAGAATATCAGAGACATCATATCTATCCAAAGGAAAGAGAGTTTAAGACACCATGCCTTGGCCATGAAGATGATGGAGGGCATGATGAAAGTGATCCAAAGTCTCCATTCACAGTCAACGCAGGGAGGGGAGCCATCACATCTGCCTGCAGCACATCACACCCATACACCTGTACCACAAACTGCACAGGACCACAGCAAGGGTACACACTCATCACCGCCCCCTATCCAGGCACTCCACCCACCTGCACATCCACCACCACCCCCTGAACAGGCACTACCACCACCTGCACAACAACCCCCTGTCCACGCACAAACACCAACTGTACAGACACCATCCGCCCCTGCACATGAACTTCACCCTGTACAGGCAGATGCACCACACCAACCTGCACCTGGGCAACAACCCAGATATGATCCCTCACAGCGATCCTCACCTCCGAAATTGCGAAGCCGCAAGCACGATCCCCATTGATCACATCCCAGGAGCTTTTTGACCAGTGTGAAAATGTGTAAATAAAAAGAAATTCTCTTCACAAGTCACAATTCTGTTGCGTATCATGTCATGATAGGCTAATGTTCACCAATTTTGATGGCCTAGAGATGTGAGGATGTATGTGTGTGTGTGACACATGTACAAGTGTAACCACTTCATTGCAGCAAGCCCTCATGTGCAGAGCAGATGACTTCCAAAATACATGTCCATAATTTGTACAAGACATTCACAATGAAGTTAAACAAGATAGAGAAAGGATGATTTAAAATAAGATTTTATGTAAAAAAAAGTGTGGGGTTAGAAAAACAACAACAGTCCGTTTGGAAGGGAGAAAGGAAAACAAATGATGTTCTTACTGCAGGAGGAGAAGGGAACTTGGATTGGGGTGGGGCAACATAAATATAACATGTCAGGGAGTGTCAGGGAAACCAGTCTATTTACAAGGGGAAAAGTAAATAATTGTCCACAAAGAAAAATCTGTCCAACAGGTCAACTGTCCTTCTGGTCATCCTCTTGTTCCACAATGTCCAGATCCTCTGAGTCTGATGCGGGCTCCTGGCTGGCTGGTGCAGGAACAGGTGCCACACGGGGTTGGGACACACGAGGAGTACGGGGGGAAACAGTGTGGTGCAACGGACAGGGGGAGACATTGACGGTGGTGTGGGAAGGAGGTTGGGATATGAAAGACGACATGGCTGCAGTCAGGCAATTGACACTGGCAGTGAGGGTGGCCAGAGCTTGGGCAATTTCCTCTCGCATCATGCGCACCTCTAGGCACATCTGCAGCATGATGCGAGAGGACATGTCTGGCTGACCCTCACATGCCCACATCACGTCCTCTGGTACAGCCACAGAAGGAACAACACAGGGGGTGTGGGGCCTCAGGTTCGGAGCCAATGTTGGTGTCGACCTGGCAGCTATGATGAGGGGACTGGTTACAGGGGATGCAGCTGGAGTCCCCGATAGAATGGGGGCCTTTAGAGTTAGGGATGGGCTGATGGCAAGCACAGGTTGCATAGTGGCCTGCCCCGGGGACACCTCGGCAAAACTAACAGGTGAATGGTCTGGGGGAGAGTAGCTTTCCACCCCCCCTGGCCAGAGGCGTCCAGTTCTTCCCCCCCACTTCAATGTCCTCAGCCACCACCCGGTCCGTAGCACCAGAGTTGTCTTCCTGGTCAGTCTGGGTGGGCGCAATCCCCCTGCCTCCTGATGTTGAGGGTCCCACCTCATCCTCTTCTTCCTCACTGGTGGAAAGAGGTCATAGCCGCTGGTGCACCAAAGATGTCCTGCTCCGAACAGGGTCCTGCATTTGTTACTTTTGGCCAGCTGAGCCCACTGAAATGTAAGACAAATCATTATGCAGTGGTTGTACACGTCAGGACAAGACACATATCAAGATGAGCCAAGGTCAGACTTTGTTCTCCTCTGATCACACTATACAGTTGTCAGTGTTTATGAGCTTAAATTACGTGGTTGTTCACTGTCATCTCCTAATTTGAGTCTGACATGGACATCTCACAAGATTTTTGGTGGCTTGCACATCTGGACTGGCCAACCCTCAACTTTGGCATTCTTGTGACCTGTGTGTCCTGTCACTGCTACATTGGCAGGTTCCAAACCCAGTCTACAAAAGGAGATCAGAGGGAGTCCAGATGGTATTGAAAAGGGCCTGTGATATGGAGTCTCTGCACTTTTACGTAAGGAAAAATGTTATGTGCTGTGCAGCATTGTATGGGACAACACAAATGCCGATTGGGGCTCAACATCCATATAGGGTCTGGGCAATTAGGTTTGCTAAGTTGTCAGTCTAACCTTTTGATATTCCCTCACAAAAGCTGACAATCCAGTGCCACATATTGGCTTCGGAGACTGATCAGGTAGTGTTGTGCACTGGTGAATAGTAGTGTCTCGTTGTTACAGCTACCTGTACATGAAAAATGGAATACAAGCCACTGGGGGTAAGACGTGTGTCTGTGGACACACTTGGCAAAATTGGAAACACTTAAGAGTGAGGCAAGCATCTCAAAGTCTGTCTTGACTCCATGGCACATGATGATCTGTCTCAATCAGAACCCAAACTCACCGAAAGCAATGCAAGTCACAGCATCCAATACCCATTGGCCTCTCATACACACACTGGACAGTGTCTGTACCATTCCTCAACCAATGCACACATCAGTTATGATTCCCTTGTTTCACTGTTAGAGGTGCTGGCTGTGCAAATTTCTGTACAAATGCAACTGTGTGGCTCAATTCCCCAGTTGTCATGATGAAACTACAACTCCCAGAATGCACTCTGCCCTGTACAGTCAATGCACTACAGTGAGCCTTTTGCTTCATGATGACTGCTGCATAGACACAGAATAGGTGAATGGAGGCATGGGACACACAATGGTACAGCTCTGTCTTCACTCACATCATACTTCCAGACACATATTGCATATAATGTACTTACCAGGTCTCTGCTGCTCATACTCATCCAGCTGAGCATGGAGGGTCAGATGAGCTGCACGCAGGACCCTCCTGTACAGTGGCGAGAGGCGAGGACGATGCACATGATGCTGGGAAGACTGGCCCAGTAGCTCCTCGGCCTTGTGCCGGGCCCTGCGTTGTAGGTCCTCCCAGCGCTTGCGGCATGCCCTCGTGTTCCTGGTGTGAACGCCCACTGCACTGCAGCAATCACCAATGTCGGCCCATAGTCTGGCCCGCGCTGCATTACTCAGCTGGTCCTCTGGACCCCCCATATAGCTGAGGATATTTGAGTATCACCCCCACAGCTAAGATGTCTAATTCCCTTTCACTGAAAGGGGGTGCTTTCTCTTCATAACCCTCAGCCATTTGGGGGTAAATAAGGTCGAAAAGAGCAGCAGGATGGCAGAGGATCTGATCTGTGAGAGAGGATGACTCAGAATGAACACAAAATGGCTGCCAACAACTTCCTGTGATGTATTTCCTGTCTCCCACTTCCTGTATGAAATAATGGGTGCCGGTTCAATTTCGGAGAATCTGGCCCGGAGGCGGAGATTCCGGCCCGGAGGTGGAAATTCCACTCCGGGTGCGGAACTTCTGCTCCGGGTGCGGAAATTCCAGCCCGAGTGTGGAAATTCCAGCCCGAGTGCGGACGCAAAGTTAGTAGTCGTAAGTGATTTCTGTGAATACCATAAATCGTAAGTGCCTTCTGTGAATACCAAAAGTAGTACGTTTAGGATTTTGTCTCAGATTAGTCCTGTGAATCGGCCCCAATGTGTGGAAATGGCATCATCTAGTATATTGATTTGTTTTGATCATATTAAAATATTTGTTTCCACCACACTTCTGAATTACAAACAATGTGCTTCATTTGTGCTTTGGTATTTCTGATATATTCTGAAATATTTGCCCAGTTCATTTATAGACATTTACATTTTGTTATATGCTAGAAAAAAACTTTTCTTTCCCAGTACTCAACAAGATTGTCACATAAATCCTCTCACTTTGAAGTCAGAGAAAGAATAGTAAAAATCAAGCTCCCTCGGAAGACAGAGCCTGACATTTGATCTCTGTCTTTGAATGCACAGCAAATGTGACAAGATATGATCAAAATGTAAAGGCTTGTTTACAGAAAGAAAGGGCTTGTGGAAGAATAAAAGGAGCTAGGGGGAACAAGGCTTGCTCCACGGAGCGACAAAGAGCTGCTGGGCAGCCTAAAACAAATAAAGCCAGCAAATAGAAAGCCTGAATATGTGAATTACAAACTGAAACGCCAATGGTAACCAATGGTCAGAATGCATTCCCAGGGAAGCTTTCAGAATGCCCACAAGAAGACTTCTCACAACCAGAAAACTTCGCTGTCTGGTAGGCTTCGACCTAAAAAGGGAAGCAAGAGTAACCCAGCCAATTATAGATCTATTTCCCTTTTGGATGGGGCAGGTAAGATCTATGGACTGAGTGCTTCTCAATCACCTGCAGAATTGGGTGGATGTAGGTGCAATTCTAATGGATGTGCAGACTGGCTTCAGTACTGTTGACCAGGCTATGCCCCTTTACATGATTTGTACAAGATGCATTCAAATTAAGAAAACGGCACGTTATATGACATTTGTAGGTCTTAAATCTGAGTTTGCATTAGATAATAGACATAAGTTGTAGTCGATGTTAGATAAAATAGGCATAACTATGCCATTGTTAGAGGCGAATCAAAGCCTTCACTCTACCACATTAGCAACAGTACGATATGATCAGTGTGGCGCATCCACAAGCAGTTTTCCAATTTTATCTGGGGTACAGCAGGGATGTATCTTATCGCTGTTATTGCTTAGCATATTCCTGAACAATATAATCAATGACTGGATGAATTGGAGGTGGACATATCAAAATTGTGCAATGGGAGGGTCCCATTCTTGATATTTGCTGATGATGCTGTGCTTCTGTCACTAAATGAAATTTCCCTGCACAAGCAGATTGAGTGTTTTGTACACTATTGCTGTCACAAAGATGTTGCAATAATCTTTAATTAAAGTAATGTCATGAACAATGCTATTCTCCCTAAAAGATACATTTCTATTAATAAACAACCACTGGAATGTGTGAATACGTTTAAAGTTCTGAGGATACGTATGAATTGAAAACTTGTCTGGTTTGTCCACATTAATAAAGCTGCAATATTTTAACCCAGACTTTGATGCAAACGCATTCTAATTAGCCAGTCAATATCCACTCTTCTACAAATCTATCGGCAACAAGCACTGGCAAAGCCAATTGTTCTGCCTATGCGAGAGCTATTGCTTTGTCAATGACTTTTAGCCATGCTGTCCAGCATGGCTGAAAGTTAGGAAAAACAGTGATATGATGTGGCCAGCATTGGCCTTGTCACAGCACATTTTTTCTGGTGGGACGGGCAAGGCAAGCAGCACAAGGCAGGAGAGGGTGGGAGCAGTGAGGCAAGTAACAATTTAAAAGGTGGTGGGAAGGGCAAGCAACACAACGTGGAAGGGTGCAGGTGAGGCTGGGCAAGCAGCACAATGCAAGAGGGGAGTAGGTGAGAAGAGGCAAGCAACACAGGAGGAGATGGGTGGGAAGGGACAAGTGACACAAACCGGGAGGGGGTGCGTGGGACAAGTCAAGCAATACAATTTGTGGAAGGGGGTGGGTGGGACAAGGCAAGTAACACAATGCGGGAACAGGGCAGGGAACATAATGCAGTAGGAGGATGGGTGGGACAGGGCCTGCAAACATATGTACTCTGGTGCTGCAAATAAAAGACAAGCATTGGCAAAGCCAATAGGTTGTGTCTATGTGAGAGATATTGACTTTGTTAATGTGTTTTAGCCATGTTGTACAGCTGCATGACTGCTGTGCAGCATGGTTGAAAATAAAGAAAAAGCGCTATGACATGGCCAGCGCTTACCGCGTAAATAGCGTTTTTTGTGTATTTTCAGAAATTGCAGCACAACAGCTACACAGGTGTCAACATGGTTAAGCAAAACATTGACACAGCCAATCGTTCTGGCTTAGGTGAGGCCTATTGGCCTTGCCAACCCTTCTTTTCATTAAGAGTGGGGTTTGCCACAAAAATTTAGTGGTTGATATTAGATGAGGGGTGTCCAACGTAAGCCCAAGAGGGCCAGAGACTGAGGTTATCCACATACGATCCATTTAGAAATAATAAACCGAAAGTTAACTGTTTTAACATAGTCAGCGCTATCCTCAAACACTGTCATAGATCTGGCCTACCTCGCCCTACGTTTGACAGCTCTGTTTCAGACTGCCGGATTGGAGAGGACAAAGTGGATATCAATGATGGATGAGGCACATCCTTCTGTCTGCAAAAGACAGATAAGATTGTAATCATTACTCAGACCTACAGTTTGCAATGCTTTGACCTCGGATGCGTATCAAGTCAGGTCAAATAAGCTTTATTGGATTTCACATTAAAAATGATAACAGCATGTAGTAAAATACATAGAATCCTCCTCCAGAATAGAATCATGATACCACATGTACATGAGTTATATTGTAAGCTTCTGATGCTGATAGTAATTGCAAATGAGAGTAAAACTACTCCTCACGAGCAGGATTACAAACCTTTAACAACTTTTTGCAATTAATCACAGCCCATAAAAATCTTGACATGATATTACAAATCAAAAGAGACAGTAGAGTTTGTAAAAACAGATATGCAGGCCGACATTGTACAAAATGAGAAGACCTCATCAATGGTATAATTAAACGCCTCATCTGGTCTTTATAATATTTACAGAAAAAAACAATGTGTATAGATAGTACTTTGTGTCGAAACATTGTAAGATGGACAATTTACTAAAGGCGAGGACCAATCAATTATATTAGGGAATCTAGTCAGATGGTGAAAAACACCCATTCTAAAACGAGTTAGAGCAAACTTATGTCTGTCGTTGTGTACTAATTTGAGATAGGGTTGCATGTCAAACGTGACCAGAATCATTTTGTTTTTAAGTGCACTAGGCTTCAACAGTTCTATGGACATTCTTAAATCCTCAAGCAGTGACATACATTCCGCCTTTGGTTCCTTTCGATTGATCCATACCAGTGATTCAGGCTGATAAAATATTCTGGATGCCCCACGTCCCTTTAGAAGTTTTTGCTGTATTTCAGCCAAGGGATACAAAGGACAAGAAGGGATTTAAGACAGTCCCTAATAATGTCACAATTAAGTGTGGTGTGCTCAGATGTCCAAATCTTATGCCAAATAACCTTGGGCATAGTTCGCGTAGTAGTGCTACGCGTAGCTACGCGAAGTGCACTTCGCACTACGCACGCTACGCATAGCTATGCGAACTGCGTAGTGCGGTAGGGAAATGCTGTTCGCACTGATTGCACAGTGCCGGATGCTTGTCCGCACTGTGCAATCATTGCAAACGGCATCTTGCACAGTGCAAGCAGTCGTTTTCTGCCGCTCAAGTAGATTTGTACTCGAGCGGCAGCTTTCTCAACGCAGACTGGTAGTTTCTCATCGCGAGCCGTCGTGAGCATACGCGACCACTCGCAATGAGAAACCTGACCTCCCCGCGTTGAGAATCTCGCCAGGAGGTTTATTTTCCACGCTCGCGATCGGCAACTTGATGTTGCTGATTGCGAACGAGGAAAAAGTCTTGCCGGGATGTTGATTTTGCTCGCTCGCGGTCGCCAACTTGACGTTGAGGACCGCGAGCAAGCAAAAAATGCCCGCTACGCGTTTTTGCACTGTGCTCCGTGCAATTCGTGTAGCGCGTAGTAGCGCAAACTCCGTGAGCGTAGCGTAGTTTTCCGCCCAGGCCTAATGCCAAAGCAGAATTGGCTGGATCTTAACTATATCTGTTAGGAAGGATATTCCCAATTCAGCATGACATAGGAGATGCCTTAAGATAGCGTTTTCAATCATTTGAAGAGATTGACAACTGATATGCCCCCACACTCCCGCCCCATATAGGGCAGTTGGCAAACACTTAGCTTTGCAAATAGTTAACATCTCTTTGGGGGACTTCTTACCAAGTTTCCTTGCAAAATTACACAGGGCCGTTGTGGATTTCATGAACTGAAGCTCTCTAGCATTGATGGCTTGCACGCACAATCCCTACTTATCAAATAAAATTCCCAAATAGGAAAATGTTGCAGTAGAACAGATATTGGAGCCACCTTTCGTTATGTCATTGAACTTCAAGGACCTGCTCCACACTTTATAATGAAGGTTTTACTTCGATTGACTAATAATCCTAAACCCTGCAATGAAAGTGACAGATAGTGATTAGATGCTGCAGACCCAATGGAATACAGGCCATGAGCATGGTGTCGTCAGCATAGAGGAGAGCCGGGATTGGACGGTGACCGATTTGAGGGAGAACTTTACATTTGTTTACTAGCACACTTCCCAGGCCATTAATATGCAATGTATCACTCTAGGTTAATTATGTGGAAGCTTTCTTCCTTTATGGGGAGAAAAGGAGCATTCCAAGTGATACAGCGCGATTGTGCTCTTTCATTTGCAGGGGTACATCATAATCACGAGTAGGTTGCACCTGCATTTATTCTTTGTTGTGTTAACGTTTGGGTCATTAGAACGTAAATTGTAATAACATGAGAGGGTGAAATGATAGAAATATTTCGCGTAATGTGAAGACATTAACGTGGCAGTTGTGTTCTGAATAGTGTAAATCTTAGTACTCATTTATAATTGATTAATGAAGTCGTCTCACTAAAATGTAATACATTGATTTAAACGTGCACCTTATTAATGTCTGCACATAGATGTGTTTAATTGAATTTTAATGTGTAGGATTGTGTAGGTTGCTTACAGTTATTCATGTATGTGACATGCTCACATAACGTGTTAATTTAGAAGTACTTAGTAAAATGTTCATTTTCATGTGCCTTTATGAGGCCTACGTGCTATTTTCTTATGTTGGCCGATTTCTGTAGGCCTGAAATGTACTTTCCCTGGAAGCTCTCATATTATTCTTGGTAGTTGAATTTCATGTGCATGTTGAATTTTTCCTTTCTCACGTTTCTGTTGCAGGTGGAGAAACTCGTCTTTGTTAGTTAGAATAACGCTTTTGTTTTAGGAGTTAGGCTCAGGGAGGAGAGGATACAATTGTACAAGGAGTAATAAGAGATGGTGTTCTTTCTCACTGGAGAAGGCCTGGGAATCAAGTTAATCAAGCCAGGAGCTGAGAGTATCGAAACCAAATAGAAAATCACCTATGAGGAGGGGCCCAGCGGGATGAGGAGATCGGATGATGCCTAATGGGCGTGTTCTATGATCTGGGTTGTTGAATTAGGGACAGTGCCCCGGGGGTTGAGTTAAGAGAGGAGAAGAGATCGATGAAGAGAGAAGGAGCATCTTAGAACGAGCTTTGTAGCTTTATACTACTTGACCCATCCAACGTGAGTGCACTTCTTAGGAAGTCTTCACGCGCTGACACCTTTTCCTAAACTTGCCTGGGGAAATGCTAAGTAGGGATGTCTCTTTAGTAATAGTATAGGGACAGACTAATGCTTTTACTTATGAACCTCAAATGAAGACTGATCTTGACGTGGGGGCAATCATTGCCTGCGTTCTGTTTTTGGAAATTGACATTCTTTACATGTTCCAGCGAGGAACATTGTGCGCAGGTTCAGATTTGTATTAGTTCCGATGTATTTCTACAACCTCGTCTTGAGGTATCTGTATGTCCAGTTATTTTTGGCTTTGTAAAAACCCACCTGGAGTCTGTGATTCTTGGGAGTCATGATTCTTTGAGTTGGTGAGTTTGACCAAATGAGTTTTTCTCCCCTCTACACTTCCAAGCAGGTACAAACGGTCCATTGACCGAGGAGGGTTCCAGAGTACATTGGAAAATGGGAACCCAGCTCCTTCACTAGCATCCCTTTAATAAATGCACACATGTATAGCGAATTAAAAAAACCAAGCCACACTCTTTGACTGGCAATTCCAAAGTGTACACATAAAAATAAAAATGTATGAACTCTCAATTTTATCAACTCACAACTCGTTTCCGATAATAAATGAGATATATTTACAGAAACAACGTTCTTACAGTACATTATTCCTCTCACAGGTAAATGCGGAACTGTTTTTTCCTACAAAAAGTATTTCATGCGAATGCAAGTTTGTTCACTCCAATGAAAATCAAGAAAACTGCAGTACTTGTCTCCTCGTCAGTTATTCACAAGTGTTTTGTAGGGCATCAAAGTTGCAGACCTGCAGGAGCTGGCACATTTTAATCATACCATAAATAGCAGTAAAAGAGGTTGTCTATAGTTAACCATAAACAAAAAAAACAAAAAAATTCAACATCTTGTGTAGGAGGACTGTGAATATTGAGTTTTGGGGGAGAGGATGGGAAAGACCATGAAATGAAAATCTTTTGTGGTTTGAAATTTACAATTTGTTTTCACAACATGAAACGTGTTCAACCTTTGATTCCTCCCCCACCCTAACAAAATGCCACGTTTGGGCTAATGTGCAGGGACTGACAATGCAGATGGGTGCTGTTTAGGCAGGTGAGAAGTTTTCACTGAGCCCTTTGAGTCCCCTCCCTGCCTACACTATGTCTGCAATATGCCCCCTTGTAGGTGGTAGCAGATGAGGAATGGCATAAGGCAGCTCGACGGGGCCGGTGTTGTGTAATATTTGGTATGCCCACAGGTTTGTGTATCCCCTGGCATTGGCAGACTCCGGAGGTCTTGCCTACTGGACATCTCGGACGAGCCCACAGCAGCCACGCCCACCCCAGGAGAGATGACCCTCGGCATTAGCAGGCAGAAGCAGCAGCGCTCCAATCAAAGCTGCTGTTAGAAAAGCACCTTTCTGCTCCAAAACCAGTGCTTAAGTTGAGCAGGTGGTTTCCAGTGCTCAGCACCGGCACTTACATGTCAACACTGGCACTTGTGACAATCTGCCACAAGATGGCACTGTCTGGCTAATTTAGAGATGACCACAACAACAATCAATTATTAATTGAATATACATTAAAAATGACCATTACCTGCCATCCAAGCCATTCTTAGAGCTTTGGGGGCCTGGAATAGTTCGAATCGTCACACTTTTAGGAGTGTGATGGTTAGAAGTTGTGTTGTTACTATCATTGGCAGTTTGGCAGAGGCATTGTGTGGTTGTAAGGAAGAACCAACCTCGCCCCCCGAAAACAACCTAATCCATCTCACGGATCCCAACCCAACACCCTTAACACACCCTCACCTACCTTTTCGTTCCCAGCCCGATGAACTGCTCCGATGGCCCGTTTCCTGTAAAGAAAAGAAGGAAAGGGTTAAGCTGGAGGGTAGAGAAACGCTGATGAAAAACTAAGGCGGATCCGTGGATGTGCGTGACCAATCACCAGCAAGTATGGACAGTGAAGAAAAGACGCTTGGGTTGGAGGTGAAAGAAAAGAGGCGGCTCCCGGAAGACTCTAGAAAAGAGGGCGCTGGACCAGGTCGAGGGGAGGGAGGAGCACAGGACCAGCCCAGCAGTGGAGAGGAGGATGAAGACATCGATCCAGAGAACAGAGACTGACGCCCGATTCCCACTGCCGGGGAGCAGAGATTAACACGCGAAGACGACGAAGCTCCAGAAACGTGGAGCGAAGAGTGGTGGTCGCCCTGGGAGGCTTGACTTCCCCGCCGCAACTCTGGAGAGTTGCGGCTTTTCCCCGTACGTGGGCGGAGGGAGAAGAGAAGCTTCAGGGGCTGTACGGGGTGGGGGACGAGAACACAGGAAAGGGCTAAAAATAGTAATACGGTATGGGGAGGAGAAGGGAAGCACGAGAGGGGCCCGAAACGAATAGAAAATATGGACCAAGAAGCGTCCTTGCCTTAATGCAGTTATTAGTTTCAGGAGAAGAGAATAAAAGGGGGAGAAAATAATCTGCCTAATAACTTATAAAGTTATGACTAACAATTGAATATGTCTGAATATTGAAGTGATGACTAACACTTGAATACATTAGTTTTTTAATTAATTAACTTGAGGGTTTTACATTTGTGCAACACAGCATTAGGTTACATATTGTCATATGTAGAATTATATTTTATTAGTTTATTTTAATAGGGGCTTTTGTAAAGCGCTACTAGGCATCAGACCGCTGCCCCAGTGCACTTTGGGTGTGGGCACATACAAAATAAGTGGTTCTAAGGTCCTTAGGCAGAGCACTTTCATGAGACGCAGGTAGACTAAGGGGTAAGAGATTCTCAAGGAAGATAACATTCTAACAGTCCAAAGCCATAAAGAACCAAGTCCCTGAGGTTTATATTAAGGCAGCAAGTAGAAATGCTGCCAGTACTTTAGAACCAATGTTCCTTTAAAAAGTTACTGAAGATTACAAAAACTGGGGTGGTGTGTCTAAGGTGCCCAGTGTCTATCTATCTATCTATGTATCTATGTATCGATGTATCTATCTATCTTTCACTGAAAAACCTGCAGGTTTCAGGGACGTTATAGTTAGGCTAACATTTTACTCATACAAAACCAGAGAAATTTGGCCGTTATAGTTAGCTGAGCTAACTATAACTTGCGACCCCGCAATGCACTGGTGATGACGTCACATTTTACATCACTCATGACATGGTCAGTGACATCACTGATGACATCTCAAATGACATCACTGATGACATCACTGATGACATCATCCAGTGACTGTGAGTGTTTCTAAAAAGTTGAAGAATGTTCTATATATATGCCAAGGTGTATTCAAAGAATGACTGGGTGTATGAGTGTCTGTGTGGATGATTTGTTGGGTGCATGACTGACTGTATGAGTGAAAGATTGAACGTATCTTAGTCAATGTATGGGTGAGTGACTAATGTGTGTAAATGTGTGTATCAGTCTATCACATGGTGTGTAAGTGGCTGCATGAGTTGGTGAGTACCTACATGAGTGTCTTTATGGGTTATTTATTAGTTGTCTGAGTACCTGTATGGGTGCCAGAGTGTGTGTGTGGGTGGGTGAGGAGCTGTGTGACTCCCTGCATGGATGTATGAGTGGGTGAATTCCTGGGTGAATGGGTTCATGATTGCGTCTGTGACGGACTGTATGGTTGAGTGAGTGTGTGTATGGCTTTGTTGGTGAGTGTCTGGATGTCTCAGTGGTATATGGGTGAGTAACTGCACATGTGAAAGGCTGTATATGAGAGTGTTGGAGTATATAATGTTGTAGGGATTCTGCACACACAGAGCTATGCACAGGATAATAGGACCTCGGAATATAGTGGTGAGCCAACCATAAACCTTAGCACCTAAAACCCTAACCCAACTAGCATTAGCGTCCCATTAGCAACAAAGTTACCAATGCTTAGACAACCCAGAACATGGTATCTCTCTCTCAGGACTCGCAGTAGCAACAACACCCTTTCGTCACACACTCATACCTGTCCACAACGTGCGTAAGAAGAGACACAGTATAGGTTAAAATGTTTATTTCAACTTACGTGCTCTAAGATACAGTACACGTGTCAGTACTATCAGCATAATGCATAAGAATAATATAATCAGCATAGTTACAACTCCATAGAATACAAACGGGGAAACCATTTCATAAAGCAGTGGATATAGGGCTAAATGACCTTACCACCCTCCCCGTGCTATTAGCTAGTGTATTATAAAAATAGAAGACCTCTGGGCTTTGTCTAGCGAACCCCCATACCTCAGTCTCTAGATGCAAAGACTACATCAGCAGACAATCACAGCTCTTCTCCCTGGAAAGGTTTTCTCCAAGTGTCTCTTAAGCGGGAAAACGCAATATTAAAAGCACACCAATTTCTCCATGGCAGCTGTACATAGTGTTATGTCTAGGTGCGAGGGACTGGCCAGATCAGCATAAACTAGGGACGTTGTTTTTCGACCTTGTAACTGTTGTGCAGACTGAGCCCAAAGGGAACAGGAGAAAAGGTGAGAGACAGAAAATGCAAACAGTTCTAAAATAACTCAGCAGGAGCAGAGGCCGGTAGAACAACGGCCCAGAGTAACGTGTGCAAAGAAAAGCATCATGGCAGCCAGGCCTAAGGCAATGTAGCAAGGCAGGCCAGGAGGCCACAAACCACAAGACACCCTCCCCTGGACAGTCCATCGGCCAAGACAAAGTTCAAATGGACCGAGCAGAACAGAAACGTCTATAGTGGAGGTAGTTCCCATGATGGACAACGAATGGGAGAGAGGGGAAAAAAACAATTGACGAAAAAAGAGAGCCAGCGAGGCAGTTCACAGGAAAGGATGGCCATGTCAATCCAACAGCGCGTACGTGCAGAAAAACGCTATAGCATCCAAGAGGACATCATTGGAATCGTCAGAATACATAGACGCCATCCAGTCCAATAGATCAAAGCAGCAGGAATGCTCAGCGCAGGAGGGAGCATCCAAAAGCAATGCGGGACAACTTGCGTGATACTCAATATAACTTTGTTGGAGGAGATCCTGAGCAGCCGCCCAGATATCCCATTGCGCCAAAATCCCCAGTGCAGCCGCACGGCGTCATGTAGCCTGCAGCGGAACAGTCCTGTTCATGGGCCTCTAAGGGACCCACTAACCGAACAAAATCCGGGACAGACAATGACGAATTGGAGAGGCAATAATCCATAGTCCAGGTGAAAGGACAGCGGATGCAAGACATCACAGGTTGCACGCAAGTGAAATACGCAAAGCGAAAAGAAAGGGTATAGGACACACTCAGTGTCGCCAATGGCAAAACGCCGAAACCAGCCAGGATGCGCTCACGGAGCAGCTGGAGGCGTCCGGGGTCGAGAAGGGCCCATTGGGGAGCAGCCATTGCGGAGGAAGCAGACCAACAGCAGTACACCAGCCGCCAAGGCAAGGATTAACGGGAAGCCACCAAAGACGCTGGAAAAAATCGAATGAATAAATGCCGGTATCACACCAAAAATAGTTTGGAAAGTGGATACAAGGCCGGACCCCACCACCTTAAAAAAGTGCACCAGACCTTCAGTGCGAGATGCGTTAAAAATACGGTGAATCAATTCACCGAAATGTTGTGGGAGGTTAGTGTTCAGAAGGGCCTGTATTTCACTGTGGGTACTTGCCACCTGGAGAATGAATGTCTCCCGGGTGGATGTGAGCATAACCTCCTGGTTCAATAATAGCGCCTTTATTCTGCTCAGTTTATTGAAATCCGCCTTCATGGTAGGAATGGAAGGCCAAATAGAATTATCTATGATGTCGTGAGGGGAGGAAAAAGCACATTCTTGCAGCAGACAACCCTGTGCGAAACCGTAACAATATAGGGTATGCCGGCCTGCATGCCACAGCAGTCTTCGTTATTCAAAAGCAAATAGCTACCATTAGTAAGCAAAGTAAAGGTAGGAGAAATAGCAGGAGCGGGAATACCCTTCAACACACAAGCAAGATTCGGAGCGGAAACGTTACAAGCTCCGTGTAACTTAATATGTTTACAAACAAGGCAATTAGATCGTTGAACGAATGAACCGTGACTTAAAGCAATCCTTGACAGCTAGAGTCTTAGGTACTGGCAGGAACTGGCTGGCCCACTTGTATACTGTACAACGTGCACTTAATAATCTTAATAATCTTAATAATCTCCCAAGAAGACCTCTGGGTGGGCGGACCCCATACGAAATGCTCTTTGGCATACGAATGTTTGTGCCTGACCTTGATGGTCTAGACATGGCGGCGCAATCCGCCAAGTTTGATGTAGATAACCATTCTACTATGTTACAGGACTTACAAGAAGCCCGAGACAAACTTGCAGTCGCACATTTACCTTCAGCCACTCTGTTTTTTTCAGTGAATTTCTAAGGTTTTTTAAATGCTAATTCCTAACTATAATGTCCCTGAAACCTGTGTTTTTTTCAGTGAATATATATATATATATGTGAACAAGACCGTGGAAACGCGGTCGAAACGCGTCAGGCTGGGCACTTGCTTGATTTATTCCTTGTACTTGTAACTGCAAATAAAGAAGATTTACAAATTTCCACTTTGTGGTCCGTACCTGTTTGGTTGCTGGAGGATAGAACCTACCACAGGACTGTGGTCATCATATATATATATATATATATATATATATATATATATATATATATATATATATATATATATATATATATATATATTACCTACTGACGGTCGCCAGTAGGTAGTTATAGTTAGAACCTAATTTCCATAGGAAAAGCATTTTTTGATTTGCTAATAACTTTGGCGTCGTTTGACAATTCTTCACGAAATTCTCCCCCAAAAAAGTCTATCCAGGTCAGCTCCTATCCTGAAAGTTTGGGGGTGATTTGTCAAGCGAGGGCTGAGAAAAAAGGGGGGTCCCAAAACGCGTTTTCCCCATGTTAATTTCCATAGGAAATTTTGAGACAGGCTACAGCCGGAATTACCCCAAATTTTGCAAAAGGTAGTGCTTGGTTTAGAAAGCGACCTTTTTTTTAAATGGTGTAAATCCGTTCAGTAGTTGCTGAGAAATTCAAAAAATAAGAGTCAAAAAATCAATTTCCCATAGGAAACTTTAGGCAAGGCTACAGCCCGAACTGCTGAACGGAATTACCCCAAATTTGGCAAAAAGGTAGTGCTTGCTTCAGAAAGCGACCTTTTGTAAAATGGTGTAAATCCGTTCAGTGTTGCTGAGACAATCAAAAAATAAAAATATCGATATCTATGGCCGAGGAGGGTTCGCGAACCCTCCCGACCACGAGCTTTATTCTAATTGGCTGTCAACACTCCAAACCAGGAAGTGTTGGCAGCCATCTTGTGACTGTAGAACCGAGTCACATGAAAACAGAAAAACAAAGGTGAAAAAAAAGAAAAGGGGGCAGGGTAGAAACACCCTGACCCCCTAGGCCTGCTCAGGGCCAAAAAAAGCATTTAAAAAAAAAAAAAATCAGCCGAATTCGCGCTGGGTGCGCAAATCGAGACGAAAAATAAAAAAAATAACGAAGCGCGGGCTCCCGCGCTTCGTTGTATTTAAGCCCCCGGGTGGGCCAGGTCCCAGGGGCACTGAAAAAAAATGTGTGGGGGGGCCCCAATCCCCCCATGCTGCCCCGGGGACTGCCACCTCCCTGGGGCAAGATTTATGAGTTGCGGGGTGGCACACAGCCCCCCCCGCAGCCCCGGGGACCGCCACCTCCCCGAGGCTGTTTAATAATAAAAAATAAAAAAAAGCGTGGGGGGGGCCCAATCCCCCCACGCTGCCCCGGGGACCGCCACCTCCCCGGGGCAAGATTTATGAGTTGCGGGGGGGCACGCAGCCCCCAGGCAGCCCCGGGGACCGCCACCACCACAGGGCTCAGTTTAATAATAAAAAAATGTGTGGGGAGGGCACGAGCCTTCCCACACGCCCCGAGGATCACCACCTCCCCGGGGCACTGTATATTTAAATTTGGGGGTCTGTTACGGACCCTCAAGCCCCGGGGATCACCACCTCCCCGGGGCTTTGCACTTGTAGGGAGGGGGGCCGCCCGGCCCCCCTCGTGGAGCCCTTTATGGCCCTGGGGACCGCTACCCCCCAGGGCCGGCTCCTGCAGTGTCCCGGGGTGCCCACCCCCGGGACACTGCTGTCTGCTATGGCAGGGCGGGAGCCGTGCAGCTCCCGCCCTGTCATAGCAAACACTGGTTTGGATTTTGTAAGCGAGAGCAGGTTCTCTCGCTTACAAAATCCAAACCAGATTGCTTTTCCACAAGGGGAGCTGCATGTCAGCAGCTCCCCGTGTGGAAAAGCAATGCCGGCTCCCGCAGGAGGCAGGGAGCCGGCGGGACAGTGGGGGAATTGGGGACCCCCCCACGGTCGCCAACGGAGAGGCCAGGCCCCAGGGGATGGGGTCCCCGGGGCCAGGGGTGGCCAGGGAGGGGGGCCACGCTGCCCCCCTCCCCAATAAAATAAAATAAAAAAAAAAACGAGGCAGAGCCCCAAGGGATGGGGTCCCCGGGGCTAACAGAGGCCTCAGGAGGTGGGCCATGCGGCCCCCCTCCTTTCTAAATTAAAAAAAAATATATATATATATGGCCATGCCCCGGGGGATGGGGTCCCCGGGGCAGAAATCGGCCTCAGGGAGGGGGGCCACGCTGCCCCTTCCCGTTTAAAAAAAAAAAAAAAAAAAAAAATAGGGGTCAGGCCCTGGGGGATGGGGTCCCCAGGGCCACAAAAAGGAAAATAAGGGGGCCACACAGCCCCCTTCTGAAAACAAAACAAAAAAAAGCCGGCATCGCGCCGGAGGCCCAGCCCCCTCCCTGCAGCACTCTGCAAACGCGCCCCGTGGCGCTTTGTAAGTTGGGAAATTAATTCCCCTTAAATACTGGGGGTCCCTGGGGGCAGCTAGCCCACCAGGTACCTCCAGTAAGTGCCGCAACTTAAAACGCGCCACGGGGTGCGTTTGCACAGTGGTGAAGGGAGGGGGCGGGGCCTGATGTGACATGTGTGCAAACACGTCCTGTGGCGTGTTTTAAGTTGGGGGATTGAGTCCCCTTGAATCCTGAGGGTCCCTGGGGGCAACTAGCCCACCAGGTACCTCCAGTAAGTGCCACAGGGCTGCGTTGCAGAGAGGTGGTCCGAGGGCATGCCCCTTTTTACACCTCTCTGCAACGCAGCTCTGTGGCGCTTACTGGAGATACCTGATGGGCTAGTTGGGCCCCAGGGAACCTCAGGATTCAAGGGGACTGAATTCCCCAACTTAAAACGCGCCACGGGGCGCATTTGCACACTTGTCACATCAGGCCCCACCCGTCCCTTGACCACTGTGCAAACAGGCCCTCTGGCACGTTGTAAGTTGGGGTATTAAGTCCCCTTGAATCCTGAGGGTCCCTTGGGTCCAACTAGCCCACCAGGTACCTGCAGTAAGTGCCACAGAGCTGCGTTGCAGAGAGGTGTAAAAAGGGGCGTGGCCTCGGACCACCTCTCTGCAACGCAACTCTGTGGCGCTTACTGGAGGTACCTGGTGGGCTAGTTGGCCCCCAGGGACCCTCAGGATTCAAGGGGAATTAATCCCCCAACTTAAAATCTGCCAGGGGACGCGTTTGCACAGTGGTGAAGGGAGGGGGCGGGACTGATGTGACATGTGTGTACTTATCCAATCACTCCGCCAAAACCCAAGCACTTATAAATTCACCATGCACTCTCCTTGCAGTACTCTAATCATCCAGTCAGTACCCATGCACTCATGCAATGACCCATGCACTAACACATGCACTGCTACAATACCCTGAGCACTACCCATGCAGTCCAGCCATCGCCCTGTCAGTACCCATGCACTCCTTCAATCACCCAGCCAGCACCATGTACTTATCCAATCACTCCACCAAAACCCAAGCACTTAATTCACCATGCACTCTCCTTGCAGTACTCTAATCTTCCAGTCAGTACCCATGTACTCATGGAATGGCCCAGGCACTACCACATGCACTGCTACAATCCCCTAAGCACTCCTCATGCAGACCTCTAACCACCTACACACTACTGATTCACTCCTCCAATTACCCAGGTAGTACCCATGCACTTCAGAAATCCCTCTGTCACTACCCATGCACTCCTCCAATCACCCAGCCAGCACTATGTACTTATCAAATCACTCTGCCAAAACCCAAGCAGTTATAAAATCACCATGCACTGTCCTTGCAGCACTCTAATCATCCAGTCACTACCCATGTACTCAAGCAATGACCCAGTCACTAACACATGCACTGCTGCAATCCATTGAGGACTACCTATGCAGTCCAGTAATCTCCCTGGTACTACCTATGCAATCTTCCAATCACCCAGCCAGTCCTATGTCCTTATCCAATCACTGCGCCAAAACCCAAGCACTTATAAATTCACCATGCACTCTCCTCGCAGTACTCTAATCATCCAGTCACTACCCATGTAGTCATGCAATGATCCAGGCAGTAACACATGCACTGCTATAATCCTTGTGTACTACCCATGCAGTCCTCTAACCACCTACACACTTCTCATTCACTCCTTCAATTCCCCTGGTAGTACCCATGCAGTCCAGCAATCACCCTGTCACTCCCCGTGCAGTCCTCCAGTCACCCAGCCACTACCATGTACTAATCCAAACACTCCGCCAATACCCAAGCACTTATAAATTCACTCAGGCACTCTCCTTGCAGTATTCTAATCTTTCAGTCAGTAGCTATGTACTCATGCAATGATCCAGGCACTAACTGATCACTGTTACAATCCCATATGCCCTACCCATACAGTCCTCTACCCACTTACACACTTCTCATTTGCTCTTTCAATTACCCAGGTAGTACCCATGCAGTCCCGCAATCACACTGTCACTCCCTGTGCACTCCTCCAGTCACCCAGCCACTACCATGTACTAATCCAAACACTCCTCCAATACCAAAGCACTTATAAATTCACCACGCACTCTCCTTGCAGTACTCTAATTATCCACTCAGTACCCATGTACTTATGCAATGACCCAGTCACTAACACATGCACTGCTACAATACCTTGAGGACTACCTATGCAGTCCAGTAATCTCCCTGGTACTATCTATGCAGTCCTCCAATCACCCAGCCAATCCTATGTGCTTATCCAATCACTGTGCCAAAACCCAAGCACTTATAAAATCACCATGCACTCTCCTTGTAGCACTCTAATCATCCAGTCACTACTCATGTACTCATGCAATGACCCAGGCATTAACTCATGTCTAAGACAGAGCAGGTCATGCTAATCACAGGGGTACCCCAACGCATAGTGTTCCCTATTGTATGTAGGTGTTTTCACTGTATTCTAAGTGTCTTTTAGCATAGCACTGGCTCTAGGCCTGGTTAGTCAGAGTCAGTTACCACCAGTACCCATCAGCAAAAAGTTGGGGGCACAGGAGGACTTTCTGCTCCTCTGTTGGTTCTTTCTGCACATCTCTTCTTCTTCCTGCACTTTTCTTCGTCTTTCTGGACTTCTGTTGCCTCTTTCTGCATTTGTCTTGCTTCTTTCTGCGCTTTTCTTCCTCTTTCTTCACATGTCCTACCTTTGTAGGCATAGTTAGAAATTAGCATTTAAAAAACCTTTGAAATTCACTGAAAAAACCATAGGTTTCAGGGACGTTATAGTTAGAAATTAGCATTTAAAAAACCTTAGAAATTCACAGAAAAAACATAGGTTTCAGGGGCGTTATAGTTAGTTGGAGATTTCACTCGTACAAAACCATAGAAATTCAGCCGTTATAGTTAGTAGACCTAACTATAACTCGCGCCCCGCAATGCACTGCTGATGACGTCATATATTACATCACTCATGACGTGCTCAGTGACATCACTGATGACATCACTGATGACATTTCAAATGACATCACTGATGACATCATCCACGTGATCATCTGATGCCCCTCCTCATACCCTAATAAAACCTTTCATACACCCACTCTAAAATACAGACCACCAATATCGAAACCATAGACAGACCAATAGCAGTTAGTACATACCTGCTCAGTGATTCATACGTCTACACACACATCCACACACTAACCCATATAGTCACTGATACACACAGTCATTCATCTATACAGCCACTGATATATCCACTCATACACTCATATAGACACTCACACACTGTCACTCACCCAAAGAGTTACTCATACACCTGGTCAGTCATGCAAAGAAACTATCACACACCCATTTCCTTGCACATACAGTCATACACACACCACCACACTTATTTATACAGATACTAACACATACTTACTCTCTTAAACAATCACTCATAGAAACACACACTCATCCATAGAGATACTCTTGCAATCATTCACTCTCACATATAGTCATTTATATACTACAACACTCACATATACTGCTTTAAAACATATGTAGTTACTCACACATGCACCACTGAGACATCCATTCACTCACCAACACACCCATACACACACTCACCCACCCATACAGCTGTTTCCATATGCACTCTTGAACCCATACACCCAGTGAAACAACCACTCACATATCTATGCACAGAGTCACACACCCCCCCACCCACCCACAAAGACACTCAGGCACCCATACAGAAACTCAGACAAGCAATAAATAACCCATATAGACACTCATGTAGCTACTCACCAAGCCATGCAGCCGCTTATACACCAACTAACAGACTAATAAAGACAATCACACAGTTTAGTCACTAACCCATGCATTCAGTAAGACACATTTAATCACTCACTTATACAGTCAGTCACACACCTACTAAATCATCCATTCAGACACTCATACACCCACTCATACTTCGATACACCTTGGCATATATATATATATAAAACATATTTTTATAATTTACAGAAACACACATCCACTGGATGATGTCATCAGTAATGTAATTTGAGATGTCATCAGTGATGTCATCAGTGATGTCACTGAGCATGTCATGAGTGATGTAATATGTGACGTCATCAGCAGTGCATTGCGGGGGCGCGAGTTATAGTTAGGTCTACTAACTATAACGGCAGAATTTCTATGGTTTTGTACGAGTGAAATCTCCAACTAACTATAACGCCCCTGAAACCTATGGTTTTTTCAGTGAATATATATATATATATATATATTCTATATATATATTCTATATACATGTATATATACACATAGTCAAACTATACATATACATATGTAATAAAAAAAATTTAAATGTCTTTCATTTTTTCTGAATGAAATTTAAAAAAAATGTAAAATATATACTTTTCAAAAATAAATATAAATATATACGCATATATATAATATGTGTATTTATATATATATATTTAAAAAAAAATAAAAACACGGAGTTGCGTCCCGGACGTGAATCCCTGTAAATTGCTGAGCGTTAGTTCTGGATCCGCGTCCGGTACGTGGCTCCCGCGTGATTTTTTACATATATATTTTTTATATATATAGACAATTATATTATTAAGTTCAAGGTTAGAGGTTTGTTAAAATAGTTACTAAACTTGTATATTAATAAATGAAACTTATTAAAAAAAAATTTAATAGTAATTTCAGGAATCGGGGTAGGTCCACATAGATTGTAACTTCCGGATTCGCATGCAGGACGCGAATCTATCGTTTAAAAAAAAAAAATTGTACATAAATATAGATTTATTTACTATTATTTAAATGAGGAGGTACAATTATTTGTAATTGAAATATTAAAACATACAACCTAATATTGTTCAAATGCAAAAATTTAAAAAAAACAGAATCGCTTCCGGTACGCGGTGGCACCGCGTAGGAGTCGCGCACCCCATGTGACACAAAAAAAAGAAATTTGATTGGACAAACAACCTGTCATCATTAAACTTGCTAGATCCCTCCTTCTTTCTTCTTCTTTAGGGTGTGGTCACCAACAGTCAATCCCATTCAAGGACCAGCTATTTTGCAGGAAGGTTGGTGTTTTTTACATTTTGTTTTTCAACTATCAAAATGGCAACATCAAGAGACCTGCAAGAAGAGGAGGAGTAGACTTTGTGGAAGAAGAGGATGAACCCCCAAGAAAAAAAAGGACAGCATTGTTTGGGAGTTCTTTATAATTCCAGAAGGAACCAAAAAAGTAAATGCTCAGAAGGTGACATGCAAGGTATGTCAGAAGGTGCTGTCTCGGGGCTCCGAGCACAAATATTCTTGCGGCACATCCTCAATGTAAAAGCATTTGAGGACGATGCATGGAAACTGTCTCACCAGAGCCGAACTGGCAAGACTCAAGAGTACTGATGAAGCACAAGGGGCACAGTCATCAACTATCCAACCTGGTGACAAGGCGCAGAGCATACCACCAACTCTGCCTGATTTTGCGAAAATTGCACTATTATGCCCAAAGTGCAAAACTGTTTTGAGTGTGGGTGAGCAGGTTGTGCAAACAATGCTGGACACTATAAATGCTTATCATTTTTTTTTGTTTTGTTCCTGCAGTTGTGCACACTGTTTAATTTTTGAAATTCAAAATGTAAAAAACACCAAAAAAACTAAAAAATAGTTATAAAAACAAAAAAAATAGTTTTCGAAAAAGAAGAAAAAAATCGTTCTTACGGAACCACTTAGCATGGTTTAAAAAAGAAAAGCTTAGTGTTGTATGAATACATGAGTGCATGGGTAGGGCCTGGGTGATTGCATGAGTTCAGTGGTAGTGCCTGGGTGATTGGTTGAGTGTATGAGTAGTGCTTGAGTGGAAGGATGGGTGCAAGAGTAATGCTTGCATCATTGTATGAGTGTATAGGTAGTGCCTGATTGAATGGATGAGTGCATGGGTACTGCCTAGGTGAATGGCTGAGTGCAAGAGTAGTGCCTGAGTGATTGCATGAGTGCATGGGCAGTGCCTGGGTGATTGCATGAGTGCAGTGATAGTGCCTGGGTAATTGGATGAGTGTATGGGTAGTGCCTGAGTGGAAAGATGCATGCAAGGCTAATCCCGCATCATTGAATGAGTGCGTAGGTAGTGCCTGAGTGAATGGATGAGTCCATGGGTACTGCCTAAGTGAATGGCTGAGTGCAAGACTAGGGTCTGAGTGATTGCATGAGTGCATGGGCAGTGCCTGAATGAATGGATGAGTGCTTGGGTAGTGCCTGGGTGATTGGATGAGTGTATGGGTAGTGCCTGAGTGGAAGGATGGATGCAAGACTAATGCCTGCGTCATTGAATGAGTGCATAGGTTGTACCTGAGTGAATGAATTTGTGCATCTGTACTGTCTAAGTGAATGGCTGAGTGCCAGAGTAGTGCCTGAGTGATTGCATGAGTGCATGGGTAGTGCCTGGGTGATTGCATGAGTGCACTGGTAGTGCCTGGGTGATTTGATGAGTGTATGAGTAGTGTTTGAGTGGAAGGATGGGTGCAAGGGTAATGCTTGCATCATTGTATGAGTGTATTGGTAGTACCTGAGTGAATGGATGAGTGGATGGGTACTGCCTGAGTGAATGGCTGAGTGCCAGAGTAGTGCCTGAGTGATTGCATTTGTGCACGAGTAGTGCCTGAGTGATTGCATGAGTGCATGGGTAGTGCCTGGGTGATTACATGAGTGCAGTGGTAGTGCCTGGGTGATTGGATGAGTGTATGGGTAGTGCCTAAGTGGAAGGATGGATGCAAGGCAAATGCTTGTATCATTGGATGAGTGCATAGGCAGTGCCTGAGTGAATGGATGAGTACATGGGTACTGCCTAAATGAATGGCTGAGTGCAAGAGTAGTGCCTGAGTGATTGCATGAGTGCATGAGTAGTGCCTGGGTGATTGCATGAGTGCAGTGGTAATGCCTGGGTGATTGGATGAGTCTATGTGTAGTACCTGACTGGAAGGATGAAATTGTAAGATTATATTTTTTGCAACTCAACATAAATTTAGAATTAAATAACATTTTCAGATTCCCTTTTTGCTGTTCTCAGATTCCACTTAACTTCACCAGACACAGTGATTTTAATGTGGTATCATCATTGAACAGCGGAGAAAAAAACAATCTAAATGATTGTAGAAAAAAAACCAAATCATCATAAAGCAGCATTTTCAATAGGTGTTGCTATGTGCTTTTATATCTACACTTTGTTAATTACTTTCTTCACCTACATAAACTCTATAATGTATCTCAAATACATTTGCCAAAATATAAACTCTCATTTACATCTGGTACAAAATAGACAACAAATATATAAACTATTTCCTTTTAAACAGAATTTTCCAAATGCAATATCAATTACCACAAATAATAATCCAAACACTAAATATAAATACTAATAGTTTGCATTCCTGTTTAGTTTCTGTTCACATCTTCCCGATAGGCTGAATGATGTACTCAAAACTTTGGCTTCAAAAATAACAAATATGAATTTGGTAATTCGTAAGGCAACCTAGATTTTAATTCCACATGGGCATCATTGCAATGTGTCCATCCTTTATTACACTTTAAATACACAGTATAGTGTCTAGATGTTGTAGTAGGTCCATCATGGAAAATAATAGCCACTGCTGTAAAAGTTCTTCCTGACATAGATATTTGACTTACTTCAAATTTGAAATTTTCGTTTCCATTTTTCTTCCATTTGCTCTACAACGTTGAAGCATTAAAATTAGATATTTTCCAAATCTTTCTATATGTAATGTAAACAACATCTCTGATCTACAATGGGAACATTTCATATCCTGATTGGCTGTTTTAATCAATTTGTTAAAAGGTACTGATTTTCAGTCTGGTATCGTCAAGTATATGAATCGTTCTGTTTGTATTTCAGTGATGGTAGTAAATGAACACTCTTCACATTTATGATCCCATCTGTAACATAGTCCAAATAAGCTTTCAATCTGTATTCCTTCATTTTCTAACACTCCAAGCATATTCATTAGAAATTCTTGTGCATCTTGTTGTACATTAAGAGTAAATGTCTATGAACCAGTACATATATCCAAAAGATGTCGAACGCCAGAAGCAGTATGGATTTTACTTCTGTCAGTTACCAACTGTTGAAATACATGATATAATAAAAAACAGAATCTTTTTTCATGATTTCCCATGATTTCACAATGAAGATCTTCTAGATAAAACACAACATTCAGAATCACATTAGCATAGCAGTTGATACCTGAACTATTTTCCAACTGGTATCCTACAATCTCATCAACAGTTTCCATTTTCTTTTTCTTTATGCCATCAAGTTTCTCTTCATTTGTTTTCTTTTTTTGAACCTCAATTCCATCTTTGACATATTTCCGTTTTGGACACACTATAAGTTTCTCATATGTGGGATATTCATCTAAACCAGGAGCATAAACTCTTCTTAAACGATTATACTCTCTTACACAATTTGCATCAGCACTAACCTTTTTCTCATCGAAATCTATCAAATACAAACCAGACAATGTTCTTACTCGAGATAATGCAACATATACCATTCCCTCTTTGAACACTGTACTTACGATATTTACAAAAGCACTGTCTATACTTAAGCCTTGAGATTTATGAATGGTTACTGCATATGCTAAGGACAGAGGAAACTGTTTTCTGCGAACATACAAATCTTTTACAAGTAAAAACGTACAACCAATGCCCAATTTGTCTTACCTCTTTAATCTGATCAAATTTTATTATCATTAATTCTATTTCATCTCTGTTCTGAAATTTCACAAAATCATTCACTTTCCCCATTGCTCCATTTGCTAAACCGTCTTCTACATTCAAATTACGCCGTAAAATTACCCGACAGTTTATACATACATGTAAAGTCTTTTCTAAGCCTGCAGTTTTAGATACAGACTTTTCCAAAGAATGCAATTTAGCCTGTAGTTTCTCTGTGAGAAGAATAGTCACTCCCTGGTGTTCAATTTTATCAATAGCTTTAATTTACACTATTTCCTGTTTTTCCAGTTTCAAAAGTTCTTGATTAAATGTAGAACACTCTTTCAGTGTAGGCATTAAGCAAACTATAGACTTGTTTTCTCCAAGCTTATTGTACATTATTTCAGCTGCTGTGTTTCCAGTTGTAAAGATGTTCCTTAGTAGCCGACTTTCTAAAGATTGTTTACCATGTTTCATCAACACCCCAATTTTTCCATAATCTTCATCACTAGCTTGTCGCATATTCTTAATAAGTTCTTATATTCAAAATGTAACCAAATCTTCACATTTCCAATACTTCCCACAGATTTCCTAGTGTCTTCATGGACAAGTTTTTTCAAAACAGGTAGTCCTTTTACCGGAGTAAGTTGTAGTAGATCTCCGAATACAATTAAATGTTTTCCTCCAAACAGAAGATCGTAATCTTTTTTAAAATCTGTTGCAATCTTAAATGTACAAAGGCAAGCATTAAGTTTGAGACCATGCTCACCACATCAATGATTAAAAGTTTCATTTTCTTCAGTACTCTTGAGACTTCATAATAAGCTTCTCCAGATAGTTTGTGATATTCCAATGTATTGTCATGTTCAACAGGTAGCATAAGTAATCGATGTAAAGTAATCCCTTTAATGTTGTGTGCTGCTAATCCAGTTGGAGCTGTTACAACACAAGATAAATGTGATTCTGTAGTTTTCTGTGGATAACTGGTCAAAACATTAATTAAGAAACTTTTTCCTGTTCCAGCTTGACCGCTGATGTACATTAGTATAGGTTAAAATGATGAACATTGGCATTTTTTTTTAATGTAGCAAACCATGTTGTATCTGCTCTTTCACTTGTAGATATATTTGTTTCTGTTCAATATTTAGTTGTTCTTCTAAGTTTTCCAATGGAGTAATATCTTGTTGTGCTTGTTGCATTGCAGTTTCTACCGCATTCATGGCTATTGCTGCTTCATTTTCGATAATTGGTTGTCCCAGTGGATCTTGACTTAGTGGAACAGAACTTTGACTGTCTTGAGAACTGTCTCTAGCTAGTTCAGCTGCAATAGTACTTTCTTGTTCAATCTCTTCATTTAACATTTGTAGATATGTAGGGAAAATTGTGCATTGAATGCTATATTTACATGCATTAAAAAAATCTTCATAGCAGTCAAAATGTCCAAGTAATTCCGTTTCACTACGCCAAGGCTTAAACATTTGTAAAAGTGCTATCTAGAAAAAAAACCTCTTATCTGGACTTTCGCAGCTGAGTTTTCTGTGGTTAATAAGATTTCCTTTGGCATGTTTTACCAAACATTCATCACATCCAATAACTGCATATTTTTCTTCTTTTATATTTTCTGTAACGTTTCTTTTAAAGCTGTGATGTTGAAGTATTTCATACAGACATAGTTTTTCCAGATGTGGACTTCTTTTAGGATAGTATGTATCCAACATATTAGTTTTAAGAATATCTATACTTTCTGGTTCATTCAATGCTAAGTATTCGATTTCTTGTAATGTTTTCATTACTTTATTTTGTGTGGAAGCAAGACCTAAACTTACCCAAAGGATTCCTCTTGACTTTGAATTTAAACTGGCGGAACTTAAGTGATCTGAACATTCATAGGATCCAATCTCTCGATGGGAAAGCATTTTCAAGCTGAAGCTGTACAATTTCTTGCTAAGACTCTTCTCTTGTGAAATTTCTTCCCACATTTCTTTCATCTCTGTCTTTTCAGATTTGGTTATATATGATGTAATATAGCGAGCAACTGCAATTGAATTATCTGCAACATATTGAATATCCATGTTTGCATTCCACATTTCCAAAATCACTGGATTGTAGTCATTAATATACTTTAATTCTTCAGTTCTTTATAAGTTGTATGTGTACTTCGGAGATTTTTCAGTTATTGTATGCCTTACTGGTGACATAAAACTATTTACTCTTCCTTTAGAAATTATTGGATGTGGGAATCCAAACGACATTTTGTATAAAATTTCCCTTTAGACTTGTATTTTCGTCGACAGTATTTATGATGACTTTACCATAAAACTTGTTGTCTCAAGCTCTTTTCTCCTCCTTCTCTTGAAATGGCACAGGTAACATACTGTTCGATGAAAGAAAAAACACTTTAATCAGTATCAGTTCCAAATTTCAGAGCATTCTTGATCCATAATAGCATGTGTATATGAGGAGCACCTCTGGCTTGGTACTCCTTTCTCCAAAAGAAATCTATTACCTCTCCAAGAGGTGGAACATTTTTATTGCAGATAAATGCCATCATAGCTTGAAACCTGTGATTAAAATACCTGCAGACATTTACAGGATCCAATGAACAGAGTTCTCCAGCTGTCTTCAATTCAATGTTTTTAACATTTGAATTTGCTTCTCGTAGAAATTCAAGTAAATCATCCAAGGCACATTCAGCACAGCTAAGTGTTACAAACCATGTGGGAGTACCTAAGTTTCTTAACATACATTTAAGTTCTCCGTGACAACGATACCAATACTCCTTGGTACCTCGTTGACACGCCATCAAATTAATTAACTGAGATTCAAAATGTTCATCTCTTCGTTGAACTTTTTCTCTGAATTTCTTTGCAGAAAGATGTGGAATATGAACTCCTGTTTTTAATATGTGGTTCACTGCATATGAAAGTGCAGACAAATCACTTTCAAACAGAAGATGAAATATATATGGAATACACTGTCAAAATCTTGGATCTTCTGAGTGCAATCTTGTCGAGCGGTATTCTGAAGCTGGAATCTGTACAGATCGCTCATCAAATCGTCCACCTTCTCCACTGGGGAATAACTGTGGAAAACAACGATCTTCTAAACATTTTTCCCATCCACTCATGAGAGTTCCCTTTACTTTTTTCAGTTGAAATAATTCAATATTGTTTCCTATCACTTCTTTTGAATGTAGAGGATGTATTGTGTAATGTTCATAAATCTCTTCACTCCGGGACTTGTCCACTTTTTCTATTTGGCCACTTGAAATTTCTGTTTCATCTTCTAAACATATTTCCCAATTCATCCACATTTACATTCTTATAATAAATATTATTCTGCAGCCTTTTGAAGTTTGTTAACATCTACAAACTCTTGCCACATTTTTTTACTCTTTGTTGGTGCACTATTAACTAGAATAACTACAGGCTCACTCTCCTCCCTGTCTATACCAACAGTTTCAATATTTTTCTTAAAATCTAAAGGTAAGTACACAACTCTTCCTTTCAGACCTCTTTGTAAATCTGTTGGAGGCAGCTTCCCTCTTTTAGGTTCCATTCGAACTACAGCCTGAAATGGGTGCACAGATTGAATAAGAATGGACTCATATGCATTTAAAACTGCCAGTTCTGGAGGATTACCTACCAACTCTAATTTGTTATGTACAACTCTAGCTAGCATTTTGTTCTCTTCTAATTTGTTGTAACAATAATTACAAATACGTTGATCAGTAGCCAACTCAAACCGACCTTCCACCAACAAATAAGCACCAAATTGCTCCCACTTATCATTGTTTTCCTTTTCACTTTTTAAATATAAATCAATATCCCTAGTTTGACTTCTATAGTGAGTACATCGACAACAAATACAAACATAGTTTGGTTTTTCAGATGAAACTATCAAACTTTGTAATTTCTTCTGTGAACTTGTCAGTACTAATATCTTCCACCTGTTCTTTAACACCAACACTTATGAAGCTCTCACTTTCTCTACACTCCTCTTGTGAATGGTTGCTGCTTTGTATTTGGCTAGGTCCAACACTTTGAGTAGTAGTAGAATGGTGAAGCTGCAGCATAAAAGTGAGGTTTAAGACACATTGGCAGAGGAATTACTGATTAGGTTACTTTGCATGAGTGTGTGGAAAGGTACACTTGAAGCACGCCGCATAAATCTAAGTGTCTCCTTTAAATGGGAAATTTAGTCTGTCAAGTTTTAAGGTCTGCATGGTCTTGTGACTGAGGTATGTGTCTACTTGCACATCTATTCTCATACGTGTTATGCATTTGAAGATGCTAGACGTATAAAACACAAGTATACATCTATTTGTATGTTTCTTTTATATATGATGGCACTAGCAAAAGGTACAGAGACATGCATACATGTTTTCAGGAATATGGTGAGACTTACAAGAGAGAAATTTGAATGGTGCTGCTTTGTATTGGGTTAGGCTCAACATTCTGAGTAGTAGTAGAATGGTGAAGCTGCAGCATAAAAGTGAGTGCACTTCCTATTACAAGCAGATGCCGAAAATTATGCAGTATATTTGAAGTGTACCTTTCCAGAGACTCATACAAACTAGCCTAATCACTAATCCCTCTCCCAACATGTCTTAAACCTCACTTTTATGCTGCAGCTTCAACGTTCTACTACTACTCAGAATGTTTAGCCTAACCCAATACAAAGCAGCAACCATTCACATTTCTCTCTTGTAAGTCTCACCATATTCCTGAAAGCATGTATGCATGTCTCTGTACCTTTTGCTAGTGCCATCATATATAAAAGAAACATACAAAAAGATGTATACTTGTGTTTTATAAGTCTAGCATCTTCAAATGCATAACATGTATGAGAATAGATGTGCAAGTAGACACATACCTCAGTCACAAGACCATGCAGACCTTAAAACTTGACAGACTACATTTCCCATTTAAAGGAGACACCGAGATTTATGCGGCGTGCTTCAATTGTACCTTTCCACACACTCATGCAAAGTAACCTAATCAGTAATTCCTCTACCAACATGTCTGAAACCTCACTTTTTTGCTGCAGCTTCACCATTCTACTACTACTCAAAGTGTTGGACCTAGCAAATACAAAGCAGCAACCATTCACATTTCTCTCTTGTAAGTCTCACTATATCCCTGAAAGCATGTGTGCATGTCTCTGTACCTTTCGCTAGTGCCATTATATATAAAATAAACATACAAATAAACGTGTACCTGTGTTTTATATGTCTACACCTTCAAATGCATGAGATGTATGAGAATACATGTGCAAGTAGAAACATATCTCAGTCACAAGACCATGCAGACCTTAAAACTTCACAGACTGCACTTCCCATTTCAAACAGACACCGAAAATTATGCGGTGTATTTGAAGTGTACCTTTCCAAAGACTCATACCAAGTTGCGTAATCACTAATTCCTCTGCCAATATGTCTTAAACTTCACTTTTCTGCTGCAGATTCACCATTCTACTACTACTACTCAGAGTGTTGGGGCTAGCCAAATACAAATCAGCAACCCTTCACATATCTCTATTATAAGTCTCACAGTATTCCTGAAAGCATGCATGCATGTGTCTGTACCTTTTGCTAGTGACACCATACATAAAAAACATACAAATAGACATATACCTGTGATTTATATGTAAAGCATCTTCAAATGTATAACACATATGAAAATACATCTGCAAGTAGAGGCATACCTGAATAACAAGACTTTTCAGACTTTAAAACTTCAGAGAACACACTTACCATTTCAACCACACACCGAAAGTTATGCGGCATATTTAAGTGTACCTCACTAGAGACTTATACAAAGTAGCCTAATCACTAATCCCTCATATCAACATGTCTTAAAGCTCACTTTTGTGCTGCAGCTTCACCATTCTAGTACTACTCACAGTGTTTGGCCTAGCCAAATACAAAGCAGCAACACCTGTCTTTTATACGTCTTGCATCTTTAAATGCATAAGACATATGAGAATACATGTGCAAATAGAGACATACCTCAGTCACAAGTCCATGCACACCTTAAAACTTGACAGACTGCACTTCCAATTTGAAAGCGACACCTAAAATTATGCGGCGTACTTCAATTGTACATTTCCACACACTCATACAAACTACCAAAATCGCTAATCCATCTACCAATGTACACATATTACTATGCACAATCTATTTCAATCATCATTTCAGTACAATAAAACAAACTACAATACACATCTCTACATTTCATAAAATATTTCAAACATCACAGTTCTCAAATAATTTCAAAAGTTTGAAAATAAAGCTTTTCAGATATAAAAATATCACTACAAAGACTAAAGCACTACTAGATAATACATAACACACCTCGCAAATTTGTAACTCACCTTTCAAATAGTATTGCAGAATATGAATTATCAGAAACTCATAAAAGATTTTCTTTTGCACACAATAAATGTAATGCACCACTCTCAACAAGGTAAAACAAGTAATGACAAACTTTCCCTCGTTTCTGCACACAAATAAATGTAAGTAACAAATCAAATTGCTTCCTACATCACTTCAAATTGTGAAACACATTTCTATTGGTTACACATATTAACTCTTTCTAACTGTCTTCTTAAACTGTCCAAACCTGTTCTGTAATTTTCTGGAGTCGCGACTCCACCGCGGTGCCGCAGTGTAGCGTCGCGATGGAGCCGTGAACCCTTACGGGAGTTCAAAAACCTATTTCTAATAACACTAGTATTATTTTTTAACAACACACTACTTCTAAGCGTACTACTGTTTTGGGAAAACTTAATTTAGTAGCATATCACTTTTATATAAGTTATCATTTCACATTTTAAATTCACAGTTAAATTTCAACCCTTCCCCCATTCTGCTTAATCCCAGTTTCCATAGTAACAATTTCTGCAACATTCAACTGTACTGGCAGGTCAGAAGTTTACCATATTTTCAAGTTCAGCACTGTAGCTTACAAATGCAAATAGCAGGTGTGGTTGACTTTTGCAAAATATTACCTTATCGTATCTACTGTACCTTTCAAACATTTTTTAATAACCAATCAGAAACATGCTTCTTCAGGAAAGTAACATGCATCCAATTTTTGAGTGCACAATGTTAATGAACAGCCAATCACTTAACAGCATCTTCTCCTCCATTTTAGATACCTCTCATTCTACCAACTGACTACCTGAGCTACAGACATCTTTTCATTCCTTCCAGACATCCCTTCAAGATGCTTACAGTATGGATTGTAGTGCACAGCTATGTTTTCTGGTGCAAAAGGTATGCTGAACACAGAGGTATTGACAAAGACCTAGCTTTGCCATATGTGGATATGAAATGGATTGCACAGAGAGGATTAAAGTGGAACCAATTGATGCCTTTGGTTAAAACCTTTTTGCATCTCCAACCCCCTGACCTCATGATTGTGCACTGTGGTGGCAATGACCTAGGCACATTGACTGGAGTGGGATTGGAAATCCTCATGAAGGATACCTTTGCACAATTGATGTTGCTTTTGCCTCAAGCAGTCTTTGTATACTCTAATATATGCCAAAGACAGAAATTAAAGTGGTCAAATCAATTCTGTCCTCGGATTGAGAACGCTAGAAAGAATGTCAATAAAGCTGTTTCTGCTTACCTCAGAGACCATAGGATGGGCTCCATCTATAACAACAATCTACGTCTTGATATGGATGACATCTACAGAAGTGATGGAGTACACTTCACAGATCAAGGGAACATATTCTTTCTCAACAACCTTAAGCTGTGCATCCGCACTTACATAGCTACAGAAACTCATGATGAAAACAAGGGCTCTTTTTAGAGGCACCCTATAACTCAACAGTGAATCTTATTTATTTTTTAACATACATATTTGTTAAAAATATTTTTGGGTTCGCAAACCCGCCGCGAATCCACAAAACAAAAGCACAAATTCAATATACTACAACACAATACACTTTTCAAGTTTAACTTTTAATTTAAATTTTTTAGTATTACTAACTCTATCAAATTTAATGTAATTATTAAGTTCAATCTCACTAACTCTTTAAAAAAAGTTCACGAATGCAACATTAACTTCTGAATTAATGAAATTATTAATTTGAGGTGGATCCGCCAATCCACCGCGACGGTACACTGGGGGGCCGCACTGAGAGCCGCGATGGGGTTGCGGCTCCTGTGACAAGATGAAAAAAAAATAATTAATGCCCCCCAGATCCATTACCCGATGTTAGCCCCGGGGATCCAATCCCCTGGGGCCAGGCCAATTTTAATTTTTTAAAAAAGGGGGAGGGGCCGCGTGACCCCCTCCTAAGGCCAATTATGGCCCTGGGGGCCGGCATTATCTTTTTTAAAAATATATAAAAATGGGAGGGGGGCCGAGTGGCCCCCCCGCCCAGGCCATTTTTGGCCCCGAGGACCCCATCCTCCGGGGACCAGCCTTTTTAAAAAAACAAAAATCAGAAAATGGAGGGGGGCTGAGTGGCCCCCCTCCCGGGCCATTTTTGGTCCCAGGGACCCCATCCCTCAGGGCTTGGCCTCTCGTTGGGGACCACGGGGGGAACCCCAATGCCTATGCGGTCCCAGCCGGATCCCCGCCTCCTGCGGGAGCCGGCATTGCTTTTGGACAAAGGAAGCTGCAAACATGAAGCTCCCTTTGCCCAAAAGTAATTCTGCTTTGCTTCATGGAAGCGAGAGCAGGTTTCCTGCTCTCGCTTCTATGAAGCAAAGCAGTGTTTGCTATGGCAGGGCGAGAGCAAACTGCAATGTCCCGGGGGTGGGCACCCCGGGACATTGCTGGAGCTGGCCCTGGGGGTAACGGTCCCCAGGGCCATCTACAGCTCCAGGAGGGGGGCTGCACGGCCCCCCTCCCATCTAGTTTAAAGCCCTGGGGAGGTGGTGGTCCCCGGGGCCGGGGGTCCACAACGGACCCCTGCCCTTAATTTAATTTTGCCCTGGGGAGGTGGTGCTCCCTGGGGCAGTCTGTGGTGGGAGCCCCCCCTCCACAATTTTTTATTAAAATTTAAGCCCAGGGGAGGTGGCAGTCCCCAGTGCTGCGGGGGGGCCGCGTGCCCCCGCACATTATTAATAAAGCCACGGGGAGGTGGTGGTCCCCGGGGCTGTGGGGGCCCCCGCGGGCCCCCGCATAATAATTAAATATTGCCCCCGGGACCTGGCCCACCCGGGGGCTTAAAAAACAAAGCACGGGTGACCGTGCTACGTTTAAAAAAAGCAGGCCTAGGGGGTCAGGGTGTTTCTACTCTGCCCCCTTTTCTTATTTTTAATCGTTTATTACACCTTTTTTCTTGTGACTCGGTTCAACCGAGTCACAAGATGGCTGCCTACACTTCCTAGTTTGAAGTGTTGGCAGCCAATCAGAGTCAGGCTCGTGCTCGGGACAGTTTGCGGATCCAATGCGGTCACCAGATATCCATATTTTTTTATGTATGTATTTCTCAGAAACTACTGAACAGATTTAGACCATTTAAAAAGAAGAACGCTTTCTGAACAAAGAGTTACCTTTTTGCCAAATTTGGGGTAATTCCATTCAGCAGTTTGGGCTGCAGCTTTGTCTAAAATTTCCTATGTAAATTAACATGGATAAAATGCGTTTTGGGAACCCCCTTTTTTCTCGGCCCCCACTTGACGAATCACCCCAAAACTTTCAAGACAAGAGCTGACCTGAGCAGGGCATTGGTTTTGAAAATTTTACGAAGATTCGTCAAATGGCGCCAAAGATAATGGCAAATCAAAAAATGCTTTTCCTATGGAAACTAGGTCCTAACTATAACTACCTACTATATATATATATCTTCTATGGAAACTAGGTCCTAACTATAACTACCCACTATATATATATATATATATATATATATATATATATATATATATATATATATATATATATATATATATATATATATATATGCAAACACTTGGTAACCCACTAGAGAAGCACTCGAGCCGAAATGAAGGTTACCAGCCTTTAACTACAGGTACGGAAAGTGCAGCATGCCGGCAACAATGAAAACAGCCTTGCATCGAGCCTGACGCGTTTCGAGCATTCTCTTCCTCAAAGGCTTTGGACGAAGGTGCGTGCTGTGGCGGTCATTCACACCCAATTTATTGCCAATTAATGACACCCCCCCAATGGGGCTGCTCCAGTGAGACAATGTTAGGCATTATGGGATATGTAGTGACCGTGATTCCTTCCATAATTTGGCGCACTACTTTTACTGTTCTTCGAAATTTCCAGCTCTGTTTCAGCCCCAGTAGATGCACAAGTCCTCTCTCCTGCATTTTGGCTCCACATTAGGGTCGGTGAATCTGGTCCTCGTGGCCCCCTTGGCATCCTGGGGTGGTGCGTTCTCGGCGGACGGGCCGCCGCCTATTGATGCAAACACTTGGTAACCCACTAGAGAAGCACTCGAGCTGAAATGAAGGTTACCAGCCTTTAATTACAGGTACGGACTGTGCAGCATGCCGGCAACAATGAAAACAGCCTTGCGTCGAGCCTGACGCGTTTCGAGCATTCTCTTCCTCAAAGGCTTTGGACGAAGGTGCGTGCTGTGGCGGTCATTCACACCCAATTTATTGCCAATTAATGACACGCCCCCAATGGGGCTGCTCCAGTGAGACAATGTTAGGCATTATGGGGTATGTAGTGACCATGATTCCTTCCATAATTTGGCGCACTACTTTTTACTGTTCTTCGAAATTTCCAGCTCTGTTTGAGCCCCAGTAGATGCACAAGTCCTCAATCCTGCATTTCGGCTCCACATTAGGGTCGGTAAATCCGGTCCTCGTGGCCCCCTTGGCATCCTGGGGTGGTGCATTCTCGGCGGACGGGCAGCCGCCTATTGATGCAAACACTTGGTAACCCACTAGAGAAGCACTCGAGCTGAAATGAAGGTTACCAGCCTTTAATTACAGGTACGGAAAGTGCAGCATGCCGGCAACAATGAAAACAGCCTTGCGTCGAGCCTGACACGTTTCGAGCATTCTCTTCCTCAAAGGCTTTGGACGAAGGTTCGTGCTCTGGCAGTCATTCACACCCAATTTATTGCCAATTAATGACACGCCCCCAATGGGGCTGCTCCAGTGAGACAATGTTAGGCATTATGGGATATGTAGTGACCGTGATTCCTTCCATTATTTGGCGCACTACTTTTTAGAGCTGGAAATTTCGAAGAACAGTAAAAAGTAGTGCGCCAAATTATGGAAGGAATCACGGTCACTACATATCCCATATTGCCTAACATTGTCTCACTGGAGCAGCCCCATTGGGGGCATGTCATTGATTGGCAATAACTTGGGTGTGAATGACCGCCACAGCACGCACCTTCGTCCAAAGCCTTTGAGGAAGAGAATGCTCGAAACGCGTCAGGTTCGACGCAAGGCTGTTTTCATTGTTGCCGGCATGCTGCACTTTCCGTACCTGTAATTAAAGGCTGGTAACCTTCATTTCGGCTCGAGTGCTTCTCTGGTGGGTTAGCAAGTGTTTGCATCAATAGGCGGCGGCCCGTCCACCGAGAACGCACCACCCCAGGATGCCAAGGGGGCCACGAGGACCAGATTCACCGACCCTAATGTGGAGCCGAAATGCAGGATTGAGGACTTGTGCATCTACTGGGGCTCAAACAGAGCTGCAAATTTCAAAGAACAGTAAAAAGTAGTGCGCCAAATTATGGAAGGAATCACGGTCACTACATACCCATAATGCCTAACATTGTCTCACTGGAGCAGCCCCATTGGGGCGTGTCATTAATTGGCAATAAATTGGGTGTGAATGACCGCACCAGCACGCATCTTCGTCCAAAGCCTTTGAGGAAGAGAATGCTCGAAACGCGTCAGGCTCGACGCAAGGCTGTTTTCATTGTTGCCGGCATGCTGCACTTTCCGTACCTGTAATTAAAGGCTGGTAACCTTCATTTCGGCTCGAGTGCTTCTCTAGTGGGTTACCAAGTGTTTGCATCAATAGGCGGCGGCCCGTCCGCCGAGAATGCACCACCCCAGGATGCCAAGGGGGCCACGAGGACCGGATTCACCGACCCTATTGTGGAGCCGAAATGCAGGATTGAGGACTTGTGCATCTACTGGGGCTCAAACAGAGCTGGAAATTTCGAAGAACAGTAAAAAGTAGTGCACCAAATTATGGAAGGAATCACGGTCACTACATATCCCATAATGCCTAACATTGTCTCACTGGAGCAGCCGCATTGGGGCGTGTCATTAATTGGCAATAAATTGGGTGTGAATGACTGCCACAGCACGCACCTTCGTCCAAAGCCTTTGAGAAGAGAATGCTCGAAACGCATCAGGCTCGACGCAAGGCTGTTTTCATTGTTGCCGGCATGCTGCACTTTCCGTACCTGTAATTAAAGGCTGGTAACCTTCATTTCGGCTCGAGTGCTTCTCTAGTGGGTTACCAAGTGTTTGCATCAATAGGCGGCGGCCCGTCCGCCGAGAATGCACCACCCCAGGATGCAAAGGGGGCCACAAGGACCGGATTCACTGACCCTAATGTGGAGCCGAAATGCAGGATTGAGGACTTGTGCATTTACTGGGGCTCAAACAGAGCTGGAAATTTCGAAGAACAGTAAAAAGTAGTGCGGTAAATTATGGAAGGAATCACGGTCACTACATATCCCGTAATGCCTAACATTGTCTCACTGGAGCAGCCCCATTGGGGGCGTGTCATTAATTGGCAATAAATTGGGTGTGAATGACTGCCACAGCACGCACCTTCGTCCAAAGCCTTTGAGGAAGAGAATGCTCGAAACGCTTCAGGCTCGACGCAAGGCTGTTTTCATTGTTGCCGGCATGCTGCACTTTCCGTACCTGTAATTAAAGGCTGGTAACCTTCATTTCGGCTCGAGTGCTTCTCTAGTGGGTTACCAAGTGTTTGCATCAATAGGCGGCGGCCCGTCCGCCGAGAACGCACCACCCCAGGATGAAGGGGGCCACGAGGACCGGATTCACCGATCCCTAATGTGGAGCCGAAATGCAGGATTGAGGACTTGTGCATCTACTGGGGCTCAAACAGAGCTGGAAATTTCGAAGAACAGTAAAAAGTAGTGCGCCAAATTATGGAAGGAATCACGGTCACTACATATCCCATAATGCCTACTATTGTCACACTGGAGCAGCCCCATTGGGGGCGTGTCATTAATTGGCAATAAATTGGGTGTGAATGACCGCCACAGCATGCACCTTCGTCCAAAGCCTTTGAGGAAGAGAATGCTCAAAACGCGTCAGGCTCGACGCAAGGCTGTTTTCATTGTTACCGGCATGCTGCACTTTCCGTACCTGTAATTAAAATTAAAGGCTGGTAACCTTCATTTCGGCTCGAGTGCTTCTCTAGTGGGTTACCAAGTGTTTCCATCAATAGGCGGCGGCCCGTCCACCGAGAACGCACCACCCCAGGATGCCAAGGGGGCCATGAGGACCGGATTCACCGACCCTAATGTGGAGCCGAAATGCAGGATTGAGGACTTGTGCATCTACTGGGGCTCAAACAGAGCTGGAAATTTCGAATAACAGTAAAAAGTAGTGCGCCAAATTATGGAAGGAATCACGGTCACTACATATCCCATAATGCCTAACATTGTCTCACTGGAGCTGCCGCATTGGGGGCGTGTCATTAATTGGCAATAAATTGGGTGTGAATGACCGCCACAGCACGCACCTTCGTCCAAAGCATTTGAGGAAGAGAATGCTCGAAACGCGTCAGGCTCGTCGCAAGGCTGTTTTCATTGTTGCCGGCATGCTGCACTTTCCGTACCTGTAATTAAAGGCTGGTAACCTTCATTTCGGCTCGAGTGCTTCTCTAGTGGGTTACCAAGTGTTTGCATCAATAGGCGGCGGCCCGTCCGCCGAGCATGCACCACCCCAGGATGCGAAGGGGGCCACGAGGACCGGATTCACTGACCCTAATGTGGAGCCGAAATGCAGGATTGAGGACTTGTGCATCTACTGGGGCTCAAACAGAGCTGGAAATTTCGAAGAACAGTCAAAAGTAGTGCGCCAAATTATGGAAGGAATCACGGTCACTACATATCCCATAATGCCTAACATTGTCTCACTGGAGCAGCCCCATTGGGGGCATGTCATTAATTGGCAATAAATTGGGTGTGAATGACCGCCACAGCACGCACCTTCGTCCAAAGCCTTTGAGGAAGAGAATGCTCGAAAACGCGTCAGGCTCGACGCAAGGCTGTTTTCATTGTTACCGGCATGCTGCACTTTCCGTACCTGTAATTAAAGGCTGGTAACCTTCATTTTGGCTCGAGTGCTTCTCTAGTGGGTTACCAAGTGTTTGCATCAATGGGCGACGGCCCGTCCGCCGAGATCGCAGCACCCCAGCATGCCAAGGGGGCCACGAGGACCGGATTCACCGACCCTAATGTGGAGCCGAAATGCAGGATTGAGGACTTGTGCATCTACTGGGGCTCAAACAGAGCTGGAAATTTCGAAGAACAGTGAAAAGTAGTGCGCCAAATTATGGAAGGAATCACGGTCACTACATATCCCATAATGCCTAACATTGTCTCACTGGAGCAGCCCCATTGGGGGCGTGTCATTAATTGGCAATAAATTGGGTGTGAATGACCGCCACAGCACGCACCTTCGTCCAAAGCCTTTGAGGAAGAGAATGCTCGAAACGCGTCAGGCTCGACGCAAGGCTGTTTTCATTGTTGCCGGCATGCTGCACTTTCCGTACCTGTAATTAAAGGCTGGTAACCTTCATTTCGGCTCGAGTGCTTCTCTAGTGGGTTACCAAGTGTTTGTATATATATATATATATATATATATATATATATATATATATATATATATATATATATATATGTATGTATGTATGTATGTAGATAGTAATTATGGCACAGCACACTGTATCGAGCTCGGAAGGATGGGAGGCTCAATAGTACCATTGTGCCAGCAGTTTGATGCACAATGTATCAAGCTCGGAAGGGTGGGAGGCCAGCTTGTCCTGTCATCCCTCCTGCAGACAATCTGGAAGTTGTAAGCGTGCAGAGGATTGCCAGAACACTCATGCACACTGTACCTCGGAATGAAGGGGGTCTGACTAGGCCCCTCGTGCCAGCACTCTGATGCACACTCTATCGAGCTCAGGAGGATAAGATGCTGACTAGGCCATCATACCTGCACTCTGATGCATACTGTATCAACCGTGGAAGGACGGAGGGCTAACTAAGTTCGTCGTGCCAGCAATCCAATGCACACTCTATTGAGCTCAGGAGGATAAGATGCCGTCTAGGCCCCTTGTGCCAGCACTATGAAGCACACTCTATCGAGCTCAGAAGGATAAGATGCTGACTAGGCCCCTCGTGCCAGCACTCTGATGCAAACTGTATCAACCTTGGAAGGATGGAGGGCTGACTAGACCCATCGTGCCAACACTCTGATGCTTGCCATGTCCAGCTAGGAAGGATAAGATGCTGATTAGGGACCTCATGCCAGCACTCTGATACATACTGTATCCCGCTCGGAAGGATAATATGCTGATTAGGCCCCTCGTGCCAGCACTCTGATGCACATTCTATCAAGCTTGGAAGGATAAGATGCTGACTAGGCCCCTCGTACCAGCAATCTGATGCACACTCTATCGAGCTCGGAAGGATAAGATGCTGATCAGGCACACCGTCCCAGCACTCTGATGCATACTATATCCAGCTCGGAAGGATAACATGCTGATTAGTTCCCTCATGCTAGCACTCTGATGCGTACAATATCCAGCTCGGAAGGATAAGATGCTGACTAGGCCCCTCGTACCAGCAATCTGATGCACATTCTATCACGCTTGGAAGGATAAGATGCTGACTAGGCCTCTCATGCCAGCACTCTGATGCCTACTATATCCAGCTCAGAAGGATAAGATGCTGACTAGGCCCCTCATGCCATCAGTCTGATGCGTTCGACATCAGGCCCGGAACAATAAGATGCTGTGTCGTGTAGTTCCTACATTACCCATACAGGACCTGTGCAGTCGGATAACATAAACTGTGGGTTTGGTGGCAGACTGATTCTGAGCACCCCCATTGAGAATGTTAGCCTGTTTGCATAAGCTAGCTCACAGTGCCACTAGTGTCTCCTCTTATCGGGGAGAGAATAGTTTCTGGCAACCTCAGAACATGACAACCCTGATCCCTCAGAATCGTGGAAGCAATGTACTACTTTTCGCTCAGTCACTCGTGCTCACTTATCTTGTCTCAGAGATACACAGAATAAACAGCCTGGGCGTTTCAATAAGGGTTTATTGAACAGTCGTTATTCTGGTGTAGAGTATATGAGCTGCAACAACCATTAGACAGTAGCAGAGGTATATGATTAGCAGTACAGTGAATATAAATGGATCGTACAGTTCTACCATCTTGCACTACGCATGAATAAATACATGAATATAAAATGCATAGATAAAAAGAAAGCGCGTACTCCTACGATGCCTATTTAGATGTACCTAAGTGTACCTAGCATGTGAGTAGGTGTGAAGCCAAGAATCCCTCTAGGATTTAGTCGAACCCCATTACCTGAAGTGTGAGAATGTAGGAGGCCTTCTTGGTCTCGAGTTGGACACCACACGAGGGATGTTCAGACCACTGTCAGCTGGAACGTCTGCATGCAGGAGTCTCAGCGTCTCTGGTCAGTGTGTCGGACTGGAAGTCTCGGTTCCCTCTAACTAACACTAGCAGGATGTGCTGTATTTATACAGAAAGTATCTAGGGTTCCTTTATCCCTTGTTGCTTGTAATAGCCATTGTTGGATGTGAGGATGACGTATGGGATGAACCGTGTACATAGATATGGGGAGGAAGGTGGTGTAGCCCCAGCCTGGTTTCTAAGAACCCTTATGAATATTCATTCATACTGTGTGAGTCTATTGATGGAGTTATAGAACTCTATTGTTTAGGAGAAACCCTTATTCTGCACCCAGGACTAGAACTAGGTAAAGGTTCAACCCTAAAAGGCCCGTTACAGTGTAGTGTAGGGGAGGTAATGTAGGTGAAGGGGTATAATGTTACCCGGGCCTATATTGGGTACCTATATGGAACATAACACCCACTCCTCTTCCGAACAGGCAATAATGATAAAAAATGCTGGCGAACCATTTCCACTATTAGGTAGTAGCGCCTTAAAACCATTAAAACCATCACAAAGTGTTGTAAAAACATTTTCTTAAAAGCATTTAAAAACAGTTTTAAGAGGTGGAGAAAAAAAGGAAGATAAAAATCTGTTACTTCGAAAATCATTTTTTTGGGATTGATACTTAAGCCGAAGTCCTAATTGAGTTTGTTTATATAAGTCGTACCACTACAAGCTTCAGAAGGCCATGCATTTTTCAGCGAAAGTGTCAATTTAAAGGAAATGTTCCAAATTTAGTCGAGAATTGGAGAAAAAGAAACTGAGGGCATATTAGCAAGACCGGCGATAAAATTATCGCCGTTTTAGCGGCAGGAAACTGCCGCTAAAGCGGCGATAATGGGCTTGCTAATATGCGTTATAGAATTCAATAGAAGCCCAGGTTAGATGTGCAGGACATCTAACCTGGGCTTCTATTGGAATTCTATAACGCATATTAGCAAGCCCATTATCGCCGTTTTAGCGGCAGTTTCCTGCCGCTAAAACGGCGATAATTTTATCGCCGGTCTTGCTAATATGCCCCTGAATTCTTTCCCAGCACATGACGAGCCAATTATAGATTAAGTGTCCTGGCTGGGAGACGCAACATCGTCGTTGCTTGCTGCTGCAGGGGACGGTCCTTGTAACACCTCGCAAAGTACGTCAATGGAGCACAGATGATATTCAGTACTGCCAATAGTTGGAGTAGAGGCAGCCGGTGCTGTAGTCGATACCTCGGTGCTAGTGGTGCTAGCGGTGGAGCTGATGCTCAACCCAGTTGTAAAAGGCACCTGCGGATTCTCAAGGAATGCAGCCATCAAGATGGGAATACGCTGGGGACGTTGCCGGGCATGGGCCCTCAGGGGTTCCAGCCGGCTATTCAAGTCTGCAGGCGTGTCCGTTGTAAGTGTCAGACAGAGGTCCAACACGCATTCTTCACCACAAAACAGGCATCGAAGAACAGGTTAGATGCAGTCCATCCAGACTAGTCTAAATGATAGGAACCAAGAGGCGCTTAGTTCCCTTAGGCGAGGGGTGCCCAGATGTTGTACCATGCGTTCACGGTATTTGCGCTCCAGGAGCGCTTTTGCCATCTCGTTGGTAATTGGGCCGTCCATTGCAGAGCAGAAAAATGACAATCAGGATTCCTGCGATAGAAAGCAGGATCAGCGTAAGACCTCCAAAAATCTTCCCAATACGGAGTGTATAAAATTTGGAATAACTCTGAGGATTGTCGGAAAGGTGCTTAGAAATCCTGACCCTATGGTCTTAAACAGGTGTACAATACCACTCGTATCAGACATGTTAAAGATACGACCCACCATTTCTGCGAAATGAAAGGGGCAGTTTGTACGTATAAGTGCCTGTATCTCAGTCAAGGTCCTTGCGATTTGAAGATCAAAGGTCTCTCGAGCGGAGGTTAAGGGTACGGGTTGCTGTAAAAGCATGGCTTTCAGTCTGCTCAAAGTATCAAATTGTATAAAGGAAACATTCAACGAAGGCCATAACGGCAACTCCTTGACTGTACTTCTTGGGGGAAACAATACTTGCATACAGCAAGTAACCCTGGAGTTCACAGTGACCAGATAGGAAATGCACTGAACCATCCCACAGCAACCTTGATCGTTCAGCATCAAGTAACTCCCATTCGAGAGCAGCTCGAATACCGGTTTAATCACGGCAGCTGGAGTCCCTTTCATGTGGCAGGACAAGTTTGCCACTGAGCCATTACAAGCTCCGTGCAATGAAATGTCCTGGCACATGAGAGAATGGCTTAGAGCGTTCTTGCAGTTTGTACCCCTTAGAAACACTTCCCGATCCCCATTCCAGCATCGAAATCTGTATGGTAACTCCCAAGATTCCTTAATGTATTCCTTACCCATCTTTTCAGATTTGCCCGCCTGCCTTTGCTCAAGGCAATATGGAAACTGAAAAGTAGTGACTGGTAGAGTGATGTGGCCATAGATAAGCCATTCCGTAGACGCAGATTCCGCTACCATGAATGGTAATCTGTCCAGTTTTTCAATACGCAGCATTGTATATTTTGCTCCCCTTTGTGCCATTTCCATCTGTTTATCTATTAGATTATATTCAGAAATCAGAGACGTACTATTGATATAATGCCAAGGCACATAGCCTACACACAAAGATTGCAGCGTGCAGCTTAATAACATAACAGAACGTAACTGAGATTTCACGTGTTGTAATATGGCTAAATCTTGTTCCAGTATGTCTATTGCAGAAGATACAATGTTGCCTAAGGAATATATCCTGGAGGTCAAAGTTGTTAACCCGTTGTCTACCACTGCTAGAGATTTCTCCAAGTTAATACGATCTATTTCCCGTATTCTCTCTGCGGCCTCTTGTTGGGATATTTTCCAGTTTTCATTATAGGCAGCATAAATGCCAGCATATATGAAACGTTTCTGACGAGGTTTCCTGGGACCTAGTAAAAAATCCCTAAGATCCATGTCTTGTGAGAGTAAGGCTAAGTGTTGTTTTCGTTCTGTGAGTGTTAAGGTTTCTAGCCAATCAAAGCACAACTTCCCAACACTGTAGGATGTCACTACCCCTGGATCTTCTCTCTGTACATAACGTGGGTCTGGCTTGTGGATATTGAACCCTTCGGTTATACCCCAGAATCTTTTCTGACGTGTTCGTGTCTAAGGGCCAAACCACCCATTTTTTCCAATCAGGGTCTGTTCTATTGTACTGTGAAATGTCATCTATTGTTGCCCCTTCTTTTGAAGTCGAATTTTGCCACCCCTCCATCTGAGATGGTGTTGGAACTCGAGGTGTGTTCAGGTCCTTGTTCTTGGCTAGTCCAAGACAGGATGTCTGTTGCACAGTGTCATTTAGAAATATCATCTGCTGTGGAATAAGGCATGTTCTAAATAGCGCTTCTGTTCCTTGGACTTGCCAGTCCCTAGAACCCCAGACTGATTTTAAGTCTATTGTCTCCTTCCATAGGTCAAAACCATGTTCAGACAATTGGGCAATAAAGGAAGCAGAGTATATCTGTTTGGTGTTAGTCAACATCATTTTCAGTGCCGATGTCGGTGTAACTTTATAATAAAATGACGTCGGGTCAGTAGTGTTGAAACCTGAAAAATATGAAAATTTCTGGGCAAATGTATGCAAACTACTTTTTGGTGGTGTAGGGCAATGTTCCCACTGGTGGTATTTAAAAACATTTCTAGGCGAAATAGATTTGTGTAGGAAATGATGACCATAATGTTGGTAACAGTACAAAGTGTCATAGTCTGAATTACCTTCTAACATTTCAGTGTTCGGAAATGCAGCAGTTTTTTCTAGATCAGACAACATGTTATTAACAGTTTCAGAGTCCCAATCATCAGAAAATGTACTGGAGGTAATGATATCACTTAATGAAACTTTAAATACATGTGAAAGTTTTAAAAGTTCAGTCGGACCAAATATGTCAAAATCAATTTTGTCCCAGACTATACCGTCCGGTATAGGAACCGCTGTGATGTTCACTGTTGACAAGTCTCTTTGTTCACGATGTGAAGATTGATGTGGTTTTAAAATCAAATTAACTTTTGGGCTGTGGAGCTTTGTTGAAGGTATCGTCCATTAATAAGCATGCTAAAAGTTATAACTAAGCCTAGCCAGAAAAGAAAAAACAGAATCCCAGTAATTACCCAGAGTTCTAACCAAGGCCATACCAGGTAAGTCTTTTTAAGAAAGATAAAGAAAGTCTTTAACTTGCTGTTTGCGTGAATTTTGGGCTGACGTAGTTTCCGGTACACTTGGATCCAAGGAAAACGTATCAAAGTTCATGAAATAGCCAGAAGCAGTTCGATCAATTGTAGGAATTGCATCGGGATTTGTTGAAATCGCATTTTGCTCTCGTCGAGGCATGTTGACGTAGACGTCTGTATTCGGTCTAATTGCCACTTGTGTGTTGTTTTGAATTGAATTTTGAAGTTGAACTTCTGGTTCAAGAGGAACGAGTTCCATAGCATTGTTGCTTAGTCCTTCATTCCGCACAGGAGGCTCTTCAAACGTGATGAGTCTTTCGGTTTGAACTTCTTGGATGGTAGCTAGAGGAGGGCGTCTGCTACTGTGGAGTCCACGAGGCCTACTGTTCAGTATCGGCCACATAGTGTGGTTTGATTAAGTCGATTGAGACAAATCTTTTCTCCTTTTTTCTGGCAAGAGGCGGCAAAAGTACAGTTTTTGTTCCTTGAATTGCTAGGACAGGTACAGGCTTTCTGTATGATGGTCCAAATTCTTTTTTGTCCGCTATTTTTTCTCTGACCAGATCCCCGACTTTTGGGATCCAGATAGGTCTTGCGGGTACTGCCTTGACTTCCCCAGTGGCGGTCTATTTCTGGAGCACGTTACTTTGTTGTGTCCTGGATTCATTTAGATCCTGTAAAACAGCCAAACGATCATGGATATCAAATGGTTTCTCATCCGCCACTGTGCCTTCACAATCAAGATCAGGTACCGACATTCTTGTCCCAAATAGGACCTCATATGGAGTGACACCCCCTAGAGAGTTTCTTGGCTGGTTATTGAGTGCCCTTTGTACCCCATAAAGGTGATTGACCCAACTACCGCCCTTGCCTAAACCCTAGCTGTTAAAGATTGCTTTAAGTCCCGGTTTTTCCTCTCCACAACCGAATTTCCCTCAGGATGGTACGGAGAGGAGTACCGCAGTGCAACGCCCATACTTTTCATGGCCTCTTTGTAAGCCCGAGAGCTAAACACCGGGCCACAGTCAGAATGTAACGTGCCAACTGTGTATGTCCCAATAAAGACTCGCAAATCTTTTATAACAGTTCGAGCGTCAGCCGAGCGCTGAGGCCAAACCCATAGGAATCTTGAGCAGGAATCCACTGCAACCATGATATACTTGTAAGCCCCATCAGATTGTAAGGGGCCGCAGTGGTCCAGATACACACATGCGAGAGGTTTGTCAGATATTAGTAATGGTGTCTGCGCCGGGCGTGTTCTGGTGGAGCCTTTCATCTGTTGGCAGATGTCACATTTCAAGACATAGTCTTTAGTTTGTTTTGTTAGACCTGGCCACCAATAGCGCTGTTTCAACAATGAAATAGTCGCTGTAACGCCTGTATGTGCAGAGCCCAAACCCTCGTGTGCTGCTAGTATTAAACCTTGCCTACGATCCATATTTGATATTACTCTGTCCCCCACTCCAGGAATCTGAGCATATGGAATGTTGTTTGCATCTAACTTGTAGGAGTACTTGAGTGGAAATTTCTTTGGTACTGCACTGCTGTTTTTGCTTGAAACATTAACAGCCACCATAATCTCACCGTCTATCCTCGTTTTTGAACGAGTGATTGCAGCTACGGAAGCTGTACGTACAGCCCCCTTTGCGGCTTCATCAGCCAATGAATTCCTTTCAACGTGAACGCCATCACGCTGATGACTCAGTGTATGGATCACGTGAGCCCTTGGTAGTTTGTTCTTTAACTCAACTACCTATTCCCATAGCATCTTATGCTTAATTGTGCCATCTTTTACGTCTTTAAACCCGTTCTGTTCCCAATGATATAAATATTCATTGTATGACTGTACACAGTAAAAGGAATCACATACAATAAGTGTGGGGAATTCGTGATCCGTATTTACAAGTGCCAGTATCAGTGCTTTTAACTCTGCCAACTGAGCCGTGCAGTCTCCTATAGATTGCATTTTGGTGCAACTCGGATGGAACTTTCCATCCCGCATGCGACCTTTAATGATAGCACATGCCGCGCTGTATTGTTGCTTACTCCCTATGGCCAGTTGAGCAGATCCGTCAGTGTAAATAATATATTCATACTGATCGAGAGCCAATATTTCATTTGGTAGAGGATATTCTTGTTCGTATTGCAGAAATGCTTGTGTTTTTAGATTTGGATCAAATCTGTATTCAGCGTCCGTTGCAGTAAGAGAATTAGCCCTTTGTATCCATCTTGGATGTAAGGCTTTTGCATTTGGAATGCTTGCCTTTGTAACAGCTTCTAAAGCTGGTACCGGGGTTACGACAATTATGCGTTTCCCCTGAGCCAGTGCTCTTTCTCTTGCTACAGCAGTCTGAACTGCTGTCAGGATTTTTTCTGTTGAAGTGAAACGCATTTCTGTACAGGTGTGATTTGTAAGCGATTGGTACGGTTTCGCCTTCATTGAAGGTTAAGTAAGTGTACCCGCATTGACCCGCTATTAATCGGATCACTAAGTTGCGTACGTTTACGCGTGTCTGTAAGTGTTTGGAAGCTATCATGTCTTCTTGTAGTGAACGTAGGATTTTTGTGTGTTCCTGTATCCATTGTCTGACTGAAAAGTCAGGTTTGATTAAGTCATAGAAAGGTTTTACCCTTGCTGCGTAATCTAAAATGTATGTTCTGCCGAAATTTAGGAATCCCAGTATTTAATTGTAGATTTTTTAATGATTTTGGTGGTTGAAGCAGTGCACACTTTTCTAAAAAGTTCGCTGCCAGGCTTTTCCCTTCACTTGACAGCTTGTATCCTAAAACCAGGACATTGAGGTGGGCTATTTTAAATTTCTTAAAATTAAATTTGTAGCCCTCAGAGGCGAATCCCATAATAATGGTGCTCACCCTGGTCAAGTGCTTTTTTAAGTCATCATCCGTCAGATAAATATCATCTACATAGGACAATGCTTCCTCATCAAAATTTTGGAGTAACTCTGTTACTCTTGCTGAGAATACCCCCGGCTGTTCTTATACCCCTGGGGGAGACGACAAAATTGCCTCTGGGACCCCAACGCTGAGAATGCGGTCAAATACCTGCTTTCAGGTGCTATATTTTGGCAGAAAAATCATTTGAGATATCAAGTGTAGTTTTTTTTTTTTTTCGCACAATGTTATTCACTACTGCGGCACTGTGTGCGTTTTGGACAGCGAATGTCTTTGTGCATGAGTTTAAATGTCTGTAATCTAAAACTAGACGATATGAGTTGTCTGGTTTTGATACTGGAAACAAAGGGTTGTTCATTGGTGAGGTGCATGTTTCAATCACCCCTTGGTATTCAAGTTGATCTAAGATCTCCCTGACCTGTTTTTTAGCTTCTTGCTTTATTGGATATTGCCTCTGAGCGCTTGGTGAAACTTTTAACGGGATCACGTGGTGGGTTGAATCCTCATCCCAACCGGCATGATTTTTGTATAGTGCTGGAGCTAGGGCAACTGCCCACTCCTGTGCATATGCATGTTTAAGATGTATGGGAACGAGGTCAGAGAATCCTGGAAAAATGACTGTTTCTCCCCTAGGGCACTCCATAACAAATGCTGGCGGCCAATCTTGTTCTGCTAATAGGATGTCATAACCAGATGACAGATTTTCCCAAAAGAGACCTTTAACTTTCCTGGGCTTGTCCCCCTCCATTTGGAGTGTTATTTCGTGTAACTTATGTGGGACGCTCACCCTTGTGTCTGGTGTTTCCACCGTGATGTAATCATGTCACCAGAAATTCCATCAAGTTCTGGCGAGCTACTGTTACTTCTGCCGCACTGTCTAGCATCGTCAGAGCCCATTCCCCGTTCAGAAGTTGCGTCCTCAGTGTCACGACTTGCTCCCTGCGTTCTCGTGTCCACCACCAGGGGGCTGAACTGCGGGACTCTCCAGTGTTCTAATAAGCTTCCAGACCCTCCCCTGCATGCATATCCTGACTTCCAGCCATTTGGACACTATTTGGGAATTGACATCCATTCCCAATCCATGCCGGGTTTTGTGAAAGCCAGCCTGCTCATACTTGAAGCCAGCCTGCTCATGTTTGGAACTCCACTACCTAGAATTCCCTGCTCACTGCTTTGTCTCCACCCCTGCAGGCCAAGGATGGGTGGAGGAATTCAGCTCACCTGTGGCTGGCTGCTGCTAGCCTGCTCACACCTGATGCATGTGATTAGTGTGAGCTCTTTTAAGCCCCAGCTCCCTTCAGCCCAGGGTTGGTCATTGTAGCTGTATACCGGTGAGACCGATCCTTGTTGCCAGAGCTTTTGATATCCTTGTTTCCAGTGATTCCTTAGCTATAGTTAATCCTTGTTCCTTGATTCCTGAGCTATAGCTATTCCTTGTGCCTGAATTAGCACTGCCTGCAGTGCTACCTTGTTCCTTGATTCCTGAGCTATAGCTATTCCTTGTGCCTGAATTAGCACTGCCTGCAGTGCTACCTTGTTTCCTGAGTTCCTGAGCTATAGTTATTCTTTGTTCCTGTTCCTGGGCTTCAGCTATTTCTTGTTCCTGATTTGCACTGCTTGCAGTGCTCTCTTGACTCCCTGTTTCCTGAGCTGTAGCTATTTCCTGTTTCCTTGAACCAGTACTGCTTGCAGTGCTACCTTGACTCCTTGTTTCCTGAGCTGTAGCTATTTCCTGTTTCCTTGAACCAGTACTGCCTGCAGTGCTACCTTGACTCCTGAGCCTTAGCATTCCTTGTTCCTGAACTGCAGCAGTTTCCCTTGTTCCTGAACTAGCACTGCCTGCAGTGCTACCTTGACTCCTGAGCCTTAGCATTCCTTGTTCCTGACCTGCAGCAGTTTCCCTTCTCCTGAACCAGCACTGCCTGCAGTGCTACCTTGACTCCTGAAGCTTTAGTAATTCCCTGTTCCTGAACCATCACTGCCTTCTATGCTACTTAGACTCCTGAGCCTTTGCTCAATTCTTGTTCCTGCCCCAGCACTGCCTTCTATGCTACTCTGTTTTCTTGATTCCTGAACCTGCACTATTCTAGTATACCCTAGTAGCCTCCCCTTCTGTATATCCTTTTCCAGTCCCTGCCTTTCTTCCCATTTCCTTGGTTCCAGTTCTAGTTTGCTGTCTTTCTATTTCTGCTGTCTTGCTTCTGTTACCTTGTATGTTTGTTACCTGCTTTCTGCCAAGTGTGCCCTGTGATTTCCTTCCTTTCCTGTTAAGCACTCCTCCTTGCTAGCTCCTTGTCTATTGTGCTTGTGTTTAGTTCTACCCCTTTGCTGTTACTGCCTTGCGTGTTCCTGTTTGATCGCCAGGATCCGTGGGCACAGCTGACTACCTAGGTGATGTTTCTTGTTCACTGTGAGTATTGTCTTTGAGTTACTGTTATAACATCACCATAGGTATGTGCTCCACAGACCCTGTCTTTGCATACATATCCTATATGTGGGTATTTTCAGTCAGTATCTGTAACAGCAATTGTGGGTGAGGAACTTACTGAGCTTCAGTCTTACCCTGTGGAGCTCCCGAGTGCTTTACCCCACATCCCCTTTATTGTTAATGTTGTTTTATATATGTGTATTGCACATCCGTCCTGTGTGTAGTGATTCTGAATGCTAAATTGCCTTGTGAGTGCCCTTCCTTTCTGATTCTTAGCCATCTTGTTCCTTTGTACAGGCTTCCCCTTTGGATCCCTTTTCTCCTCTGACTTCCTGTGTGGTCCTGGGCCGCACTGTACTCCTCTCTCTGTGTATGTTTTCTACCCCGTTCCCAGTCCTTGCCCAAGTCCCTGACTGTGTTCCCGACATAGTCCCGGACAGTCCCTGACACTCAGAATTCTGGGCATGGCTGATCTTTATGCCTGCAACTTTCTTCTTCTTAAACTGAGGTTTTGATTTTGGCTTCTCTTCTTTTTTGGAAGTATAGTCTTGAGCGTGCTGCTTGTCTCTGGACTTTGTACGCTCTTCTTTGTGTTCTGACCGTCCTTCTCTCTCGGAGTTTTTCGTCGAGCCCTGAAAGGAACGAGAGGAACGTGTATCAGTATCCTGAAACCTGTCAGGTTTCCTAATATTATCCCTATTCCTAAGGTTGTACCTCTTTTCAGAGGGCTCCTGTGGAGGAGATCTGCCTCTCTGCCTAATTCTGCATATGCAGTTTCTATTATTTTGGGTAGTACGTGTTGTTGGTCTAACGGACTGAACTCCCTTAGGCGTTGGCGGATTGCCACTGAAGCTGCTTCCCCTTTAATATTAGCTAGTATTATGGCTGATACCTGGTCATAGTTATTTAATAACTTCATCCCTAAGTTCAGGGCAGGTTCTGCTCCGTACTCATTTTGTATTTTGTATTTGTCTCAATACGTCTGGTGCTACTGCTAATGAAGGAATACCAGGTGTCCTGGTATATATGGCAGCAAAGACTGTACCCCAAGAGGTGCAGTCCTCTACTTGTGGTGTTATCCCCATGGGCAAGCAGATTGTTAGCATTCTGTGTTTTTCAAACGGGGTAGTATTCGGGAATACTGCCTCGAGCTGAGTTATTTTCTGAGCTACCCAGAATGGCATTTGTTCACGTTTCGTGGGCATCTTGCCCATTACTGCGTGTAATGTTTGTGGTGTGATTTTAGTTGCTGTACCCTGATATTGAGTTCCATTTGTTGCAACTGTTGTTGGTTGGTCCTCATGACAAACTGTGTCAGGTTTCTGTAGATTTTAATTAAATCCTTGTGTTGTAAGAGTAAGTCTGCCTGTGGCATTGTGTCAATGTCAGGATGTGGTGTGTAGGGCGCTAATATTGGCCATGTTGCCCCGTCTCCTCCGAGCGGGCCTAATCTTACTCTGTTTCTTATATGGGGTAGGGCGCCTTTAAACCAGTATAGGTGTTCCTGGTATGTGAGTGGAACTTCTATTTCCTCAAACGGACCATATTCCTGTGGTGCATCTCCTTCTACATAGTAGTGAAATGTCGGTGTCCTTGAATCTGCTGCTGGGAATGTAACCCACGAATAAAATACCTCTGTTTTATTTGATTCGTGTGCCTCAATCACGAAAGCTACAATGCCACCCCTAGCTTGGAAACCATTTTCTAATAGTTTCACGGTGATAGTACGTCTAAATTTAGGTGCAATGAGAAATCCTTCCACCTCTTCTTCTCCTATTGAGAGGTGTCTAGCCACCACCGGATTATCTGGATTGGTTATGTCCTCGGTCATTTTGAAAAGGAGAAATTTGTTCAAGGGAAATAAGATAAGGTGTTATGCACAATTTTAGGAACAAAATGTCCTTCAAGCTTGATTAACCAACAGCCAATAAATAGGATTTATCGCCTACTCAGCTGTGGTGGAGTTTGTGTCCACCCACTCCAGACGTCTCTGGTGTTTGTGAGTAGGGGTCTCTGAGATTTAGCAGGACTGAATTACTCAGATTCTACTGTTAAATAAGTGCCCAACCAATGTTGCCGGCGCCATGTCGTGTAGTTCCTATATTACCCATACAGGACCTGCGCGTTCGGATAACATAAACTGTGGGTTTGGTGGCAGACTGATTCTGAGCACCCCCACCGCCAATGTTAGCCTGTTTGCATAAGCTAGTTCACAGTGCCACTAGTGTCTCCTCTTATCGGGGAGAGAATGGTGTAACCTCAGAACATGACAACCCTGATCCCTCAGAATCGTGGAAACAATGTACTACTATTCGCTCAGTCCCTCGTGCTCAATAATCTTGTCTCCGAGATACACAGAATAAACAGCCTGGGCGTTTCAATAAGGGTTTATTGAACAGTCGTTATTCTGGTGTAGAGTATATGAGCTGCAACAACCATTAGACAGTAGCAGAGGTATATGATTAGCAGTACAGTGAATATAAATGGATAGTACAGTTCTACCATCTTGCACTACGCATGAATAAATACATGAATATAAAATGCATTGATAAAAGAAAGCGCGTACTCCTATGATGCCTATCTAGATGTACCTAAGTGTACCTAGCATGTGAGTAGGTGTGAAGCCAAGAATCCATCTAGGATTTAGTCAAACCCCATTACCTGAAGTGTGAGAATGTAGGAGCCCTTCTTGGTCTCGAGTTGGACACCCCGCGAGGGATGTTCAGACCACTGTCAGCTGGAACGTCTGCATGCAGGAGTCTCAGCATCTCTGGTCAGTGTGTCGGCCTGGAAGTCTCGGTTCCCTCTAACTAACACTAGCAAGATGTGCTGTATTTATACAGAAAGTATCTAGGGTTCCTTTGTCCCTTGTTGCTTGTATTAGCCATTGCTGGATGTGAGGATGATGTATGGGATGAACCGTGTACGTAGATATGGGGAGGAAGGTGGTGTAGCCCGAGCCTGGTTTCTAAGAACCCTTATGAATATTCATTCATACTGTGTGAGTCTATTGATGGAGTTATAGAACTCTATTGTTTAGGAAAAACCCTCCTTCTGTACCCAGTACTAAAACTAGGTAAAGGTTCAATCCTAAAAGGCCCGTTACAGTGTAGTGTGGTGCAGGTAAAGTAGGTGAAGGGGTAGGAAGTTACCCGGGCCTATATTAGGGTACCTATATGGAACATAACAGCTGATTAGGCCCCTCGTGCCAGCACTGTGATGCACACTTTATCGAGCTTGGAATGAAAAGATGTTGATTAGGCCCCTCGTGCCAGCACTCCGATGTGTACTATATCCAGCTCTGAAGGGAAACATGCAGGCCCTTCACCTCTCCTGCAGACAGTCTGGCAGCTGTAAGCACACTGACGATTGCTAGTACACTGCATGTGTTGCAAGTGTATCTGGTGACTCCATGATCACCTCAGCGGCAAGCAGTGCTTGAGGAATGCACACTGGCTACTGTGACCCAGAAAAAACTCAAAAGGATCTCTTTTGGGAAGGGGATAGGTGTTCAATGGCCCAGACATTTCTTGGGTGATTGAACTGCTTCAGGATCAGAGTCACCCTGCTACATGACCCTGGAACCTCAATGTACTGACAGCAAACATGTCTCTGATTACGAGATACAGGTGCACCAGCAGAAACAAACAGGTGTTGTGTAATATTTGGTATGCTCTTGAGATTGCCTATCCCCTGCTCTTCTGCAGACTTCCGAGGTCTTTACTATTGGACATCTCAGACGGGCCCACAGCAGCTCCGCCCACCTCAGGAGAGGTGAGCATCGGCTTCAGCAGGCAGAAGCAGCAGCGCTCCGAGCAAAGCTGCTGTTAGAAATGCACCAGTCATTCTGTTTACGGGGACACTCAGAAAGGGCCTCAATAAAGTGCTTAACTATTTGTTTATTCTGCCATGACCTCTGACTGTTTGAACTGATATTCACTAAACATAGATCTCGAATTCTAAACGGAAAGATTAGTTTAAGGAAATGGAACAAAATTAACACGAGGAAAAGAGCAAAAAGGGAGGGGAACCATCACATTAATAGAAAAAGCAAAGAAATATTGCAAAAACAAGAGTGAAACAAGGTATATTTACAGGATTGAAAAAGACTATGGGGCCGATTTACAGAAATAATCTGAGACAAAATCCTAAACACACTACTTCTGGTATTCACAGAAGGCACTTTTGATTTTTGGTATTCACAGAAATCACTTACGACTCCTAACTTTACGTCGGGCCGAAATCTCCGCACCCAGAGCGTACTCTCCGCACCTGGACCGTACTCTCCGGCTAGGGCCGTACTCTCCGGCTCAAGCTGTAATCTCAGGCTCGGGCCGGATAAAGTGTAATTAATGGGCTGGAATGCAATTTTTACAAAAAGGAACATTAGGAATGTGTGATAAATGGTAGAGGAGGTCATGAAAAATAGTCTGGGCAGGGAAAAGGGTATGACCAGACACTACATCATAACCCAGAAAAGTTTGCTCCTTTGTATCATTTCACCAACTTAAGTAGCCATCTGAACATGTCTGAGGCCTGTCATTGCAGAATGTGTATGCTCATTTAAACTGCCATTCGAACCTGGCAAAATAAATCTCTTTTCCAGGCCCAAACCTTCCTGTTTAATACATATAAGACACCCCCAGGGTAGACCTTGGACAGCCCAGAGGGCAGGGTGCAGTGTTTACATGTCCTAGTAGTCAAAAACTCGTTAAATTTATTTTTCACTACTGCAAGGCATACCTCTTTCACAGGATAGCATTGGCGTTACTTTATTACATTTAATAAGCTGGAATTTCAAATGGAAGCAGGTAACCAGTTCATGTTTGGTGGATGTGGAATTGTATTGAAAAGTCCTAACTTATGATGAAGTCAGATTTTAGGTTACAATTTTGAAAATGCCCCTTTTGGAAAGTTGGCATTTTCCTGCCTTAGCCATTCAGTGCCTGTAACATTTCTCTTGGTCACATGACTGGGTGTAGCTGACAGATGGGCTTTGTGTGTTCCTCCCAGACAACCACACACAACAGGGCAGGAGACAGTATTGACCCTTGCGGACCTCCTTGTGAGACTGGTATTACTTTTGAGATGGCGTTGTTTAATTTGATTAACTGTGAGTGTTCGTTCAGGAAGGATGCAAACCACTGAAGGGTAGTACCATTGATACCTGCATGTTGTGAGAGGGTGTTAAGGAGGACGTCATGGTGGACAGTGTCAAAGGACGCCAAGAGGTCCAGGACTAATAAGCAGGTCTGGCCTTCGTCCAGAGATCTGTGTAGGTCGTCTATAATGTTCAGTATCGCAGTTTCTGTGCTCCAGCCTTCCCTGAACCCTGATTGTAAGGTGTTGTGCAGTTTGTATTTTTCAATGTGGTTGTTGAGTTGTGCCAGCACACATTTTTTCGATGATTTTGGCCAGGAGGGGCAGGTTGATTGGGAGAATTACAGTGCTGCATGAAAAGGGACATCTGGATGACCTTGTTACAGTTTCTTGTGACTTGAAGATCTCGCAGTTGTAATCTACTGAGAGTGGTTGGCAGCGCCTTGAGGTAGCCAGTTGCAGGACAAAATGTTGCTTTAATAGACATGCTGTAAAGGCTCATTTAGGTGCCCATGCTGGACTAGATCCAGTTGCTCTAGTACGTACTCTGGCACATGCCTGGAAGGCTTCAAAGCAATCACTTATTCTTTTTATTTTTTGTGGCTTCATAAGCTACGAAAATTTGATATAAAGTTATAAATGGGTAGTAATATTGCAAGAATACACATTAAAAGGTGTTTTAAAGATAATAAATACAAACATAACGAAAAAAAGCAACTGGCAGACACTACCAAGGGGAAATGCACTTTGCGAATGTCAGGCTAGGGTGAGGATACACATATAGCTGTCCCACCCCACAGAATCTGCAAAACACACGCACAAGAATCGGGGAATTACACACACAGACACACACACATACACACACGCATACACAAACACACACAATCAGCAATGGCCCATCCATCTCCACTAACCTGCTCAGTGGGGAGGGATGATGTGATAATAGTTGGTCACAGCAGGCCACCGTCCTGCTCTAAAGAGTGGAGGCCAAGCAGGTGAGTGCCAGTGTCTACAGTTCTGCTTGACCTGCCGTGCTTGCTTCCCATAATGCTGCCACTGCCAGGCTCACGCAGCACAGCAATTAGAGTGCTGACAGTTTATTTTTACAGTGGCAGTGCAGAGCAGCACATGCAAACCAGGTTCTGACAGTGACTGCAGTTTTTGGCCACAAGCACGTAACAGCAGTATTATGGACATCGTCAGCTGGCTTCAGTTCAGTGCAAACTGACAAAAACAGTATGCTATGCACTTATAATTTGCTCCACGGCATCCTTAAGTTTGTCCTAAACTTTCCCAGCCCACCTCCCCACCCAGCACAGCCATCAGCCCTCCCTAAATCACAATTTACCAATAGCATTTGATAATGACGATGTTCCTTGGTGAAAGGCAGGTGTGACCTGCTGACTACACTATCGTGATGCCATTATCATTTATGGACCTGGGTGGGTCAGCCTCTGGAGACATACCAGGCAGACATCCATAGGAGAACAGGCACATTTATTTTTAATAATTACTGGGCCTACCGCTCGGGGACAGAAAATTCAGTAGACATGGCCCTGTGAAATAAGTGCCGATGCTGAGCACCGGACATCACTGACACAAATTAAGCACTGTTTTGAGCCTTGGTGCTACCTTTTCCTCAGTCAATTAACAATAGCAGTGGTAACCTCTTCCCAATATTCATTAATGAGAGGGCAGGATCAAGCAAGATGCAGGAAGCCCTTTTCCTCTGCAGCATCATGGGCGCAGTACAAGTCATTCCGGAGGCCTCTTTGCATTAAGCTGTAAGGTGTGTGCTAAATTCAATGAAGACATTTATAATGAATAATACACAGACTGCTACAGAGTTAGAGGTTTCAATGACACAATATCGATGCACAGAATATCAAAACACAAAAATGTTGGAAAATAAATATTGTTAAAAAAAATATAGCCTTACTATACTTAGCTAATAAAACAACAATTGTGAAGAACAACAATATTGCTGTTAAAAATATTGGTTTTTACTAACATCGATACAAAAACATCAGTTGCAAAAATATAATTCCCTATAAACAAACATATAAATTGTAAAAAATATCGCATCAAACAATAATGACAACAGCAATATCGCCAAACTAAGTACATTTTTAATTACTCATCATAAAAATAACTACATTATACATTAAAGATAACATTAAAATAAACAATAAACAACATTTGCACATATTTTAACAATAGATTATTCCTATAACATTACCAAATAAATATAAATAAACCCAAGAAAATATAACTCAACACATAACAACATCAATAAAAATAAATATGTATAATCACTACCTTTATACCACAATTTATATTATATATATATATATATATATATATATTTTCCCAAGGTTTGCTTCAGAAACGAGTCCGAACTCCTAGGCAAGGTAGGTAACAACCTTTATTTGTTAAAGCAAGCAGCTTCCATCCCATTTCTTGTGTCCTTTAGCCTTACGCGTTTGGGAATTCTTTCCCCTTCCTCTGAGGCTAGCGTGAGCAGCTGATTCCTGTATCATTGCCATGTCCCCTGCATGCTATTTATATTCACAATTGGCCTCTGGTGTGCCATTTCGCTCAGTCATCATTCCCATTGAACGCTGGGACTTGCAGTAATTTACATGTTTTTTACCCTCCGGTGGGTTAACATGCTCACAACTTTTTAAGGACCAGTTCAAGCAGCTCTCCATTGAGCCTCCGAATGAGACTCTGCTTGCTGTTCAAAAATCTCCTGCCACGCAGATCACGGAAGGAACTTTCCCCCATGCAGACCCCTCGTATTTAATGGGGCGGTGCGTCAACTCCACGGCCTGAAGCCGCAGTGAACATGTTTTCCCAAGGTTTGCTTCAGAAACGAGTCCGCACTCCTAGGCAAGGTAGGTAACAACCTTTATTTGTTAAAGCAAGCAGCTTCCCATCCCGTTTCTTGTGTCTTTTAGCCTTACGCGTTTCGAGAATTCTTTCCCTTCCTCTGAGCTAGCGTGAGCAGCCGATTCCTGTATCATTGCCATGTCCCCTGCGTGCTATTTATATTCACAATTGGCCTCTGGTGTGCCATTTCGCTCCGTCATCATTCCCATTGCACGCTGGGACTTGCAGTAATTTACATGTGTTTTTACCCTCCGGTGGGTTAAGATGCTCACGACTTTTTAAGGACCAGTTCAAGCAGCCCTCCATTGAGCCTCCGAATGAGACTCTGCTTGCTGCTCAAAATCTCCTGCCACGCAGATCACGGAAGGAACTTTCCCCATGCAGACCCCTCGTATTTAATGGGGCGGTGCGTCAACTCCACGGCCTGAAGCCGCCGTGAACATGTTTTCCCAAGGTTTGCTTCAGAAACGAGTCCGCACTCCTAGGCAAGGTAGGTAACAACCTTTATTTGTTAAAGCAAGCAGCTTCCCATCCCGTTTCTTGTGTCCTTTAGCCTTACGCGTTTCGAGAATTCTTTCCCCTTCCTCTGAGGCTAGCGTGAGCAGTTTCGATTCCTGTATCATTGCCATGTCCCCTGCATGCTATTTATATTCACAATTGGCCTCTGGTGTGCCATTTCACTCCGTCATCATTCCCATTGCACGCTGGGACTTGCAGTAATTTACATGTTTTTTATCCTCCGGTGGGTTAAGATGCTCACGACTTTTTAAGGACCAGTTCAAGCAGCCCTCCATTGAGCCTACGAGTGAGACTCTGCTTGCTGCTCAAAAATCTCCTGCCACGCAGATCACGGAAGGAACACATTAAATACGAGGGGTCTGCATGGGGGAAAGTTCCTTCCGTGATCTGCGTGGCAGGAGATTTTTGAGCAGCAAGCAGAGTCTCATTCGGAGGCTCAATGGAGGGCTGCTTGAACTGGTCCTTAAAAAGTCGTGAGTATCTTAACCCACCGGAGGGTAAAAAACATGTAAATTACTGCAAGTCCCAGCGTGCAATGGGAATGATGACGGAGCGAAATGGCACACCAGAGGCCAATTGTGAATATAAATAGCACGCAGGGGACATGGCAATGATACAGGAATCGAAGCTGCTCACGCTAGCCTCAGAGGAAGGGAAAGAATTCCCGAAACGTGTAAGGCTAAAGGACACAGAAACGGGATGGAAGCTGCTTGCTTTAACAAATAAAGGTTGTTACCTACCTTGCCTAGGAGTGCGGACTCGTTTCTGAAGTAAACCTTGGGAAAACATGTTCACGGCGGCTTCAGGCCGTGAGTCGCTGCACCGCCCCATTAAATACGAGGGGTCTGCATGGGGAAAGTTCCTTCCGTGATCTGCGTGGCAGGAGATTTTTGAGCAGCAAGCAGAGTCTCATTCGGAGGCTCAATGGAGGGCTGCTTGAACTGGTCCTAAAAAGTCATGAGCATCTTAACCCACCGGAGAGTAAAAACATGTAAATTACTGCAAGTCCCAGCGTGCAATGGGAATGATGACGGAGCGAAATGGCACACCAGAGGCCAATTGTGAATATAAATAGCACGCAGGGGACATGGCAATGATACAGGAATCGAAGCTGCTCAGGCTAGCCTCAGAGGAAGGGGAAAGAATTCCCCGAAACGCGTTAGGCTAAAGGACACAAGAAACGGGATGGGAAGCTGCTTGCTTTAACAAATAAAGGTTGTTACCTACCTTGCCTAGGAGTGCGGACTCGTTTCTGAAGCAAACCTTGGGAAAACATGTTCACTGCGGCTTCAGGCCGTGGAGTCGACGCACCGCCCCATTAAATACGAGGGGTCTGCATGGGGGAAAGTTCCTTCCGTGATCTGCGTGGCAGTAGAGTTTTGAGCAGCAAGCAGAGTCTCATTCGGAGGCTCAATAGAGGGCTGCTTGAACTGGTCCTTAAAAAGTCGTGAGCATCTTAACCCACCGGAGAGTAAAAAACATGTAAATTACTGCAAGTCCCAGCGTGCAATGGGAATGATGACGGAGCGAAATGGCACACCAGAGGCCAATTGTGAATATAAATAGCACGCAGGGGACATGGCAATGATACAGGAATCGAAGCTGCTCACGCTAGCCTCAGAGGAAGGGGAAAGAATTCCCCGAAATGCGTTAGGCTAAAGGACACAAGAAACGGGATGGGAAGCTGCTTGCTTTAACAAATAAAGGTTGTTACCTACCTTGCCTAGGAGTGCGGACTCGTTTCTGAAGCAAACCTTGGGAAAACATGTTCACTGCGGCTTCAGGCCGTGGAGTCGACGCACCGCCCCATTAAATACGAGGGGTCTGCATGGGGGAAAGTTCCTTCCGTGATCTGCGTGGCAGGAGATTTTTGAGCAGCAAGCAGAGTCTCATTCGGAGGCTCAATGGAGGGCTGCTTGAACTGGTCCTTAAAAAGTCGTGAGCATCTTAACCCACCGGAGGGTAAAAAACATGTAAATTACTGCAAGTCCCAGCGTGCAATGGGAATGATGACGGAGCGAAATGGCACACCAGAGGCCAATTGTGAATATAAATAGCAAACAGGGGACATGGCAATGATACAGGAATCGAAGCTGCTCATGCTAGCCTCAGAGGAAGGGGAAATAATTCCCCGAAACGCGTAAGGCTAAAGGACACAAGAAACGGGATGGGAAGCTGCTTGCTTTAACAAATAAAGGTTGTTACCTACCTTGCCTAGGAGTGCGGACTCGTTTCTGAAGTAAACCTTGGGAAAACATGTTCACGGCGGCTTCAGGCCGTGGAGTCGCTGCACCGCCCCATTAAATACGAGGGGTCTGCATGGGGGAAAGTTCCTTCCGTGATCTGCGTGGCAGGAGATTTTTGAGCAGCAAGCAGAGTCTCATTCGGAGGCTCAATGGAGGGCTGCTTGAACTGGTCCTTAAAAAGTCGTGAGCATCTTAACCCACCGGAGGGTAAAACACACATGTCAATTACTGCAAGTCCCAGCATGCAATGGGAATGATGACGGAGCGAAATGGCACACCAGAGGCCAATTGTGAATATAAATAGCATGCAGGGGACATGGCAATGATACAGGAATCGAAGCTGCTCACGCTAGCCTCAGAGGAAGGGGAAAGAATTCCCCGAAACGCGTTAGGCTAAAGGACACAAGAAACGGGATGGGAAGCTGCTTGCTTTAACAAATAAAGGTTGTTACCTACCTTGCCTAGGAGTGCGGACTCGTTTCTGAAGAAAACCTTGGGAAAATATATATATATAAATATAGACATATTAAACAAGTCCTTAGTGCAGCATCGCACAACAATAATCCACAAGTCTCATCTGCTGTTCAACAGTTTTTCAGGATATGTTACAAAATGAATATCCCAATGCATTTCAGAGACATCTGTCTCCTTACTCACGGGTCAGGAAGCGGACAGTGTGCTTGTCACGTGTTACTTTCACTGATTTGCAATTCACATAGAAAGAGGACTCATGCCACGTAATACATTACAGAGGGTCTGCAATTTTGGGCGCCATTTTAATATAAGAGTGATCAAAGCCATAACATAATGAAAATAATGCAAGCTGCCCATTGCATTTTGATTAGAAAACAAATGGCGTAGTATTTTGAGTGACATCTCACAATAAACATTATAAATGCAAATGAAACATTGATCAATCTTGTGGTATAAAGTAATGGCAACTCCTAATTTCATGCTGACATGTCTGGTGGCGTCTGCCTACGGCACTTGCTTATAATTTCATGAGACCTAATGCTCGTAGAGTGAAGCATTTAGATAGTTGCATACAGCATTATTTTTACCCAAAAGCTTTTAATCCCTCATGTCCTTTGTGCTTAAACTGGACGTCATTTTGACCACTCATGTACATAGGAAACTTAACGTGCTAGGCAAAGTAGCCACAGAAGCTATGAGGAGCTACGAAATGCCGCCCCAGTGGGCGTGCACCAATTTTCAATTTTCTAGAGCAACATTTGGTATGCAGTTATAACTAAAGAAATACACTTTTGTCTTGGTTGGAGCAATCTAATTGCGGGTTTAAGACACAGTTAAAATACCCCTCAATAATCCAAGGGATATGCGCCCATCTGGTAAGGATGACAGTAAGGTGGGCCAAGAATGCTTGCTGTGCTACATTCGGCGCATACGTACTGCCAAATAAAAGGGGTCTGCCATGTAAGTGTAAAGGCGCATTGTGTGACCTTGCAAACAAGTAAACTAGAACCCCTAACTCCCAACGCAGGGTGGTCAAGAAAACTCCAACTGCCCAAACAATCAAAAAACAGTCCCACTAGTGGGATTGTCTGAGTGGAGTATCAGAATGCAAAAGTACATCTAATGAGAGTGTCTGGGGGGCGATTAGCATACCGTGATCAGATACAGTACGGCCCATAAAACAGCTTGCCATCAAGGTGGGGTCAGTGACCCATTGTGGCTTAGTGGAAGTCAAGAATATAAGAATCTGGAGCAGGCCCGCCGAGATAGGTGCTAGAATCAGTCGTATGCAGGAATCCACAAGTCATGGGAAGGGAAGGGCATTTTATTCATGTGTCTCTGCCGAGCGGCCAGCCAGCTCCTGCCCTCAGGCAACCGCTGGGCCAAGCAGAACATTTTGCTAGTGTGGTCTCACATGTCTTACCTGCAGTCACCTCATACCAAAGTATGTGCAGTATGAGGAGTGACGTCCGGCAGGACAACTGACGTGGAGCTGCCCATCGACATACTTGAGCCCACCTCTGAGAGCATGTCCTCTAGGGTTAGGGCCAGCGGAGAGCATTGCTCGGCCCACAAGGTAGTCACCGTCGACAGTGTCTGGATCTGCTTTTCTCTGACTTGCGCTGGAGTGGGGGCACCACTGACTCTAGGTTCTCCGTTTCCAAAATGTTGGTGTTTACCCCACGCCGTGCTCCATCACATCGGTGTCGGGTTGGTGGAGTTGATGGAGCCAAGGACTCGTAACAGCACTGCTCCACCCAGTCTCAGGCATCGGCTGTCTCAGTAAAGAAATAGCTGCTGTAGTTCATAATTATCTTCAAATTTGCTGGGAAGAGTAGCGAGTAGGTCAGTCCCGCCTGTCTCAAGCGTTTCTTTACTCCCAGGAAGGAGGCCCTATGGCACTGGATGGCCAGAGTATAATCGGGAATAGGAATAAACACACGTTGTCATAGAACAATAGTTCTGTGGCCCGACCAATTTTAGAATGGTCTTTTTATCCCCGTAGTTCATGAGTCTGGCCACCACCGGCCTGGGAGCAGCTCCTGGTGGTGGTCGCAGGGCCGGCGCTCAATGGGAATGTTCTACGAGGTATTGAGCTTATAGTTTCACAGGTGCCACTGCTTGCACCAACCATGTTTCGAAAAATAGCACAAGGTCCAACCCTTCCTCCCCTTCAGGGAATCCGACAAAAATGCAAATAAGAGAATGCTCTCTGTTGATAGAGCTGGTGCAATATGTGTACCAGCGCTATCTGTAGTACAGAAGGGACTGCACAATTGTCTGTGACCCCTTCTGAAATATCAAAATGCCCCGGGGGCATGCAAAACTAGCGCAAACACCCGTTGCGCCCCTGGGGCACTTTATATAATGCTGCTCCTGGAATATTTTGTTTTTCCAAGTAAAATCCATGACATGGGTACACGTGGCAACTGTGGGTACATAAGTGCAAGAGTCCCTCACTGAATTTCAATTTAAATTAAATTGCATTCAATTTATCAGTCTTTTTAAGAAAATGTTTATAAATGATAAAGGGAAAATGTAGCGTATGGCATGAGGTCACTACAAAGGATAAAAAACATGCAAAATGGAAAAAAATATTTTCAGAATACAGCATAAAAACTACATGACACAACTTATTTTCTTGTACGTTTGACAATATATGGAGGAAGGTGAAATGAAACAGGAGTTTCCGATATAAAGTGAGCTAGTGAGGCATTGTTTTCCTGATGTGTCATGTGGGCCAGTTTTACCAGAAACCTGGGGCACTTTTCCTTCATTCTCTCTTCAATCTACACTCATCTTTCAGCTGCAGACCAGTATCGATACCTGCATAGAACATGAATCAAATTGGGTACCCATTAATGGCAACTAGCTAATTATATATACAGTGTTAGAACTGGGGGTCTCTAGTTGGTTGAGGTATGTACCTTAGTCCAAATAGGGACCCTTGCTTCTAGTCAGGGTAAGGAGGGACACACCTTTAGATAACCCCTGCTCAACCCCTGGTAGCTTGGCACGAGCAGCCAGGCTTATCTCCAAGGCAATGTGTAAAGTATTTGCAAACACACTCCCAGTGACACAGTGATAACACCACAAATGGACACAACACTGGTTTCATAAAAATAGCAGTATCTTTATAAAAAGGAATACAATGAGACCAAACGATAGAAAACCAACATATACATATTCGTAATAATTCCCTTGGCCGGTTATTAGGCTAGCAATCACTGGTTCTTGCGGTATTAATGAGCAATTTACGATCTCTAATGCAGTCCTAATGCAATGCTATGCAGTTCGTAATGCAGCTCGTAATGTAATACTAGGACAGTCCTTAATGCAAGAATCAGGCAGTTCATAATGCAATAAGAATGCGATTCGTAATGCAAGAATCAGGCACTTCGTATTGCAATAATAATGCGGTTCGTAATGCAAGAAGCAGGCAGTTCGTAATGCAATAATAATGCGGTTCGTAATGCAAGAATCAGGCAGTTCGTAATGCAATAATAATGCGATTCGTAATGCAAGAATCAGGCAGTTCGTAATGCAATAATCATGCGGTTCGTAATGCAATCTGCATGGTCAACTGGGGCCCCACTAGGCCCCAACAGCAGAGACAACAGTCATAGGCTTACAGGGGCGGCCCCGGTCCTGCTGGGCAGGTCCGGGCCACTCGGGGACTCAGCACGTCTGACGCGGTGCAGCGGGAGAGAGCTCGGAGCACTCCTGTACTCCTCCTGCACGCCTCCCCAGGCCACACACGCTTGCGGCTCCTGACCGGAGTCCAAGCCTTACCTGGGGGGGCTGCGCTGCCTCGCTCTCTCTCTCTCCCCGCTCGTCGGACGTCCCGCTGGGCGATCCCAATCACGTTGCGGCTCTGTTGCTAGGCGACGCTGTAGCCGGACAGGTTACGGCGCGGCCTGCTCCGTCGTTGATGAACTTGGGCAGATTCCTTTCGACGAACAACGATCACGATCCCGTTCACCTTGTAGCTTCCTTAGCTTCAAGAAATCCTTTAGCACGTTGCGGCTCCGCAGCGGTGATCCTTACTCACAGCCTCAGTTACGATGACGGCTCGGGCCACAAACAGCAATACAGCAGCGTGGATGATGTTTCACGCTGCGGAGGGCAATGCGGTCCCGGGGCACCTTGTAAACAGTACCACGGACCACACGGCCGTCTCAGGCGTGCAAGAGCACCACGCGCACAGCAAAGCTGAGACACAGTCCTCCGTTTCAAGTGCCCCGTTAGCCCGTTGCGGCTCGGGCTGGCGGCAGCGATCTTCACTCACAGCCTTCGTTACGATGACGGCTCGGGCCACAAACAGCAATACAGCAGCGAGGACGATGTTTCACGCTGAGGGGGCAATGCGATCCCAGGGCACCTTGTAAACAGTGCCACGGACCACACAGCAGTCTCAGGCGTGCAAGAGCACCACGCACACAGCGTCGCTGAGACACAGTTCTTAGTTTCACACAATCCTTTGGCACGTTGCGGCTCAGACCGGCGGCAGTGATCCTTCCTCACAGCCTCAGGTACGATGACGGCTCGGGCCACAACAGCAAGGCAGCAGTGTGGACGATGTTTAACGCTGAGGGGCAGTGCGATCCCGGGGCACCTCGTAGACAGTACCACAGAGCACATGGCAGTCTAAGGCGTGCTAGAGCACTACGCACACAGCGTCGCTGAGACACGGTTGGAAACTTTTGTGTTCCTGAGTTTCCACAACAGGGGACCAGCTCTCCTCGGGCCCTTGGAGACACGCTACTTCAGGACACAGCACACAGCAAAGTCCTCACAAGCAGGGGGACACAGCACACAGCAAAGTCCCTTGTCCTCTCCTTAGTCAAACCAGCAAACTGCAGGCCAGCCCCAGAACACACAGCAAGGGCAGTCCTTCTCTTCAGTCTCTTCAGCTGTTCTTCTCAGGCAAAGGTTCCTCTTGAGCACCAAGTAGTTTCAATCCTTTTTCAATAGGGATTTCAGTCTTGAGTTCAGGGGTTTCAGCTCTTACATTTATACCCCTAAATGCCTTTGAAGTCTTTGTGTTCAGGGGGCTCTGACCTCGGTCCAAAACCAGACCTGGGTGTCTTCCTGCCAGTGCACACCCTCCTCCTTTGATAGTCAGGGTCTGGGGCCCAGACGCTCAGCAGGAGGTGGAGCCATCCTTTTGTGGCAGCAACACAGCCCTCTTCACATCCAGGGGCTACTCCTCCCCCTCACATCAAATGCAGGCCAGCCTGTTGCTGTCTCACCTTCTCCTCCCTGGGGTCAGGACACTTCCCAGACCCTGTCACGTCTAAACCCAGGCAGGCAATATACAACCAGGCAGAGGCACACAGGATGGTTTAAGACAGGAAACCAGCTACTTCTGAAAGCGTGGTTTCTAAACACACAATTCAAAAACCATCTTCACAAAAAGATGTGTTATTGAATTCTGAGTTCAGGCACACTAAACTCCATCTCTCCATCTAATGCCTATGGGAAGCTATGTTGAAAACATGGGACACAGCATTCCCCATTCTGTCCTATGGGCAAGATGGCCTTGCAACAGTGAAAAACAAATTTGGCAGTACTTCACTGTCAGGACATGTTACACATCTCAGTACATGTCCTACCTTTAACATACACTGCACCCTGCCCAGGGGGGTACCTTGGCCTACTATAGGGGTGTCTGATGTGCATAAAAAGGGAAGGTAAGGCCTGGCAAGTGGGTGCACTTGTCAGGACAACAAGGCAGTTAACAAACTGCGTGCAGGCACTGCAGTGGCAGGCCTGAGATCTCTCTTTAGGGCTACTTGTGTGGGTGGCACAATTAGTGCTGCAGGCCCACTAGTAGCATTTGCATTACCAGCCCTGGCACACATAGTGCACTTTACTAGGGACTTCACTAGTAAGGCAAACATATCAATTATGGACAACCAATTACCATAACACTTTATACAGGGAGCACTTGCACTTTGACACTGATCAGCAGTAGCAAAGTGCCCAAAGCATCTAAGCCAGCAAAACGAAATCCATCACAGCATCAAAAATAGAGGAGGTAGAGGCAAAAAGTCAGGGGTAACCACGCCAAGAAATGCCAGGTCTAACACGTGTCCCCTCCAGCTGAAAAGTGGGGAGAACTACCCAACCTCATGGGAGTTCTCATCACTAAGGCGGAAAAATCTGGACAGACCGTCAGCATTGGCGTGCTCTGTTCCAGGGCGGTGTTCCACCGTAAAGTCCATTCCCTGTAGGGAGATGGACCACCTCAACAGTTTTGTGTTCTCACCCCTCATCTGCATCAACCATCTGAGGGGCCTGTGGTCTGTCTGAACCAGGAAGTGAGTCCCAAACAAGTAGGGCCTCAGCTTCTTCAGCGCCCAGACCACAGCAAAAGCTTCCCTTTCAATTGCACTCCACCTCTGTTCGCTGGGGAGTAGCCTCCTGCTAATGAAAGCTACGGGTTGGTCCAAGCCCTCGTTGTTCACTTGTGAGAGTACTGCTCCCACATCATGCTCTGAAGCATCTGTCTGCACCACAAATTCTTTGGAGAAATCAGGCGCCTTGAGCACGGGCGCCGTGCACATGGCAGTTTTCAGGGCATCAAAAGCGGGCTGGCAGGCATCAGTCCAGATCACCTTCTTGGGCTGTTTGTTTGAAGTCAGTTCTGTCAAGGGGGCAACAATGGTGCCATATCCCTTCACAAACCGTCTGTAATACCCCGTGAGTCCTAAAAAGGCTCTCACCCCTGTCTGGGTCTTGGGGGGTTCCCAAGCCAGAATGGTATCAATTTTTGCCTGTAGGGGTGCCACCTGGCCGCTCCCTACCTGGTGTCCTAGGTACACCACTGAACCCTGCCCTATCTGGCACTTACTTGCCTTGATAGTGAGGCCTGCCCTCTACAGGGCCTTCAACACTTCGCAGAGGTGTTGCAAATGTTCCTCCCAACTCGAGCTGAACACAGCAATGTCATCTAGGTAGGCGGCGCTGAATTCCTCCAGCCCACACAGCACCTGGTTAACCAATCCCAGGAAGGTGGCAGGGGCGTTCTTCAATCCAAAGGGCATAACCCTGAATTGGTAGTGCCCCTCTGGCGTTGAGAACGCTGACCTCTCTTTGGCCCCCTTGGTCAAGGCAATCTGCCGGTACCCAGACGTCAAGTCAAATGTACTGAGGTACCGGGCAGCTCCCAGTCGATCCACGAGCTCATCAGCTCTGGGGATGGGGTGAGCGTCAGTCTTGGTGACCGCATTGAGCCCACAGTAATCTACACAGAACCGGAGTTCTGGGGTGGCACCAGGCGCAGCAGCTTTCGGTACAAGGACCACTGGGCTAGCCCAGGGACTGCCGGAAGGCTCAATTACCCCTAGCGCCAGCATCTTGGAAACCTCCTCCTTGATGCTGGCCCTGACCTTATCAGCTACTCTGTAGAATTTCTGTTTTACAGGCATGCTGTCGCCAGTGTCCACATCATGGACGCACCAATGGGTGACTCCTGGGGTCAGGGAGAACAGGGAGGCAAACTGACCCAATACCTGGCGACAGTCCCTCTGCTGTTCTGGGGTCAGGGTAGTCGAGAGGTTCACCCCATCCACTGACCCATCCTTTTCTCTGGCTGACAGGAGGTCAGGGAGAGGTTCACTCTCCTCTTCCACCCCATCATCTGTAGCCAAGAGCATGGTCAACTCAGACCTCTCAAAGTGGGGTTTGAGGCGGTTCATGTGGAGAACCCTCAGAGGGTTCCTAGGAGACTGGAAGTCAACCAGGTAGGTCACTTCGCTCCGGCGCTCCACCACCTCATAAGGCCCAGTCCACTTATCCTGGTGCGCGCAGGTCTCCACTGGTGCCATCACCCACACTTTTTGCCCAGGTTGAAACTCGACCAGAGTGGCATTCTGGTCGTACCATCATTTCATTTCTTCCTGGCTGGCTTCCAGATTCGCCTGAGCGAGTTGCCTGAAATGCCTAGTTTGGTTTCTGAAGGCCAGCATGTAGCTATATACATCCTGGGGGGTTTACTAGGAGCCTTCTCCCAGCCCTCCTTCACCAAACTCAAGGGTCCTCTTACAGGGTGCCCATACAGGAGCTCAAAGGGGCTGAACCCTAGGGACTTCTGTGGCACCTCTCTGTAAGCAAACAGCAGGCATGGTAAGAAGACGTCCCACTTACGCCTCATGGGTTCCTCAAGACCCATAATCATGCCCTTCAGGGTCCGGTTAAATCTCTCAACCAGACCGTTGCCCTGGGGGTGGTTAGGCATGGTGAACTTGTAGGCTACACCGCACTCCTTCCACAGAGATTTCATATACCTAGCTATGAAATTAGTACCCCGGTCGGACACCACCTCTCTGGGGAACCCCACGCGGGAGAAAATCCCCATCAGAGCACGGCCCACCACGGGGGCTGTCACCATCCGGAGAGGGATGGCTTCCGGGTACCGGGTGGCATGGTCCACCAAGACCAGGATGAACCTGTTGCCCATGGCTGTCTTGGGATCCAGAGGCCCCACGATGTCAATGCCCACCCTCTCAAAGGGGGTGCTGACTACAGGGAAAGGTTGGAGAGGAGCCTTTCGCTTCCTCCCACTCTTACCACTTGCCTGGCAAGTCCGACAGGTCCTGCAATGAGTATCAGAACTCTTGCGCATTTGAGGCCAGTAGAAGTGGGTGACAAGCCTCTCAAAGGTCTTGTCCTGCCTCAAATGTCCTGCTAAAGTTACATCATGAGCCAACCCCAGTAGGAAGGCCCTGAAGTGCTGGGGTACCACCAGCACACGGGCTGACCCAGGCTCAGCAACCTTAGGCTCGCTATATGGGAGATCGTTCTCCCAGTAAATCACATGTGACCCGGACTGATCACCTGCTGCCTGGTTTGCTGCCTGTTGCCGCAAACCTACAAGAGAAGGGCACTTTCTCTGCTCCTCACAGAATTCCTTCCTGGAGGGCCCTCCCTCCTGCTGCCATTCGGTCAGCTCAGGTAGGTCCCCCAGTTCAGTTACTTGCTCCCCCGTAGGTTCCAGGGCATCCCCCTCAAGGGGTGCCTCCTCCTGGACCATGGGAACTGTGGGGGCCGGTTTCCCGCGCCCCTTGCCTCTTCTCTTTAAGGCAGGCACCGGAACCACTGTTTCAGGCTCCAGGTCCTCTGGAACACCTTTACTGGCTGCCATAGACCGAGTGGTCATGCAAGCCCACTCAGGCAGACCCAACATCTCCAAATGCGCTCCACCTCCTTCCAGGGGGAACTCTCCAGGTCATTCCCCAGCAGACAGTCTACAGGCATGGACGGACTTACAATGACCTTCAAGGAACCTGAGACCCCCCCCCACTCAAAGGGAACTAGCGCCACCTTGCAGAGGCACACGGAGTTGTCTGCTGCAACTACAGGGTGAAGTACATTGGGAATTACCTGCTCCTCAGACACCCACTGACACCTGACAGAGGTCAAACTGGCTCCGGTGTCTCTCAGAGCCTCCACCCTCCTTCCATTGATGGTCACCCACTGCCTGTACTTCTTAGTATTCTCAGGCAGGGAGGCTTCCTGGACCATCTCTCGATCTCCTAATGAGACCAGGGTCATAACTGCTTGCTCCTCCCCATTCCAAGGACTCAATTCCTCCCCCAATGCTACACTCACTAAACCCGGTGTTGGAGCACCAGTGGGTGCAGGTGGTTTCTTGGGGCATTTAGGGGCAATGTCACCCACTTCTTTACAGAAATAACAAGTAGGAGGACCCCTGTGGTCCTGCTTGCCCTTAGGGGGCCAGGGCCTCTTAGCCTTGGGAGACTGGGACCCTTTTACCTGGGAACCACTGTGGGGTCCTTTAGAGAACTCCTGTGGTTACCCTGGTCCTCCCCTACCTTCTGCGGGGGACCCTGTACACCTTTGGCAGTGGTACCCCCAATCCCCTTGTGGACCCTGGTGCTGGTCCAGCGGTCCGCCTCCTCAGCAAGCTTACCGGGATCAGTCAGCTTACTGTCTAAAAGATGCTGGCGCAGCTCTGGAACACACTGACTACTCAAGTGCTCCCAACTAATTAAATTGCATAAGCCCTTAAAATCAGTGTGGGAGGGATGGGCGGAAATAGAAGCTAGGAGGCTTAAGTAGTTTGTCAATGGTTAGGTTTTATTGTAGTAGTTGGTCGTACTATAAGAGATCCTGATATGTTTTGATGGGGAGTAGCGTCTCCTTGTTTTCTTTCTTCCGTGGTGTGTGCTCGAACTATCCGGTATGTCCGTCGACCCCCAGGATGCTCAAAGAAAGAAACAAAAGAGGACGGTAAGCACTCTGTTTTATGTGGTTTATTTTAGGTGAAAGTGGAAGACCGTCACCACACCCGGTGTATAGGAGAACAAGATGGTCAGAAATGGCAGGAAGGATCTCCAGTATCCGATCTCACTGAGCAAATAGAGTGGATACTACCGTCTTTCTCCTATGACCATACTTAGTACTAACTAATGTGAAGGGTGTACAATGATGCTTTAAGGAGCGTGAGAAAACAATGGGGGGGGGCAAGAAAAGAAACCTAAATGGGATGGTGCTTAAAACGGAGTCTATGTACAGTGCCCCAAGTTTCCCCTGCCCCGTACCTTCCAACCTGTTCTCCCTCCTCCCTCAACGTCCCTCCCACTTCCCCGTACTGTTTAAGCTGTGTCTCGTGTGCGGTGTCACTCACCGTCCAAACCGTAACTCTCCTGAGTTACGGCGGCGTTTGCGCCCTCCTGGGGGGAAGGAATCCACCACTCCTCACACCATTCCTCTGCGTCTCCGGCTTCTTCTGTGGATTTCCCGGTCTCCTCGTCTCGTCTCGGCGTCTTCTTTGGTTCCGTCCTCTCGGGTCCTCGCGACTCCTCTTCCTGTCTTCTTCCGGACTCCGTGACGTCGCCCCGTCCTCCGTCCTGCTCCGCCTTTTCCTCTCGCCACTCCCGTCCTGATTGGTCGACTTCTTTTGGTCCGCCTCCGATTTCCTGCAATAGAGAGGTCCCGGACCAAGAATTACCCGGGTGGCCGACTGATGGGTCCCTGACCCAGGTGATCTCCTCCGTAATTATAGGTAAGGGTTCCGCACTCGTGGTATTTCTACCGGGTCCCTTCTGACATCCCCTTTCCTTTATTTTCTTGTTTACAAGAAAAGGTTCGATTGGATATCTAGAGAGAAAGTCGGCATTGGTTTGTGCCTGTCCCTTCCGATGTAACGTGGTGAATCTGAATGGTTGTAAAGCAAGGAACCACCTTAAGATCCGGTCATTGTGCCCTTTGTTACGTGCAAGCCACTCCAGGGGTGCATGGTCCGTAAATAAAGTAAATTCCCGACCATCCAGGTAATACTTTAAGGATTCGACAGCCCATTTGATAGCCAATGCCTCTTTCTCGATCACTGCATAGTTCCTTTCTCGGGGGTATAGTTTTCGGCTTATATACATGACTGGTTTCTCCTGTCCCTGTGCATCCTTTTGGGACAATACGGCTCCCAAGCTGTACTCCGATGCATCAGTTTGTAATACGAAGGGTTTGGTGTAGTCTGGACTGAGGAGTACGGGTTTGGTTATCAAGGCCTGTTTTAAACTGTGGAACACTTGCTGCATGGCGGCTGAGGGTTTTTGAGCTCTGTTTCAGTTTTTTTTATCCTTTCTAAGGAGATCAGTGAGGGGTGCTGCTGTTTGGGAAAAGGAGGGAATGAATCTTCTGTACGTACCCTAGAATTCCGAGAAAGGCTCGTAGATCTTTTTTAGTAAGGGGAAAAGCTAACTGGGCTATGGCGGCTACATTCTCTTCCTGTGGTCTAATGTATCCTTCTCCCAGTAGATACCCCAGGTATTTGACTGACCTCCCGGCTAGATGGCTTTTTGCGGGATTAATGGTTAACCCCCCCTCCTTTAGAGCCTGAATTACTTTGCTTAAATGTACCACATGATCTTCCCAGGAGTCGCTATATATGATGATGTCATCAAGGTATGCGGAGGCAAAGCCATTGCAAGGTCTGAGTACGTGGTTCATTAGCCTCTGAAAAGTGGCAGGGGCTCCATGTAAGCCAAAAGGTAGTCCCAAGAAATGATACAAGCCCCCAGGAGTGGAAAAAGCTGTTTTTCCCTGTCTTGTTCCCAGAGAGGGACTTGCCAGTAGCCTTTGCATAGGTCTAAGGTGCTGATATACTGGGCTTTGCCTAGTTTTTCAACCATTTCATCAACCAGGGGTTTGGGGTAAGCATCGAATCGGGATATCTTATTGACCTCGCGGAAATCGATGCAAAAGCAGATTGATCTGTCAGGCTTGGGCACTATCACTATAGGGGAGTTCCACTCACTGTGTGAGGGTTTGATGATCCTCATGCAGAGCACCTGTTGTACCTCTTGCTCTATGGCCTCTCTTCGGGACTCAGGTAAACGGTAGGGGCGCAGCCGAACCTTTTTCCCGGGTACGGTATGTATTTCGTGTTGTACTAGGGTTGTCCTTCCTGGGTTCGTGGAAAACACTTCTTGTAGGGGGGATAACCTGGTACAGAGATCTCGTCTGAGTATCATTGGTAGGTCACTGTCGATACTCTGATGGAATAAGGGGGTAGGTCCTCTGCTACACCTACCAAGGCGGGCATAGGGCCTTGCCACTTCTTGAGCAAATTTACATGATATATCTGGGTATACTTCTTGTTATGGGGGTAAAGTTCTAGGCGAAATGTAACAGGTGTTATCTTCTCTGTTATTTTAAAGGGTCCTTGCCATTGTCCTATTAACTTGTGGTCTGAGCTTGGCATCATTAGCAGAACCATGTCACCTACATTCAGGGTTCTTTCAGCAGCCTTTTTATCGTACTGTCTCTTCTGATTTTCCTGTGCTTGTTCCAAATGGGCTCTAACTATGCTTCTGATCTGTGCTAGATGGGTTTTTAGGCTCCATACATACTCAGGGAGCGGTTTGGCTCCAGTCCCTTCTTCTTCCCATTCCTCTCTAGCCATATCGAGCAGGGTACGGGGTTGTCTCCCATAGAGGAGTTTGAATGGGGAGTACCCTGTACTTTTTTGCTGTTGGCATCTTATGGCAAAAAGGGCTAGAGGCAAAATGTCTTCCCATTTACGGGATTCTAGGTCTAGCAGTTTTTTTAAGGTTGTTTTAAGGGTGGCGTTATACCTCTCAACGAGGCCATCTGTTTGGGGGTGGTAAGCCGCTGTACGGATCTGTTTTATCTTGAGCTGTTGGCATACCTGTCTCATTATCTGGGAGACGAAAGGCGTCCCCTGGTCTGTGATGATTTCTTTGGGAAATCCTACCCTTGAGAAAAAAGAAATCATTGCTTTTGCTATTTGTGTGGTGTTGGGCTGGCGTACGGCAATGGCTTCTGGAAATCGTGTTGCATAGTCAACGATGACCAGAACATAACGACACCCGCTGCGAGAGGGCAACAGGGGACCGATCAGATCCATCCCAACTCGGGAGAAAGGTTCTTCAATAACGGGAAGAGGCCGTAGGGGTGCTGGGGGGGGGTTTATACCTGCTGTTCTTCTGGCATGTGTGGCACTCTTGACAGTACTTTCTCACTTGATGGTATATACCCGGCCAATAAAACTGGGCAAGAATAGTGCTCTCTGTTTTATCCCCTCCAAAGTGGCCGCCTAGGAGATGACTATGGGCTAAAAACAGGACCTTCTCCCTGAATACCTGAGGGACCAATAACTGTGGTTTCTGGTCTTTCCCCCCTTTTCTATATAGTAACCCCTTTATTTTTATGAACTGGGGACCTACGGTTTGGGCGTCTTCGTTCTTCACTGCCTTGTTCCATGCTTCCCGTAGTGTGGGGTCTTCTCTTTGAGCAGTATGGAACTGCTGATCGTGCTCCCAGAGACAGTTGTCGGCAGTCTTGGTTAACGCCACTTGTGTCCAGTCACGTTTTTCCTTCCTTTTCTGTCCTTTGCTTTTCTTCTGTTTGGAGGGAGGCCACTCTTGATGTGTGAGAAAAGCAAACGGGGCAGTTTCTCTCCATTCATCTTCACTTGTCCGGTTCTCTTTCAGTAGGTCTTCTATATAGGGGTAGTCCTGTCCAAGGACAAGGGTTTCGGGCAACTTAGGGATAAGTCCTACATTGAGTGTTACTGGTTCAATCTCGGGGTCATGTTGCACTGCTACTTTTGTTGTGGGGTACGGTTTTTGATCCCCATGTACACATAGAATATTCACGATTCCCTGTGTATCATGTACTCCCCCGGGGATGGTTTGGGGTTGCATGACACTCTGTAGACATCCTGTGTCTATTAAGGCCTCCCTGGATTCTCCGTTGACAGACACCTGGCGATGATACGGGAGGGTCTTTCTTTCTTCTGGTCTACAGAGATATGAGCGGGTTAGTCCTATCTCCATTGGCTCTTCCTTTTGGGGACACAGTCTGGCTATGTGTCCATAGGCTCCACAATGGAAAGACTGGGGTCCCTGTGGGACAGGCGGTCATGATACAATGGGTAAGGGTCCCAGCAAGAGGGTCACGGTGTCAGGTTTCTTGGCGGGTGGGGGTCTAACGGTCCGGGCAGTGGCTCCTTGATCTTGGTGTCTCCACGGAAGGTCTTCTCTCCCTTTCTGGCTTTCTTGTGCCCGGCTAAAGGCGCTGGCTATTTCTACGGCATTTTCTAATGTGAGTTGGGTGTGTTGTTGGACCCATTTTTGTATGGCAGGGTGTAAGGATGATAAGTATTGCTCTAAGTACACTTTTTCCATTATTTCATCCTTGGTGGCATTTGACAGTTGTAACCAGCGGTCTGCTAAGTCCCGTACCCTATAGTATAATGCCCTCGGTGTTTCTTGGGGACCTTCTCGGATCTGCCAAAAGCGGATCCTGTACGTCTCTGAGTCAATCCCCATACGCTCCAGAATGCTTCTTTTTACATCTTCGTAAGGGGTGAGACCCAAAGGATTGGCTGCTTGGTATGCTGCTTGTAAATCTCCTGATAGCAACGGCCCTAAGTATTGCCCCCATTTGTCCTGTGGCCAAGCTGCCGCCCTGGCCATTCGTTCAAAATTGGCGAAGTAGAAATCCGGATCTTCACCGGCTACATATTTTTGCATTACGACCGAGGGAAGGGTGGTATGGGGCCTTGGTTGGCCGAGCGTCTCGGCTAGTTTGCCTATGACTGTTTCCTGGGCGGTACTTTGTTCCGTGAGTGTTCGATGTAATTTCTCTCGGTCTTCCTCAGCTACAGCCAGGAACTTTTCCATGATCCTCCCTAATTGTTCCTGGTTGTCTGCCATTTTCTTCATAACGGCCTCCATTTCCCCCGATCCCACTTCTGACACCACCTGTGGGAGGGATGGGTGGAAATAGAAGCTAGGAGGCTTAAGTAGTTTGTCAATGGTTAGGTTTTATTGTAGTAGTTGGTCGTACTATAAGAGATCCTGATATGTTTTGATGGGGAGTAGCGTCTCCTTGTTTTCTTTCTTCCATGGTGTGTGCTCGAACTATCCGGTATGTCCGTCGACCCCCAGGATGCTCAAAGAAAGAAACAAAAGAGGACGTTAAGCACTCTGTTTTATGTGGTTTATTTTCTCCTATGACCATACTTAGTACTAACTAATGTGAAGGGTGTACAATGATGCTTTAAGGAGCGTGAGAAAACAATGGGGGGGGCAGGAAAAGAAACCTAAATGGGATGGTGCTTAAAACGGAGTCTATGTACAGTGCCCCAAGTTTCCCTTGCCCCGTACCTTCCAACCCGTTCTCCCTCCTCCCTCAACGTCCCTCCCGCTTCCCCGTACTGTTTAAGCTGTGTCTTGTGTGCGGTGTCACTCACCGTCCAAGCCGTAACTCTCCTGAGTTACGGCGGCGTTTGCGCCCTCCTGGGGGGAAGGAATCCACCACTCCTCACACCATTCCTCGGCGTCTCCGGCTTCTTCTATGGATTTCCCGGTCTCCTCGTCTCGTCTCGGCGTCTTCTTTGGTTCTGTCCTCTCGGGTCCTCGTGACTCCTCTTCCTGTCTTCTTCCGGACTCCGTGACGTCACCCCGTCCTCCGTCTTGCTCCGCCTTTTCCTCTCGCCACTCCCGTCCTGATTGGTCGACTTCTTTTGGTCCGCTTCCGATTTCCTGCAATAGAGAGGTCCCGGACCAAGAATTACCCGGGTGGCCAACTGATGGGTCCCTGACCCAGGTGATCTCCTCCGTAATTATAGGTAAGGGTTCCGCACTCGTGGTATTACTGCCGGGTCCCTTCCGACAATCAGTTACCTTGCTGCCCGTCATCCAACCATCCAGTGCACACGTGTACGCATTCACACATTCCACCCAAGTACTGGATTCCAGTTTCTTGAAGTTCCTGAATTTCTGCCTGTACTGTTCAGGAGTGAGCCCATACCTGAGGCATAAAGCCTCCTTCATATTGGCGTAGGTCAGGGTTCCCGCCTCTCTAAGGGTGGTAACACATCCCTCTCAGAAGCCTCAAAGTGTTTCCGTAGGCCCACCCCCAATGCTTCTCAGGCACCTCATTCATCCTCAGTGTGATCTCATATGCCGTGAACCACGCATAAATATCATCACCCCTCTGGTAATCTCGCACGAAGTCTTTGGGAATGTACACCTTACACGCTGGCACTGGCTGTGCGCTGCCACCATTCGAACTGGACTCCATCTGTTTAGCCTTAATGTCCAGTTCCCTCATGCTTAACTCATGAGCTAAGAGAATCTTTTTCTCTTCCAAGGCGAGAGCGTTCTTGCTCTCCTCTGCTCGCTTTTCACTTTCAATGAGCAGCTTTTTCTCCTCTGCTTGTGCCTTAAGTTTTAAAACCTCCAACTCATGCTCTCTGACCCTTTGGTTTTCCTCCAGCTCCTCTGGGGAAAAGCTCCTCCCTGAATGGTTACTACCAGCCCCTGTGGCTGGTCCTTCCACCGGCAAATCCTGTGGACCAAATCCATTCCCTGGGTCATCCTCATCCACCTCATCATCACCTGTCTCCTGAGCCCCTTTGGCTTCCCACCAGGCCCTCAAGGCCGTTTGCAGCTCCTCCTTCTTGGCGCTACTTTTCATGGGACATCCCAAAGCTCTGCAGAATTGCCTCAATTGATCAACTTTGTAGGTAAGCAATGCCTCAACGTCGAATTCCAATTCTGCAGCCTCACTGGCTACTTGACTCCTTTGAGACATGATGTGTGGCTTAAAGGTCGCTCAAAAATAGAACCAAAAATCAAAACACAATATGTGGTTGCGTCGTGGTCTGCGCTAAATTAGTGATGTACACCAATCACTTTGAGTCAGTTGCAAATACACGTTCAAATCTCACCGCTGCCACCAATGTTAGAACTGGGGGTCTCTAGTTGGCTGAGGCATGTACCTTAGTCCAAATAGGGACCCTGGCTTCTAGTCAGGGTAAGGAGGGACACACCTGTAGATAACCCCTGCTCACCCCCTGGTAGCTTGGCACGAGCAGCCAGGCTTATCTCCAAGGCAATGTGTAAAGTATTTGCAACCACACTCCCAGTGACACAGTGATAACACCACAAATGGACACAACACTGGTTTCATAAAAATAGCAGTATCTTTATAAAAAGGAATACGATGAGACCAAACGATAGAAAACCAACATATACGTATTCGTAATAATTCCCTTGGCCGGTTATTAGGCCAGCAATCACTTGTAGGTTCTTGCGGTATTAATGAGCAATTTACGATCTCTAATGCAGTCCTAATGCAATGCTATGCAGTTCGTAATGCAGCTCGTAATGTAATACTAGGACAGTCCTTAATGCAAGAATCAGGCAGTTCATAATGCAATAAGAATGCGATTCGTAATGCAAGAATCAGGCACTTCGTATTGCAATAATAATGCGGTTCGTAATGCAAGAAGCAGGCAGTTCGTAATGCAATAATAATGCGATTCGTAATGCAAGAATCAGGCAGTTCGTAATGCAATAATCATGCGGTTCGTAATGCAATCTGCATGGTCAACTGGGGCCCCACTAGGCCCCAACAGCAGAGACAACAGTCATAGGCTTACAGGGGCGGCCCCGGTCCTGCTGGGCAGGTCCGGGCCACTCGGGGACTCAGCACGTCTGACGCGGTGCAGCGGGAGAGAGCTCGGAGCACTCCTGTACTCCTTCTGCACGCCTCCCCAGGCCACACACACTTGCAGCTCCCGACCGGAGTCCAAGCCTTACCTGGGGGGGTGCGCTGCCTCGCTCTCTCTCTCTCCCCACTCGTCGGACGTCCCGCTGGGCGATCCCGATCACGCTGTGGCTCTGTTGCTAGGCAACGCTGTAGCCGGACAGGTTACGGCGTGGCCTCCTCCGTCGTTGATGATCTTGGGCAGATTCCTTTCGACGAACAACGATCACAATCCCTTTCACCTTGTAGCCTCCTTAGCTTCAAGAAATCCTTTAGCACATTGCGGCTTGGGCCAGCAGCGGTGATCCTTACTCACAGCCTCAGTTACGATGACGGCTCGGGCCACAAACAGCAATACAGCAGCGTGGATGATGTTTCACGCTGCGGGGCAGTGCGATCCCGGGGCACCTCGTAGACAGTACCACGGACCAGACAGCAGTCTCAGGTGTGCAAGAGCACCACGCACACAGCGTTGCTGAGACACGGTTGAAAACTTTTGTGTTCCTGAGTTTCCACAACAGGGGACCAGCTCTCCTCGGGCCCTTGGAGACACGCTACTTTAGAACACAGCACACAGCAAAGTCCTCACAAGCAGGGGGACACAGCACACAGCAAAGTCCCTTGTCCTCTCCTTAGTCAAACCAGCAAACTGCAGGCCAGCCCCAGAACACACAGCAAGGGCAGTCCTTCTCTTCAGTCTCTTCAGCTGTTCTTTTTAGGCAGAGATTCCTCTTGAGCACCAAGTAGGTTCAATCCTTTTTCAATACGGATTTCAGTCTTGAGTTCAGGGGTTTCAGCTCTTACATTTATACCCCTAAATGCCTTTGAAGTCTTTGTGTTCAGGGGGCTCTGACCTTGGTCCAAAACCAGACCTGGGTGTCTTCCTGCCAGGGCACACCCTCCTCCTTTGATAGTCAGGGTCTGGGGCCCAGACGCCCAGCAGAAGGTGGAGCCATCCTTTTGTGGCAGGAACACAGCCCTCTTCACATCCAGGGGGCTACTCCTCCCCCTCACATCAAATGCAGGCCAGCCTGTTGCTGTCTCACCTTCTCCTCCCTGGGGTCAGGACACTTCCCAGACCCTGTCACGTCTAAACCCAGGCAGGCAATATACAACCAGGCAGAGGCACACAGGATGGTTTAAGACAAGAAACCAGCCACTTCTGAAAGCGTGGTTTCTAAACACACAATTCAAAAACCATCTTCACAAAAAGATGTGTTATTGAATTCTGAGTTCAGGCACACTAAACTCCATCTCTCCATCTTATGCCTATGGGAAGATATGCTGAAAACATGGGACACAGCATTCCCCATTCTGTCCTATGGGCAAGATGGCCTTGCAACAGTGAAAAACGAATTTGGCAGTACTTCAGTGTCAGGACATGTTACACACCTCAGTACATGTCCTACCTTTAACATACACTGCACCCTGCCCAAGGGGGTACCTTGGTCTACTATAGGGGTGTCTGATGTGTATAGAAAGGGAAGGTAAGGCCTGGCAAGTGGGTGCACTTGTCAGGACAACAAGGCAGTTAACAAACTGCACGCAGGGACTGCAGTGGCAGGCTTGAGATCTCTCTTTAGGGCTACTTGTGTGGGTGGCACAATTAGTGCTGCAGGCCCACTAGTAGCATTTGCATTACCAGCCCTGGCACACATAGTGCACTTTACTAGGGACTTCACTAGTAAGGCAAAGATACCAATTATGGACAACCAATTACCATAACACTTTATACAGGGAGCACTTGCACTTTGACACTGATCAGCAGTAGCAAAGTGCCCAAAGCATCTAAGCCAGCAAAACGAAATCCATCACAGCATCAAAAATAGAGGAGGTAGAGGCAAAAAGTCAGGGGTAACCACGCCAAGAAATGCCATGTCTAACATACAGGTTATAGGGTGCAGAGGAAATTAAGGGGAGTTCACAGAATAGTTTGGGGGAAAATTCAACTTGCTTGAGTGTATTGCCTGCATTTCTGAGGCTGGAGAGTGCAGACCCACACAATAACTTGTCGGAGGATGGAGACTGGGAAACCCTTGGAAATTTTATGAGGACCTTTTACCAAGGAGTTGCTCTTCATGGACACTACTATTTGATGGTCAGTAGAAGAAAAGAAGTGTGCTTGGAAATTCTGCTGTTAAAGGTAAGAAGGTTTCAAGGCAGGGCCTGCCATTTTGTATGTCCTTATTGCTATTTTAGGAAAATGGATGATAGCCAGGTGAAGAGACTTCACTATGCCAGTGTAGTAGATACTGCTGCTTTGAGCCGGGCTTTACTTTGGACCTTAGGTAGTAGATCCACGTCCTGTCTGGAAAATGAATAAAATGATTGTGTCCACATAACTTCTATGCAGCTTCCAGTACCTCTCGACGATGAAAGAGAATGTTTTGCAGAGGACTCACAGAGGTGCTGTGATCCAGGGCTGAGATCTGCATGACAGCCAGTCTCACAGAGGTGAGTGGATATCACCAGAAGTCTGTGGAACTAGCTGGAGAAGCTGTGGGTCTGTCTAGCACTAAGAAGACTGTATCACTGCTCAGAGACAGAAGGAGAGCCTGGGCCAGGCCATACTGGAGGAGAGGCTGTTCAGGAAGAGAAGATGAGCTATGTTCCCAGCTGTGGAGTGACCAGAAGAGGCCGAATGACACTGGAAGCCAAGCCTGTGCTGTCTGAAGTTGTGTGAGGTCACCTGTTTCCCTGTGCGATTCATGTGTGGAATTGGATAAAGAAACTACAAGACAGCCAACAGTGTGCTTGCACTCTTACAGCATGACTGAGGCACTTGTCCTGGTGCTGCCCAATTTGCGGTATATCCTGTGAGAGCCATTGTCGCTGCTGCAGTGGTACATATAGTCTACAACTGCCAAAGCCATATATCCACCAACCCAGCTTATCATGCTGTTCATTTGAGTGGCCTAAAGGATGTATAAGTCTGCCACTTGAGGTCCAAACTCAACTTAGCTCTATGCTACTCCACTGTACAACACTTTAATCCAGTCTATCCCAGTGTATGCCACACTAGTTTTCTCTACACCATTGTACGCCACTCTACTCCACTCCATGCCTCTCCACTCTACCACAGAATATTCAACTCTATGCTACTCCACTGTACAACACTGTACTACAGTGCATGTCACTGTAGAGCACTGTAGTCCACTGTATGCCACTCTACCACTCTAGGCATCTCCTTCTACACCACTCCACCCCAATTTACTCCACTCTTCTCAATGACACACTACTCCACTCTACTCTATGACACACTACTCCCATCAACTCCACTCCACTCGACTCTACTGTATGCCACTGCACTCTTCTCCACTCTATACCACCCCACTCTACCACACTCTACAATGTACTGTACGTTACTCCACTCTACTCCACTCTGCAACTCTACTCAACTTTGACACTTTTCAACACTCTAAGATGCGCCACTCTACTCTAAGTCACTTCACTTCATGCTATTCCAGTGTACGCCACTCCACCCTACACTATACAAGTGTATGCCCCTCCAATTTACCCAAATCCTCTCCACTCTGCGCCCCTTCACTCTACCATACATAACTCCACTCTATAGCATTTCACTGCACACCAGTGTAATCCAGTCTATTTATTTAACCCCCATACATATGGGTTTTTATATGCAAATATATTACATATAGTGTTAAATAATTAGTAGAATGTATTCATTTTACATTATATTAATTTTATATATTATATAATTTACATTTGCTACTTTAGACTGTATGTATATTACAATATGTACATTTTTTGATGATATTACTGTCCACAATGTTTTTGCAACCTTCATTACTATAGGAACACAATATTGTGGTAAACAATATTTTTAACACAATATTTTTGTTAACAATATTGTTTACCACAATACTTTGTCATCGAACCCAACTTCCAGGGATGTGCCTAATGGCCCCCAGAATGGGGCCTGAAATGGTGAATACTTAGGTCTTCCTTTTGAGTGCTAAATTCCATTTGATGTGTCTTGAGGCACACTTGAGGTTGAGGTAGTTTGTTCATGAGCGCTATCGAAGGGTCTTTTGGATAATCTACATGTCATGATGTTGCATAAACTAAGACTCTGGCTTAGATCTACAAGGTTTGTTTCAAACCCACAGTGACACGTGTGAACTTAGTTCAATGCACCTAATGTGCTCAAATGTGAAAGGCAGGTTGTAGCCCTCCACAACCCAATACATAGTTGAAGTGGTGTCTGTGTGTTTGGGTTACTAACTGTCAGGAGCGAATGGTGCCAATATAAAATATTTTAAAAAGCACTTACCTGCTACTCCTGCTGCCTCTCCCACTTCCAGCCGCCTCTGTGCTCCTCTCTTCCCTAAGCCCCTGTAGTGTAGTTCCTATTTCCCTAATAGGCTCTGCGCATTGGAATAATATAACCTATAGGTTTGACATAGGACTAAGGTCGGTATGTCCCTATCGATTATATTAAACTTAATTACCTGTGCCAGCTAGCTCAGAGGCCACTAGAAACTCCTTGAGAACAAAAAGGGAGTAGTTTCTGGCAACCGAAAAACATGACAACTTTGTTTCCCTTTAGAAGCGGAACACGTCTCAGAATCGTGGAAAACAATAGATAACAGTTTCACTCATTCAATCGTGCATGCTTAGTTTCTACAGAGTTACACAGAAAGGAAAGACGGGCGTTTCAATAAAAGGGTTTTATTGAACAGTCTTGTTTCTCGTGTAAGAGATATGTGCTGTTATGATCACAAGACAGTATGCAAGATAAATAATGTACAGCGTAAGCAGTAGAAATAAATAATACTGCGCTAGCATTATCTTTTAGCATATATTCACGTACATAAATAACATGAGCTAAGAATGCGAGTACTCATACGATGCGTCTCTAAGCTAGTTCTACCCCAATGTACCTAACCTAGTCTAGGTGTAGGGAAAGGTAGAAGTAGGTGGAGTATTCTCTAGTATGGTATACTAAGAGTATGTTAAGTCTAGTATGCCAAGTCTAGTATGCCAAGAGTCCCTCTAGGATATAGTCAGCTCCATACCTTGAGAATGAGAGAGGTGGGAATCTCCTGCCGGGTCTGGAACTCTAACACCCTGCGAAGGGAGTCAGAACACTGGAAGCTGGATTCGTCTGCGTGCAGGAATGACAGCGTCTTCTCAGTGCGTCAGGCCGGGATACGGGCTCCTCTGAAGTCGAGGTCTCCTCTAACTTGCTTGGGCAAGGGAAGGTATATTTATACCTGGTAGGTGTCGTGGAATGTTAGCATTGACGTGAAGTCGGACAGAGGAAGACGTCAGGAACGAACCCTTAAGGTATAACGGTTCATACATAATAGGTGAGTTCTTGGAGAAATCAATAGTCCTGTGCTAGGGGAACTCCCGAAGCTTAAGGGTCTGGTTTCTAAGAACTCGTTGTGACGTTAGGGTGGACGGATGTCGGTGACCATGCCTGTATTTGGAGTGCACGGTTAATGCCTAAATATGGACAGGGATTCTATGCCTATATAAGGGCAAGGCAAATTGTGCCTATATAAGGACATGATTCAGGAAAACCTATATACGGACCCCTAAAGCGGAATACAACACCCACTCCATCTTCGATTGAACGATAATACTAAATGCTAAACATTTTAAATGCTAAACATAAAATTGAGTACCACATATTACTAAAAACATTTCTAAAAGCATTTTAAAAGAAGCTCAAAACTGTTGAAATGCCATAGGTACTGTACATTTAAAGCATTGTTTTCATTCTAAGCATATAACGGAAGTAGAATGCAACGTGAATGAAACAGTAATATATACATATGATGAAATGGTCGATAAGTTCTTAAAATCAAAGCCATTGCATATCATGGAAGTAAATGAAATGTTAGACAAGTAAGGTGACAATATGTCCCTGGAAGTATTCAAAGAAGTCCGTTTTATAAGACTAGTTCTACTGTAAGCAGATTGTTCATTTGCCATGTCATTTCAAAAATTTTAAAAAGAAAAAAGTTCAATTCTGGGAAAAGTTCCAAGTTTGAAAAATATGAAGGCCAAATTTCATTGTTGCCCTGGTACACTGTGAGCCGAATCAAAGTCAGTGTATGGGTCTGGCGTAAACATTAGATCATCTATTTCCGTAGCCAAAATATCGTCCACCGAAGTTGGCGACATTTGGAACACCTCGTTCAGAAGGTTAATTGCACAGAGATGAGAAACATCGCCTTCAGCAGAAGATGCAATGTTCGCGTCCGTTGTTACCTGTGTGCCCGTTGATCCATCTCGTACCTCAGCAGCAGCCGGAAGCGTCTGTGAGATCTCAATGAATGCCGCCATCAGGATTGGAAGCCTCTGGGGACAACACACAGCATGGGCCGTTATCGGGTCCAGCAGAGTATCGATATCCATTGGCATGACTGATGGGAGTGTTAGACAGGTGTCTAGCACGCATTCTTCACCGCAAACCAGGCAGTGTAGAACAGGTAAGATGCAATCTTGCCAGATTGGTCTGAATGACAGGAACCACGTTGTATTAAGTTCCCGTAGACGAGGCATGCCCAAAAGCTGTACTATTCGCTCACGGCATTTCCGTTCAAGGAGGGCTCTCTCCACATCGCTCGGAGTGATGTTGGCGAAGAGGCTTGCCATAGCGTAGTAGGAGGAATAGAAACAGAATTCCTGCAACAAGTGCTAGAATTAACGGCACACCACCAAACACCAAATGTGCGAAGTTTGGGATGATTCCGAGGACAGCCTGGAAAGGTGCTAATAGTCCGGAACAGATGGTCTTAAATACATGTACAATTCCGCTTGTATCTGACATATTAAAGATACATCCTATCATTTCTACGAAATGTATAAGGCAGTTTCTACGAATTAAAGCTTGTATCTCAGCCGAAGTCCTTGCAACTTGTAGATCATAGGTTTCTTTGGCCGAGGTCAAAGGCACTGATTGTTGTATAAGCATGGCTTTCATTCTGCTTAAAGTATCAAATCGTATAAAAGAGACATTCAACGAAGGCCACAAAGGCGACTCCCTGACTGTGTCTATTGGGGCAAACAATACTTGCATACAGCAAGTGACCCTGGAGTTGACCGTTACTAGATATGGGATGCCACAGCAACTCTGATCATTCAACATGAGGTAACTCCCATTAGAAAGTTGTCCAAATGTTGGATTAATCACAGCAGCTGGTGTACCCTGCTGGTGGCAGGACAAGTTTGCCACAGAACCATGACAAGCCCCGTGTAAAGAAATGTCCTGACAAATCAGTGAACCGCTTAGTGCACTTTCACAGTGTGTACCGCTTAGAAACACTTCACGATCCCCACTCCAACATCTATAGGTGTAAGGTAAATTCCAGGATGTCTTAATGTATTCTTTACCCAACCTTTCATATTTGCCTGCTTGCATCTGTTTAAGGCAATACTGAAACTGGAAAGTAGTCACAGGTAGACTAATTTTGCCATGAATAACCCATTCCGTAGCTGGTTTTTCTGCCACTGTGAATGGTAATTTTTCAAGTTTTTCAATGCTCAGTACTGTATACTTTGCTCCCCTTTGTGCCAGTTCGATCTGTTTATCAGTTAGATTGTATTCTGCAAACAGAGCCGACGTGTTGATAAAACGCCAAGGCACATAGCCCGCACGCAAAGATTGCAGCGTCCAGCTTAATAACATAATAGAACGTAACTGAGACTGGCCTTGCTGTAACATGGCTAAATCTTGTTCCAGTATGTCGATAGCAGAGGATACAATACTGTCCAATGAATAAATTCTGGAGGACAAAGTTGTTAACCCATTGTCGACCACAGAGAGAGTTTTCTCTAAGTTAATACGATCAAGTTCACGTATTCGTTCTGCGGCCTCCATCTGTGACACCTTCCATGCTTCATTATAAGCAACATAAATGCCGGCATATATGAAACGTTTTTGACGCGGTTTTCTTGGTCCAAGCAAGAATTCCCTAAGGTCTGCGTCTTCTTTAAGTAAAGATAAGTGTTGTTTCACATCCTTAAGTGTAGATTTTTGCAGCCAACCGAGGCATAATTTTCCTACACTGTATGTTGTTACTACTCCCGGATGCTGTCTTTGGACGTATCGTGGGTCTGGCCTATGAATAGTAAACCCCTTTGTTTTATTCAGGAATCTCCCTTGACAGTTGTTTGTGTCTGTGGGCCAGATCAACCATTTTCTCCAATCAGGATTTGTTCTGTTGAGTTGTAGTATTGTGTCAACTGTAACCGCTGCCTGTGTATAGTTATCACTTGCAGGTGTCGGTACAGAAGGTGCTTTCATGTCTTTAATCTTGGCTAACCCAAGGCAAGACGTTTGTCGAAACCCTGTCTAGACAGTTGGGCAATAAAAGCTGCAGAGTAAATCTTTTTGTATTTGTTAACATAATTTTCAGTCCTGTTTTGTTTACATTTCTATAGTAAAATGTTTCTGGATCAGATGTATTGTATCCTGAAAAATATGGAAACTTCTTAGCAAATGTTTTTGAACTACCTTTTGGTGGTGTAGGACAATGCTCCCATTGGTTAAACATAAACACATTTCTAGGTGTTGCAGATTTATGCAAAAAATGATGACCATAGTGGTTATAGCAATACAGCTGTTCATAGTCTGATGAACCCTCTAAATATTCATTATTAGAAAATGCAACAGATTTTTCTAGGTCAAACATCATATTATTTACAGTTTCAAAGTCCCAATCATCAGAAAAGGTACTGGATGAAACAAAATCACTTAGTGAGATCTTAAATAAATGTGGAATGTTCAAATGTTCAGTCGGGCCAAAAATATCAAAATCAGTTTTGTCTCACACTATACCATCCTGTATAGGAACGGCTGTGATGTTCACTGCAGACAAGTCTCTTGTTTCACGATGGGATGATTTGTGAGGTTTCAAAAGTAAGTTCACTTCTTTTCTTTCAATGTCCAAATGGATGTATCTCCCATTTATAAGCACGCTCATAGTCATAACCAAAGCTAGCCACAGCAGGAAGAAAAATATTCCAGAAATAACCCAAAGTTCAATCCATGGTGAAACTAGATAAGTCTTTTTCAAAAAATGCAAAAAGTCTTGTACTTGCTGTTTAAAAGTTTTTGATGCTGGCGACGTCTCGGGCTCACTCGGATCCTCAGAAAACGTATCAAAGTTAATGAAGTAGCCAGAAGCAGTTCTGTCAATTGTTGGAATTGCATCAGGATTTGTAGAAATCGCTGGAACCAGTTGATCACTTGTTACATTGGTGTAGACAGGTGTATTTAGACGAACTGTGTTTCAAGAGGGATGAGTTCCATAGCATTGTTGCTCAGACCTTCATCTGTTACTGCTGAATTCTCGATGGTTATCAGTCTTTCAGTCTGAACCTCTTGGATAGTAGCGAGAGGAGTGTGTCTGCTACTAGGTCGGAGTCCACGAGGCCTACTATTTAGTATTGGCCAAATACTGTGGTTTGATGAGGTCGATGGACACAAATCTTTTCTCCTTTTTTCCAGCAAGGGGCGGCAGAAGTATTGTTCTTGTTCCGTGTATGGCTGTGTGACAGGTACTGGTTGTCTGTAAAAGGTCCAAATTCCTTCTTGTCCGCAATCTTCTCTCTGACTAGATCCCCAACTTTTGGAATCCAGACAGGCCTTGCTGGGACTGCCGGTTTTTCCCCAGTGGTGGTTGGCTGCAGGAATACGTTGCTTTGTTTCGATCTTAGTTCATTTAGGTCCTGTAAAACAGCCAAACGATCTTTGATATCAAAGGGTTTATTTTCCACCACTGTGCCTCTACATTCCAGATCGGGCACCCACATTCTTGTCCCAAATAGGACCTCATACGGAGTGACCCCCCCAGAGAACTTCTTGGCAAATTGTTTAATGAGCGTTGGACTCCATATAGATGTTTGACCCACCCATCACCCGAACCTAATACCCTAGCTGTTATAGACTGCTTTATGTCCCGGTTTTTCCTTTCCACAACTGAATTTCCCTCAGGATGCAATGGAGAGAAGTACCGCAATGCAACGCCCAGACTGGCCATGGCGTCTTTGTAAGCCCGAGAGCTAAACGCAGGGCCCTGGTCAGAATGTAGCGTGCCTATTGCGTATGTGCCGATAAAGACTCGCAAATCTTTTATAACAGTTTGAGCGTCAGCCGAGCGCTGAGGCCATATCCAAAGGAACCTTGACTTAGTATTTGTGGGATTGCACTTGTCCATGAGGATGCCTGTGCATAGATAGTCTAATGCTGTCTAACAATGGTGTCTGTACTGGGCAGCTACATTCGTAGCATGGTGTCTGGTGGCTTTCTCGCTGTAATTTACAGTCTATGCAATTATTGATGAATATGTGTATTTCTGTATTCATCCCAGGCCACCAGTACACCTCTTTTAATGTCAATATTGTTTTAGAGATCCCTTGATGTGACAGACCCTCCCCCAAATGTGTTTCATAAATCAAAGCAGCTCTACGTTCCATGTTTGGAATTACTCTATCCCCCACTCCAGGGATTCGAGCAAAAGGAACGTTGTTCGCATCAATTACATAAGAGTACTTGAGTGGAAACGTTTTTGGTAACGCTGCACCACTGCCTTTGCTCGTAGCATTGACAGCCAACATTATCTCACTGTCTATTTTCGTTTTTGAACGAGTGATCGCAGCTACGGAAGCCGTCTGAACAGCCCCCTTTGCGGCTTCGTCAGCCAATGAATTCCCTGCAACGTGAACGCCATCACGTGAACTGATGACTCAGTGTATGGATCACGTGAGCCTTTGGTAGTTCGCTTTTTAACTGAACTACTTGTTCCCAAAGCATTTTATGCTTTATTGTGCCACCTTTTGCATCTTTGAACCCGTTTTCAAGCCAAGTTTGTATATATTCATTATACGACTGCACATAGTAGAAAGAATCGCACACTATTAGTGTGGGGAATTCTCGATCTGTACTTTCAAGTGCCAGTTTGAATGCTTGTAGTTCAGCTCGCTGAGCTGTGCAATCTCCTAGAGACTGGGTTTTTGTGACCATAGGTCTGAAGTTGCCATTGCGCATGCGACCTTTAACGATTGCGCACGCTGCACTGTAAGCTTGCTTACTCCCTGTTGCGGGTTGTGCGGATCTGTCAGTGTAAATTATGAATTCGTACTGATCGAGAGGCAGAATCTCAGTGGGCAGAGGACATTCATGTTCATATTGCAGGAACGCTTGTGTTTTTAGATCGGGATCAAAAACATATTCAACATCTGTTGCAGCAAGAGAATTAACCCATTGTATCCATCTAGGATGTAATGCTTTAGCATTTGGAATGCTCGCTTTAGTTACCGCCTCTAAGGCAGGTACTGAGGTTACGACAATAATGCGTTTCCCTTGGGTTAGAGCTCTTTCTTTTGCTACAGCGGTTTGAACTGCTGTCAGAATTTTTTCTGTTGAAGTGAAGCGCATTTCTGCTTGTGTATACAAGTGTGATTTGTATGCAATTGGTACTTTTTACCCTCATTAAATGTTAAGTAGGTGAATCCGCATTGACCCAAAATTATTCGGATCACTAAATTGCGTTGACTTACGCATGTTTGTAAGTGATTTGTTGCTAACATGTTAGCCTGGAGTGAACGCAAGATTTCTGTGTGTTCTTGTGTCCAATTTTTGATTGAAAAATCAGGTTTTATTAGTGCGTAGAGAGGTTTAACCCTTTCTGCGTAATTTAGAATGTAAGTTCTTCCAAAATTTAGGAAACCCAGGATGGATTGTACATTTTTCAGCATCTTTGGAGGTTGGAGCAGCGCACACCTTTCTAAAAAGTTGGCTGCCAAGCTCTTGCCTTCACTTGAAAGCTCATATCCTAGAAACAGGACATTGAGATGGGCAATTCTGGACTTTTTGAAGTTGAATTTGTAGCCCTCAGAGGCGAAGCCCAGAATAATGGTGCTCACCCTGTTCAAGTGTTTGTCCAGGTCATCGTCTGCCAGATAGATGTCATAGACATATGACAATGCCTCATTATCATAAATTTGTAGTAACTCTGTTACTCTCGCTGAGAATAACCCTGGGCTGTTCTTGAACCCTTGTGGGAGTCGACAAAATTGACGCTGGGTCCCCATTATTGAGAAAGCTGTTAAGTACCTGCTTCCAGGTGCTATGTTTTGACAAAAGAAACCATTTGAGATGTCCAATGTGGTTTTATATTTTCATTAATGCTGTACTATGTGCATTTTGCACTGCAAATGTTCTTGAACAAGTGTTTAAGTGTCTGTAATCCAAAACTAGACGATAGGTATTGTCTGGTTTGGAGACAGGAAACAAAGGATTGTTCATTGAAGAGGTGCATGTTTCAATCACCCCCTGGTATTCAAGTTGATCTAAGATCTCCCTGACCTGTTTTTTAGCTTCTTGCTTTATTGGGTACTGCCTTTGTGCAGTAGGTTCATTTTTCAGATGTATTTTATGGTGAGGTGAATCCTCATCCCATCCTACATGATTTTTGTATAATGCTGGGGCCTGGGCAACTGCCCATTTCCTGGCATAAGTATATTTTAGATGAATTGGAATATGGTTGGAGAAGGCAGGCATAATAATGTCCTCGCCATGTGGGCACTCCCTGACAAATTGTGGTGGCCAGTCTTTTTCTGCTAGAAGTATGTCATAGCCCCTTGAAAGTTTTTCCCAAAAAAGTGCTTTCACCTGTCTAGGTATGTCTCCCTCCATCCGGAGTGTTATTTCATATAACTTTTGTGGAGTACTAACCCTGGTGTCTACAGACTCAACTGTAATGTACTCATTCAAGTCCACTATCTCCAGAAGTTCCTTCAGGTTCTGGTGAGCTATTGTGACTTCTGCTGCACTGTCCAGCATCGTCTGAGCCCATTCTCCGTTCTTGAGTTGTGTTCTCAGTATCCTCGGCATGTCTGACCTTCAGACCTGCTACCTTCTTCTTTGAGAATTGAGGTTTAGATTTACTTTTCGGAGCGTGTTTGTCGTCTTTCGATTTCACGCGTTCTTTTCTATGTTCTGACCGTCCTCTTCTTTCCGATGTCTGTGACGAGATCTGAAAGGTACGAGAGGAACGTGTATCAGTATCTTGATACCTGTCAGGCTTTTTTAAATTATCCCTATTCCTGAGGTTATACCTCCTTTCAGAGGGCTCCTTTTGAGGAGACCTACCTCGGGATTGAGAACGTTTCTCTGAATTATTTTTATTAGTTTCCCACTTCTTTTTAGAAGATGTAGGAGTTTGTTTAATAGAGTCCTTCTCAGGACTTTCAGATAGTTTTGGCTTCACTGGTCTTCCACCCAAACTATCTCTGCCTAATTCTGCATATGATTGTTCTATTATTCTGGGTAGCTTAGTTTGATGTTCTGTAACATCAAATTCCCTTAATCGTTGGCGGATCGCCACTGCTGCTGCCTCCCTTTAATATTAGATAATATTATTGTTGAGACCTGGTCGAAATTTTTCAGTAATTTCATACCTAAATTTAGAGCAGGCTCTGCCCTGTATTCATTTTGAATTTGTTTCAGGACATCTGATATTACTGCAATTGATGGAATACCATGTGTTTTAGTATAGATGGCAGCAAAGACCGAGCCCCAAGTGGTACAGTGTTCCAGTTGTGGTGTGATCCCCATCGGTAAACAGATTGTTAGGATTCTGTGTTTCTCATACGGGCTAGTATTTGGAAATACTGCTTCGATTTGAGTAATTTTTTGAGCTATCCAGAATGGAATTTGCTCACGTTTTGTGGGCATTTTTCCCATGACTGTGTATAGAGTCTGTGGTGTAATTTTTAGTGTATTCCCCGGTTGAGGAGTTTGATTTGGAAGTGTCAATGGTGGTTGGACTGTGAAAGTTCTGCATGACATATTGGACTAGTTGTCTGTAGATTTTTATTAACTCTTGTAGTTGAGTAAGTAGTTCCTCGTCTGACATTATATTGAGGTCAGGATGAGGAGTGTAGCCGGCTAGGATCGGCCATGTTGCTCCTGGTCTACCTAGCGGACCGAGCCTGGTAATGTTTCTGTGATGTTTTAGGGCGCCTTTAAACCAGAGCTGATGCTCCTGATATGTTAGTGGAATTTCAATATCCTCGAAAGGAATATATTCCTCTGGTGGATCATCTTCTTTGTAGAAGTGAAACAGTCTTGTTACTGAATTTGATTCAGGAAATATTACCCATAAATAGAATACCTCTGTCTGAAAGGATTCGTGTGCCTCTATCACGAAAACTGCTCTACCTCCTCTTGGTGGTAGGCCGTGTTTTATAAGTTTTAGAGTGATGGCTCTTCTTAAGTTTGGATTGATGTCTATGACACCCTCCTCGGTTTCAATAAAACATGTGATCTTATAAGCTGTTAAAGCTGGGTGACCCGCAACTTCACAGTTGTCGGAGTCAGGCATTTTGTTTTTTGAAAAATGTAGAACAAGTTTCAAGGAAACAAAAAGATAAGGTGCACAATATTTTGGAACACTGTATCCTTCAACATTGAACAAACCAAACAACTAATATATAGGGTGCTTCCCTATTTAGTTATAGCGGATATTTAGCCCTACCCACTCCGGACGTCTTATGGAATATGTGAGTAGGGTTCTCTGAGAAAAGCACGAATGAGTTACTCAGTATCTAGCGTTAAATTACTGCCTTACCAAACCGTTGGGCGCCATGTAGTGTAGTTCCTATTTCCCTAATAGGCTCTGCGCATTGGAATAATATAACCTATAGGTTTGACATAGGACTAAGGTCGGTATGTCCCTATCGATTATATTAAACTTAATTACCTGTGCCAGCTAGCTCAGAGGCCACTAGAAACTCCTTGAGAACAAGAAGGGAGTAGTTTCTGGCAACCGAAAAACATGACAACTTTGTTTCCCTTTGTTTCCCAATAGATAACAGTTTCACTCATTCAATCGTGCATGCTTAGTTTCTACAGAGTTACACAGAAAGGAAAGACAGGCGTTTCAATAAAAAGGGTTTTATTGAACAGTCTTGTTTCTTGTGTAAGAGATATGTGCTGTTATGATCACAAGACAGTATGCAAGATAAATAATGTACAGCGTAACCAGTAGAAATAAATAATACTGCGCTAGCATTATCTTTTAGCATATATTCACGTACATAAATAACATGAGCTAAGAATGCGAGTACTCATACGATGCGTCTCTAAGCTAGTTCTACCCCAATGTACCTAACCTAGTCTAGGTGTAGGGAAAGGTAGAAGTAGGTGGAGTATTCTCTAGTATGGTATACTAAGAGTATGTTAAGTCTAGTATGCCAAGTCTAGTATGCCAAGAGTCCCTCTAGGATCTAGTCAGCTCCATACCTTGAGAATGAGAGAGGTGGGAATCTCCTGCCGGGTCTGGAACTCTAACACCCTGCGAAGGGAGTCAGAACACTGGAAGCTGGATTCGTCTGCGTGCAGGAATGACAGCGTCTTCTCAGTGCGTCAGGCCGGGATACGGGCTCCTCTGAAGTCGAGGTCTCCTCTAATTTGCTTGGGCAAGGGAAGGTATATTTATACCTGGTAGGTGTCGTGGAATGTTAGCATTGACGTGAAGTCGGACAGAGGAAGATGTCAGGAATGAACCCTTAAGGTATAACGGTTCATACATAATAGATGAGTTCTTGGCGAAATCAATAGTCCTGTGCTAGGGGAACTCCCGAAGCTTAAGGGTCTGGTTTCTAAGAACTTGTTGTGACGTTAGGGTTGACGGATGTCGGCGACCATGCCTGTATTTGGAGTGCACGGTTAATGCCTAAATAAGGACAGGGATTCTATGCCTATATAAGGGCAAGGCGAATTGTGCCTATATAAGGACATGATTCAGGAAAACCTATATACGGACCCCTAAAGCGGAATACAACACCCCTGGTCCAGCACAGGCTCCCAGACTCCCCACTCAATCCAGACGCTGGTTTCATGCTGTGAGAGCAGTGCCTGGATTGGTCTTAGCAGCCTGGTTAGACGCTCACTAAGGGACTGGGAGCCTGTATCCTTTCTCCACCCAGCTGTACATTACAGCTGGGTTGGAGAAATCTATGTGCGCATGTCTGTTTGGCAGTCCTAAGACGGCTGGCCAAACTGACATGTCATTTACAAGTGCCCTCCACTCCATCAGCCTGTCCCCGCCCTAGACTCGGCAGCATCGGCTGCCAGTGAAAATTAAAATGATAATAAAATAGTTTTATTATCATTTTATTTTAATTCTGCAGTGGGATTACATTCTTCCGCTACTACGGAGGAGCTGCCACTGCTTACAGTCCCTAAATAGGAATTCAGAGATGCAGTGGTAACTTGAGAGCCCAGCTTTGTTCTTTTCAATATCACAAACAATCACTGCCTTAATAAAAATGCTTTGGTGGGGACACTGACAGAATATCGCAAAAAAATATTGTGTGGACAGAATATCATGTCACAAATATCAAGGACCAATCTATCGAGAATGTAAATGCAAATAGGTAAGTATAAATTTACTATTTTTAATTCCACATCTACGTACTGTGATGATATACATAATGTCAAGGTACATATATGTGGAGTTCTATATAGTCAACATTTGCTTATATATAGAAACTTTCCTTCATGATATTTTTGATAGGAAGGTAAATAGAGAGGAGACCCTGGACCAAAGGGACAGGGCTCCGTGTAAGACTAAAAAGTAAAAGAAATCTCCTTTTGGTGCCTCAATCAACCATAACTATGTTTCTACAAACATTCTTTCAAACATTCACAGCAATGGACTCAAACATGATCCCTTGATGACCCCAACACTGATCAAGTCAAAGATCACAAAAACTGCTGGATTGTTCAGATCTTGAATGCCAATTCTTTACACAATACATTTAGGGCAATATATAAAATGTACACAAGCTGTAAAAAAGTAAATCAAATCACTTGAAATCATCAATTAAAAAGCATATGTGATATATAAAAAATGGCCAAAATGTATGCACAATAAAAATATGTTTTCAAAAGGAAGGAAAACACACAAGACTATTACATCTGTCTTTGCATCATGATAATCTGTGTGAATAAAAGAATGGGACACATGATTGTTCAAAAGATCATCATCTATTTTATCCACCTGTTCATCAGATTTAGCACAACCAAAGCATTGACGTGTTTTGGTGAGTAACAGAGACTTTGACCACCTTCTTCAGGACTACAAGATATGTCCCATACATGAATACATAATATTAAACTACACCAAACAAAAGCTATAGTCTTTTGTGTTCAATTGGTTTATTTCAACAGGTTCAATCTGTAGCACATGTAAAATAAGGACACAGAATATTATTACAGTATTTATGCAGCACTTCAAACAGTAATGAAGTGAAAACACAACACAAGAAGAATCCTAAAAGACTAAAACAACAAAAATCCGATAAGTAGAACCAGAATATGCAATTTTAAAAGTTTTGAAGAAAAGCAGCTGTTAGAAGCTAGAAGCACCAATTGCGGGTATCTGGTCAAAGAGGATCAGGTTCAAGTCCCACGCCGACCACAATGGAGCGTGAGTCGATACAGGACTGAGTCCAGTCCATGGTTATAAAGTATCTTGTGTCCTGGACATAGAGATGACAAGTCCTTCCATTGGTCTGTGTGGTGTGGCTGTCAAGGAGCTGTAAAGAAGAGCTTGAGATCCTGCATCGAGATGCATTGCGTTGTGTCAGTGCTGGTGAAGCCGCCAATCAGAGCTGTAATGCAGGCAAAGAGAGGCATTTCATTGAGATCAAAGGAGCCGCTGGTGTTGCGACTACTAGCGTCAAGGTGCGTTACGCTGAGTCGAGATGTGTCAAACTGGGCCAGTTGTTGGCATCGAGATGTGGTGCATTGGGCTGGTGCTAGTGAAGCCATCAATAAGAAGCTACAATGCTCAGTCCTGCAGTGAGATACATTGAGTGGGGCTGGTTGTCAGCGTTAAGATGCATCATGATGGTTGGTGCCTCCGAAGCTGCCAAACAGAACCTGCAATGTGTGGTCCTATATCGGGATGCAAAAAAACTGCATCGGCACAGAGGAGCCTGTTGTGTCCCTGGAACTTGGAAGATGATGTCAGTCAACTGACCCTTGGAGACACTCTAAAGGCTCTGGGTCCAAACAGGCAGGCTGGCCTCAGCATGGCAGTCCACAGCAGCAAAGCAGGCATTAAGGTGCCAAACCATTGTTTGCATTTGAGATTGTTCTCTATTAAGTCCTTTTTGATGGGGCCTGTAAACAGGTGAATAGACTGTTCACTATCAGGCTAATGCTAGACCACTGCTTGAGCAAAGACTGCTGATCAGCTCAGGGGTTGGAATCACAAAGGAATGGCTCGATGCATTTAAAAGAAAATATTAAGCACTTTGGGCTGCGCCTGAATGAACCAGTTACTTCATGATAAAAGCAAAATGAGAGAATATGCAGGATAATTAATGCAAACATTGAAAAGAAGATTCTCTGAATGCTATAGCTGATATGTTCTGATGTTTACCCTTGCAAAGCAAAGTGAGGTCCATTTGAATGCCCCTGGTTTGGCATGGTACAAGATGAGGATAGCTTCCCGGGCAGTGGAAGTGTATTACCTGCATTCCTATAGCTGGAGGCAGGATACCCAGACATGGAGGTGAGGAGGAAGAGATCAGGCTATTTTTAGAAATTCCAAGAGGCCTTTTATTTATCAAGGAGTTGCAGAATACTCGTCCCGAGCAAAGTCACCAGGTGGATGGCCGTGGCAAGAGTTGGGACACCCGCCTGAGCTTTTCCAAAGAGATATAGCTTCTAGGCCACACCGAAGTCTGCCTGTCCCCAATCGCTACATCAGGAAGATCCCAAACCACATTTTGTCCACGGTGTGAGTGTTGAAGCTCGAAGTTACCTCCAGTGTTTTCTATAATGAAAAACATCATCCTACACAAAGGCTGTCTCTCCACGGTAGTCTGAAAAAAATACTTGAAATAAAACCTCTACTTTATTTTGCTCACAGAATATGAATATTAAAGGGTAACTCTTAAAAAGTAGGGAAAGCAAGATATTACCGCACATAAGCCGTAATATTTGGTATCCCCATAGGAAAAGACAGGAAAACACAAGGAGGAATGCAAATTGGCAGAAAAGTACTGTGTTCACCACGTCAACATAAACCATGTCAAATTGCACCCTGATAAGTTTTAAACCTTGAAACATAGTGGATGCCAATTATTACAGCCCATATAGGCCATTATACTTGGTATCCCTTAAAGGAACTGGAAATTAAAGCTTGTGGAATGATATCAAAAGTTCTACAACACATTGTAATATGCTGTCAAATAAAAGGTGATTTCAACTTGTCAATGGTTAAAAGGTATGCCTTGAAATGTAAGGGGATACTAGATATTACAGCAATGCATGATCCGTAATATTTGGTATCCTCATAGAAAGAGACAGTAGAAAACACAAAGAAGGTGTGATTTGTCACAAAAACACTGTGTTCCCCCACCAGCTTAAGACCATGTAAAAATGTATCCCGGTAAATTTGAATCCTGGAAACATAGGGGATACCAAATATTACAGCTCATATGTGCCATTATATCTGGTATCCCCTAAAAGAACCGGATGTAAAAGCTTGTGGATTGATATCAAAAGTGATGAATGGTACTGTAATCTGCTGTCTAGTAAAAGTCAATTTGAACTTGTCAGTGGTGAAATGGCAACTCTGGAAAAGGGTATACAAGATATTACAGCAATGCTTGAGCCATTATATTTGGTATCCCCAAAGAAGGAGACAATGAAAAACTAAAGGAAGGGTGCAATGTCACTGAAAAATGGCGTCTTCAGCCAGCCAACATTAGGCCATGACAAATTGTGTCCAGGCTAGTTTTAACTCTAGAAACATAGGGGATACCAAATATTATACCCCTATGAGGCATTACATTTGGTATGCCCAAAAGGAACTGGATCTGAAAGCTTGTGTAGTAAAATCAAAAATGAGAACAAAAACTATCATCTGCTATAAAAAATAAGCAACTTCAATTGGTCAATGGCTATAGGGTAACCAAAAAAAAGTGGGGGACACAAGATATTACAGCAATGCATAAGCCACAATATTTGGTATCCCCATACTAAACAGTGTTGGGAAAATCAAGGAAGGGTGGTATTTGGCAGACAAATACTGTGTTCACCCAGCCAGCATAAGAAACTGTCAACTTGTACTCTGGTAAGTTTTAACCCTAGAAACCTAGGGAATACCAAATATTAAAGCACATGTGGACCATTATATTTGGTATCCCCCAAAGGAATCAGATGTGAAAGTTTGTGAATTGAAACAAAGATGTGAAACAATACTGTAATTTGCTATCAAATAAAAGTCAACTTCAGTTTGTCGATGGCTAAAGGGTAAGCCATGGAAAGTACAAGATAATACATGAGTAGTAAAATTTGGTATCCCCTTAGCAAAAGAAGTTGGAAAACATAAGGAAGGGTGCTGTTTGGCAGAAGAAATACTGTGTTCACACATCCAAAGTAAGATCACATCACATTGCATCCTGGTAAGCTCTAACCCTAGAAACCTAGAGGGATACCAAATAATAGTCCATACAGGCCATTATATTTGGTATCCTCCAAAGGAACCAGACGTGCAAACTTGTGGCATGAAATCAAAAATGCAAAAGGTTAATGTAATCTAGTCTCAAATAAAACACAACTTCAGTTGGTCAATGGCTAAAAGGTACCCCATGAAAAGTAGGGATACCACATATTGAGGCAATGCATTAGCCGTATTATTTGGTATCCCTGTAGTAAAAGATGTTGGGAAATGCATAGAAGGGTGTTTGGCAGAAAAATACTGTGTTCACCAGGCCAACATAAGACCATGTCAAATTGTAATGTGTGAAGTTCAAACCTTAGAAACCAAGGGGATACCAAATATTATAGCCCATATGGGCTATTATATTTGTTATCCCCCAAAGGAACCTGATGTGAAACCTTGTGGAATGAAATCAAAAATTTCAGAAAGATTCTGTGATCTGCTATCAAATAAAATCATCATCAGTTGGTCAAAGGCTAAAAGGTGACCCTTGAAAATAAGGGAACACAAGATATTACAGAAATGCATGATCTGTAACATTTGTTATCCCCATTGAAACAGAAAGTAGAAAACACAACAAAGGGTTCCAGTTCAAAGAAAAATATGTACTCACCGGCACAACATAAAACCATGTCAAACTGTATCTTGGCAAGCTCTAACCCAAAAACAATAGGGTATACCAAATAATATAGCTAATTGAAGGCATTATATTTGGTATACCCAAAGTAAACGGAAGTGAAAGCTTGTAGAATGATATGAAAAGATACTACAGTCAGCTATCAAATAAAAAGCAACTTCAATTGGCGAACAGCTAAAAGGGGTAAACAGCCATTACAACGTGGCCATTACCACGCATAATCATTACAATGCGGCCGTTACAACGCAGTTGCCGTTACCATACATAACCGTTACCAAGCAGGATCTTGCAATGCATATGCCTTTAACACGCATGCCTTTACAACAAATTTCGTTGTAAAGGCCTGAATGGTAAAGGCATTTGCATTTTAAATGAAAGTATTAGGTAAGTATTAAGCATTTAAATATGTGTATAATGTTTTTTTAAAGGGTTCAGGGTGGGCGATTATAGGGTTTATGATGGGTTGCATTTTAAATGTAAGTATATATATATATATGTATATATATGTATGCATATACGTATAAATATCTTGTGTCCTGAGGACCTCAGGACTAAAGTGGATTTCATCCCCCAAGCAGCAGTGCGCCAGGAGGCACGTTTGCAGAGTGGTGTAAAAAAGGGGCGAGGCCTCGGACCACTCTCAGCAATCCAGCTTTGTGGGGCTTACTAGAGATAACAGGAGGGCTAGTTGGCCCCCATGGACCCTCAGGAGGCAAGGGGACTTCAATTCGCATCCAAGAGCATGCCAGGAGGCGCATTTGCAGAGTGGTGGGCAAAGGGGGCGTGGCCTGCAATGAGAACTTAGCAATCCTGCTGTGTTGGACTTACTGGAGGTAATAGGAGGGGTAGTTGGCCCCCAAAGATGTCCTTGGGGGCCGACTGCCCCTCCTGTTACCTCCAGTAAGTCCCACACAGTGGGATTGCTAGGAGGTCTTCAGAGGCCGCGCCCCCCTTTCTCCACCACTCTGCAAATGCATCTCCTGGCACACTGCGGGTTGGGGGATGATGTCCACTTTACTCCTGAGGGACTTCGGGGGCCAAGAAGCCCTCCTGGTACCACCTGTAAGTCCTACGCAGCAGAATTCCTGAGCGCTGGTCGGAGGCCCAGCACCCTTTCTCCACCAATTTGCAAACGTGACTACTAGCTAAAGAAGCATTTGCAATGTAATAGGTTTTGCACTTGCGAGAGTTAGAGCTATTGGCATTGTTAATGTAAAAGTTTTTTACTAATACTTTTTGGAGTGGAGTGGATGTACGTTGTGTGTAGTGGAATTATGATGTATGTTGTGCAGTGAAATTATGTGGATAGAAAGTATGTGGTATTTAGTGTATAGGAATTATGTAGAGTGGCATTATGTGTTATGGAGAGAAATTATGTGGTATGGTAGTCTGTGTTGTGGAGTGGTAACCTCAGGTAATAGTCTTCCTCGTTTCCATAGCAGCTAAACTATGAACTCAATGAGACAAAAAAAAGAAGGAATCACTGAAGAGGACTTCTGGACCTAGTCAGAGGTATGAGCAGGGCCACTGGAATTATGCTACTGTTTGGCTGCACCGACTTTTGCACAATTATACATTTTCCCCATTAGCCACATAATCCATCATCAGGTGCCTAATCTGCAGATTTGAACAAAAAAAGCCTTTTTTCTAGCTCAAACAGCTCGAAACATTACCAAAAATACAGCGACAAGTGTTACAGCGTGGTGGAAGGTCCTTTGCAAACCTAGAATGGTCATCTGTTACTTATTGCTAAATGTGTATGTTAAATTGGTACTGATGGTGTGCAAACCACTCTTGCTTCTTTCTGCGCCTCTCTTGCCTCTTTCTGCATTTCTGTTGCTTCTTTCTGCACCTTTCTTTTTCTGCACTTCTCTTGCCTCTTTTTGCACATCTCTTCTACTTTCTGCACCTCTTTTGCCTCTTTCAGCAACTCACTTCCTTCTTTGTGCACCCTTCTTGCCTCTTTCTGCACCTCTCTTGCCTCTTTCTCCACCCCATTCCCTCTTTCTGCACCCCTCCTGCCTCTTTCTGCACCTCTGTTCTTTCTTTCTGCACTTCTATTGTTTCCTTCTGCACCCCTCTTGCCTCTTTCTCCACCCCTCGACCCCTTTCTGCATCTCTGTTGCTTCTTTCCGCACTTCTCTTGTCTCTTTGTCCACCCCTCTTTCTGCACCTCTGTTGCTTCTTTCTGCACCTCTCTTGCTCCTTTCTGCACCACTTTTGCCTCTTTCACACCCCTCTTCACACACCCCTCTTGCCTCTTTCTGCACCTCTGTTCATTCTTTCTGCACTTCTTTTGTTTCTTTCTGCACCTCTCACTTCTTTCTGCACCACTTTTACCTCTTTCTGCTCCCTTCTGCCCTCTTTCTGAGCCCCCATCCTCTTTCTGCACCTCTGTTCCTTCTTTCGGCACTTCTTCTGTTTCTTTCTGCAGCTCTCTTGCTTCTTTCTGCACCCCCTTGCCTCTTTCTCCACACATCCACCCTCTTTCTGCACCTCTGTTCTTTCTTTCTGCACTTCTTTTGTTTCTTTCTGCACATCTCTTTTTCTTTCTGCACCCCAAATGCCTCCTTCTGCACCCCTCTTCCCTCTTTTTGCGTCCCTCTTGCCTCTTACTGAACCTCTGTTGCTTCTTTTTGAACTCCTCTTGCCTCTTTCTGCACCTCTGTTGCTTCTTTCTGCACTTCTTTTGTTTTTCTCTGCACCCCTCTTGCCTCTTTCTCCACCCCTCGACCCCTTTCTGCATCTCTGTTGCTTCTTTCCGCACTTCTCTTGTCTCTTTGTCCACCCCTCTTTCTGCACCTCTGTTGCTTCTTTCTGCACCTCTCTTGCTCCTTTCTGCACCACTTGTGCCTCTTTCACACCCCTCTTCACACACCCCTCTTGCCTCTTTCTGCACCTCTGTTCCTTCTTTCTGCACTTCTTTTGTGTATTTCTGCACCTCTCTTTCTTCTTTCTGCACCCCTCTTGCCACTTTCTCCACCCCTGGTTTCCCATTTTTGCATCTCTGTTGCTTCTTTCTGTACTTCTTTTGCCTCTTTCACCACCCCTCATCCCTCTTTCTGCACCTCTGTTGCTTTTTTCTGCACTTCTCCTGCTTCTTTCTGCACCTCTGTCCCTTCTTTCTGCAACCCTTGTGCCTCTTTCTGCACCCTCTTCCCTCTTTCTGTACCCCTATTGCCTCTTTCTGCACTTCTGTTGCTTCTTTCTACAGTACTCTTGCTTCTTTCTGCACCTCTTTGCCTCTTTCTGCACCTCTGTTAATTCTTTTTGCTCTTCTTTTGTTTCTTTCTGCACCCCTTTTACCTCTTTCTGCACCCCTCTTGCCTCTTTCTGCACCTCTGTTCCTTCTTTCTGTGCTTCTTTTGCTTATTTCTGCAGCTCTCTTGCTTCTTTCTGCTCCCCCTTGCCTCTTTCTCCACCCCTCTTCTCTCTTTCTTCACCCCGTTGCCTCTTGTTGCACCTCTGTTCCTTCTATCTGCAATTCTTATGATTCTTTATGCACATCTCTTGCTTCTTTCTGCACCCCTCGTGCCTCTTTCTGCACCCCTTGACTCTTCCTGCACCTCTGTTCCTTCTTTCTGCACTTATTTTGTTTCCTTCTGCACATCTCTTGCTTCTTTCTTCAACCCTCTTGCCACTTTCTCCACCCCTGTTCCCCCTTTTTGCATCTCTGTTGCTTCTTTCTGCCCTTCTCTTGCCTCTTTCTCCACCCCTCATCCCTCTTTCTGCACCTCTGTTGCTTCTTTGAGCACTGCTCTTGCTTCTTTCTGCACCTCTTTGCTTCTTTCTGTACCACTCATGCTTCTTTCTGCACCCCTCTTCCCTCTTTCTGCACCCCTCTTGCCTCTTTCTGCACCTCTGTTCCTTCTTTCTGCACTTATTTTGTTTCCTTCTGCACCTCTCTTGCTTCTTTCTGCACCCCTCTTGCCACTTTCTCCACCGTTGTTCCCCCTTTTTGCATCTCTGTTGCTCCTATCTGCACTTCTCTTGCCTCTTTCCCCACCCTGCTTTCTGCACCTCTGCTCCTTCTTTCTGCACTTCTTTTATTTCTTTCTGCACCTCTCGCTTTTTTCTGTACCCCTTTTGCCTTTTTCTGTACCCCCTTGCCTCTTTCTGCACCCCTCTTGCCTTTTTCTGCACCTCTGTTCCTTTTTTCTGCACCTCTTTGCTTCTTTCTGCACAACTGCTGCTTCTTTCTGCACCCCTCTTCCCTCTTTCTGCACCCCTCTTGCCTCTTTCTGCACCTCTGTTCCTTCTATCTGCTCTTCTTTTGTTTCTTTCTGCACCACCCTTGCTTCTTTCAGCAACTCTTTTGCTTCTTTCTGCACCACTCGTGCTTATTTCTGCACCCCTCTTCCCTCTTTCTGCACCCCTCTTGCCTCTTTCAGTACCTCTGTTCCTTCTTTTTGCACTTATTTTGTTTCTTTCTGCACATCTCTTGCTTCTTTCTGCACCCCTCTTGCCACTTTCTCCACCCCTGTTCCCCCTTTTTGCATTTCTGTTGCTTCTTTCTGCACTTCTCTTGCCTCTTTCTCCACACCTCATCCCTCTTTCTGCACCTCTGTTGCTTCTTTCTGCACTTCTCTTGCTTCTTTCTGCTCCTCTGACCCTTTTTTCTGCAACCCTTGTGCCTCTTTCTGCACCCCTCTTCCCTCTTTCTGCACCCCTCTTGCCTCTTTCTGCACCTCTGTTCCTTCTTTCTGCACTTCTTTTGTTTTTTTCTGCACCTCTCTTGTTTCTTTCGGTATCCCGCTTGCTTCTTTCTCCACCCCACTTCCCCCTTTCTGAATCTCTGTTGCTTCTTTTATGCATTTAGCTTGCTCCTTTCTGCACCTCTCTTGCTTCTTTCTGCACCCCTTGTGCCTCTTTCTGCACCCTCTTCCCTCTTTTTCCACCCCTCTTCCCTCTTTCTTCACCCCTGATGCCTCTTTCTGCACCTCTGTTGCTTCTTTCTGCAGTACTCTTGCTTCTTTCTGCACCGCTTTGCTTCTTTCTGCACCATTCTTGCTTCTTTCTGTGTCCCACTTCCTTCTTTCTGCACCCCTCTTGCTTCTTTCTGCACCTCTGTTCCTTCTTTCTGCTCTTCTTTTGTTTCTTTCTGCACCTCTCTTGATTCTTTCTGCACCCCTCTTGCCACTTTCTCCACCCTGTTCCCCCTTTTGCATCTCTGTTGCTTCTTTCTGCACTTCTCTTGCCTCTTTCTCCGCCTCTCATCCATTTTTCTGCACCTCTGTTGCTTCTTTCTGCACTACTCTTGCTTCTTTCTTCACCTCTTTGCTTCTTTCTGTACCACTCGTGCTTCTTTCTGCACCCCTCTTCCCTCTTTTTGCACCCCTCTTGCTTCTTTCTGCACCTCTGTTCCTTATCTCTGCTCTTCTTTTGTTTTTTTCTGCACCTCTCTTTAATCTTTCTGCACCCCTCTTGCCACTTTCTCCACACCTGCTCCCCCTTTTTGCACCTCTGTTGCTTCTTTCAGCACTACTCTTGCTCTTTCTGCAACTCTTTGCTTCTTTCTGCACCACTCGTGCTTCTTTCTGCACCTATGTTCCTTCTTTCTGCACTTCTTTTGTATCTTTCAGCACCACTGCTGCTTCTTTCTGCATCCCTCTTGCCTCTTTCTGCACCTCTGTTCTTTCTTTCTGCTATTCTTTTGTTTCTTTCTGCCCCTCTCTTGCTTCTTTCTGCACCCCTCTTGCCACTTTCTCCACCCCTGTTCCCCCTTTTTGCACCTCTGTTGCTTCTTTCTGCACTTCTCTTACCTCTTTCTCCACCCCTCATCCCTCTTTCTGCACCTCTGTTGCTTCTTTCTGCACTACTCTTGCTTCTTTCTGCAACTCTTTGCTTCTTTCTGCACCACTCGTGCTTCTTTCTGCACCCCTCTTCCCTCTTTCTGTACCCCTCTTGCCTCTTTCTGCAACTCTGTTCTTTCTTTATGCACTTATTTTGTTTCTTTCTGTACCTCTCTTGCTTCTTTCTGCACCCCTTTTGCCTCTTTCTGCACCAATGTTCCCATACTTGCATTTCTGTCGCTTCTTTCCTCACCTCTCTAGCCTCTTTCTCCACCCCTCATCCCTCTTTCTGCACTCCTGTTGCTTCTTTTTGCACTTCTCCTGCCTCTTTCTCCGCTCCTCATTCCTCTTTCTGCACCTTTGTTGCTTCTTTCTGCACTACACTTGCTTCTTTCTACAACTCTTTGCTTTTTCTGCAACTCGTGCTTCTTTCTGCACCCCTCTTCCCTCTTTCTGCACCCTCTTGCCTCTTTCTGCACCTCTGTTCCTTCTTTCTGCACTTATTTTGTTTCTTTCTGCACCTCTCTTACTTCTTTCTGCACCCCTCTTGCCACTTTCTCCACCCCTGTTCCCCCTTTTTGCACCTCTGTTGCTTCTTTCTGCACTTCTCTTGCTTCTTTCTGCTCCTCTGTCCCTTCTTTCTGCAACCCTCTTCCCTCTTTCTGCAACCCTCTTCCCTCTTTCTGCACTCCTCTTGCCTCTTTCTGCACCTCTGTTGCTTCTTTCTGTACTTCTTTTGTTTCTTTCTGCACATCGCTTGCTTTTTCTGCACCCCTCGTGCCTCTTTCTGCACACCTCTTCCCTATTTCTTCACCCTTGTTGCCTCTTTCTGCACCTCTGCTCCTTCTTTCTGCAATTGTTTTGTTTCTTTCTGCACATCTCTTGCTTCTTTCTGCACCCCTCGTGCCTCTTTCTGCACACCTCTTCCCCCTTTTTGCACCCCTCTTACCTCTTTTTGCACCTCTGTTGCTTCTTTCAGCACTACTCTTGCTCTTTCTGCAACTCTTTGCTTCTTTCTGCACCACTCGTGCTTCTTTCTGCACCTATGTTCCTTCTTTCTGCACTTCTTTTGTATCTTTCAGCACCACTCCTGCTTCTTTCTGCATCCCTCTTGCCTCTTTCTGCACCTCTGTTCTTTCTTTCTGCTATTCTTTTGTTTCTTTCTGCCCCTCTCTTGCTTCTTTCTGCACCCCTCTTGCCACTTTCTCCACCCCTGTTCCCCTTTTTGCATCTCTGTTGCTTCTTTCTGCACTTCTCTTACCTCTTTCTCCACCCCTCATCCCTCTTTCTGCACCTCTGTTGCTTCTTTCTGCACTACTCTTGCTTCTTTCTGCAACTCTTTGCTTCTTTCTGCACCACTCGTGCTTCTTTCTGCACCCCTCTTCCCTCTTTCTGTACCCCTCTTGCCTCTTTCTGCAACTCTGTTCTTTCTTTATGCACTTATTTTGTTTCTTTCTGTACCTCTCTTGCTTCTTTCTGCTCCTCTGTCCCTTCTTTCTGCAACCCTCTTCCCGCTTTCTGCACTCCTCTTGCCTCTTTCTGCACCTCTGTTGCTTCTTTCTGTACTTCTTTTGTTTCTTTCTGCACATCGCTTGCTTTTTCTGCACCCCTCGTGCCTCTTTCTGCACACCTCTTCCCTATTTCTTCACCCTTGTTGCCTCTTTCTGCACCTCTGCTCCTTCTTTCTGCAATTGTTTTGTTTCTTTCTGCACATCTCTTGCTTCTTTCTGCACCCCTCGTGCCTCTTTCTGCACACCTCTTCCCCCTTTTGCACCCCTCTTACCTCTTTCTGCACCTCTGTTGCTTCTTTCTGCAGTACTCTTGCTTCTTTCTGCACCTCTTTACTTCTTTCTGAGCCACTCTTGCTTCTTTCTGCAAGGCTCTTCCCTCTTTCTCACCCCTCTTGCTTCTTTCTGCACCTCTGTTCCTTCTCTCTGCTCTTCTTTTGTTTCTTTCTGCACCTCTCTTTATTCTTTCTGCACCGCTCTTGCCACTTTCTCCACCCCTGTTCCCCCTTTTCCATCTCTGTTGCTTCTTTCTGCACTTCTCTTTCTCTTTCTCTGCCCCTCATCCCTCTTTCTGCACCTCTGTTGCTTCTTTCTGCACTACTCTTGCTTCTTTCTGCATCTCTGGTCTTCTTTCTGTACCACTCGTGCTTCTTTCTGCACCCCTCTTCCCTCTTTCTGCACCCCTCTTGCATCTTTCTGCACCTCTGTTCCTTCTTTCTGCACTTCTTTTGTTTCTTTTTGCACCTCTCTTTATTCTTTCTGCACCCCTCTTGCTACTTTCTCCACCCCTGTTCCCCCTTTTGCATCTCTATTGCTACTTTCTGCACTTCTCTTGCCTCTTTCTCCGCCCCTCATCCTTTATTCTGCACCTCTGTTGCTTCTTTCTGTACCCCTCATGCCTCTTTCTGTACCCCTCTTCCCCCTTTTTGCACCCCTCTTACCTCCTTCTGCAACTCTGTTGCTTCTTTCTGCAGTACTCTTGCTTCTTTCTGTACCTCTTAGCTTCTTTATGAGACACTCTTGCTTCTTTCTGCACCGCTCTTCCCTCTTTCTGCACCCCTCTTGCTTCTTTCTGCACCTCTGTTCCTTCTTTCTGCTCTTCTTTTGTACTTTTCTGCACCTCTCTTTATTCTTTCTGCACCCCTCTTGCCACCTTCTCCATCCCTGTTCCCCCTTTTTGCATCTCTGTTGCTTCTTTCAGCACTTCTCTTGCCTCTTTCTCCACACCTCATCCCTCTTTCAGTACCTCTGTTCCTTCTTTTTGCACTTATTTTGTTTCTTTCTGCACATCTCTTGCTTCTTTCTGCACCCCTCTTGCCACTTTCTCCACCCCTGTTCCCCCTTTTTGCATCTCTGTTGCTTCTTTCTGCACTTCTCTTGCCTCTTTTTCCACCCCTCATCCCTCTTTCTGCACCTCTGTTGCTTCTTTCTGCACCCCTCTTGCCTCTTTCTGCACCCCTGTTCCTTCTTTCTGCACTTCTTTTGTTTTTTTCTGCACCTCTCTTGTTTCTTTCGGTATCCCGCTTGCTTCTTTCTCCACCCCACTTCCCCCTTTCTGAATCTCTGTTGCTTCTTTTATGCATTTAGCTTGCTCCTTTCTGCACCTCTCTTGCTTCTTTCTGCACCCCTTGTGCCTCTTTCTGCACCCCTCTTCCCTCTTTTTCCACCCCTCTTCCCTCTTTCTTCACCCCTGATGCCTCTTTCTGCACCTCTGTTGCTTCTTTCTGCAGTACTCTTGCTTCTTTCTGCACCGCTTTGCTTCTTTCTGCACCACTCTTGCTTCTTTCTGTGTCCCACTTCCTTCTTTCTGCACCCCTCTTGCTTCTTTCTGCACCTCTGTTCCTTCTTTCTGCTCTTCTTTTGTTTCTTTCTGCACCTCTCTTGATTCTTTCTGCACCCCTCTTGCCACTTTCTCCACCCCTGTTCCCCCTTTTGCATCTCTGTTGCTTCTTTCTGCACTTCTCTTGCCTCTTTCTCCGCCTTTCATCCATTTTTCTGCACCTCTGTTGCTTCTTTCTGCACTACTCTTGCTTCTTTCTTCACCTCTTTGCTTCTTTCTGTACCACTCGTGCTTCTTTCTGCACCCCTCTTCCCTCTTTTTGCACCCCTCTTGCTTCTTTCTGCACCTCTGTTCCTTATCTCTGCTCTTCTTTTGTTTTTTTCTGCACCTCTCTTTAATCTTTCTGCACCCCTCTTGCCACTTTCTCCACACCTGCTCCCCTTTTGCACCTCTGTTGCTTCTTTCAGCACTACTCTTGCTCTTTCTGCAACTCTTTGCTTCTTTCTGCACCACTCGTGCTTCTTTCTGCACCTATGTTCCTTCTTTCTGCACTTCTTTTGTATCTTTCAGCACCACTCCTGCTTCTTTCTGCATCCCTCTTGCCTCTTTCTGCACCTCTGTTCTTTCTTTCTGCTATTCTTTTGTTTCTTTCTGCCCCTCTCTTGCTTCTTTCTGCACCCCTCTTGCCACTTTCTCCACCCTGTTCCCCTTTTTGCACCTCTGTTGCTTCTTTCTGCACTTCTCTTACCTCTTTCTCCACCCTCATCCCTCTTTCTGCACCTCTGTTGCTTCTTTCTGCACTACTCTTGCTTCTTTCTGCAACTCTTTGCTTCTTTCTGCACCACTCGTGCTTCTTTCTGCACCCTCTTCCCTCTTTCTGTACCCCTCTTGCCTCTTTCTGCAACTCTGTTCTTTCTTTATGCACTTATTTTGTTTCTTTCTGTACCTCTCTTGCTTCTTTCTGCACCCTTTTGCCACTTTCTCCACCAATGTTCCCATACTTGCATTTCTGTCGCTTCTTTCCTCACCTCTCTAGCCTCTTTCTCCACCCTCATCCCTCTTTCTGCACTCCTGTTGCTTCTTTCTGCACTTCTCCTGCCTCTTTCTCCGCTCCTCATTCCTCTTTCTGCACCTTTGTTGCTTCTTTCTGCACTACACTTGCTTCTTTCTACAACTCTTTGCTTTTTTCTGCAACTCGTGCTTCTTTCTGCACCCTCTTCCCTCTTTCTGCACCCTCTTGCCTCTTTCTGCACCTCTGTTCCTTCTTTCTGCACTTATTTTGTTTCTTTCTGCACCTCTCTTACTTCTTTCTGCACCCCTCTTGCCACTTTCTCCACCCTGTTCCCCCTTTTTGCACCTCTGTTGCTTCTTTCTGCACTTCTCTTGCTTCTTTCTGCTCCTCTGTCCCTTCTTTCTGCAACCCTCTTCCTCTTTCTGCACCCCTCTTCCCTCTTTCTGCACTCCTCTTGCCTCTTTCTGCACCTCTGTTGCTTCTTTCTGTACTTCTTTTGTTTCTTTCTGCACATCGCTTGCTTTTTCTGCACCCTCGTGCCTCTTTCTGCACACCTCTTCCCTATTTCTTCACCCTTGTTGCCTCTTTCTGCACCTCTGCTCCTTCTTTCTGCAATTGTTTTGTTTCTTTCTGCACATCTCTTGCTTCTTTCTGCACCCCTCGTGCCTCTTTCTGCACACCTCTTCCCCCTTTTGCACCCCTCTTACCTCTTTTGCACCTCTGTTGCTTCTTTCAGCACTACTCTTGCTCTTTCTGCAACTCTTTGCTTCTTTCTGCACCACTCGTGCTTCTTTCTGCACCTATGTTCCTTCTTTCTGCACTTCTTTGTATCTTTCAGCACTCACTCCTGCTTCTTTCTGCATCCCTCTTGCCTCTTTCTGCACCTCTGTTCTTTCTTTCTGCTATTCTTTTGTTTCTTTCTGCCCCTCTCTTGCTTCTTTCTGCACCCCTCTTGCCACTTTCTCCACCCCTGTTCCCCCTTTTTGCATCTCTGTTGCTTCTTTCTGCACTTCTCTTACCTCTTTCTCCACCCCTCATCCCTCTTTCTGCACCTCTGTTGCTTCTTTCTGCACTACTCTTGCTTCTTTCTGCAACTCTTTGCTTCTTTCTGCACCACTCGTGCTTCTTTCTGCACCCCTCTTCCCTCTTTCTGTACCCCTCTTGCCTCTTTCTGCAACTCTGTTCTTTCTTTATGCACTTATTTTGTTTCTTTCTGTACCTCTCTTGCTTCTTTCTGCTCCTCTGTCCCTTCTTTCTGCAACCCTCTTCCCTCTTTCTGCACTCCTCTTGCCTCTTTCTGCACCTCTGTTGCTTCTTTCTGTACTTCTTTTGTTTCTTTCTGCACATCGCTTGCTTTTTCTGCACCCTCGTGCCTCTTTCTGCACACCTCTTCCCTATTTCTTCACCCTTGTTGCCTCTTTCTGCACCTCTGCTCCTTCTTTCTGCAATTGTTTTGTTTCTTTCTGCACATCTCTTGCTTCTTTCTGCACCCCTCGTGCCTCTTTCTGCACACCTCTTCCCCCTTTTTGCACCCCTCTTACCTCTTTCTGCACCTCTGTTGCTTCTTTCTGCAGTACTCTTGCTTCTTTCTGCACCTCTTTACTTCTTTCTGAGCCACTCTTGCTTCTTTCTGCAAGGCTCTTCCCTCTTTCTCACCCCTCTTGCTTCTTTCTGCACCTCTGTTCCTTCTCTCTGCTCTTCTTTTGTTTCTTTCTGCACCTCTCTTTATTCTTTCTGCACCGCTCTTGCCACTTTCTCCACCCCTGTTCCCCCTTTTTCCATCTCTGTTGCTTCTTTCTGCACTTCTATTTTCTCTTTCTCTGCCCCTCATCCCTCTTTCTGCACCTCTGTTGCTTCTTTCTGCACTACTCTTGCTTCTTTCTGCATCTCTGGTCTTCTTTCTGTACCACTCGTGCTTCTTTCTGCACCCCTCTTCCCTCTTTCTGCACCCCTCTTGCATCTTTCTGCACCTCTGTTCCTTCTTTCTGCACTTCTTTTGTTTCTTTTTGCACCTCTCTTTATTCTTTCTGCACCCCTCTTGCTACTTTCTCCACCCTGTTCACCCTTTTTGCATCTCTATTGCTACTTTCTGCACTTCTCTTGCCTCTTTCTCCGCCCCTCATCCCTTATTCTGCACCTCTGTTGCTTCTTTCTGTACCCCTCATGCCTCTTTCTGTACCCCTCTTCCCCCTTTTTGCACCCCTCTTACCTCCTTCTGCAACTCTGTTGCTTCTTTCTGCAGTACTCTTGCTTCTTTCTGTACCTCTTAGCTTCTTTATGAGACACTCTTGCTTCTTTCTGCACCGCTCTTCCCTCTTTCTGCACCCCTCTTGCTTCTTTCTGCACCTCTGTTCCTTCTTTCTGCTCTTCTTTTGTACTTTTCTGCACCTCTCTTTATTCTTTCTGCACCCCTCTTGCCACTTTCTCCATCCCTGTTCCCCCTTTTTGCATCTCTGTTGCTTCTTTCAGCACTTCTCTTGCCTCTTTCTCCACCCCTCATCCCTCTTTCTGCACCCCTGTTGCCTTTTTCTGCACTACTCTTGCTTCTTTCTGCACCACTTTGCTTCTTTCTGTAGCACTTGTGGTTTTTTCTGCACACCTCTTCCCTCTTTCTGCACCCCTCTTGCCTCTTCCTGCACCTCTGTTCCTTCTTTCTGCACTTCTTTTGTTTCCTTCTGCACCTCTCTTGCTTCTTTCTGCACCCCTCTTGCCACTTTCTCCACCCTTGTTCCCCCTTTTTGCATCTCTGTTGCTTCTTTCTGCACATGTCTTGCCTCTTTCTGCATCTCTGTTCCTTCTTTCTGTACTTCTTTTGTTTCTTTCTGCACCTCTCGCTTCTTTCTGCACCCCTTTTCCCTTTTTTTCCACCCCTCTTCCCTCTTTCTGCACCCCTCTTGCCTTTTTCTGCACCTTTGTTCCTTCTTTCTGTACCTCTTTGCTTCTTTCTGCACCAATGCTGCTTCTTTCTGTACCCCTCTTGCCTCTTTCTCCACCTCTGTTCCCTCTTTCTGCCCTTCTTTTGTTTCTTTCTGAACCTCTCTTGCTTCTTTCTGCACCCCTCTTGCCACTTTCTCCACCCCTGTTCTCCCTTTTTGCATCTCTGCTTCTTTCTGCACTTCTCTTGCCTCTTTCTCCACCCCTCATCCCTCTTTCTGCACCTCTGTTGCTTATTTCTGCACTACACTTGCTTCTTTCTGCAACTCTTTGCTTTTTTCTGCACCACTCGTGCTTCTTTCTGCACCCCTCTTCCCTCTTTCTGCACCCCTCTTGCTTCTTTCTGCACCTCTGTTCCTTCTTTCTGCACTTATTTTGTTTCTTTCTGCACCTCTCTTGCTTCTTTTTGCACCCCTCTTGCCACTTTGTCCACCCCTGTTCTTTTTTTTTTTTGCATTTCGGTTGCTTCTTTCTGCACTTCTCTAGCCTCTTTCTCCACACCTCATCCCCCTTTCTGCACCTCTGTTGCTTCTTTCTGCACTTCTCTTGCTTCTTTCTGCTCCTCTGTCCCTTCTTTCTGCAACCCTTGTGCCTCTTTCTGCACCCCTCTTCCCTCTTTCTGCTCCCCTCTTGCCTCTTTCTGCACCTCTGTTCCTTCTTTCTGTACTTCTTTTGTTTCTTTCTGCAGCTCTCTTGCTTCTTTCTGCCCCCTTGCCTCTTTCTCCACCCCTCTTCCCTATATCTTCACCCCTGTTGCCTCTTTCTGCACGTCTGTTCCATCTTTCTGCAATTTTTTTGTTTCTGTCTGCACATCTCTTGCTTCTTTCTGCACCCCTCGTGCCTCTTTCTGCATACCTCTTCCCCCTTTTTGCACCCCTCTTACCTCTTTCTGCACCTCTGTTGCTTCTTTCTGCAGTACTCTTGCTTCTTTCTGCACCTCTTAGCTTCTTTCTGAGCCACTCTTGCTTCTTTCTGCACTGCTCTTCCCTCTTTCTTCACCCCTCTTGCTTCTTTCTGCACCTCTGTTCCTTCTCTCTGCTCTTCTATTGTTTCTTTCTGCACCTCTCTTTATTCTATCTGCACCCATCTTGCCACTTTCTCCACCCCTGTTCCCCCTTTTTGCATCTCTATTGCTTCTTTCTGCACTTCTCTTGCCTCTTTCTCTGCCCCTCATCCATCATTCTGCACCTCTGTTGCTTCTTTTTCCACCCCTCGTGCCTCTTTCTGCACCCCTCTTCCCCCTTTTTGCACCCCTCTTACCTCTTTCTGCAACTCTGTTGATTTTTCTGCAGTGCTCCTGCTTCTTTCTGCACCTCTTAGCTTCTTTCTGAGCCACTCTTGCTTCTTTCTGCACAGCTCTTCCCTCTTTCTGCACCCCTCTTGCTTCTTTCTGCACCTCTGTTCCTTCTTTCTGCTCTTTTTTGTTTCTTTCTGCACCTCTCTTTATTCTTCCCGCACCCCTCTTGCCACTTTCTCCACCCCTGTTCCCCTTTCTTTCTTCACTTCTCTTGCCTCTTTCTCTGCCCCTCATCCATCATTCTGCACCTCTGTTGCTTCTTCTTGCATCCCTCGTGCCTCTTTCTGCACCCCTCTTCCCCCTTTTTGCACCCTCTTACCTCTTTCTGCAACTCTGTTGCTTTTTTCTGCAGTACTCTTGCTTCTTTCTGCACCTCTTAGCTTCTTTCTGAGCCACTCTTGCTTCTTTCTTCACCACTCTTCCCTCTTTCTGCACCCCTCTTGCTTCTTTCTGCACCTCTGTTCCTTCTTTCTGCTCTTCTTTTGTTTCTTTCTGCACCTCTCTTTATTCTTTCCGCACCCCTCTTGCCACTTTTTCCACCCCTGTTCCCCCTTTCTTTCTGCACTTCTCTTGCCTCTTTCTCCGCCCCTCATCCTTCTTTCTGCACCTCTGTTGCTTCTTTCTGCACTACTATTGCTTCTTTCTGCACCTCTTTGCTTCTTTCTTTACCACTTGTGCTTCTTTCTGCACCCCTCTTCCCTCTTTCTGCACCCCTCTTGCCTCTTCCTGCACCTCTGTTCCTTCTTTCTGCACTTCTTTTGTTTCATTCTGCACCTCTCTTGCTTCTTTCTGCACCCTCTCCTTCACTTTCTCCACCCTTGTTCTCCTTTTGCATCTCTGTTGCTTCTTTCTGCACTTGTCTTGCCTCTTTACCACCCCTCTTGCCTCTTTCTGCATCTCTGTTCCTTCTTTCTGTACTTCTTTTGTTTCTTTCTGCACCTCTCACTTCTTTCTGCACCCCTTTTCCTTTTTCTGCACCCTCTTCCCTCTTTCTGCACCCCTCTTGCCTTTTCTGCACCTCTGTTCCTTCTTTCTGCACCTCTTTGCTTCTTTCTGCACCACTGCTGCTTCTTTCTGCACCCCTCTTCCCTCTTTCTGCCCCCTCTTGCCACTTTCTCCACCCCTGTTTGCTCTTTTTGCATCTCTGTTGCTTCTTTCTGCACTTCTCTTACTACTTTCTCCACCCTCATCCCTCTTTCTGCACCTCTGTTGCTTCTTTCTGCACCTCCTAGCTTCTTTCTGTACCACTCGTGCTTCTTTCTGCACCCTCTTCACTCTTTCTGCACCCCTCTTGCCTCTTCCTGCACCTCTGTTCCTTCTTTCTGCACTTCTTTTGTTTCCTTCTGTACCTCTCTTGCTTCTTTCTACACCCCTCTTGCCACTTTCTCCACCCTTGTTCCCCCTTTTTGCATCTCTGTTGCTTCTTTCTGCTCTTGTCTTGCCTCTTTCTGCACCTCTGTTCCTTCTTTATGTACTTCTTTTGTTTCTTTCTGTACCTCTTGCTTCTTTTTGCACCCCTCTTGCCTCTTTCTGCACCCCTCTTGCCTCTTTCTGCACCTCTGTTCCTTCTTTCTGCACCTCTTTGCTTCTTTCTGCACCACTGCTGCTTCTTTTGCACCCTCTTGCCTCTTTCTGCACCCCTCTTGCCTCTTTCTGCACCTCTGTTCCCTCTTTCTGCTTTTTCTGCACCCTCTTCCCTCTTTCTGCACCCCTCTTGACTTTTTCTGCACCTCTGTTCCTTCTTTCTGTACCTTTTTGCATCTTTCTGCACCACTGCTGCTTCTTTTTGCACATCTCTTGCCTCTTTCTGCACCCCTCTTGCCTCTTTCTGCACCTCTGTTCCCTCTTTCTGCTCTTCTTTTGTTTCTTTCTGCGCCTCTCTTGCTTGCTTCTTTCTGCCCCCCTCTTGCCACTTTCTCCACCCCTGTTCCCCCTTTTTGCATCTCTGTTGCTTCTTTCTGCGCCTCTCTTGCCTCTTTCTCCACCCCTCATCCCTCTCTCTGCACCTCTGTGGCTTCTTTCTGCACTACGCTTGCTTCTTTCTGCACCTCTTTGCTTCTCTCTGTACAACTCGTGCTTCTTATTGTACCCCTCTTCCCTCTTTTTGCACCCCTCTTGCTTCTTTCTGCACCTCTGTTCCTCCTTTCTGCTCTTCTTTTGTTTCTTTCTGCACCTCTCTTTATTCTTTCTGCACCCCTCTTGCCACTTTCTCCACCTCTGTTCCCCCTTTTGCATCTCTATTGCTACTTTCTGCACTTCTCTTGCCTCTTTCTCTGCCCCTCATCCCTCATTCTGCACTTCTGGTGCTTCTTTCTGCACCCCTCATGCCTCTTTCTAAACCCCTCTTCCCCCTTTTTGCTTCCTCTTACCTCTTTCTGTAACTCTGTTGCTTCTTTCTGCAGTACTCTTGCTTCTTTCTGCACCTCTTAGCTTCTTTCTGTACCACTCGTGCTTCTTTCTGCACCCCTCTTCTCTCTTTCTGTACCCCTCTTGCCTCTTCCTGCACCTCTGTTCCTTCTTTCTGCACTTCTTTTGTTTCCTTCTGCACCTCTCTTGCTTCTTTCTGCACCCCTCTTGCCACTTTCTCCACACCTGTTCCCCTTTTTGCATCTCTGCTGCTTCTTTCTGCACTTCTCTTGCCTCTTTCTCCGCTCCTCATTCCTCTTTCTGCACCTTTCTTACTTCTTTCTGTACTTCTTTTGTTTCTTCCTGCACCTCTCACTTCTTTCTGCACCCCTTTTGCCTTTTTCTGCACCTCTGTTCCTTCTTTCTGCACCTCTTTGCTTCTTTCTGAGCCACTGCTGCTTCTTTCTGCACCCCTCTTGCCTCTTTCTGCACCCCTTTTGCCTCTTTCTGCACCTCTGTTCCCTCTTTCTGCTCTTCTTTTGTTTCTTTCTGCACCTCTCTTGCTTCTTTCTGCCCCCCTCTTGCCACTTTCTCCACCCCTGTTCCCCTTTTTGCATCTCTGCTGCTTCTTTCTGCACTTCTCTTGCCTCTTTCTCCGCTCCTCATTCCTCTTTCTGCACCTTTGTTACTTCTTTCTGCACTACAATTGCTTCTTTCTACAACTCTTTGCTTTTTTCTGCAACACTCGTGCTTCTTTCTGCACCCCTCTTCCCTCTTTCTGCACCCTCTTGCCTCTTTCTGCACCTCTGTTCCTTCTTTCTGCACTTATTTTGTTTCTTTCTGCACCTCTCTTACTTCTTTCTGCACCCCTCTTGCCACTTTCTCCACCCCTGTTCCCCCTTTTTGCACCTCTGTTGCTTCTTTCTGCACTTCTGTTGCTTCTTTCTGCTCCTCTGTCCCTTCTTTCTGCAACCCTTGTGCCTCTTTCTGCACCCCTCTTCCCTTTTTCTGCACTCCTCTTGCCTCTTTCTGCACCTCTGTTCCTTCTTTCTATACTTCTTTTGTTTCTTTCTGCACATCTCTTGCTTTTTCTGCACCCCTCGTGCCTCTTTCTGCACACCTCTTCCCTATTTCTTCACCCCTGTTGCCTCTTTCTGCACCTCTGTTCCTTCTTTCTGCAGTTGTTTTGTTTCTTTCTGCACATCTCTTGCTTCTTTCTGCACCCCTCGTGCCTCTTTCTGCACACCTCTTCCCCCTTTTTGCACCCCTCTTACCACTTTCTGCACCTCTGTTGCTTCTTTCTGCAGTACTCTTGCTTCTTTCTGCACCTCTTAGCTTCTTTCTGAGCCACTCTTGCTTCTTTCTGCAAGGCTCTTCCCTCTTTCTCACCCCTCTTGCTTCTTTCTGCAGCTCTGTTCCTTCTCTCTGCTCTTCTTTTGTTTCTTTCTGCACCTCTCTTTATTCTTTCTGCACCGCTCTTGCCACTTTCTCCACCCCTGTTCCCCCTTTTTGCATCTCTGTTGCTTCTTTCTGCACTTCTCTTTCCTCTTTCTCTGCCCCTCATCCCTCTTTCTGCACCTCTGTTGCTTCTTTCTGCACTACTCTTGCTTCTTTCTGCGCCTCTGGTCTTCTTTCTGTACCACTCGTGCTTCTTTCTGCACCCCTCTTTCTGCACCCCTCTTGCTTCTTTCTGCACCTCTGTTCCTTCTTTCTGCACTTATTTTGTTTCTTTTTGCACCTCTCTTTATTCTTTCTGCACCCCTCTTGCTACTTTCTCCACCCCTTTTCCCCTTTTTGCATCTCTATTGCTACTTTCTGCACTTCTCTTGCCTCTTTCTCCGCCCCTCATCCCTCATTCTGCACCTCTGTTGCTTCTTTCTGTACCCCTCTTCCTCCTTTTGCACCCCTCTTACCTCCTTCTGCAACTCTGTTGCTTCTTTCTGCAGTACTCTTGCTTCTTTCTGTACCTCTTAACTTCTTTCAGAGACACTCTTGCTTCTTTCTGCACCGCTCTTCCCTCTTTCTGCACCCCTCTTGCTTCTTTCTGCACCTCTGTCCCTTCTTTCTGCTCTTCTTTTGTACTTTTCTGCACCTCTCTTTATTCTTTCTGCACCCCTCTTGCCACTTTCTCCATCCCTGTTCCCCCTTTTTGCATCTCTGTTGCTTCTTTCAGCACTTCTCTTGCCTCTTTCTCCACCCCTCATCCCTCTTTCTGTACCTCTGTTGTCTCTTTCTGCACTACTCTTGCTTCTTTCTGCACCACTTTGCTTCTTTCTGTAGCACTCGTGCTTCTTTCTGCACACCTCTTCCCTCTTTCTGCACCCCTCTTGCCTCTTCCTGCACCTCTGTTCCTTCTTTCTGCACTTCTTTTGTTTCCTTCTGCACCTCTCTTGCTTCTTTCTGCACCCCTCTTGCCACTTTCTCCACCCTTGTTCCCCCTTTTTGCATCTCTGTTGCTTCTTTCTGCACATGTCTTGCCTCTTTCTGCACCTCTGTTCCTTCTTACTGTACTTCTTTTGTTTCTTTCTGCACCTCTCGCTTCTTTCTGCACCCCTTTTCCCTTTTTCTCCACCCCTCTTTCTGCACCCCTCTTGCCTTTTTCTGCACGTCTGTTCCTTCTTTCTGTACCTTTCTGCTTCTTTCTGCACCAATGCTGCTTCTTTCTGCACCCCTCTTGCCTCTTTCTGCACCTCTGTTCCCTCTTTCTGCTCTTCTTTTATTTCTTTCTGAACCTCTCTTGCTTCTTTCTGCCCCCCTCTTGCCACTTTCTCCACCCCTGTTCCCCCTTTTTGCATCTCTGTTGCTTCTTTCTGCACTTCTCTTGCCTCTTTCTCCACCCCTCATCCCTCTTTCTGCACCTCTGTTGCTTCTTTCTGCACTACACTTGCTTCTTCCTGCAACTCTTTGCTTTTTTCTGCACCACTCGTGCTTCTTTCTGTACCCCTCTTCCCTCTTTCTGCACCCCTCTTGCCTCTTTCTGCACCTCTGTTCCTTCTTTCTGCACTTATTTTGTTTCTTTCTGCACTCTCTTGCTTCTTTCTGCACCCTCTTGCCACTTTGTCCACCCCTGTTCTTTTTTTTTTTGCATTTCGGTTGCTTCTTTCTGCACTTCTCTAGCCTCTTTCTCCACCCTCATCCCTCTTTCTGCCCCTCTTTTGCTTCTTTCTGCACTTCTCTTGCTTCTTTCTGCTCCTCTGTCCCTTCTTTCTGCAACCCTTGTGCATCTTTCTGCACCATCTTCCCTCTTTCTGCTCCCCTCTTGCCTCTTTCTGCTCCTCTGTTCCTTCTTTCTATACTTCTTTTGTTTCTTTCTGCAGCTCTCTTGCTTCTTTCTGCCGCCCTTGCCTCTTTCTCCACCCCTCTTCCCTATATCTTCACCCCTGTTGCCTCTTTCTGCACGTCTGTTCCGTCTTTCTGCAATTTTTTTGTTTCTGTCTGCACATCTCTTGCTTCTTTCTGCACCCCTCGTGCCTCTTTCTGCATACCTCTTCCCCCTTTTTGCACCCCTCATCCATCATTCTGCACCTCTGTTGCTTCTTTTTGCACCCCTCGTGCCTCTTTCTGCACCCCTCTTCCCCTTTTTGCACCCCTCTTACCTCTTTCTGCAACTCTGTTGCTTTTTTCTACACCTCTGTTCCTTCTTTCTGCTCCTTTTTGTTACTTTCTGCACTCTCTTTATTCTTTCCGCACCCCTCTTGCCACTTTCTCCACCCCTGTTCCCCCTTTCTTTCTGCACTTCTCTTGCCTCTTTCTCTGCCCCTCATCCCTCTTTCTGCACCTCTGTTGCTTCTTTCTGCACTACTCTTGCTTCTTTCTGCACCTCTTTGCTTCTTTCTTTACCACTTGTGCTTCTTTCTGCACCCTCTTCCCTCTTTCTGCACACCTCTTCCCTCTTCCTGCACCTCTGTTCCTTCTTTCTGCACTTCTTTTGTTTCCTTCTGCACCTCTCTTGCTTCTTTCTGCACCCGCTTGCCACTTTCTCCACCCTTGTTCCACCTTTTTGCATCTCTGTTGCTTCTTTCTTCACTTGTCTTGCCTCTTTACCACCCCTCTTGCCTCTTTCTGCATCTCTGTTCCTTCTTTCTGTACTTCTTTGTTTCTTTCTGCACCTCTCACTACTTTCTGAACCCCTTTTCCTTTTTCTGCACCCTCTTCCCTCTTTATACCCCTCTTGCCTTTTCTGCACCTCTGTTCCTTCTTTCTGCACCTCTTTGCTTCTTTCTGCACCACTGCTACTTCATTCTGGACCCCTCTTCCCTCTTTCTGCACCCCTTTTGCCTCTTTCTGCACCTCTGTTCCCTCTTTCTGCTCTTCTTTTGTTTCTTTCTGCACCTCTCTTGCTTCTTTCTGCCCCCCTCTTGCCACTTTCTCCACCCCTGTTCACTCTTTCTGCATTTCTGTATCTCTCTTGCCTCTTTCTCCACCCCTCATCCCTCTTTCTGCACCCCTCTTGCCTCTTTCTGCACCCCTCTTGCCTCTTTCTGCACCTCTGTTCCTTCTTTCTGCACTTCTTTTATTTCTTTCTGCACCTCTCGCTTCTTTCTGTACCCTTTTGCCTTTTTCTGTACCCTCTTGCCTCTTTCTGCACCCCTCTTGCCTTTTCTGCACCTCTGTTCCTTTTTCTGCACCCATCTTCCCTCTTTCTGCACCCCTCTTGCCTCTTTCTGCACCTCTGTTCCTTCTATCTGCTCTTCTTTTGTTTCTTTCTGCACCACCCTTGCTTCTTTCAGCAACTCTTTGCTTCTTTCTGCCACTCATGCTTATTTCTGCACCCCTCTTCCCTCTTTCTGCACCCCTCTTGCCTCTTTCAGTACCTCTGTTCCTTCTTTTTGCACTTATTTTGTTTCTTTCTGCACATCTCTTGCTTCTTTCTGCACCCCTCTTGCCACTTTCTCCACCCCTGTTCCCCCTTTTTGCATTTCTGTTGCTTCTTTCTGCACTTCTCTTGCCTCTTTCTCCACACCTCATCCCTCTTTCTTCACCTCTGTTGCTTCTTTCTGCACTTCTCTTGCTTCTTTCTGCTCCTGTGACACTTTTTTCTGCAACCCTTGTGCCTCTTTCTGCACCCCTCTTCCCTCTTTCTGCACCCCTCTTGCCTCTTTCTGCACCTCTGTTCCTTCTTTCTGCACTTCTTTTGTTTTTCTGCACCTCTCTTGTTTCTTTCGGTATCCCGCTTGCTTCTTTCTCCACCCCACTTCCCCTTTCTGAATCTCTGTTGCTTCTTTTATGCATTTAGCTTGCTCCTTTCTGCACCTCTCTTGATTCTTTCTGCACCCCTCGTGCATCTTTCTGCACCCCTCTTCCCTCTTTTTCCATCCCTCTTTCTTCACCCCTGATGCCTCTTTCTGCACCTCTGTTGCTTCTTTCTGCAGTACTCTTGCTTCTTTCTGCACCGCTTTGCTTCTTTCTGCACCACTCTTGCTTCTTTCTGTGTCCCACTTCCTTCTTTCTGCACCCCTCTTGCTTCTTTCTGCACCTCTGTTCGTTCTTTCTGCTCTTCTTTTGTTTCTTTCTGCACCACTCTTGCTTCTTTCTGCACCCTCTTGCCACTTTCTCCACCCCTGTTCCCCCTTTTTGCATCTCTGTTGCTTCTTTCTGCACTTCTCTTGCCTCTTTCTCCGCCTCTCATCCATTTTTCTGCACCTCTGTTGCTTCTTTCTGCACTACTCTTGCTTCTTTCTTCACCTCTTTGCTTCTTTCTGTACCACTCGTGCTTCTTTCTGCACCCCTCTTCCCTCTTTTTGCACCCCTCTTGCTTCTTTCTGCACCTCTGTTCCTTATCTCTGCTCTTCTTTTGTTTTTTCTGCACCTCTCTTTAATCTTTCTGCACCCCTCTTGCCACTTTCTCCACACCTGCTCCCCTTTTTGCACCTCTGTTGCTTCTTTCAGCACTACTCTTGCTCTTTCTGCAACTCTTTGCTTCTTTCTGCACCACTCGTGCTTCTTTCTGCACCTATGTTCCTTCTTTCTGCACTTCTTTTGTATCTTTCAGCACCACTCCTGCTTCTTTCTGCATCCCTCTTGCCTCTTTCTGCACCTCTGTTCTTTCTTTCTGCTATTCTTTTGTTTCTTTCTGCCCCTCTCTTGCTTCTTTCTGCACCCCTTTTGCCACTTTCTCCACCAATGTTCTCATACTTGCATTTCTGTCGCTTCTTTCCTCACCTCTCTAGCCTCTTTCTCCACCCCTCATCCCTCTTTCTGCACTCCTGTTGCTTCTTTCTGCACTTCTCCTGCCTCTTTCTCCGCTCCTCATTCCTCTTTCTGCACCTTTGTTGCTTCTTTCTGCACTACACTTGCTTCTTTCTACAACTCTTTGCTTTTCTGCAACTCGTGCTTCTTTCTGCACCCTCTTCCCTCTTTCTGCACACTCTTGCCTCTTTCTGCACCTCTGTTCCTTCTTTCTGCACTTATTTTGTTTCTTTCTGACCTCTCTTACTTCTTTCTGCACCCCTCTTGCCACTTTCTCCACCCTGTTCCCCCTTTTTGCACCTCTGTTGCTTCTTTCTGCACTTCTCTTGCTTCTTTCTGCTCCTCTGTCCCTTCTTTCTGCAACCCTCTTCCCTCTTTCTGCACCCCTCTTCCCTCTTTCTGCACTCCTCTTGCCTCTTTCTGCACCTCTGTTGCTTCTTTCTGTACTTCTTTTGTTTCTTTCTGCACATCGCTTGCTTTTCTGCACCCCTCGTGCCTCTTTCTGCACACCTCTTCCCTATTTCTTCACCCTTGTTGCCTCTTTCTGCACCTCTGCTCCTTCTTTCTGCAATTGTTTTGTTTCTTTCTGCACATCTCTTGCTTCTTTCTGCACCCCTCGTGCCTCTTTCTGCACACCTCTTCCCCTTTTTGCACCCTCTTACCTCTTTTTGCACCTCTGTTGCTTCTTTCAGCACTACTCTTGCTCTTTCTGCAACTCTTTGCTTCTTTCTGCACCACTCGTGCTTCTTTCTGCACCTATGTTCCTTCTTTCTGCACTTCTTTTGTATCTTTCAGCACCACTCCTGCTTCTTTCTGCATCCCTCTTGCCTCTTTCTGCACCTCTGTTCTTTCTTTCTGCTATTCTTTTGTTTCTTTCTGCCCTCTCTTGCTTCTTTCTGCACCCCTCTTGCCACTTTCTCCACCCCTGTTCCCCCTTTTTGCATCTCTGTTGCTTCTTTCTGCACTTCTCTTACCTCTTTCTCCACCCCTCATCCCTCTTTCTGCACCTCTGTTGCTTCTTTCTGCACTACTCTTGCTTCTTTCTGCAACTCTTTGCTTCTTTCTGCACCACTCGTGCTTCTTTCTGCACCCCTCTTCCCTCTTTCTGTACCCCTCTTGCCTCTTTCTGCAACTCTGTTCTTTCTTTATGCACTTATTTTGTTTCTTTCTGTACCTCTCTTGCTTCTTTCTGCTCCTCTGTCCCTTCTTTCTGCAACCCTCTTCCCTCTTTCTGCACTCCTCTTGCCTCTTTCTGCACCTCTGTTGCTTCTTTCTGTACTTCTTTTGTTTCTTTCTGCACATCGCTTGCTTTTTCTGCACCCCTCGTGCCTCTTTCTGCACACCTCTTCCCTATTTCTTCACCCTTGTTGCCTCTTTCTGCACCTCTGCTCCTTCTTTCTGCAATTGTTTTGTTTCTTTCTGCACATCTCTTGCTTCTTTCTGCACCCCTCGTGCCTCTTTCTGCACACCTCTTCCCCCTTTTTGCACCCCTCTTACCTCTTTCTGCACCTCTGTTGCTTCTTTCTGCAGTACTCTTGCTTCTTTCTGCACCTCTTTACTTCTTTCTGAGCCACTCTTGCTTCTTTCTGCAAGGCTCTTCCCTCTTTCTCACCCCTCTTGCTTCTTTCTGCACCTCTGTTCCTTCTCTCTGCTCTTCTTTTGTTTCTTTCTGCACCTCTCTTTATTCTTTCTGCACCGCTCTTGCCACTTTCTCACCCCTGTTCCCCCTTTTCCATCTCTGTTGCTTCTTTCTGCACTTCTCTTTTCTCTTTCTCTGCCCCTCATCCCTCTTTCTGCACCTCTGTTGCTTCTTTCTGCACTACTCTTGCTTCTTTCTGCGTCTCTGGTCTTCTTTCTGTACCACTCGTGCTTCTTTCTGCACCCCTCTTCCCTCTTTCTGCACCCCTCTTGCATCTTTCTGCACCTCTGTTCCTTCTTTCTGCACTTCTTTTGTTTCTTTTGCACCTCTCTTTATTCTTTCTGCACCCCTCTTGCTACTTTCTCCACCCTGTTCCCCCTTTTTGCATCTCTATTGCTACTTTCTGCACTTCTCTTGCCTCTTTCTCCGCCCCTCATCCCTTATTCTGCACCTCTGTTGCTTCTTTCTGTACCCCTCATGCCTCTTTCTGTGCCCCTCTTCCCCCTTTTTGCACCCCTCTTGCCTCCTTCTGCAACTCTGTTGCTTCTTTCTGCAATACTCTTGCTTCTTTCTGTACCTCTTAGCTTCTTTATGAGACACTCTTGCTTCTTTCTGCACCGCTCTTCCCTCTTTCTGCACCCCTCTTGCTTCTTTCTGCACCTCTGTTCCTTCTTTCTGCTCTTCTTTTGTACTTTTCTGCACCTCTCTTTATTCTTTCTGCACCCCTCTTGCCACTTTCTCCATCCCTGTTCCCCTTTTTGCATCTCTGTTGCTTCTTTCAGCACTTCTCTTGCCTCTTTCTCCACCCTCATCCCTCTTTCTGCACCTCTGTTGCCTTTTTCTGCACTACTCTTGCTTCTTTCTGCACCACTTTGCTTCTTTCTGTAGCACTTGTGGTTCTTTCTGCACACCTCTTCCCTCTTTCTGCACCCCTCTTGCCTCTTCCTGCACCTCTGTTCCTTCTTTCTGCACTTCTTTTGTTTCCTTCTGCACCTCTCTTGCTTCTTTCTGCACCCCTCTTGCCACTTTCTCCACCCTTGTTCCCCCTTTTTGCATCTCTGTTGCTTCTTTCTGCACATGTCTTGCCTCTTTCTGCATCTCTGTTCCTTCTTTCTGTACTTCTTTTGTTTCTTTCTGCACCTCTCGCTTCTTTCTGCACCCTTTTCCTTTTTCCACCCCTCTTCCCTCTTTCTGCACCCCTCTTGCCTTTTTCTGCACCTTTGTTCCTTCTTTCTGTACCTCTTTGCTTCTTTCTGCACCAATGCTGCTTCTTTCTGTACCCCTCTTGCCTCTTTCTCCACCTCTGTTCCCTCTTTCTGCCCTTCTTTTGTTTCTTTCTGAACCTCTCTTGCTTCTTTCTGCACCCCTCTTGCCACTTTCTCCACCCTGTTCTCCCTTTTGCATCTCTGCTTCTTTCTGCACTTCTCTTGCCTCTTTCTCCACCCTCATCCCTCTTTCTGCACCTCTGTTGCTTATTTCTGCACTACACTTGCTTCTTTCTGCAACTCTTTGCTTTTTCTGCACCACTCGTGCTTCTTTCTGCACCCTCTTCCCTCTTTCTGCACCCCTCTTGCTTCTTTCTGCACCTCTGTTCCTTCTTTCTGCACTTATTTTGTTTCTTTCTGCACCTCTCTTGCTTCTTTTTGCACCCCTCTTGCCACTTTGTCCACCCCTGTTCTTTTTTTTTTGCATTTCGGTTGCTTCTTTCTGCACTTCTCTAGCCTCTTTCTCCACACCTCATCCCCCTTTCTGCACCTCTGTTGCTTCTTTCTGCACTTCTCTTGCTTCTTTCTGCTCCTCTGTCCCTTCTTTCTGCAACCCTTGTGCCTCTTTCTGCACCCCTCTTCCCTCTTTCTGCTCCCCTCTTGCCTCTTTCTGCACCTCTGTTCCTTCTTTCTGTACTTCTTTTGTTTCTTTCTGCAGCTCTCTTGCTTCTTTCTGCCCCCTTGCCTCTTTCTCCACCCTCTTCCCTATATCTTCACCCCTGTTGCCTCTTTCTGCCACGTCTGTTCCATCTTTCTGCAATTTTTGTTTCTGTCTGCACATCTCTTGCTTCTTTCTGCACCCTCGTGCCTCTTTCTGCATACCTCTTCCCCTTTTGCACCCCTCTTACCTCTTTCTGCACCTCTGTTGCTTCTTTCTGCAGTACTCTTGCTTCTTTCTGCACCTCTTAGCTTCTTTCTGAGCCACTCTTGCTTCTTTCTGCACTGCTCTTCCTCTTTCTTCACCCCTCTTGCTTCTTTCTGCACCTCTGTTCCTTCTCTCTGCTCTTCTATTGTTTCTTTCTGCACCTCTCTTTATTCTATCTGCACCCATCTTGCCACTTTCTCCACCCCTGTTCCCCCTTTTTGCATCTCTATTGCTTCTTTCTGCACTTCTCTTGCCTCTTTCTCTGCCCCTCATCCATCATTCTGCACCTCTGTTGCTTCTTTTTCCACCCCTCGTGCCTCTTTCTGCACCCCTCTTCCCCCTTTTTGCACCCCTCTTACCTCTTTCTGCAACTCTGTTGATTTTTTCTGCAGTACTCCTGCTTCTTTCTGCACCTCTTAGCTTCTTTCTGAGCCACTCTTGCTTCTTTCTTCACAGCTCTTCCCTCTTTCTGCACCCCTCTTGCTTCTTTCTGCACCTCTGTTCCTTCTTTCTGCTCTTTTTTTGTTTCTTTCTGCACCTCTCTTTATTCTTCCCGCACCCCTCTTGCCACTTTCTCCACCCCTGTTCCCCCTTTCTTTCTTCACTTCTCTTGCCTCTTTCTCTGCCCCTCATCCATCATTCTGCACCTCTGTTGCTTCTTCTTGCATCCCTCGTGCCTCTTTCTGCACCCCTCTTCCCCCTTTTTGCACCCCTCTTACCTCTTTCTGCAACTCTGTTGCTTTTTTCTGCAGTACTCTTGCTTCTTTCTGCACCTCTTAGCTTCTTTCTGAGCCACTCTTGCTTCTTTCTTCACCACTCTTCCCTCTTTCTGCACCCCTCTTGCTTCTTTCTGCACCTCTGTTCCTTCTTTCTGCTCTTCTTTTGTTTCTTTCTGCACCTCTCTTTATTCTTTCCGCACCCCTCTTGCCACTTTTTCCACCCCTGTTCCCCCTTTCTTTCTGCACTTCTCTTGCCTCTTTCTCCGCCCCTCATCCTTCTTTCTGCACCTCTGTTGCTTCTTTCTGCACTACTATTGCTTCTTTCTGCACCTCTTTGCTTCTTTCTTTACCACTTGTGCTTCTTTCTGCACCCTCTTCCTCTTTCTGCACCCCTCTTGCCTCTTCCTGCACCTCTGTTCCTTCTTTCTGCACTTCTTTTGTTTCATTCTGCACCTCTCTTGCTTCTTTCTGCACCCCTCTTGCCACTTTCTCCACCCTTGTTCTCCCTTTTGCATCTCTGTTGCTTCTTTCTGCACTTGTCTTGCCTCTTTACCACCCTCTTGCCTCTTTCTGCATCTCTGTTCCTTCTTTCTGTACTTCTTTTGTTTCTTTCTGCACCTCTCACTTCTTTCTGCACCCCTTTTTCCTTTTCTGCACCCTCTTCCTCTTTCTGCACCCTCTTGCCTTTTTCTGCACCTCTGTTCCTTCTTTCTGCACCTCTTTGCTTCTTTCTGCACCACTGCTGCTTCTTTCTGCACCCCTCTTCCCTCTTTCTGCCCCCCTCTTGCCACTTTCTCCACCCCTGTTTGCTCTTTTTGCATCTCTGTTGCTTCTTTCTGCACTTCTCTTACTACTTTCTCCACCCCTCATCCCTCTTTCTGCACCTCTGTTGCTTCTTTCTGCACCTCCTAGCTTCTTTCTGTACCACTCGTGCTTCTTTCTGCACCCCTCTTCACTCTTTCTGCACCCCTCTTGCCTCTTCCTGCACCTCTGTTCCTTCTTTCTGCACTTCTTTTGTTTCCTTCTGTACCACTCGTGCTTCTTTCTACACCCCTCTTGCCACTTTCTCCACCCTTGTTCCCCCTTTTTGCATCTCTGTTGCTTCTTTCTGCTCTTGTCTTGCCTCTTTCTGCACCTCTGTTCCTTCTTTCTGTACTTCTTTTGTTTCTTTCTGTACCTCTTGCTTCTTTTTGCACCCCTCTTGCCTCTTTCTGCACCCCTCTTGCCTCTTTCTGCACCTCTGTTCCTTCTTTCTGCACCTCTTTGCTTCTTTCTGCACCACTGCTGCTTCTTTTTGCACCCCTCTTGCCTCTTTCTGCACCCCTCTTGCCTCTTTCTGCACCTCTGTTCCCTCTTTCTGCTTTTTTCTGCACCCCTCTTCCCTCTTTCTGCACCCCTCTTGACTTTTTCTGCACCTCTGTTCCTTCTTTCTGTACCTTTTTGCATCTTTCTGCACCACTGCTGCTTCTTTTTGCACATCTCTTGCCTCTTTCTGCAGTACTCTTGCTTCTTTCTGCACCTCTTAGCTTCTTTCTGAGCCACTCTTGCTTCTTTCTGCACTGCTCTTCCCTCTTTCTTCACCCCTCTTGCTTCTTTCTGCACCTCTGTTCCTTCTCTCTGCTCTTCTATTGTTTCTTTCTGCACCTCTCTTTATTCTATCTGCACCCATCTTGCCACTTTCTCCACCCTGTTCCCCCTTTTGCATCTCTATTGCTTCTTTCTGCACTTCTCTTGCCTCTTTCTCTGCCCCTCATCCATCATTCTGCACCTCTGTTGCTTCTTTTCCACCCCTCGTGCCTCTTTCTGCACCCCTCTTCCCCCTTTTGCACCCCTCTTACCTCTTTCTGCAACTCTGTTGATTTTTCTGCAGTACTCCTGCTTCTTTCTGCACCTCTTAGCTTCTTTCTGAGCCACTCTTGCTTCTTTCTTCACAGCTCTTCCCTCTTTCTGCACCCCTCTTGCTTCTTTCTGCACCTCTGTTCCTTCTTTCTGCTCTTTTTTGTTTCTTTCTGCACCTCTCTTTATTCTTCCTGCACCCCTCTTGCCACTTTCTCCACCCCTGTTCCCCCTTTCTTTCTTCACTTCTCTTGCCTCTTTCTCTGCCCCTCATCCATCATTCTGCACCTCTGTTGCTTCTTCTTGCATCCTCGTGCCTCTTTCTGCACCCCTCTTCCCCCTTTTTGCACCCCTCTTACCTCTTTCTGCAACTCTGTTGCTTTTTCTACAGTACTCTTGCTTCTTTCTGCACCTCTTAGCTTCTTTCTGAGCCACTCTTGCTTCTTTCTTCACCACTCTTCCCTCTTTCTGCACCCCTCTTGCTTCTTTCTGCACCTCTGTTCCTTCTTTCTGCTCTTCTTTTGTTTCTTTCTGCACCTCTCTTTATTCTTTCCGCACCCCTCTTGCCACTTTTTCCACCCCTGTTCCCCCTTTCTTTCTGCACTTCTCTTGCCTCTTTCTCCGCCCCTCATCCCTCTTTCTGCACCTCTGTTGCTTCTTTCTGCACTACTATTGCTTCTTTCTGCACCTCTTTGCTTCTTTCTTTACCACTTGTGCTTCTTTCTGCACCCCTCTTCCCTCTTTCTGCACCCTCTTGCCTCTTCCTGCACCTCTGTTCCTTCTTTCTGCACTTCTTTTGTTTCATTCTGCACCTCTCTTGCTTCTTTCTGCACCCCTCTCGCCACTTTCTCCACCCTTGTTCTCCCTTTTTGCATCTCTGTTGCTTCTTTCTGCACTTGTCTTGCCTCTTTACCACCCCTCTTGCCTCTTTCTGCATCTCTGTTCCTTCTTTCTGTACTTCTTTTGTTTCTTTCTGCACCTCTCACTTCTTTCTGCACCCCTTTTTCCTTTTTCTGCACCCTCTTCCCTCTTTCTGCACCCCTCTTGCCTTTTTCTGCACCTCTGTTCCTTCTTTCTGCACCTCTTTGCTTCTTTCTGCACCACTGCTGCTTCTTTCTGCACCCCTCTTCCCTCTTTCTGCCCCCCTCTTGCCACTTTCTCCACCCCTGTTTGCTCTTTTTGCATCTCTGTTGCTTCTTTCTGCACTTCTCTTACTACTTTCTCCACCCCTCATCCCTCTTTCTGCACCTCTGTTGCTTCTTTCTGCACCTCCTAGCTTCTTTCTGTACCACTCGTGCTTCTTTCTGCACCCCTCTTCACTCTTTCTGCACCCTCTTGCCTCTTCCTGCACCTCTGTTCCTTCTTTCTGCACTTCTTTTGTTTCCTTCTGTACCACTCGTGCTTCTTTCTACACCCCTCTTGCCACTTTCTCCACCCTTGTTCCCCTTTTTGCATCTCTGTTGCTTCTTTCTGCTCTTGTCTTGCCTCTTTCTGCACCTCTGTTCCTTCTTTCTGTACTTCTTTTGTTTCTTTCTGTACCTCTTGCTTCTTTTTGCACCCCTCTTGCCTCTTTCTGCACCCCTCTTGCCTCTTTCTGCACCTCTGTTCCTTCTTTCTGCACCTCTTTGCTTCTTTCTGCACCACTGCTGCTTCTTTTGCACCCCTCTTGCCTCTTTCTGCACCCCTCTTGCCTCTTTCTGCACCTCTGTTCCCTCTTTCTGCTTTTTTCTGCACCCCTCTTCCCTCTTTCTGCACCCCTCTTGACTTTTTCTGCACCTCTGTTCCTTCTTTCTGTACCTTTTTGCATCTTTCTGCACCACTGCTGCTTCTTTTGCACATCTCTTGCCTCTTTCTGCACCCCTCTAGCCTCTTTCTGCACCTCTGTTCCCTCTTTCTGCTCTTCTTTTGTTTCTTTCTGCGCCTCTCTTGCTTGCTTCTTTCTGCCCCCTCTTGCCACTTTCTCCACCCCTGTTCCCCCTTTTTGCATCTCTGTTGCTTCTTTCTGCACTTCTCTTGCCTCTTTCTCCACCCCTCATCCCTCTCTCTGCACCTCTGTGGCTTCTTTCTGCACTACGCTTGCTTCTTTCTGCACCTCTTTGCTTCTCTATGTACAACTCGTGCTTCTTATTGTACCCCTCTTCCCTCTTTTTGCACCCCTCTTGCTTCTTTCTGCACCTCTGTTCCTCCTTTCTGCTCTTCTTTTGTTTCTTTCTGCACCTCTCTTTATTCTTTCTGCACCCCTCTTGCCACTTTCTCCACCTCTGTTCCCCCTTTTTGCATCTCTATTGCTACTTTCTGCACTTCTCTTGCCTCTTTCTCTGCCCCTCATCCCTCATTCTGCACTTCTGGTGCTTCTTTCTGCACCCCTCATGCCTCTTTCTAAACCCCTCTTCCCCCTTTTTGCTTCCTCTTACCTCTTTCTGTAACTCTGTTGCTTCTTTCTGCAGTACTCTTGCTTCTTTCTGCACCTCTTAGCTTCTTTCTGTACCACTCGTGCTTCTTTCTGCACCCCTCTTCCCTCTTTCTGTACCCCTCTTGCCTCTTCCTGCACCTCTGTTCCTTCTTTCTGCACTTCTTTTGTTTCCTTCTGCACCTCTCTTGCTTCTTTCTGCACCCCTCTTGCCACTTTCTCCACACCTGTTCCCCTTTTTGCATCTCTGTTGCTTCTTTCTGCACTTCTCTTGCCTCTTTCTCCACCCCTCATCCCTCTTTCTGCACCTCTGTTGCTTCTTTCTGCACTACACTTGCTTCTTCCTGCAACTCTTTGCTTTTTTCTGCACCACTCGTGCTTCTTTCTGTACCCCTCTTCCCTCTTTCTGCACCCCTCTTGCCTCTTTCTGCACCTCTGTTCCTTCTTTCTGCACTTATTTTGTTTCTTTCTTGCACCTCTCTTGCTTCTTTCTGCACCCTCTTGCCACTTTGTCCACCCTGTTCTTTTTTTTTTTGCATTTCGGTTGCTTCTTTCTGCACTTCTCTAGCCTCTTTCTCCACCCTCATCCCTCTTTCTGCCCCTCTTTGCTTCTTTCTGCACTTCTCTTGCTTCTTTCTGCTCCTCTGTCCCTTCTTTCTGCAACCCTTGTGCATCTTTCTGCACCCATCTTCCCTCTTTCTGCTCCCCTCTTGCCTCTTTCTGCTCCTCTGTTCCTTCTTTCTATACTTCTTTTTGTTTCTTTCTGCAGCTCTCTTGCTTCTTTCTGCCGCCCTTGCCTCTTTCTCCACCCCTCTTCCCTATATCTTCACCCCTGTTGCCTCTTTCTGCACGTCTGTTCCGTCTTTCTGCAATTTTTTGTTTCTGTCTGCACATCTCTTGCTTCTTTCTGCACCCTCGTGCCTCTTTCTGCATACCTCTTCCCCTTTTTGCACCCCTCATCCATCATTCTGCACCTCTGTTGCTTCTTTTTGCACCCCTCGTGCCTCTTTCTGCACCCCTCTTCCCCCTTTTTGCACCCCTCTTACCTCTTTCTGCAACTCTGTTGCTTTTTTCTGCACCTCTGTTCCTTCTTTCTGCTCCTTTTTTGTTACTTTCTGCACCTCTCTTTATTCTTTCCGCACCCCTCTTGCCACTTTCTCCACCCCTGTTCCCCCTTTCTTTCTGCACTTCTCTTGCCTCTTTCTCTGCCCCTCATCCCTCTTTCTGCACCTCTGTTGCTTCTTTCTGCACTACTCTTGCTTCTTTCTGCACCTCTTTGCTTCTTTCTTTACCACTTGTGCTTCTTTCTGCACCCCTCTTCCCTCTTTCTGCACACCTCTTCCCTCTTCCTGCACCTCTGTTCCTTCTTTCTGCACTTCTTTTGTTTCCTTCTGCACCTCTCTTGCTTCTTTCTGCACCCGCTTGCCACTTTCTCCACCCTTGTTCCACCTTTTTGCATCTCTGTTGCTTCTTTCTTCACTTGTCTTGCCTCTTTACCACCCCTCTTGCCTCTTTCTGCATCTCTGTTCCTTCTTTCTGTACTTCTTTTGTTTCTTTCTGCACCTCTCACTACTTTCTGAACCCCTTTTTCCTTTTTCTGCACCCTCTTCCCTCTTTATACCCCTCTTGCCTTTTTCTGCACCTCTGTTCCTTCTTTCTGCACCTCTTTGCTTCTTTCTGCACCACTGCTACTTCATTCTGGACCCCTCTTCCCTCTTTCTGCACCCCTTTTGCCTCTTTCTGCACCTCTGTTCCCTCTTTCTGCTCTTCTTTTGTTTCTTTCTGCACCTCTCTTGCTTCTTTCAGCCCCCCTCTTGCCACTTTCTCCACCCCTGTTCACTCTTTCTGCATTTCTGTATCTCTCTTGCCTCTTTCTCCACCCCTCATCCCTCTTTCTGCACCCCTCTTGCCTCTTTCTGCACCCCTCTTGCCTCTTTCTGCACCTCTGTTCCTTCTTTCTGCACTTCTTTTATTTCTTTCTGCACCTCTCGCTTCTTTCTGTACCCCTTTTGCCTTTTTCTGTACCCTCTTGCCTCTTTCTGCACCCCTCTTGCCTTTTTCTGCACCTCTGTTCCTTTTTTCTGCACCCCTCTTCCCTCTTTCTGCACCCCTCTTGCCTCTTTCTGCACCTCTGTTCCTTCTATCTGCTCTTCTTTTGTTTCTTTCTGCACCACCCTTGCTTCTTTCAGCAACTCTTTTGCTTCTTTCTGCACCACTCATGCTTATTTCTGCACCCCTCTTCCCTCTTTCTGCACCCCTCTTGCCTCTTTCAGTACCTCTGTTCCTTCTTTTTGCACTTATTTTGTTTCTTTCTGCACATCTCTTGCTTCTTTCTGCACCCCTCTTGCCACTTTCTCCACCCCTGTTCCCCCTTTTTGCATTTCTGTTGCTTCTTTCTGCACTTCTCTTGCCTCTTTCTCCACACCTCATCCCTCTTTCTTCACCTCTGTTGCTTCTTTCTGCACTTCTCTTGCTTCTTTCTGCTCCTCTGACACTTTTTTCTGCAACCCTTGTGCCTCTTTCTGCACCCCTCTTCCCTCTTTCTGCACCCCTCTTGCCTCTTTCTGCACCTCTGTTCCTTCTTTCTGCACTTCTTTTGTTTTTCTGCACCTCTCTTGTTTCTTTCGGTATCCCGCTTGCTTCTTTCTCCACCCCACTTCCCCTTTCTGAATCTCTGTTGCTTCTTTTATGCATTTAGCTTGCTCCTTTCTGCACCTCTCTTGATTCTTTCTGCACCCCTCGTGCATCTTTCTGCACCCCTCTTCCCTCTTTTTCCATCCCTCTTTCTTCACCCCTGATGCCTCTTTCTGCACCTCTGTTGCTTCTTTCTGCAGTACTCTTGCTTCTTTCTGCACCGCTTTGCTTCTTTCTGCACCACTCTTGCTTCTTTCTGTGTCCCACTTCCTTCTTTCTGCACCCCTCTTGCTTCTTTCTGCACCTCTGTTCGTTCTTTCTGCTCTTCTTTTGTTTCTTTCTGCACCACTCTTGCTTCTTTCTGCACCCCTCTTGCCACTTTCTCCACCCCTGTTCCCCCTTTTTGCATCTCTGTTGCTTCTTTCTGCACTTCTCTTGCCTCTTTCTCCGCCTCTCATCCATTTTCTGCACCTCTGTTGCTTCTTTCTGCACTACTCTTGCTTCTTTCTTCACCTCTTTGCTTCTTTCTGTACCACTCGTGCTTCTTTCTGCACCCCTCTTCCCTCTTTTTGCACCCTCTTGCTTCTTTCTGCACCTCTGTTCCTTATCTCTGCTCTTCTTTTGTTTTTCTGCACCTCTCTTTAATCTTTCTGCACCCCTCTTGCCACTTTCTCCACACCTGCTCCCCCTTTTTGCACCTCTGTTGCTTCTTTCAGCACTACTCTTGCTCTTTCTGCAACTCTTTGCTTCTTTCTGCACCACTCGTGCTTCTTTCTGCACCTATGTTCCTTCTTTCTGCACTTCTTTTGTATCTTTCAGCACCACTCCTGCTTCTTTCTGCATCCCTCTTGCCTCTTTCTGCACCTCTGTTCTTTCTTTCTGCTATTCTTTTGTTTCTTTCTGCCCCTCTCTTGCTTCTTTCTGCACCCCTTTTGCCACTTTCTCCACCAATGTTCTCATACTTGCCTTTCTGTCGCTTCTTTCCTCACCTCTCTAGCCTCTTTCTCCACCCCTCATCCCTCTTTCTGCACTCCTGTTGCTTCTTTCTGCACTTCTCCTGCCTCTTTCTCCGCTCCTCATTCCTCTTTCTGCACCTTTGTTGCTTCTTTCTGCACTACACTTGCTTCTTTCTACAACTCTTTGCTTTTTCTGCAACTCGTGCTTCTTTCTGCACCCTCTTCCCTCTTTCTGCACACTCTTGCCTCTTTCTGCACCTCTGTTCCTTCTTTCTGCACTTATTTTGTTTCTTTCTGCACCTCTCTTACTTCTTTCTGCACCCCTCTTGCCACTTTCTCCACCCCTGTTCCCCCTTTTTGCACCTCTGTTGCTTCTTTCTGCACTTCTCTTGCTTCTTTCTGCTCCTCTGTCCCTTCTTTCTGCAACCCTCTTCCCTCTTTCTGCACCCCTCTTCCCTCTTTCTGCACTCCTCTTGCCTCTTTCTGCACCTCTGTTGCTTCTTTCTGTACTTCTTTTGTTTCTTTCTGCACATCGCTTGCTTTTTCTGCACCCCTCGTGCCTCTTTCTGCACACCTCTTCCCTATTTCTTCACCCTTGTTGCCTCTTTCTGCACCTCTGCTCCTTCTTTCTGCAATTGTTTTGTTTCTTTCTGCACATCTCTTGCTTCTTTCTGCACCCTCGTGCCTCTTTCTGCACACCTCTTCCCCTTTTTGCACCCCTCTTACCTCTTTTTGCACCTCTGTTGCTTCTTTCAGCACTACTCTTGCTCTTTCTGCAACTCTTTGCTTCTTTCTGCACCACTCGTGCTTCTTTCTGCACCTATGTTCCTTCTTTCTGCACTTCTTTTGTATCTTTCAGCACCACTCCTGCTTCTTTCTGCATCCTCTCTTGCCTCTTTCTGCACCTCTGTTCTTTCTTTCTGCTATTCTTTTGTTTCTTTCTGCCCCTCTCTTGCTTCTTTCTGCACCCCTCTTGCCACTTTCTCACCCCTGTTCCCCCTTTTTGCATCTCTGTTGCTTCTTTCTGCACTTCTCTTACCTCTTTCTCCACCCTCATCCCTCTTTCTGCACCTCTGTTGCTTCTTTCTGCACTACTCTTGCTTCTTTCTGCAACTCTTTGCTTCTTTCTGCACCACTCGTGCTTCTTTCTGCGCCCCTCTTCCCTCTTTCTGTACCCCTCTTGCCTCTTTCTGCAACTCTGTTCTTTCTTTATGCACTTATTTTGTTTCTTTCTGTACCTCTCTTGCTTCTTTCTGCTCCTCTGTCCCTTCTTTCTGCAACCCTCTTCCCTCTTTCCGCACTCCTCTTGCCTCTTTCTGCACCTCTGTTGCTTCTTTCTGTACTTCTTTTGTTTCTTTCTGCACATCGCTTGCTTTTTCTGCACCCCTCGTGCCTCTTTCTGCACACCTCTTCCCTATTTCTTCACCCTTGTTGCCTCTTTCTGCACCTCTGCTCCTTCTTTCTGCAATTGTTTTGTTTCTTTCTGCACATCTCTTGCTTCTTTCTGCACCCCTCGTGCCTCTTTCTGCACACCTCTTCCCCCTTTTGCACCCCTCTTACCTCTTTCTGCACCTCTGTTGCTTCTTTCTGCAGTACTCTTGCTTCTTTCTGCACCTCTTTACTTCTTTCTGAGCCACTCTTGCTTCTTTCTGCAAGGCTCTTCCCTCTTTCTCACCCCTCTTGCTTCTTTCTGCACCTCTGTTCCTTCTCTCTGCTCTTCTTTTGTTTCTTTCTGCACCTCTCTTTATTCTTTCTGCACCGCTCTTGCCACTTTCTCCACCCCTGTTCCCCCTTTTTCCATCTCTGTTGCTTCTTTCTGCACTTCTCTTTTCTCTTTCTCTGCCCCTCATCCCTCTTTCTGCACCTCTGTTGCTTCTTTCTGCACTACTCTTGCTTCTTTCTGCGTCTCTGGTCTTCTTTCTGTACCACTCGTGCTTCTTTCTGCACCCCTCTTCCCTCTTTCTGCACCCCTCTTGCATCTTTCTGCACCTCTGTTCCTTCTTTCTGCACTTCTTTTGTTTCTTTTTGCACCTCTCTTTATTCTTTCTGCACCCCTCTTGCTACTTTCTCCACCCCTGTTCCCCCTTTTTGCATCTCTATTGCTACTTTCTGCACTTCTCTTGCCTCTTTCTCCGCCCCTCATCCCTTATTCTGCACCTCTGTTGCTTCTTTCTGTACCCCTCATGCCTCTTTCTGTACCCCTCTTCCCCCTTTTTGCACCCCTCTTACCTCCTTCTGCAACTCTGTTGCTTCTTTCTGCAGTACTCTTGCTTCTTTCTGTACCTCTTAGCTTCTTTATGAGACACTCTTGCTTCTTTCTGCACCTCTCTGCCCTCTTTCTGCACCCCTCATCCCTCTTTCTGCACCTCTGTTGCTTCTTTCTGCACTACACTTGCTTCTTCCTGCAACTCTTTGCTTTTTTCTGCACCACTCGTGCTTCTTTCTGTACCCCTCTTCCCTCTTTCTGCACCCCTCTTGCCTCTTTCTGCACCTCTGTTCCTTCTTTCTGCACTTATTTTGTTTCTTTCTGCACCTCTCTTGCTTCTTTCTGCACCCCTCTTGCCACTTTGTCCACCCCTGTTCTTTTTTTTTTTTGCATTTCGGTTGCTTCTTTCTGCACTTCTCTAGCCTCTTTCTCCACCCCTCATCCCTCTTTCTGCCCCTCTTTTGCTTCTTTCTGCACTTCTCTTGCTTCTTTCTGCTCCTCTGTCCCTTCTTTCTGCAACCCTTGTGCATCTTTCTGCACCCATCTTCCCTCTTTCTGCTCCCCTCTTGCCTCTTTCTGCTCCTCTGTTCCTTCTTTCTATACTTCTTTTGTTTCTTTCTGCAGCTCTCTTGCTTCTTTCTGCCGCCCTTGCCTCTTTCTCCACCCCTCTTCCCTATATCTTCACCCCTGTTGCCTCTTTCTGCACGTCTGTTCCGTCTTTCTGCAATTTTTTTGTTTCTGTCTGCACATCTCTTGCTTCTTTCTGCACCCCTCGTGCCTCTTTCTGCATACCTCTTCCCCCTTTTTGCACCCCTCATCCATCATTCTGCACCTCTGTTGCTTCTTTTTGCACCCCTCGTGCCTCTTTCTGCACCCCTCTTCCCCCTTTTTGCACCCTCTTACCTCTTTCTGCAACTCTGTTGCTTTTTTCTGCACCTCTGTTCCTTCTTTCTGCTCCTTTTTTGTTACTTTCTGCACCTCTCTTTATTCTTTCCGCACCCCTCTTGCCACTTTCTCCACCCCTGTTCCCCCTTTCTTTCTGCACTTCTCTTGCCTCTTTCTCTGCCCCTCATCCCTCTTTCTGCACCTCTGTTGCTTCTTTCTGCACTACTCTTGCTTCTTTCTGCACCTCTTTGCTTCTTTCTTTACCACTTGTGCTTCTTTCTGCACCCCTCTTCCCTCTTTCTGCACACCTCTTCCCTCTTCCTGCACCTCTGTTCCTTCTTTCTGCACTTCTTTTGTTTCCTTCTGCACCTCTCTTGCTTCTTTCTGCACCCCGCTTGCCACTTTCTCCACCCTTGTTCCACCTTTTTGCATCTCTGTTGCTTCTTTCTTCACTTGTCTTGCCTCTTTACCACCCCTCTTGCCTCTTTCTGCATCTCTGTTCCTTCTTTCTGTACTTCTTTTGTTTCTTTCTGCACCTCTCACTACTTTCTGAACCCCTTTTCCTTTTTCTGCACCCTCTTCCCTCTTTATACCCCTCTTGCCTTTTTCTGCACCTCTGTTCCTTCTTTCTGCACCTCTTTGCTTCTTTCTGCACCACTGCTACTTCATTCTGGACCCCTCTTCCCTCTTTCTGCACCCCTTTGCCTCTTTCTGCACCTCTGTTCCCTCTTTCTGCTCTTCTTTTGTTTCTTTCTGCACCTCTCTTGCTTCTTTCAGCCCCCTCTTGCCACTTTCTCCACCCCTGTTCACTCTTTCTGCATTTCTGTATCTCTCTTGCCTCTTTCTCCACCCCTCATCCCTCTTTCTGCACCCCTCTTGCCTCTTTCTGCACCCCTCTTGCCTCTTTCTGCACCTCTGTTCCTTCTTTCTGCACTTCTTTTATTTCTTTCTGCACCTCTCGCTTCTTTCTGTACCCCTTTTGCCTTTTCTGTACCCTCTTGCCTCTTTCTGCACCCCTCTTGCCTTTTCTGCACCTCTGTTCCTTTTTCTGCACCCCTCTTCCCTCTTTCTGCACCCCTCTTGCCTCTTTCTGCACCTCTGTTCCTTCTATCTGCTCTTCTTTTGTTTCTTTCTGCACCACTCTTGCTTCTTTCAGCAACTCTTTTGCTTCTTTCTGCACCACTCATGCTTATTTCTGCACCCCTCTTCCCTCTTTCTGCACCCCTCTTGCCTCTTTCAGTACCTCTGTTCCTTCTTTTTACACTTATTTTGTTTCTTTCTGCACATCTCTTGCTTCTTTCTGCACCCCTCTTGCCACTTTCTCCACCCCTGTTCCCCCTTTTTGCATTTCTGTTGCTTCTTTCTGCACTTCTCTTGCCTCTTTCTCCACACCTCATCCCTCTTTCTTCACCTCTGTTGCTTCTTTCTGCACTTCTCTTGCTTCTTTCTGCTCCTGTGACACTTTTTTCTGCAACCCTTGTGCCTCTTTCTGCACCCCTTCCCTCTTTCTGCACCCCTCTTGCCTCTTTCTGCACCTCTGTTCCTTCTTTCTGCACTTCTTTTGTTTTTTTCTGCACCTCTCTTGTTTCTTTCGGTATCCCGCTTGCTTCTTTCTCCACCCCACTTCCCCCTTTCTGAATCTCTGTTGCTTCTTTTATGCATTTAGCTTGCTCCTTTCTGCACCTCTCTTGATTCTTTCTGCACCCCTCGTGCATCTTTCTGCACCCCTCTTCCCTCTTTTTCCATCCCTCTTTCTTCACCCCTGATGCCTCTTTCTGCACCTCTGTTGCTTCTTTCTGCAGTACTCTTGCTTCTTTCTGCACCGCTTTGCTTCTTTCTGCACCACTCTTGCTTCTTTCTGTGTCCCACTTCCTTCTTTCTGCACCCCTCTTGCTTCTTTCTGCACCTCTGTTCGTTCTTTCTGCTCTTCTTTTGTTTCTTTCTGCACCACTCTTGCTTCTTTCTGCACCCTCTTGCCACTTTCTCCACCCTGTTCCCCCTTTTTGCATCTCTGTTGCTTCTTTCTGCACTTCTCTTGCCTCTTTCTCCGCCTCTCATCCATTTTTCTGCACCTCTGTTGCTTCTTTCTGCACTACTCTTGCTTCTTTCTTCACCTCTTTGCTTCTTTCTGTACCACTCGTGCTTCTTTCTGCACCCCTCTTCCCTCTTTTTGCACCCTCTTGCTTCTTTCTGCACCTCTGTTCCTTATCTCTGCTCTTCTTTTGTTTTTCTGCACCTCTCTTTAATCTTTCTGCACCCTCTTGCCACTTTCTCCACACCTGCTCCCCCTTTTGCACCTCTGTTGCTTCTTTCAGCACTACTCTTGCTCTTTCTGCACCACTCGTGCTTCTTTCTGCACCTATGTTCCTTCTTTCTGCACTTCTTTTGTATCTTTCAGCACCACTCCTGCTTCTTTCTGCATCCCTCTTGCCTCTTTCTGCACCTCTGTTCTTTCTTTCTGCTATTCTTTTGTTTCTTTCTGCCCCTCTCTTGCTTCTTTCTGCACCACTTTGCCACTTTCTCCACCAATGTTCCCATACTTGCATTTCTGTCGCTTCTTTCCTCACCTCTCTAGCCTCTTTCTCCACCCCTCATCCCTCTTTCTGCACTCCTGTTGCTTCTTTCTGCACTTCTCCTGCCTCTTTCTCCGCTCCTCATTCCTCTTTCTGCACCTTTGTTGCTTCTTTCTGCACTACACTTGCTTCTTTCTACAACTCTTTGCTTTTTTCTGCAACTCGTGCTTCTTTCTGCACCCCTCTTCCCTCTTTCTGCACACTCTTGCCTCTTTCTGCACCTCTGTTCCTTCTTTCTGCACTTATTTTGTTTCTTTCTGCACCTCTCTTACTTCTTTCTGCACCCCTCTTGCCACTTTCTCCACCCCTGTTCCCCCTTTTTGCACCTCTGTTGCTTCTTTCTGCACTTCTCTTGCTTCTTTCTGCTCCTCTGTCCCTTCTTTCTGCAACCCTCTTCCCTCTTTCTGCACCCCTCTTCCCTCTTTCTGCACTCCTCTTGCCTCTTTCTGCACCTCTGTTGCTTCTTTCTGTACTTCTTTTGTTTCTTTCTGCACATCGCTTGCTTTTTCTGCACCCCTCGTGCCTCTTTCTGCACACCTCTTCCCTATTTCTTCACCCTTGTTGCCTCTTTCTGCACCTCTGCTCCTTCTTTCTGCAATTGTTTTGTTTCTTTCTGCACATCTCTTGCTTCTTTCTGCACCCCTCGTGCTTCTTTCTGCACACTTCTTCCCCCTTTTTGCACCCCTCTTACCTCTTTCTGCACCTCTGTTGCTTCTTTCTGCAGTACTCTTGCTTCTTTCTGCACCTCTTAGCTTCTTTCTGAGCCACTCTTGCTTCTTTCTGCAAGGCTCTTCCCTCTTTCTCACCCCTCGTGCTTCTTTCTGCACCTCTGTTCCTTCTCTCTGCTCTTCTTTTGTTTCTTTCTGCACCTCTCTTTATTCTTTCTGCACCGCTCTTTCCACTTTCTCCACCCCTGTTCCCCCTTTTTCCATCTCTGTTGCTTCTTTCTGCACTTCTCTTTTCTCTTTCTCTGCCCCTCATCCCTCTTTCTGCACCTCTGTTGCTTCTTTCTGCACTACTCTTGCTTCTTTCTGCGTCTCTGGTCTTCTTTCTGTACCACTCGTGCTTCTTTCTGCACCCCTCTTCCCTCTTTCTGCACCCTCTTGCATCTTTCTGCACCTCTGTTCCTTCTTTCTGCACTTCTTTTGTTTCTTTTTGCACCTCTCTTTATTCTTTCTGCACCCCTCTTGCTACTTTCTCCACCCTGTTCCCCCTTTTTGCATCTCTATTGCTACTTTCTGCACTTCTCTTGCCTCTTTCTCCGCCCCTCATCCCTTATTCTGCACCTCTGTTGCTTCTTTCTGTACCCCTCATGCCTCTTTCTGTACCCTCTTCCCCCTTTTGTACCCCTCTTACCTCCTTCTGCAACTCTGTTGCTTCTTTCTGCAGTACTCTTGCTTCTTTCTGTACCTCTTAGCTTCTTTATGAGACACTCTTGCTTCTTTCTGCACCGCTCTTCCCTCTTTCTGCACCCTCTTGCTTCTTTCTGCACCTCTGTTCCTTCTTTCTGCTCTGCTTTTGTACTTTTCTGCACCTCTCTTTATTCTTTCTGCACCCCTCTTGCCACTTTCTCCATCCCTGTTCCCCCTTTTTGCATCTCTGTTGCTTCTTTCAGCACTTCTCTTGCCTCTTTCTCCACCCCTCATCCCTCTTTCTGCACCTCTGTTGCCTTTTTCTGCACTACTCTTGCTTCTTTCTGCACCACTTTGCTTCTTTCTGTAGCACTTGTGGTTCTTTCTGCACACCTCTTCCCTCTTTCTGCACCCCTCTTGCCTCTTCCTGCACCTCTGTTCCTTCTTTCTGCACTTCTTTTGTTTCCTTCTGCACCTCTCTTGCTTCTTTCTGCACCCCTCTTGCCACTTTCTCCACCCTTGTTCCCCCTTTTTGCATCTCTGTTGCTTCTTTCTGCACATGCCTTGCCTCTTTCTGCATCTCTGTTCCTTCTTTCTGTACTTTTTGTTTCTTTCTGCACCTCTCGCTTCTTTCTGCACCCCTTTTCCTTTTTTCCACCCTCTTCCCTCTTTCTGCACCCCTCTTGCCTTTTTCTGCACCTCTGTTCCTTCTTTCTGTACCTCTTTGCTTCTTTCTGCACCAATGCTGCTTCTTTCTGCACCCCTCTTGCCTCTTTCTGCACCTCTGTTCCCTCTTTCTGCTCTTCTTTTGTTTCTTTCTGAACCTCTCTTGCTTCTTTCTGCACCCCTCTTGCCACTTTCTCCACCCCTGTTCCCCCTTTTTGCATCTCTGTTGCTTCTTTCTGCACTTCTCTTGCCTCTTTCTCCACCCCTCATCCCTCTTTCTGCATCTCTGTTGCTTCTTTCTGCACCACTCGTGCTTCTTTCTGCACCCCTCTTGCCTCTTTCTGCACCCCTCTTGCTTCTTTCTGCACCTCTGTTGCTTCTTTCTGCACTTATTTTGTTTCTTTCTGCACCTCTCTTGCTTCTTTTTGCACCCCTCATGCCACTTTGTCCATCCCCTGTTCTTTTTTTTTGCATTTCGTTTGCTTCTTTCTGCACTTCTCTAGCCTCTTTCTCACACCTCATCCCCCTTTCTGCACCTCTGTTGCTTCTTTCTGCACTTCTCTTGCTTCTTTCTGCTCCTCTGTCCCTTCTTTCTGCAACCCTTGTGCCTCTTTCTGCACCCCTCTTCCCTCTTTCTGCTCCCCTCTTGCCTCTTTCTGCACCTCTGTTCCTTCTTTCTGTACTTCTTTTGTTTCTTTCTGCAGCTCTCTTGCTTCTTTCTGCCCTCTTGCCTCTTTCTCCACCCCTCTTCCCTATATCTTCACCCGTGTTGCCTCTTTCTGCACGTCTGTTCCATCTTTCTGCAATTTTTTTGTTTCTGTCTGCACATCTCTTGCTTCTTTCTGCACCCCTCGTGCCTCTTTCTGCATACCTCTTCCCCCTTTTTGCACCCCTCTTACCTCTTTCTGCACCTCTGTTGCTTCTTTCTGCAGTACTCTTGCTTCTTTCTGCACCTCTTAGCTTCTTTCTGAGCCACTCTTGCTTCTTTCTGCACTGCTCTTCCCTCTTTCTTCACCCCTCTTGCTTCTTTCTGCACCTCTGTCCCTTCTCTCTGCTCTTCTATTGTTTCTTTCTGCACCTCTCTTTATTCTATCTGCACCCATCTTGCCACTTTCTCCACCCCTGTTCCCCCTTTTTGCATCTCTATTGCTTCTTTCTGCACTTCTCTTGCCTCTTTCTCTGCCCCTCATCCATCATTCTGCACCTCTGTTGCTTCTTTTTCCACCCCTCGTGCCTCTTTCTGCACCCCTCTTCCCCCTTTTTGCACTCCTCTTACCTCTTTCTGCACCTCTGTTGATTTTTTCTGCAGTACTCCTGCTTCTTTCTGCACCTCTTAGCTTCTTTCTGAGCCACTCTTGCTTCTTTCTGCACAGCTCTTCCCTCTTTCTGCACCCCTCTTGCTTCTTTCTGCACCTCTGTTCCTTCTTTCTGCTCTTTTTTTGTTTCTTTCTGCACCTCTCTTTATTCTTCCCGCACCCCTCTTGCCACTTTCTCCACCCCTGTTCCCCTTTCTTTCTGCACTTCTCTTGCCTCTTTCTCTGCCCTCATCCATCATTCTGCACCTCTGTTGCTTCTTCTTGCATCCCTCGTGCCTCTTTCTGCACCCCTCTTCCCCTTTCGCACCCCTCTTACCTCTTTCTGCAACTCTGTTGCCTCTTTCTGCAGTACTCTTGCTTCTTTCTGCACCTCTTAGCTTCTTTCTGAGCCACTCTTGCTTCTTTCTTCACCGCTCTTCCCTCTTTCTGCACACCTCTTGCTTCTTTCTGCACCTCTGTTCCTTCTTTCTGCTCTTCTTTTGTTTCTTTCTGCACCTCTCTTTATTCTTTCCGCACCCCTCTTGCCACTTTCTCCACCCCTGTTCCCCCTTTCTTTCTGCACTTTTCTTGCATCTTCCTCCGCCCCTCATCCCTCTTTCTGCACCTCTGTTGCTTCTTTCTGCACTACTATTGCTTCTTTCTGCACCTCTTTGCTTCTTTCTTTACCACTTCTGCTTCTTTCTGCACCCCTCTTCCCTCTTTCTGCACCCCTCTTGCCTCTTCCTGCACCTCTGTTCCTTCTTTCTGCACTTCTTTTGTTTCATTCTGCACCTCTCTTGCTTCTTTCTGCACCCCTCTCGCCACTTTCTCCACCCTTGTTCTCCCTTTTTGCATCTCTGTTGCTTCTTTCTGCACTTGTCTTGCCTCTTTACCACCCCTCTTGCCTCTTTCTGCATCTCTGTTCCTTCTTTCTGTACTTCTTTTGTTTCTTTCTGCACCTCTCACTTCTTTCTGCACCCCTTTTTCCTTTTTCTGCACCCTCTTCCCTCTTTCTGCACCCCTCTTGCCTTTTTCTGCACCTCTGTTCCTTCTTTCTGCACCTCTTTGCTTCTTTCTGCACCACTGCTGCTTCTTTCTGCACCCCTCTTCCCTCTTTCTGCACCCCTTTTGCCTCTTTCTGTACCTCTGTTCCCTCTTTCTGCTCTTCTTTTGTTTCTTTCTGCACCTCTCTTGCTTCTTTCTGCCCCCCTCTTGCCACTTTCTCCACCCCTGTTTGCTCTTTTTGCATCTCTGTTGCTTCTTTCTGCACTTCTCTTACTACTTTCTCCACCCCTCATCCCTCTTTCTGCACCTCTGTTGCTTCTTTCTGCACCTCCTAGCTTCTTTCTGTACCACTCGTGCTTCTTTCTGCACCCCTCTTCACTCTTTCTGCACCCCTCTTGCCTCTTCCTGCACCTCTGTTCCTTCTTTCTGCACTTCTTTTGTTTCCTTCTGTACCTCTCTTGCTTCTTTCTGCACCCCTCTTGCCACTTTCTCCACCCTTGTTCCCCCTTTTTGCATCTCTGTTGCTTCTTTCTGCTCTTGTCTTGCCTCTTTCTGCACCTCTGTTCCTTCTTTCTGTACTTCTGTTGTTTATTTCTGTACCTCTTGCTTCTTTTTGCACCCCTCTTGCTTCTTTCTGCACCCCTCTTGCCTCTTTCTGCACCTCTGTTCCTTCTTTCTGCACCTCTTTGCTTCTTTCTGCACCACTGCTGCTTCTTTCTGCACCCCTCTTGCCTCTTTCTGCACCTCTGTTCCCTCTTTCTGCTTTTTTCTGCACCCCTCTTCCCTCTTTCTGCACCCCTCTTGACTTTTTCTGCACCTCTGTTCCTTCTTTCTGTACCTTTTTACTTCTTTCTGCACCACTGCTGCTTCTTTTTGCACCTCTCTTGCCTCTTTCTGCACCCCTCTTGCCTCTTTCTGCACCTCTGTTCCCTCTTTCTGCTCTTCTTTTGTTTCTTTCTGCGCCTCTCTTGCTTGCTTCTTTCTGCCCCCTCTTGCCACTTTCTCCACCCTGTTCCCCCTTTTTGCATCTCTGTTGCTTTTTCTGCACTTCTCTTGCCTCTTTCTCCACCCTCATCCCTCTCTCTCTGCACCTCTGTGGCTTCTTTCTGCACTACGCTTGCTTCTTTCTGCACCTCTTTGCTTCTCTCTGTACAACTCGTGCTTCTTATTGTACCCCTCTTCCTCTTTTTGCACCCCTCTTGCTTCTTTCTGCACCTCTGTTCCTCCTTTCTGCTCTTCTTTTGTTTCTTTCTGCACCTCTCTTTATTCTTTCTGCACCCCTCTTGCCACTTTCTCCACCTCTGTTCCCCCTTTTTGCATCTCTATTGCTACTTTCTGCACTTCTCTTGCCTCTTTCTCTGCCCCTCATCCCTCATTCTGCACTTCTGGTGCTTCTTTCTACACCCTCATGCCTCTTTCTGCACCCCTATTCCCCTTTTTGCTTCCTCTTACCTCTTTCTGTAACTCTGTTGCTTCTTTCTGCAGTACTCTTGCTTCTTTCTGCACCTCTTAGCTTCTTTCTGTACCACTCGTGCTTCTTTCTGCACCCCTCTTCCCTCTTTCTGCACCCCTCTTGCCTCTTCCTGCACCTCTGTTCCTTCTTTCTGCACTTCTTTTGTTTCCTTCTGCACCTCTCTTGCTTCTTTCTGCACTCCTCTTGCCACTTTGTCCACCCCAGTTCCCCCTTTTTGCATCTCTGTTCCTTCTTTCTGCACTTAGTTTGTTTCCTTCTGCACCTCTCTTGCTTCTTTCTGCACCCCTCTTGCCACTTTCTCCACCCCTGTTCCCCTTTTGCATCTCTGCTGCTTCTTTCTGCACCTCTCTTGCCTCTTTCTCCCTCCTCATTCCTCTTTCTGCACCTTTGTTACTTCTTTCTGTACTTCTTTTGTTTCTTCCTGCACCTCTCACTTCTTTCTGCACCCCTTTGCCTTTTTCTGCACCTCTGTTCCTTCTTTCTGTACCTCTCTTGCTTCTTTCTGAGCCACTGCTGCTTCTTTCTGCACCCCTCTTGCCTCTTTCTGCACCCTTTTGCCTCTTTCTGCACCTCTGTTCCCTCTTTCTGCTCTTCTTTTGTTTCTTTCTGCACCTCTCTTGCTTCTTTCTGCCCCCTCTTGCCACTTTCTCCACCCTGTTCCCCTTTTTGCATCTCTGCTGCTTCTTTCTGCACTTCTCTTGCCTCTTTCTCCGCTCCTCATTCCTCTTTCTGCACCTTTGTTACTTCTTTCTGCACTACAATTGCTTCTTTCTACAACTCTTTGCTTTTTCTGCAACACTCGTGCTTCTTTCTGCACCCTCTTCCCTCTTTCTGCACCCTCTTGCCTCTTTCTGCACCTCTGTTCCTTCTTTCTGCACTTATTTTGTTTCTTTCTGCACCTCTCTTACTTCTTTCTGCACTCTCTTGCCACTTTCTCCACCCCTGTTCCCCCTTTTTGCACCTCTGTTGCTTCTTTCTGCACTTCTGTTGCTTCTTTCTGCTCCTCTGTCCCTTCTTTCTGCAACCCTTGTGCCTCTTTCTGCACCCCTCTTCCCTTTTTCTGCACTCCTCTTGCCTCTTTCTGCACCTCTGTTCCTTCTTTCTATACTTCTTTGTTTCTTTCTGCACATCTCTTGCTTTTCTGCACCCTCGTGCCTCTTTCTGCACACCTCTTCCCTATTTCTTCACCCCTGTTGCCTCTTTCTGCACCTCTGTTCCTTCTTTCTGCAGTTGTTTTGTTTCTTTCTGCACATCTCTTGCTTCTTTCTGCACCCCTCGTGCCTCTTTCTGCACACCTCTTCCCCCTTTTTGCACCCCTCTTACCACTTTCTGCACCTCTGTTGCTTCTTTCTGCAGTACTCTTGCTTCTTTCTGCACCTCTTAGCTTCTTTCTGAGCCACTCTTGCTTCTTTCTGCAAGGCTCTTCCCTCTTTCTCACCCCCTCTTGCTTCTTTCTGCAGCTCTGTTCCTTCTCTCTGCTCTTCTTTTGTTTCTTTCTGCACCTCTCTTTATTCTTTCTGCACCGCTCTTGCCACTTTCTCCACCTCTGTTCCCCCTTTTTGCATCTATGTTGCTTCTTTCTGCACTTCTCTTTCCTCTTTCTCTGCCCCTCATCCCTCTTTCTGCACCTCTGTTGCTTCTTTCTGCACTACTCTTGCTTCTTTCTGCGCCTCTGGTCTTCTTTCTGTACCACTCGTGCTTCTTTCTGCACCCCTCTTCCCTCTTTCTGCACCCCTCTTGCCTCTTTCTGCACCTCTGTTCCTTCTTTCTGCACTTATTTTGTTTCTTTTTGCACCTCTCTTTATTCTTTCTGCACCCCTCTTGCTACTTTCTCCACCCCTGTTCCCCCTTTTTGCATCTCTATTGCTACTTTCTGCACTTCTCTTGCCTCTTTCTCCGCCCCTCATCCCTCATTCTGCACCTCTGTTGCTTCTTTCTGTACCCCTCATGCCTCTTTCTGTACCCCTCTTCCTCCTTTTTGCACCCCTCTTACCTCCTTCTGCAACTCTGTTGCTTCTTTCTGCAGTACTCTTGCTTCTTTCTGTACCTCTTAACTTCTTTCAGAGACACTCTTGCTTCTTTCTGCACCGCTCTTCCCTCTTTCTGCACCCCTCTTGCTTCTTTCTGCACCTCTGTCCCTTCTTTCTGCTCTTCTTTTGTACTTTTCTGCACCTCTCTTTATTCTTTCTGCACCCCTCTTGCCACTTTCTCCATCCCTGTTCCCCCTTTTTGCATCTCTGTTGCTTCTTTCAGCACTTCTCTTGCCTCTTTCTCCACCCTCATCCCTCTTTCTGTACCTCTGTTGTCTCTTTCTGCACTACTCTTGCTTCTTTCTGCACCACTTTGCTTCTTTCTGTAGCACTCTGTGCTTCTTTCTGCACACCTCTTCCCTCTTTCTGCACCCTCTTGCCTCTTCCTGCACCTCTGTTCCTTCTTTCTGCACTTCTTTTGTTTCCTTCTGCACCTCTCTTGCTTCTTTCTGCACCCCTCTTGCCACTTTCTCCACCCTTGTTCCCCTTTTTGCATCTCTGTTGCTTCTTTCTGCACATGTCTTGCCTCTTTCTGCACCTCTGTTCCTTCTTTCTGTACTTCTTTTGTTTCTTTCTGCACCTCTCGCTTCTTTCTGCACCCCTTTTCCCTTTTTCTCCACCCCTCTTCCCTCTTTCTGCACCCCTCTTGCCTTTTTCTGCACATCTGTTCCTTCTTTCTGTACCTCTCTGCTTCTTTCTGCACCAATGCTGCTTCTTTCTGCACCCCTCTTGCCTCTTTCTGCACCTCTGTTCCCTCTTTCTGCTCTTCTTTTGTTTCTTTCTGAACCTCTCTTGCTTCTTTCTGCCCCCCTCTTGCCACTTTCTCCACCCCTGTTCCCCCTTTTTGCATCTCTGTTGCTTCTTTCTGCACTTCTCTTGCCTCTTTCTCCACCCCTCATCCCTCTTTCTGCACCTCTGTTGCTTCTTTCTGCACTACACTTGCTTCTTCCTGCAACTCTTTGCTTTTTCTGCACCACTCGTGCTTCTTTCTGTACCCCTCTTCCCTCTTTCTGCACCCCTCTTGCCTCTTTCTGCACCTCTGTTCCTTCTTTCTGCACTTATTTTGTTTCTTTCTGCACCTCTCTTGCTTCTTTCTGCACCCCTCTTGCCACTTTGTCCACCTGTTCTTTTTTTTGCATTTCGGTTGCTTCTTTCTGCACTTCTCTAGCCTCTTTCTCCACCCCTCATCCCTCTTTCTGCACCTCTGTTGCTTCTTTCTGCACTTCTCTTGCTTCTTTCTGCTCCTCTGTCCCTTCTTTCTGCAACCCTTGTGCATCTTTCTGCACCCCTCTTCCCTCTTACTGCTCCCCTCTTGCCTCTTTCTGCACCTCTGTTCCTTCTTTCTATACTTCTTTTGTTTCTTTCTGCAGCTCTCTTGCTTCTTTCTGCCCCCTTGCCTCTTTCTCCACCCTCTTCCCTATATCTTCACCCCTGTTGCCTCTTTCTGCACGTCTGTTCCGTCTTTCTGCAATTTTTGTTTCTGTCTGCACACTCTTGCTTCTTTCTGCACCCCTCGTGCCTCTTTCTGCATACCTCTTCCCCCTTTTGCACCCCTCATCCATCATTCTGCACCTCTGTTGCTTCTTTTTGCACCCTCGTGCCTCTTTCTGCACCCTCTTCCCCCTTTTGCACCCCTCTTACCTCTTTCTGCAACTCTGTTGCTTTTCTACAGTACTCTTGCTTCTTTCTGCACCTCTTAGCTTCTTTCTGAGCCACTCTTGCTTCTTTCTGCACAGCTCTTCCCTCTTTCTGCACCCCTCTTGCTTCTTTCTGCACCTCTGTTCCTTCTTTCCCCGCCTTTTTGTTACTTTCTGCACCTCTCTTTATTCTTTCCAGCACCCCTCTTGCCACTTTCTCCACCCCTGTTCCCCTTTCTTTCTGCACTTCTCTTGCCTCTTTCTCCGCCCCTCATCCCTCTTTCTGCACCTCTGTTGCTTCTTTCTGCACTACTCTTGCTTCTTTCTGCACCTCTTTGCTTCTTTCTTTACCACTTGTGCTTCTTTCTGCACCCCTCTTCCCTCTTTCTGCACACCTCTTCCCTCTTCCTGCACCTCTGTTCCTTCTTTCTGCACTTCTTTTGTTTCCTTCTGCACCTCTCTTGCTTCTTTCTGCACCCGCTTGCCACTTTCTCCACCCTTGTTCCCCCTTTTGCATCTCTGTTGCTTCTTTCTGCACTTGTCTTGCCTCTTTACCACCCCTCTTGCCTCTTTCTGCATCTCTGTTCCTTCTTTCTGTACTCTTTTGTTTCTTTCTGCACCTCACACTACTTTCTGAACCCTTTTTCCTTTTTCTGCACCTCTTCCTCTTTATGCACCCTCTTGCCTTTTTCTGCACCTCTGTTCCTTCTTTCTGCACCTCTTTGCTTCTTTCTGCACCACTGCTACTTCATTCTGCACCCCTCTTCCCTCTTTCTGCACCCCTTTTGCCTCTTTCTGCACCTCTGTTCCCTCTTTCTGCTCTTCTTTTGTTTCTTTCTGCACCTCTCTTGCTTCTTTCTGCCCCCCTCTTGCCACTTTCTCCACCCCTGTTCACTCTTTCTGCATTTCTGTATCTCTCTTGCCTCTTTCTCCACCCCTCATCCCTCTTTCTGCACCCCTGTTGCTTCTTTCTGCACTTCTCCTGCTTCTTTCTGTAGCTTTGTCACTTCTTTCTGCAACCCATGTGCCTCTTTCTGCACCCCTCTTCCCTCTTTCTGCACCCCTCTTGCCTCTTTCTGCACCTCTGTTCCTTCTTTCTGCTCTTCTTTTGTTTCTTTCTGCAACTCTCTTTTTTCTTTCTGCACACCTTTTGCTTCTTTCTGCATCCCTCCTTCCTCTTTCACACTCCTCTTCCCTCTTTCTGCACCCCCTTGCCTCTTTCTGCACCTCTGTTCCTTCTTTCTGCACTTCTTTTGTTTCTTTCTGCACCTCTCTTGTTTCTTTCTGTATCCCTCTTGCCTCTTTCTCCACCCCTCTTTCTTCACCCCTGCTGCCTCGTTCTGCACCTCTGTTCCTAATTTCTGTACATATTCTGTTTCTTTCTGCAGCTCTCCTGCTTCTTTCTGACCCCCCTTGCCTCTTTCTCCACCCACTTCTCTATTTCTTCACCCCTGTTGCCTCTTTCTCCACCTCTGTTCCTTCTTTCTGCAATTTTTTTGTTTCTTTCCGCACATCTCTTGCTTCTTTCTGCACCAATGGTGCCTCTTTCTGCACACCTCTTTCCCCTTATTGCACCCCTCTTACCTCTTTCTGCACCTCTGTTGCTTCTTTCTGCAGTACTCTTGCTTCTTTCTGCACCTCTTAGCTTCTTTCTGAGCCACTCTTGCTTCTTTCTGCACCGCTCTTCCCTATTTCTGCACCCCTCTTGCTTCTTTCTGCACCTCCGTTCCTTCTCTCTGCTCTTCTTTTGTTTCTTTCTGCACCTCTCTTTATTCTTTCTGCACCCCTCTTGCCACTTTCTCCATACCTATTCCCCCTTTTTGCACCTCTGTTGCTTCTTTCTGCACTTCTCTTGCCTCTTTCTCCGCCCCTCATCCCTCTTTCTGCACCTCTGTTGCTTCTTTCTGCACTACTCTTGCTTCTTTCTGCACCTCTTTGCTTCTTTCTGTGCCACTCGTGCTTCTTTCTGCACCCCTCTTCCCTCTTTCTGCACCCCTCTTGCTTCTTTCTGCACCTCTGTTCCTTCTTTCTGCTCTTCCTTTGTTTCTTTCTACACCTCTCTTTATTCTTTCTGCACCCTTCTTGCCACTTTCTCCACCCCTGTTCCCCCCCTTTTTGCATCTCTATTGCTTCTTTCTGCACTTCTCTTGCCTCTTTCTCTGCCCCTCATCCCTCATTCTGCACCTCTGTTGCTTCTTTCTGCACACCTCGTGCCTCTTTCTGCACCCCTCTTCCCCCTTTTTGCATCCCTCTTGCCTCTTTCTGCACCTCTGTTCCCTCTTTCTGCTCTTCTTTTGTTTCTTTCTGCACCTCTCTTGCTTCTTTCTGCCCCCCTCTTGCCACTTTCTCCACCCCTGTTCCCCCTTTTTGCATCTCTGTTTCTTCTTTCTGCACTTCTCTTGCCTCTTTCTCCACCCCTCATCCCTCTTTCTGCACCTCTGTTGCTTATTTCTGCACTACACTTGCTTCTTTCTGCAACTCTTTGCTTTTTTCTGCACCACTCGTGCTTCTTTCTGCACCCCTCCTCCCTCTTTCTGCACCCCTCTTGCCTCTTTCTGCATCTCTGTTCCTTCTTTCTGCACTTATTTTGTTTCTTTCTGCACCTCTCTTGCTTATTTCTGCACCCCTCTTGCCACTTTCTCCACCCCTGTTCCCCTTTTTTGCATTTCGGTTGCTTCTTTCTGCACTTCTCTAGCCTCTTTCTCCACACCTCATCCCCCTTTCTGCACCTCTGTTGCTTCTTTCTGCACTTCTCTTGCTTCTTTGTGCTCCTCTGTCCCTTCTTTCTGGAACCCTTATGCCTCTTTCTGCACCCCTCTTCCCTCTTTCTGCTCCCCTCTTGCCTCTTTCTGCACCTCTGTTCCTTCTTTCTGTACTTCTTTTGTTTCTTTCTGCAGCTCTCTTGCTTCTTTCTGCCCCCCTTGCCTCTTTCTCCACCACTCTTCCCTATTTCTTCACCCCTGTTGCCTCTTTCTGCACCTCTGTTCCGTCTTTCTGCAATTTTTTTGTTTCTGTCTGCACATCTCTTGCTTTTTTCTGCATACCTCTTCCCCCTTTTTGCACACCTCTTACCTCTTTCTGCACCTCTGTTGCTTCTTTCTGCAGTACTCTTGCTTCTTTCTGCACCTCTTAGCTTCTTTCTGAGCCACTCTTGCTTCTTTCTGCACTGCCCTTCCCTCTTTCTGCACCCCTCTTGCTTCTTTCTGCACCTCTGTTCCTTCTCTCTGCTCTTCTTTTGTTTCTTTCTGCACCTCTCTTTATTCTATCTGCACCCCTCTTGCCACTTTCTCCACCCCTGTTCCCCCTTTTTGCATGTCTGTTGCTTCTTTCTGCACTTCTTTTGCCTCTTTCTCCGCCCCTCATCCCTCTTTCTGCACCTCTGTTGCTTCTTTCTTCACTATGCTTGCTTCTTTCTGCACCTCTTTGCTTCTTTCTGTACCACTCGTGCTTCTTTCAGTACCCCTCTTCCCTCTTTCTGCACCCCTCTTGCCTCTTTCTGCACATCTGTTCCTCCTTTCTGCTCTTCTTTTGTTTCTTTCTGCACCTCTCTTTATTCTTTCTGCACCCCTCTTGCCACTTTCTCCACCCCTGTTCCCCCTTTTTGCATCTCTTGTGCTATTTTCTGCACTTCTCTTGCCTCTTTCTCCGCCCCTCATCCCTCATTCTGCACCTCTGTTGCTTCTTTCTGCACCCCTCATGCCTCTTTCTGCACCCCTCTTCCCCCTTTTTGTACCCATCTTACCTCTTTCTGTAACTCTGTTGCTTCATTCTGCAGTACTCTTGCTTCTTTCTGCACCTCCTATCTTCTTTCTGTACCACTTGTGCTTCTTTCTGCACCCCTCTTCCCTCTTTCTGCACCCCTCTTGCCTCTTCCAGCACCTCTGTTCCTTCTTTCTGCACTTCTTTTGTTTCCTTCTGCACCTCTCTTGCTTCTTTCTGCACCCTTCTTGCCACTTTCTCCACCCTTGTTCCCCCTTTTTGCATCTCTCTTGCTTCTTTCTGCACTTGTCTTGCCTCTTTCTTCACCTCTGTTCCTTCTTTCTGTACTTCTTTTGTTTCTTTCTGCACCTCTCGCTTCTTTCTGCACCCCTTTTGCCTTTTTCTGCACCCCTGTGTGAGAAGTTGGCCTGGCATATGCTGTCCACTAGTTCTAGTGGGCACCTTGCACCAGTCCAAACAACCCCTTATGGAGATAGGTTAAAGACAACCTTTATTGAAAGCTATCCTAGTGGTAGCTATGGAGAGCAGCCTTCAGGCTAAGTCTTGAAGGAATGTAAAGCACCTTGTTTTACCAGTCTATAATCTCTTGAGTGACCAAATGAAAGAGCAACTCACCAGGTATATATATAAAATATATATATTTAGTCTTAAACACACCCCCCTAGTCTCTTTATGAGGCTAGAGTTCGAAGTACATAAGTTACAAGTCAAATATCAGCAGTATTTAGCACAATACACGTTTGAGCCCTAGGGGCGTACCAAACCATATACTAAAATAGTGGTATAAGAACCACGACTGAACTAGACACAAGGCCTAGAGCCTGTAGAAGTGCTTGGACCCCAAGGAACCATCCAAGGTAGTGACACAGGGGACCCACGGGGGACGCGTGCAGTGTGAGAACACAACCGCGAGCCACCGCTGACTTCTATGGGGAAAGTCGCGGTTGGATTTTTAGAGAAAAGGGACTCTTCGGAGAGAACTTCCAGTTAACCCCTTAAAACCTAAGAGTTTCTAGGGCCCACACCCACGTGAGTACCGAAATGCTCGAGTTAACTCACCCAGGGAAGCCGGGTGCATACGTGTTAAAAGGTGTCGGGAATCGTCGTCGTTTTCAATGGCGACCGCTAGAAAAGTGCTGCTGCCGTAGAGAAGAAGAGTGTCCGGAGCGATCCAAGCCTGTATTGAGGAAAAGGAAGACCTGAAAGCAGAGGGGACAGAGTCTGGGTCACTAGCCAGTGACCAGGGGCACGATAGTCGAATGCCCTCAGATGTCGGGTGCTTCAGGTGAGTTGACAGGCGCCTTGACTCTTCAGCCACGAGGTCCAGGGGGCGTCAATGACAACCATGAGCTGGATTCGAGCTGTTCCACAAAGTTTGTCGAGTGCTGCGGTGTCGGTGACCAGATTGGACCCAACAAGCCTTGGCAACAGCAAGTCATGGGGAAGTGAAGAAAAGGCTGCGATGCAGACCAGCAAGGTCTGAGGGACTCACCCAGCAAAGGTAAGTCAGGGCAAGTCTGGAGCAACCAGAAAAGCCCAAGCAGTTAAAGAGTTGCCTTCGTGGGGACCCACTAGCCAACAGACTAAGGATCGCGAATGAGCCTCAAGCAGTCGCACTTGGAGCTGGCCCACGGGACACTTCTGGAGTGTAGGCCAGTGATCTTCACTGCATTTGGTGCTCAGGGCTTGGGCTACTCGGAACCGAAAGCACAGCTTCAAGAGATGTCAGGAAGTTGATGCAGTTGCAAATGTGCTTGGTGTCCAGGGGTCACGGTTCCATGTTACCCACGACAGCTACGGGCCTCAGCTTTTCTGGGGACTCAGGGCAGCCTCGGGGAAGTCTGGAAATCCACCTCTGGTGATACAAAGACTTTGGCGTCCGGCAGGAGCTTCAGCGATGCAGACTGGACAGATGCTTCATTGGTGCCTGCTAAGCAGGGGAGTCACTCCTTGACCCCAAGGGAGATTCTTCAGTCCTCTAATCTTGATGTAGAGCGTCGAAGGTCCAGGATTCAGCTCAGAGTTTCGACCAGGGATATCTAAAGTCATAAGGACTGGGGTCCCATACTTATACTAAATTAGGGGGTTGGACATACTCTGGGGACCCACCTATGGGAGGGTCAGGGAAGAGGGGTGGTTACACCCATTCCCTTTGTCCAGTTTCGCGCCAGAGCAGGGGCAGGTAGCCCCTGCAACCGGTTTGAACTGGACTATGCACAGGGACACCAAATGTGCCCCCAGTGCAGGACTTCAAAGCACCAGAGAGTGCTCCCGCCCAGCCCCAATACACACTATCCTGTCTGGGGAGGTGGTTACACCTCCCTTCGACAGGAAACCTATTGTCCAGGCCTCCCCTGCCGGAGTTTCGGTCAGCAGCAGGAGGCCAGACCTGTGTCTGTGGCAGCGGCATCCATTTTGTGATGCCAGGGCTCTGAAAAGTTAATACCGGGTATGCCAGTGTGTACATGTCTCTCCCTTAGAAGGGTGGGATGCCAACCCCGCCACCAGAACTGGCGGGGTGGTAGTATTCCAAGATGTTTGACACCAAACACGACATGTTTCCGTGCAGCAATCCCAAAGTTAGCATTTAACGCAAGGTTATAATGCACTTAAGGGTATATGGTCAGGCTGCACCACAAACAGCACCAGAGGATGGACTCTGAATGCTGCAGAGGGGCTCTGCCCATGCAGGGGCACCCTCTCACATAAAAACCAAGCACTCTGCCTTCAAGAATGTTAAGGCCTGCCATAGGAGTGACTTATAGGTTTATATGTGTGTGCAATGGTAGTGATATAGGTAGCCTATACCACAGTAAGGGGTGCAGGCACCACCTTACCCAGGCTGCAGTAGCAGACCTGTGGTGTCATTTTGGAGGGCCTTCCAGGGGTGGCACAATACATACTTCAGCCCCTGATAGGCCTCTGGGGTGTCTATGCCCTTGGTACATAGTATACCATATACTAGGGACTTATAAGGGCACCCCAGAATCCAATCTGGGATGTACCTAAAGTACATGGAATCAATTTAGAGAGGAAGCAGCTAGGCTGGGGTCCTGAATAGCAGGGCCCCAGTCAAACTAAAGTCGAAAAACAGTGACACACCAGCAAAAAGTGGGGATAACCATAAGAGGCAGATCCTACTCTCCTACACTCTGTTCCTTCTTTCTGCACCTCTTTGCTTCTTTCTGCACCACTGCTGCTTCTTTCTGCACTCTCTTGCCTCTTTCTGCACCCCTCTTGCCTCTTTCTGCACCTCTGTTCCCTCTTTCTGCTCTTCTTTTGTTTCTTTCTGCACCTCTCTTGCTTCTTTCTGACCCCCTCTTGCTACTTTCTCCACCCCGTTCCCCCTTTTGCATCTCTGTTGCTTCTTTCTGCACTTCTCTTGCCTCTTTCTCTACCCCTCATCCCTCTTTCTGCACCTCTGTGGCTTCTTTCTGCACTAAGCTTGCTTCTTTCTGCACCTCTTTGGTTCTTTCTGTACCACTCGTGCTTCTTTCTGTACCCCTCTTCCCTCTTTTTGCACCCCTCTTGCTTCTTTCTACACCTCTGTTCCTCCTTTCTGCTCTTCTTTTGTTTCTTTCTGCACCTCTCTTTATTCTTTCTGCACCCCTCTTGCCACTTTCTCCACCCCTGGTCCCCCTTTTGGCATCTCTAGTGCTACTTTCTGCACTTCTCTTGCCTCTTTCTCCGCCCTTCATCCCTCATTCTGCACCTCTGTTGCTTCTTTCTGCACCCTTCATGCCTCTTTATGCACCCCTCTTCCCCCTTTTTGTACCCCTCTTACCTCTTTCTGTAACTCTGTTGCTTCTTTCTGCAGTACTCTTGCTTCTTTCTGTACCTCTTAACTTCTTTCTGTACCACTCGTGCTTCTTTCTGCACCCCTCTTCCCTCTTTCTGTACCCCTCTTGCCTCTTCCTGCACCTCAGTTCCTTCTTTCTGCACTTCTTTTGTTTCCTTCTGCACCTCTCTTGCTTCTTTCAGCACCCCTCTTGCCACTTTCTCCACCCTTGTTCCCCCTTTTTGTATCTCTTTTGCTTCTTTCTGCACTTATCTTGCCTCTTTCTGCACCTCTGTTCCTTCTTTCTGTACTTCTTTTGTTTCTTTCTGCACCTCTTGCTTCTTTCTCCACCCCTTTTGCCTTTTTCTGCACCCCTCTTGCCTTTTTCTGCACCTCTGTTCCTTCTTTCTGCACCTCTTTGCTTCTTTCTGCACCACTGCTGCTTCTTTCTGCACCACTCTTGCCTCTTTCTGCACCCCTCTTTCCTCTTTCTGCACCTCTGTTCCCTCTTTCTGCTCTTCTTTTGTTTCTTTCTGCAACTCTCTTGCTACTTTCTGCCCCCCTCTTGCCACTTTCTCCACCCCTGTTCCCCCTTTTTGCATCTCTGTTGCTTCTGTCTGCACTTCTCTTAACTCTTTCTCCACCCCTCATCCCTCTTTCTGCACCTCTGTGGCTTCTTTCTGCACTACGCTTGCTTCTTTCTGCACCTCTTTGCTTCTTTCTGTACCACTCGTGCTTCTTTCTGTACCCCTCTTCCCTCTTTTTGCACCCCTCTTGCTTCTTTCTGCACCTCTGTTCCTCCTTTCTGCTCTTCTTTTGCTTCTTTCTGCACCCCTCTTGCCACTTTCTCCACCCCTGTTCCCCCTTTTTGCATCTCTATTGCTACTTTCTGCACTTCTCTTGCCTCTTTCTCTGCCCCTCATCCCTCATTCTGCACCTCTGGTGCTTCTTTCTGCACCCCTCATGCCTCTTTCTGCACCCCTCTTCCCTCTTTCTGCACCCCTCTTGCCTTTTTCTGCACCTCTGTTCCTTCTTTCTGCGCCTCTTTGCTTCTTTCTGCACCACTGCTGCTTCTTTCTGCACCCCTCTTTCCTCTTTCTGCACCCCTCTTGCCTCTTTCTGCACCTCTCTTCCCTCTTTCTGCTCTTCTTTTGTTTCTTTCTGCACCTCTCTTGCTTCTTTCTGCCCCCTTCGTGCCACTTTCTCCACCCCTGTTCCCCCTTTTTGCATCTCTGTTGCTTCTTTCTGCACTTCTCTTGCCACTTTCTCCACTTCTCATCCCTCTTTCTGCACCTTTGTTGCTTCTTTCTGCACTACACTTGCTTCTTTCTACAACTCTTTGCTTTTTTCTGCAACACTCCTTCTTTCTGCACCTCTCTTCCCTCTTTCTGCACCCCTCTTGCCTCTTTCTGCACCTCTGTTCCTTCTTTCTGCACTTATTTTGTTTCTTTCTGCACCTCTCTTACTTCTTTCTGCACCCCTCTTGCCACTTTCTCCACCCCTGTTCCCCTTTTTGCATTTCTGTTGCTTCTTTCTGCACTTCTCTTTCCTTTTTCTCCACACTTCATCCCTCTTTCTGTACCTCTGTTGCTTCTTTCTGCACTTCTCTTGCTTCTTTCTGCTCCTCTGTCCCTTCTTTCTGCAACGCTTGTGCCTCTTCCTACACCACTCTTCCCTCTTTCTGCACCCCTCTTGCCTCTTTCTGCACCTCTGTTCCTTCTTTCTGCACTTCTTTTGATTCTTTCTGCACATCTCTTGCTTTTTCTGCACCCCTCGTGCCTCTTCCTGCACACCTCTTCCCTATTTCTTCATCCCTGTTGCCTCTTTCTGCAGCTCTGTTCCTTCTTTCTGCAATTGCTTTGTTTCTTTCTGCACATCTCTTGCTTCTTTCTGCACCCCTTGTGCCTCTTTCTGCACACCTCTTCCCCCTTTTTGCACCCCTCTTACCTCTTTCTGCACCTCTGTTGCTTCTTTCTGCAGTACTCTTGCTTCTTTCTGCACCTCTTAGCTTCTTTCTGAGCCACTCTTGCTTCTTTCCGCACCGCTCTTCCCTCTTTCTCACCCCTCTTTCTTCTTTCTGCACCTGTTCCTTCTCTCTGCTCTTCTTTTGTTTCTTTCTGCACCTCTCTTTATTCTTTCTGCACCCCTCTTGCCACTTTCTCCACCCCTGTTCCCCCTTTTTGCATCTCTGTTGCTTCTTTCTGCACTTCTCTTTTCTCTTTATCCACCCCCCATCGCTCTTTCTGCACTACTCTTGCTTCTTTCTGCACCTCTGGTCTTCTTTCTGTACCACTCGTGCTTCTTTCTGCACCCCTCTTCCCTCTTTCTGCACCCCTCTTGCTTCTTTCTGTACCTCTGTTCCTTCTTTCTGCACTTCTTTTGTTTCTTTTTGCACCTCTCGATTCTTTCTGCACCCCTCTTGCTACTTTCTCCACCCCTGTTCCCTCTTTTTGCATCTCTGTTGCTTCTTTCTGCCCTTCTCTTGCCTCTTTCTCCGTCCCTCATCCCTCTTTCTGCACCTCTGTTGCTTCTTTCTGTACTTCTCTTGCTACTTTATGCACCTCTGTCTCTTCTTTCTGCAACCCTTGTGCCTTTTTCTGCACCCCTTTTCCCTCTTTCTGCTCCCCTCTTGCCTCTTTCTGCACCTCTGTTCCTTCTTTCTGCACTTCTTTTGTTTCTTTCTGCAACTTTATTGGTTCTTTCTGTATCCCTCTTGCCTCTTTCTCCACCTCACTTCCCCCTTTCTGCATCTCTGTTGCTTCTTTATGCACTTCTCTTGCTTCTTTATGCACCTCTCTTGCTTCTTTCTGCCTTCTTATGCCTCTTTCTGCACCTCTGTTCCTTCTTTCTGCACTTCTTTTGTTTCTTTCTGCACCTCTTTTGCGTCTTTCTGTACTTCTCTCACCTCTTTTTGTACTCAAATGGCAAGTGCAAGCTGTCAAGTTTAAAGGTCTGTGTGCTCTTGTGACCGAGGTATATGTCTACTTGTATATGCATTCTCACATGTGTTATGCATCTGAAGATGGTAGCTTGAAAAGTGGGTAGCTTCTTCTATAGGTGGTTAAATGTTCTCAGTTCTGCTCTGTCATTCAGTTGCACAGGCAGACATGTCTTATGTATATAGGTGTTATAGAGCCCCTCAAATATACTATTGAATACCCATGTGCCCTGTATTATGAGCAGAAAGAAATACATACACCTTTTTGTACACATATTTACAGAGTATGCTGTTTGAAACACAGGTATTCAAGTATTTCTATGTTTATTTTTATGTAACATGGCACTCGGTAAAAGCAGAGACACGCATGCATACCTTCACAAACTTGGTCAGACTTACAACAGTGATATGCTTAGGATTGCTGTTTTATATTTGGTAGGTAGGCCTAACATTCTGAGCAGTCGATTAAAAGTGAACCTTCAAGAGAAAAGTGAGGTTTAAGACATCTTAGGAGAAGTATTAGCGATTAGGTTACTTGTATGAGTCTGTTGTAAGTTACAGTCAAAGTAGGCATCTTTATGCACCTCATTTGGTTCTTTCTGTACTTCTCTTGCTTCTTTCTGCACCTTTCTTCCTCTTTCTGGACTTCTGTTGCCTTTTTCTGCACTTCTCTTGCTTCTTTCTGCACCTTTCTTCATCTATCTGCACATGCATATGTAGGCATATTTAGAAATTAGCATTTAAAAAACCTTAGAAATTCACTGAAAAAAACAGAGGTTTCAGGGACGTTATAGTTAGGAATTAGCATTTAAAAAACCTTTGAAATTTACTGAAAAAACCATAGGTTTCAGGGACGTTATAGTTAGTTGGACATTTCACTCGTACAAAACCAGAGAAATTCGGCTGTTATAGTTAGTTGAACTAACTATAACTCGCGCCCCCGCAAAGCACTGCTGATGACGTCACATATTACATCACTCATGACATGGTCAGTGACATCACTGATAAATATATTACTTACTGGCGGTCGCCAGTAGGTAGTTATAGTTAGGACCTTGTTTCTATTCAAAAAGCGTTTTTTCTTTGGCAATATCTTTGGCACTGTTTCAAAACTAATGGTTTGCTCAGGTCAGCTCCTGTCCTGAAAGTTTCGAGGTGATTCGTCAAGTGGGGCCCGAGAAAAAAGGGGGGCCCCTAAACGAGTTTTCCCCATGTAAATTTCCATTGGAACTTTAGACAAAGCTACAGCCCGAACTGCTGAACGGAATTACACTAAATTTGGCAAAAAGGTAGGTCTTGGTTTAGAAAACATGCTTTTTCCATTCAGTAGTTGCTGATAACTTAAAAAAATAAAAATATTGATATCTGAGGGCCAAGGAGGTTTCGCGGACCCTCCCGAGCACGAGCTTGATTCTGATTGGCTGCCAACACTCCAAACCAGAATGTGTTGGCAGCCATCTTGTGACTCGGTAAAACCGAGCCACAAGAAATAAGTTAAAAAAGGATAAAAAACAAGAAAAGGGGGCAGGTTAAAAACACCCTGACCCCCTACGCCTGCTCAGGGGGTCCCACAAGGACCCCCAGGGCCAAAAAAAGCATTAAAAAAATAAATTAAATCAGCAGAATTCATGCTGGGTGCGCGAATCCGGCCAAAAAAAACCCCAAAAAGAAGCGCGGGCTCCCTCGCTTTGTTTCTTTAAGCCCCCGGGTGGGCCAGGTCCCGGGGGCAATATCCAATTAATAGTGGGGGCCCGTGGGGGCCCCCGTATCCCCAGGGACTGCCACCTCCCTGGGGCTTCATCCATAATGTGCGGGGGCACGCAGCCCCCCCGCAGCCCTGGGGACTGCCACCTCCCCAGGGCTTTAATTTAATAGGGGTGGGGGGGCCTCACGGGCCCCCCAAGCCCCGTGGACCACCACCTCCCTGGGGCTCCAAATACATTATAGAAGTGTGGGGGGGGGCTCATGCCCCTCCCCACACTGCCCGGGGGGCCATCACCTCCCCGGGGCACTAATTATTTACATACGGGGGTCAGTTGCGGACCTCCGGGCACTGGGGACCACCACCTCCCTGGGGCTTAAATCAATTGGCAGGGGGGCCGCGCAGCCCCCCTCCTGGAGCCCTCTTTGGCCCTTGGGACCGCAACCCCCCAGGGCCAGCTCCAGCAATGTCCTGGGGTGCCCAACCCCGGGACATTGCAGTTTGCAATGGCATTGCAAACTCTGCTTTGCTTCATGGAAGCGAGAGCAGAAAACCTGCTCTTGCTTCCATGAAGCAAAGCAGAATTGCTTTTGGACAAGGGGAGCTGCATGTTAGCAGCTCCCCTTGTCCAAAAGCAATGCCGGCTCCTGCAGGAGGCGGGGAGCTGGCAGGGACCACGGGGGAATTGGGGCTCCCCCACAGTCCACATGAAAGAGGCCAGGCCCTGGGGGATGGGGTCCCCGGGGCCAGAAGTGGCCAAGGGAAGGGGGGCCACACGGCCCCCCTCCTGTAACATTATTTAAAAAAAAAAAAGAGGCGGTGCCCCAGGGAATGGGGTCCCCGGGGCCAATAATTGGCCTCGGGAGGGGGGCCACGCGGCCCCCCTCCCAAAAAAACAAGGCTGGCCATGCCCCAGGGGATGGGGTCCCCGGGGCCAGAAGTGGCCCAGGGAAGGGGGGCCACGCGGCCCCCCTCCCATAATTAATATATATTTTTTTTTTAAATGAGGCTAGGCCCTAGGGGATGGGGTCCCCGGGGCCAAAAGTGGCCCAAAAATAGTAAAAGAAAAGGGGCAACACAGCCCCACTTCTAAAAATGCAAGAAGAAAAGCCGGCATCTCACCGGAGGCCCCGCCCCCTCCCTGCACCACTCTGCAAATGCACCTCCTGGCGCGTTCTGGGTAGGGGGATTAAGTCCCCTTCAATGCTAAGGGTCCTTAGAGGCCAACTAGCCCACCAGGTACCTCCAGTAAGCCCCACACAGTGGGTTTGCTGAGAGGTGGTCCGAGGCCATGCCCCTTTTTACACCATTCTGCAAACACGCCTGTTGGCGCACTGCTGGTGGGGTGATGAGGTCCTCTTGTGTCCTGAGGACCTCAGGACTGAATTGGACTTCGTCCCTCGAGCAGCAGTGCGCCAGGCAGCGTGTTTCCAGAATGGTGTAAAAAGGGGGCGTGGCCTCGGACTACTCAGCAATCCAGCTGTGTGGGGCTTACTGGACAGAACAGGAGGGCTAGTTGGCCCCCAGGGACCCTCAGGAGGCAAGGGGACTTCATCCCCCAACCAAGAGCATGTCAGGAGGTGCTTTTGAAGAGTGGTGGAAAAAGGGGGCATGGCCTGTGTCCACCTCTCAGTAATCCCACTGTGTGGGGCTTACTGGAGGTAACAGATATGCTAGTTGGCCCCTGACCACCCCCAGCAGCGAAGGGGACTTTAAGCCCCATCAAAGAGCGTGCCTGGGAGCGCGTTTGCAGACTGGTGGGAAAAGGGGGCATGGCCTGCTGTGAGAACTTACTACTGCTGCTGTGTGGGACTTACTGGAGGTAATAGGAGGGGTAGTTGGCCTCCAAGGTTGTCTTTCGGGGCCAACTACCCCTCCTGTTACCTCCAGTAAGTCCCACACAGTGGGTTTGCTAAGAGGACTTCCGAGGCCATGCCGCCCTTTCTGCACCACTCTGAAAACGTGCCTCCTTTTCTCCTGAGGGACTTTGGGGGCCAAGAAGCCTTCCTGGTACCTCCTGTAAGTCCTACGCAGTGGAATTCCTGAGCGGGGGTCGGAGGCCCAGCCCCCTTTCTCCACCTCTCTGCAAACGCGACTACTAGTTAAAGAAGCATTTGCAATGTAATAGGTTCCGCATTTGCAAGAGTTAGCTATTGGCATTGTTAATGTAAAAGTGCTTTATTAATGTTTCTTGGAGTGGATGTAGGTTGTGTGTAATGGAATTATGTGATATGTTGGGCAGTGAAATTATGTGGATAGAAAGTATGTGGTATTTAGTGTATAGGAATTATGTAGAGTGGGATTATGTGTTATGGAGAGTAATTGTGTGGTATGATAGTCTGTGTTGTGGAGTGGTAACCTCAGGTTTAGACTTCCTCGTTTCCATAGAATCTAAACTATTAACTCAATGAGACAAAAAAAGAAGGAACCACTGAGGAGCACTTCTGGACCTACTGAGAGGTATGAGCAGGGCCACTGGAATTATGCGACTGCTTGGCTGCACCCACTTTTGCACCATTATACATTTTTCGCATTTGCCACATAATCCATCATCTGCTGCATAATCTGCATATTTGAAAAAAAAAAAGTTGTTTCTAGCTCAAATGGCTCAAACGTTACCAAAAATACAGCGACAAGTGTAGCAGTGTGGTGGATGGCCCTTTGCAAACCTAGAATGGTCACCTGTTACTTATTGATAAATTTGGTTATTAAATTGGTACTAATGGTGTACAAACCACTCTTGCTTCTTTCTGTGCCTCTCTTGCCTCTTTCTGTATTTCTATTGCTTCTTTCTGCACCTTTCTTTCTTTTTCTGCACTTCTTTTGCCTCGTTCTGCTCATCTCTTCCACGTTCTGCACCTCTCTTGCCTCTTTCTGCACCTCTGTTGCCTCTTTCTGCACCACACTTGCTTCTTTCTGTACCCCTCTTGCCTCTTTCTGCACCCTTCTTCCCTCTTTCTGCACCTCTCTTTCTTCTTTCTGCACTTCTCTTGCTTCTTTCTGCACCTCTCTTGCTTCTTTCTGCACCCTTCTTTCCTTTTTTGCATCCATCTTGCCTCTTTCTGCAGTGCTCTTGCCATTTTCTGCACCTCTCTTGCCACTTTCTGCACCTCACTTGCCTCTTTCTGCACTTCTATTGCTTCTTTCTACACCTCTGTTGCTTCTTTAAGCAATTCTCTTGCCTCTTTCTGCACTTCTCTTGCTTGTTTCTGTACCTCTCTTGTGTCTTTCTGCACCTCTGTTGCCTCTTTCTGCACCTCACTTGCTTCTTTCTGCACCCCCTTGCCTCTTTCTGCACCCCTCTTCACTCTTTCTGCACCTATCTTGCCTCTTTCTGCACCCCTGTTCCCTCTTTCTGCACCTTTCCTGCCTGTTTCTGCACCTCTCATGCCTCTTTCTGTACCTCTGTTGCTTCTTTCTGCACTTTTCTTGCCTCTTTCTGCACCCTTCGCGCCTCTTTCAGCACATCTTTTGCTTCTTTCTGCACTTCTCTTCCTTCTTTCTGCACCCCTCCTGCCTCTTTCTGTACCCCTCTTGCCTCTTTGTGCATCTCTCCTACCTCTTTCTGCACCCCTCATGCCTCTTTTTGCACCTCTGTTGGTTCTTTCTGCACTGCTCTTGCTTCTTTCTGCACCTCTTTTGCAAATGTTTGCATCCCTCTTGCCTCTTTCAGCACCCCTCTTCCCTATTTCTCCTCCTCTCTTGCTTCTTTCTACACTTCTCTTGCTTGTTTCTGCACCTCTAATGTGTCTTTCTGCACCTCTGTTGCCTCTTTCTGCACCTCACTTGCTTATTTCTGCACCCCTCTTTGCTCTTTCTGCACCCCTCTTCCCTCTTTCTGCACCTCTCTTGCCTCTTTCTGTACCCCTGTTCCCTCTTTCTGCACCTTTCCTGCCTGTTTCTGCACCTCTCTTGCCTCTTTCTGCACTTCTCTTCCTTCTTTCTGCACCCCTCCTACCTCTTTCTGTACCCCTCTTGCCTCTTTGTGCACCTCTCCTACCTCTTTCTGCACCCCTCTTGCGTCTTTTTGCACCTCTGTTGGTTCTTTCTGCACTGCTCTTGCTTCTTTCTGCATCTCTTTTGCAAATGTCTGCATCCCTCTTGCCTCTTTCTACACCCCTCCTCCCTATTTCTCCACCTCTCTTGCTTCTTGCTGCAGTTCTCTTTCTCCTTTCTGCACTGCTCTTGCTTCTTTCTGCACCTCTCTTGCAAATTTCTGTTTCCCTCTTACCTCTTTCTGCACCCCTGTTCCCTCTTTCTGCACCTTTCTTGTCTCTTTTGGCACCTCTGTTGCTTCTTTCTGAACTTCTCTTGCCTCTTTCTGCACCCATCTTGCCTTTTTCAGCACCTCTGTTTCTTCTTTCTGCACTTCTCTTGCTTCTTTCTGCACCCCTCTTGTCTCTTTCTGTACCCCTTTTGCCTCTTTATGCACCTCTCCTGCCTCTTTCTGCACCTCTCTTGCCTTTTTCTGCAGTTCTCTTGCCTCTTTCTGTACCCCTCTTGCCTCTTTCTGCACCTCTGTTGGTTCTTTCTGCACTGCTCTTCCTTCTTTCTGCACCTCTGTTGCTTCTTTCAGCAATTCTCTTGCTTCTTTCTACACTTCTCTTGCTTGTTTCTGCACCTCTAATGTGTCTTTCTGCACCTCTGTTGCCTCTTTCTGCATCTCACTTGCTTATTTCTGCACTCCTCTTGCCTCTTTCTGCACCCCTCTTCCCTCTTTCTGCACCTCTCTTGCCTCTTTCTGTACCCCTGTTCTCTCTTTCTGCACCTTTCCTGCCTGTTTCTGCACCTCTCTTGCCTCTTTCGGCACTTCTCTGCCTTCTTTATGCACCCCTCCTACCTCTTTCCGTACCCCTCTTGCCTCTTTGTGCACCTCTCCTATCTCTTTCTGCACCCCCCTTGCCTCTTTTTGCACCTCTGTTGGTTCTTTCTGCACTGCTCTTGCTTCTTTCTGTATCTCTTTTGCAAATTTCTGCATCCCTCTTGCCTCTTTCTACACCCCTCCTCCCTATTTCTCCACCTCTCTTGCTTCTTTCTGCACTTCTCTTTCTCCTTTCTGCACTGCTCTTGCTTCTTTCTGCACCTCTCTTGCAAATTTCCATATCCCTATTACCCCTTTCTGCACCCCTGTTCCCTCTTTCTGCACCTTTCTTGTCTGTTTCTGTACCTCTCTTGCCTCTTTCAGCACCTCTGTTGCTTCTTTCTGCACCCCTCTTGCCTCTTTCTGTACCCCTCTTGCCTCTTTCTGTACCCCTCTTGCCTCTTTCTGTACCCCTTTTGCCTCTTTGTGCACCTCTCCTGCCTCTTTGTACACCTCTCTTGCCTTTTTCTGCACCTCTGTTTGTTCTTTCTGCACTGCTCTTGCTTCTTTCTGCACCTCTGTTGCAAATTTCTGCATCCCTCTTGACTCTTTCTGTACCCTTCTTCCTTCTTTCTGTACCTCTCTTGCGTCTGTCTGCACACCTGTTCCCTCTTTCTGCACCCCCTTTGCCTGTTTCTGCAACTCTCTTGCCTATTTCTGCAGTACTCTTGTCTCCTTCTGCACCTCACTTGCCTCTTTCTGCACTTCTCTTGCTTCTTACTGCACCCTTCTTCCCTTTTTGTGCAGATCTCTTGCTTCTTTCTGCACCTCTCTTGCCTCTTTCTGCACATCTCTTGGTTCTTTCTCCACTGCTCTTGCCTCTTTCTGTACCCCTCTTGCCTCTTTCTGCACCTCTTTTGCTTCTTTCTGCACTTTTCACTCCTCTTTCTGCACCCCTCTTGCCTCTTTCTGCACCTCTGTTGCTTCTTTCTGCACTGCTCTTGCTTATTTATGTACCTCTCTTGCCTCTTTCTGCACCCCTCTTCCCTCTTTCTGCAATTCTCTTGCCTCTGTCTGCACCCCTGTTCCCTCTTTCTGCACTTCCTTTGTCTGTTTCTGCAACTCTCTTGCCTCTTTGTGCAGTTCTCTTGCCTCCTTCTGCACCTCTGTTGCCTCTTTCTGCACCCCTCTTGCCTCTTTCTGCACCCCTCTTGGCTCTTTCTGCACCCCTGTTGCTTCATTCTGCACTTCTCTTGTTTCTTTCTGCACCCCTCTTGCCTCATTCTGTACCTTTCTTCCGTCTTTGTGCACCCCTCTTGCCTTTTTCTGTACCTCTCTTGCCTCACACAGGGCTGCTTTTGAACTGACCTCAGCAGTGCACATATACAAGTGCAGAAAAGGGCTGCTGGCCTCTAAACTGCCATGCCCTATTATATGCTAGGGACTTAGAGGTAGTTTTAATCCCCCTGCCCTATTATGTACTAGGGCCTTACAGGGGAGGTCATTCCAATCACAGGGGTACCCCAACCCATAGTGTACCCTAGTGTATGTAGGTGTTTTCACTGTATTCTAAGTGCCTTTCAGCATCGAACTGGCTCCGGGCCTAGTTAGGCAGAGCCCAGGGTCAGTCAGTCTGTTACCACCAGTACTAGTCAGCAAAAAGTTGGGGAGTGCCCAGGGCACAGGATGACTTTGCAACAAGGCCTCTTTCTGCACCTCTGTTGGTTCTTTCTGCATATCTCTTGCTTCTTTCTGCACCTTTCCTCCTCTTTCTGGACATGTCCTACCTCTGTAGGCATAGTTAGAAATTAGCATTTAAAAAACCTTTGAAATTCACTGAAAAAACCATAGGTTTCAGGGACGTTATAGTTAGAAATCAGCATTTAAAAAAACCTTAGAAATTCACTGAAAAAAACCACAGGTTTCAGGGACGTTATAGTTAGTTGGACATTTCACTCGTATAAAACCAGAGAAATTTGGCCATTATAGTTAGTTGAGCTAACTATAATTCGTGCCCCCGCAATGCACTGCTGATGAGGTCACATATTACATCATTCATGACATGGTCAGTGACATCACTGATGACCTCACTGATGACATCTCAAATTACATCACTGATGACATCATCCAGTGACTGTGTGTTTCTGTAAAGTTTAAATATGTTTTATATATATATGCCAAGGTGTATTGAAGAATGAGTGGGTGTATGTGTCTGAATGGATGATTTAGTAGGTGCGTGACTGACTGTATAAGTGAGTGATTAAACGTGTCTTACTGAATGCATGGGTTAGTGACTAAACTGTGTGAATGTCTGTATCAGTCTGTCAGTTGGTGTGTAAGCGGCTGCATGGGTTGGTGAGTAGCTACATGAGTGTCTATATGGGTTATTGATTGGTTGTCTGAGTATCTGTATGGGTGCCTGAGTGTCTGTGTGGGTGGGTGGGGGGTGTGTGACTCTGTGCATAGATGTGTGAGTGGGTGATTCACTGGGTGTATGGGTTCAAGAGTGCATCTGTGAAGGGCTATATGGGTGGGTGAGTATGTGTATGGTTGTGTTGGTGAGTGAATGGATATCTCAGTGGTACATGTGTGAGTAACTACATATGTGAAAGGCAGTATATGAGTGTTGGTGTATATAAATGACTATATGTGAGAGTGAGTGATTGTGAGAGTGGCTGTATGGATGAGTGTGTGCTTGTATCAGTGATTGTATAAGAGAGTAAGTATGTGTTAGTATCTGTATGTATAAGTGAGGTGGTGTGTGTATAACTGTATAGGTGAGTAAATGGGAGTGTGATTGATTCTTTGCATGACTGACTAGGTGTGTGAGTAACTATGGATGAGTGGCGGTGTGTGAGTGTCTGTATAGGTGTATGAGTGCATATGATAGTGCTGTATTGATGAGTGACTGCATGTATGAGTGACTGTATGGGTAAATGAGTGGATGTGTGTGTAGACCTAGGAATCAGTGAGTGGGTATGTAGTAACTGGTATTGGTGTGTCTATGGTTTTGAAAATGGTAGTCCGTATTTTAGAGTGGGTGTACCAAAGGTTATATTAGGGTGTGAGGAGGTGCATCAGATTATCACGTGGATGATGTCATCAGTGATGTCATTTGAGATGTCATCAGTGATGTCACTGACCATGTCATGAATGATGTAATATGTGACATCAACAGCAGTGCATTGCAGGGACGCGAGTCATAGTTAGCTCAACTAACTATAACGGCCGAATTTCTCTGGTTTTGTACGAGTGAAATGTCCAACTAACTATAACGTCCCTGAAACCTGTGGTTTTTTCAGTGAATTTCTAAGGTTTTTAAATGCTAATTTCTAACTATAACGTCCCTGAAACTTATGGTTTTTTCAGTGAATATATATATATATATATATATATTTATATATATTCATAGAAAGGGTTTATACTTACCTGTAAAATACTCATAATTGCTTGTAAAACCTTTACCATGCATATGGCTTTACCATTCATGCTTTAACAATGAAATTTGTTCTAAAGGCATGTGTGGTAAAGGCATATGTGTTGTAAAGACATGCGTGCTAAAAGGTATGCATGGTAATGGCATGTATGTTTTAACAGCCGAGTTGCAGCGTTATGTGTTACAATGGAATGCGTGATTCCATCATAAATCCGCTAAAAGGTAACCCTTGAAAAGTAGGGGATACCAGATATTAAAGCAATGCATGCGGCATAATATATGGTATCCTCATAGCAAAAGATATTGTAAAACACAAGGAAGGGTGCTGTTTGGCAGAAATATACTGTCTTCACCCAGCCAAGATAAGATCACGTCAAATTGAATCCTGGTAAGTTCTAACCCTAGAAACCTAGTGGGATGCCAAATATTACAGCCCATATGGGCCATTATATTTGGAATCCCCCAAAGGATCTGGATGTGAAAGCTTGTCGAATGAAATCAAAAATGTAAAAAGATACTGTAATCTGGTATTAAATAAAATGCAACTTTAGTTGGTCAATGGCTAAAAGGCACCCCGTGAAAAGAAGGGGATACCGGATATTACAGCAATGCATGAGCCATCATATTTGGCATCCCCATATTAAAAGATGTTGGGAAACACATGGAAGGGTGATATTTGGCAGAAACATATAGGGGCCGATTCCGATTCGGGACGGAAATCTCTCCGACCGAGCCAGACCCGGAGAGATTTCCGACCGAATCGGACCCGTGCAGCCCGACCGAACGAGTACGATGCGTCCGTATGCTATCGTACTCGAGTCGGTCGGACTCCCATTGAAGTCAATGGGAGCCGGTCGTATAACGCGTACGCGGGCTCCCATTGCCTCAATGGGTGCGAGGCGAACAAGGGCGCCCCCTACAGCGGGTACGCGGCGAGCGACTCGCGCCGTACACGCATAGGTAGGGGGGACCCATGGGTCCCCCTGTGTGCGACTCGCGCGGCTACGCGTACAGGGGGTCCGACACGGACCCCCGAAGTACGGCTCTGACTGCTCTTTCGAGCCGGACGGCGCGTGTCAGTCGGACTGCTCGCGGAGCGCATCGTACTTACCCGGCCGGGGAACGTCTCCATTGTGCGGTGCGAATCGTGTCCGAGTGAGTCGGTCGGTGCGGTTCGACCCGGGGACGAGTCGGTCGGAGCGGTTGGGACGCCCGAACGAGTCGGTTGGCGATTTCTCATCGTACTCGCTCGTCCGGACGCGCGTACGGATCGGTCGGGAAATAGGGCTCCGAATCGGATCCGGTTAAGCCGAATCCGATTCGGAGCCCTACCGGCCGAGATCGGAATCGGCCCCATAGTGTTTACCCAGCCACCATAAGACCATGTCAAATTGTATCCTGGTAAGTTCTAACCATAAAACAATACCGGATACCAAATATTATAGCCCATGTAAGGCATTATACATGGTATCCCCAAAGAAAACAGAAGATAATGCTTATGAAATGGTATAAAAATGCTAAAAGATACTGCAGTCTGTTATCACATAAAAGGCAACTTCATTGATGAACAGCTAAAAGTTAACCCTTGAAAAGTAGGCAATACCAGATATTACAGCAATGCATGAGTCGTGATATTTAGTATCCCCATAGTAAATGATGTTGGGAAACACATGGAAAGTTGCTATTTGGCAGGAAAATACTGTGGACACCCAGCAAACAGAAGGCCATGCCAAATTGAATCCTGGTAAGCTCTAACTCAAGAAACATAGGGAATACCAAATATTATAGCTCACATGAGGCATTATGTGAGGTATCCCCCAAAGGAACCGGATGTGAAAGGTTATGGAATGGACTCAGAAATGTGAAAATATACTATAGCCTGCTATTGAATAAAAGGCAACTTGAATTGGTCAGTGGCTAAAAGGTGACCACTGAAAAGTAGGGATATCAGATAATATAGCAATGCAGAATCCGTAATATGTGGTATCCCCATAGTAGAAGATGTTGGAAAACACAGGAAAGGGTGCTATGTGGCAGGAAAATACTGTGCCCACCCAGCCAAAAGAATGCCATGTCAAATTGAATACTTGTAAGCTCTAACTCGAGAAACATATGGGATACCAAATAATATAGCCCTTATGAGGCATTGGTTTTGGTATCCCCCAAAGGAACCGAAAGCTTGAGGAATGACATAAAAAATGTGACAATATACTGTAGTCTACTATCAAATAAAAGGTAACTTTAATTGGTCAGTGGCTAAAAAGTAACCCGTGAAAAGTAGGGGATACCAGATATTACAGCAATGCAGAAGCAGTAACATGTGGTATCCACATAGTAAAAGATGTTAGCATACAGAGGGATGGGTGCTATTTGGCAGGCAAATACTGTGTTCACCCACCCAACAGAAGACCATGTCAACTTGAGCCCTGGTGGTAAGTACTACCCCAAAAAACATTAGGGATACCAAATATTATAGCCCATATAGGCCATTATAGCTGGTTTTCCCCTAAAGGAAAACGATGTGAAAGTTTGCGGAGTGAAATAAAAGTTGTGACGGAGACTACAATTGGGTATCAAATAAAAGGCAACTCCAGTTGGTCAATGTCTAAAAGGTAGCCCTTGAAAAGTAGGGGATACAAGAGCATCAATAATGAACCGCAATTTGTGGTATCCCCATAGTAAAAGGTGTTGGAAAACTCAAGGAACGGTGCCAGTTGGCAGAACAATATTGTGCTCACCCAGCGAACATAAGACCATATCAAATTGAATCCTGGTAAGTTCTAACCCGACGAACAGGGGGGTACGAAATACTATTGCCCGTATAGGTCTCTATATTTGGTATCCCCCAAAAGAACAGAATGTGAGAGCTTGTGGAATTGTCACAAAAATGCAAAAAATATTGTAATCTGCTGTCACATAAAATGCAACTTCAACTGGCCAACGGCTAAAGGGTAAGCAAGTAAATGTAGGGGATACGAGATATTACAGTTATGCGTGAGCCGTAATAATTGGTATCCCCATAAAAAGGATGTTGGAAAGCAAAAGGAATGGTGCTATTCATCACAGAAATACTGTGCTCACCCATCCAACATCAGACCATGTCAAATTAAACCCTGGTAAGTACTAACCAGGAAACACAGGGAAGCCAAATATTATAAGCCGTATAGGCCCTTATATTTGGTATCCCCTAAGGGTACCGGATGTAACATCTTGTGGAATGATGTACAAAATGTGTAAAGATACTGTTGACTGATATCAAATAAAAGGCAACTTCAAGTGGTCAATGGCTAAAGGGTTACCCATGAAACTTAGGGGATACGAGATATTACATCAATGCGTGAGCCATAGCATTTGTTATCCACATAGGAAACAACATTTGAAAGCAAAAGGAAGGGTGCTATTTGGCATGCAAATAATGTGCTCACCCATCCAACATAAGACCATGTCAAATTGAATTCTGGTAAGTTCTAACCCAAAAAACACAGGGGATACCAAATATTATAGCCGGTATAGGCCATTATTTTTTGTTTCCCTATAGCAATTAGATGTGAAAGCTTGTTGAATAAAATCTAAAATGGGAAAAGATACTGTAGTCTGCTATCAAATACAAGGCAACATGAGTTGACCAGTGGCTAAAACTTAACCCTTGAAAAGTAGGGGATACCACATATTACAGCTATGCAAAAGCCATAATATATGGTATACCCATAGTAAAATATTATTGAAAACAGAGCGACGAGTTCTATTTGGCAGGAAAATACGGTGTCCACCCAGCCAGCTGAAGGCCTTGTCAAATTGAATACTGGTAAGCTCTAACCCGAGAAACACAGGGGATACTTAATATTATAGCCCATAGGAGGCATAATATTTGGTATCCCCCGAAGGAACCAGGTGTGAAAGCTTGTGGAATGAAATAAAAAATGCAAAAAAAACCTGAAATCTGCTATCAGGTAAAAAGCAACTTGAATTGGTCAGTGGATACAAGGTAACCCTTGAAAAGTACAGGATACCCGACATTACTGTAATGCAGGAGCCGTAATATGTGGAATCCCCATAGTAAATGATGTTGAGTGCTATTTGGCAGGAAAATACTGTCTCCACCAAGCCAACAGAAGGTCATGTCAAATTAAATACTGGTAAGCTCTAACTTGAGGAACATAGGGGATACCAAATGTTATAGCTCTTATGAGGCATCATATGTGGTATACCCCAAAGGAACCAGATGTGCAAGCTTATGGAATAAAATTAAAAGTGTGAAAAGGCACTGAAGTTTGCTGTGGAATAAAAGGCAACTTGAGTTCATCAGTGTCTAATTTGTAACCCTTGAAAAGTAGAGGATACTATCTATATCAGCAACACAGGAGCCGTAATGTGTGGTATCCCCATATTAGAAGATATGGGAAAACACAGGGAAGGATTCTATTTAGCAGGAAAATATTGTGTTCACCAAGCCAACAGAAGACCGTGTCAACTAGGATCCTGGTAAGCTCTAATCTGAGATGCATAGGAGATACCAAATATTATAGCTCAAGTGAGCCATTGTATGTGGTATCCCCCAAAGCAACCGGATTTGAAAGCTTATGGAATTAATTTAAAAACGTGAAAACATACTGTAGGCTGTCGAAAAATAAAAGGCAACTTGAGTTGATCAGTGGCTAAAAAGTAACTCTTGAAAAGTAGGGGATACCACATTGTACAACAAAGCAGGAGCTGTAATATGTGGTATCCCCATAGCAAAAGATGTTGGAAAACACAGGGAAGGATGATAGCTCACAGGAAAATATTTTCTCCACCCAGCCAAAAGAATGCCATGTCAAACAGAATCCTGGTAAGCTCTAACCCGAGAAAGATAGGGGTTACTAAATATTATAGCCCAAAGGAGGCATTATATTTGGTATCCCCTAAAGGAACCAGGTGTGAAAGCTAGTGGAATGAAATGAAAAATGCAAAAAAATACTGAAATCTGCTATCAGGTAAAAAGCAACTTGAATTGGTCAGTGACTAAAAGGTAACCCTTGAAAAGTAGGGATACCAGATGTTACTAGAATGCAGGAGCCGTAATAAGTGGTATCCCCAGAGTAATTGATGTCGGAAAACATGGGGGGGTGTGATTTGGCAGGAAAATGCTTTCTCCACCCAGCCAACAGAAGGCCATGTCAAATAGAATCCTGTAAGCTCTAACCCGAGAAACATAGGGGATACCAAATATTATTGTCCTTATGGGGCATAATATGTGGTATCCCCCAAAGGAACTCGATGTGAATGCTTGTGGAATGAAATCAAAAAATGTGAAAAGATACTGTAGTCAGCTCTTAAATAAAAGGCAACTTGAATTGCTTAGTAGCTAAATGGTAACTCTTGAAAAGCAAGGGATACCAGATATTGGAGCAATGCAGGACCCTAAATATGTGGTATCCCCACAGTAAAAGATGATAGAAAACACAAAGAAAGGTGCTATTTGGTAGGAAAATACTGTGTTCACCCAGCCAATAGAAGGCCATGTCAAAGTTAGTCCTGGTAAGCTGTAACCCGAGAAACATGCAGTGTGTCATAGTTGCCGGTCACGTACGACCGGCGAACAACAAAAATGGCCGGCTTCCGCAACCACGCATGCGCAGGAGTCGGCCGGAGAGCTCAAATGCGCCATGGTCCCTAGCAGAGATGCTTCGCATTCCTACTTCGAGGTGTAGGGTACAACTTCCGATTTCTCCTTACCTGTCCATCCAGGGCATCGTCGTTGGAGTCTTCCATGTTCGCGCCGGCGTCGGAGTTCCTCAGTGTCCGGGATCTTCGTGTGAACTCAACGTCTTCACTCCCTGCCTCTCCACGTCTTCTTCGGACGTTTGCTCCTCCTACCTGTTGGCGTTTACCTCGGGCTCCTGCAAATCCCTGATGATTGCTCCGGTGCTTGTCTGGTGAATTTCTGTTTTCTGTTTAAAGAAACATAAAACATAAGAAAAGCTGCATAATTAAATTATTTCGCAGTGCCCTTTTGCCCTAGTATAATTTACCTCATTAGAATATTTTCTTTGGACTGATTTGATTTATGCTCCTAGTCTCTGGGGGTCCGCTTATTTCTGTTCCATTAACCTTTGGCTTTCGGGATACCTGAAAAGATAGAAAATATAGTAGTAGGTCTGCTTGGAGTTTAGGTGCACACAGCAAACATGTAAATTCTACACCATGAAGAAAATATATTTTGGTTAATTACCACGTATTATATGATGGTTTTTTTTTCTCTGTTTGGTACAACTTTATTCTACATGGCATTTTCCCAATTATTCCCTAACTAAAAAGAATCTTAGTTGTTTTTACTATTCTTTTTTCTAGATGCACCACACTCTCTTTTCTTATATCAAGTACTAGAATTCCTGGAAGAAGGGTATAATTCAGGTAGACACAAGTGCTCATTGAACAGAACTAAATTAGAAGTAAACACACTTCGCATACTTACCTAATTGCTTGCCTTTTCTTGTTACAGAGACTTTTCCTTGGCTGTTTGGTTCTGGCTGTCTGATTTTGTCCAGAGTGGGGTACAACGTTGGACCTCTTTCCCTCTTTGTTTTCTCCCTTCTTCCCCGAGTTATCATCTGTACTTAGATGTAGTGAGGTGCAGAGGGTGACCAGGGGAGGTTGCGGAACCTTCATCATTTGTGTGGCGTTCCTGCGGAAAAGTGAGTAAAAATTGACATCGGATCCGAAACAGTGATACCAAATACTATAGCCCATTTGAGGCATTATATTTGGTACCCCCCAAAGAAACCCGATGTGAAAGCTTGTGGAATGGATCCCACAATGTGAATACATTCTGCAGTCTACTATCAAATAAAAGGCTACTTGGATTGGTCGGTAGCTAAAAGGTAACTCTTAAAAAGCAGGGGATACAAGATATTACAGCACTGCGGGAGCAGTAATATGTAGTATCCCCATAGTTAATGATGTTGGGAAACACATGGATGGGTGCTATTTGGCAGGAAAATATTTTCTCCACCCAGCCAACAGAAGGCCATATCAAATTGAATGCTGGTAATCTCTAACCCAAGAAACATAGAGGATGCCAAATATTATATCCCTTATGAGGCATTATATTTGGTATCTCCCAAAGGAAGCTGATGTGAAAGCCTATGGAATGAAAACAAAAATATGAAAAGATACTGTAGTCTGCTATCAATTAAAGGCAACTTGAATTGGTAGTAGCTAAAAGGTAACCCTTGAAAAGTAGGGGATAAAAGATATTACAGCAATGCATGAGCTCTAATATGTGGTATCCCCACAGTAAATGATGTTGAAAAACACAGGGAAGAGTGATAACTCACAGGAAAATATGTTCTCCACCCAGCCAATAGACTGCCATGTCAAATTGAATCCTGGTAAACTCGAATTCGAGAAACTTAGAGGTTACTAAATATCATAGCCCATATGAGGCATTATATTTGGTACCCCCAAAGGAACCGGTTGTAAAAGCTAGTGAAATGAAATTAAAAATGCAAAAAAATACTGAAAACTACTATCAGGTAAAAATCAACTTGAATTGATCAAAAGGTAACCCTTGAAAAATAGGGGATATCAGATATTGCTACAATGCAGGAGCCGCAATATGTGGTATTCCCAGAGTAAAAGATGTTGGAAAACAGAGGAAGGGTGCAATTTAGCAGGAAAATACTTTTTCCACCCATCCAATAGAAGGCCGTGTCAAATTGAATCTTGGTACGCTCTAACCCAAGAAACATAGGGATACCAAATATTAATAGCCCTTTTTTTGCATAATATGTGGATTCCCCCAAAGGAACTCGATTTGAAAGCTTGTGGAATGAAATCAAAACATGTGAAAAGATACTGTAGTCGGCTATTAACTAAAAGGCAACTTGAATTGCTCAGTAGCTAAATGGTAACTCTTGAAAAGTAAGGGATACCAGATTTCACAGCAATGCAGGAGCCATAATATTGTCTTGTGGCTCATGGCCTCCTGGCAGGTCTGGCTACGTTACCACGCCTGGCTGCCATGATGACTCTTGCGCACGTTACTATTGGATGTTGTTCTGTCGCCCTCTGTTATTGCCAAGTTGTTCTACAATAGCCTGCATTTTCTGTTTCTCACCTTTTCTCCTATTCCCTTTGTGGGCTCAGTCTGAACAACAGTTACAAGGTCGAATAACAACTCCCTGGTTCCTACTGATTTGGCCCGTCCCTTGCACCTAGACATAACACTTGTACAGCTGCCATTGAGAAATTAGTGTGCTTTTAATAATGCGATTGCTTGCTCTAAGATAGCACTTGGAGACGACCTTTCCAGGGAGAAGAGCTGTGATTGTTTGCTGATGTAGTTTTGCATCAAGAGACTGAGGTATGGGGGTTCGCTAGTCAAAGCCCAAAGGTCTTCTATTATTATAATAAACTGGCTTCTAGCACGGGGAGGGTGGTAATGTTAGTTAGACATATATCCACTGCTTTATGAGATGCTTTCCCCGTTCGTATTCTATGGAGTAGTAACTATGCTAATTATATTATTCTTATGTATTATGTTATTAGTACTGACACGTGTACTGTATCTAAGGGCACGTAAGTTGCAATAAATATTTTGAACTATAAGTGTCTCTTCTTACGCATGTTGTGGACAGGTACGAGAGTAACGAAAGAGTGTTCTTGCCTCTGCGAGTCCTGAGAGAGAGATACCGTGTTCTGGGTTGTCTAATCATTGGTACATTAGTGCTAATGGGACGCTAAGGCTAGTTGGGTTGGGGTTTTGGGTGCTAAGGTTTATGGTTGGCTCACCACTATATTCCGAGGTCCTATTATCCTGTGCATAGCTCTGTATGTGCAGAAACCTTATGACAATATGTGGTATCCCCATAGTAAAAGATATTGGAAAACACAAAGAAAGGTGCTATTTGGTGGGAAAATACTGTGTTCACCCAGCCAATAGAAGGCCATGTCAAATTTAGCCCTGATAAGCTGTAACCCGAGAAACTTGCAGGGATACCAAATATTATAGCCCTCATGAGGCAATATATTTGGTACCCCCCAAAGGAACCCGATGTGAAAGCTTATGGAATGGATCCAAAAATGTGATAGATTCTGCAGAATACTATGAAATAAAAGGCAATTTGGATTGGTCAGTAGCTAAAAGTTAACCCTTGAAAAGTAGAGGATACAAGATATTACAGCAATGCAGGAGCCGTAATATGTAATATCCCCATAGTAAATGATGTCGGAAAACACATGGAAGGGTGCTATTTGGCAGGAAAATACTGCCTCCACCCAGCCAACAGAAGTTCATGTCAAATTAAATACTGGTAAGCTCTAACTCTAGGATCATAGGGGATACCAAATATTATAACTCTTATGAGGCATCATATGTGTTATACCCCAAAGGAACCAGATGAGCAAGCTTATGGAATGAAATTAAAAGTGTGAAAAGGGACTGTAGTTGCTATGGAATAAAAGGCATCTTGAGTTGATCAGTGTATAAAAGGTAACCCTTGAAAAGAAGGGGATACTGTATATTACAGCAATGCAGGAGCCGCAATGTGTGGTATCCCCTTATTAGAAGATATGGGAAAACAAAGGGAAGGGTGCTATTCGGCAGGAAAATATTGTGTTCACCAAGTCAACAGAAGACCATGTCAAATTGGCTCCTGGTAAGCTCTAACACTATTGAGTCCCAAACGGCACTTTTAGTGTTCCCAAGCCAGATAATCTTCTCTTTTTAGCTACAAGAGCGCTTTGCTTGCTATAATTTTTCAGCCATACTGTCCATCTTAAAAGAGAAACTACAAGTCCCAAAATGCTCACTGTAAACTAAAAAGTGAAGACTGACATCTCTCATAATATAGAGCCACTTGACACTAGGGTTGCACCAGAAAAAAATATCATTTGGTTATGTTTACTTTTTTTTTAAACAGCCGAAAGTTGGCACATGAAAAGGTATTTGTGTGAAGTGCTCTATATTCATTTGTAACAATCATGCTTCCTTTTAATAATCATTGTAGGAAATGACCATATGTTGTGTGGCGTCTCTCCAGATTTTTTCCATATCCGCTTTACTGGCTTTGGAACTCAGTGCAATTTACCCCTACTAGTAGAATCTATCTGCACACTTTAAGATATGGTTAATTTGTATTATTCTTCATTGAAACATTTAACTTGCCTGGAAGTCCCTACTATATGGTGTAGAAGGTGAACACAGGGTCTGGAAATGTAATCGCACAAGAGGACTGCAGTACCTATAGTGCCGTCAACTACAGCGGCAGTGCAAATATGGCTTCAGGCTTGCCCTGTGTATCCTGACTGCTGCACTGTAAACCCTACTGTGCATTCTTTCAACATAGCCTTTTTTGACAAGTAAAAACATTCCATTTAAATATATCAAAAAGTCACCCCAATGTAGGTCTTGTAGCCCACAAGGCAGGGTGCATGGTATATAAAAATAGGACAGTAGAAATGTAAAGTTAACATGCCCTTATAGTGACTATCACCCACAAGCTATTTTCACTGTAAGAAGGCTCTTGCAATCCCAAAGAGAAACACTCGGAAGCCATAGTAAAAATAAATGTTGGCATCTCCGGGCAGGGTTCAGCTACAAAAATGGTAAAACAACTATTTTTAATAGTCGTTAAAATCAACTAATCATTGGTGTGAAATCGTATTTTTAATGAATATTAGGGCAAGAGATATTTTAGAAAGTTACCATTTTCCTGCTTGAAGCTACTGGGGGCTAATTTGCATTAGCTCATAAGCAGTGGCACAGCCAGGATTTAGCCATGATGAATGGTTTGAAAACTGATCCCAGGTCAGGTACAATGGCTTGGGTGTCAGAAGGTGTTTTTCTCTTCCCTAGGCAGGAAGACCAGTGGGATGGGAGCAGGAACCTAATTATCTTCAAAGGGGTGTCCCATGTAACATGGAAATGTTTTTTGACACGTGGAAAGGCCTAGGCCTTTTTCCTCCAAATCAGGATGGCAACAAACGCAATGGCGGGAAAACTACCTCTAGAACTTGTTTAGGGTGACCTCTGAGAAGAAGAGCATTTATTACCCTGGTGACTTCTCTGGGTGGGCGCACAGGCTATGCACAAACTGAAAAGGATTTTCCCCATCTTGAATTTTAAGAGTGAGAGGGCACTGAGGGATTGTTTACAGAATGGTAATTAGGAACAGTTTCAAAAGTGGGTAGGCTTACCCTGGGGAACTTGTACCCATTTGCTTCAGAAGGAGTAATACACCAGTTGGTACCAGGCATAAATATGGCACGTCCAGACACCCTTTTTATAACACTTTATTGATCTGTAGAAGAAGAGAAGAAGAACGGACCTGCTGTTTGTAATCAGAGGCTTGAAGGATAGGACCTGCTTCACCTTGTAACCAGAACAAAAAAGTGGACTCCAAGTGTCAGTTAGCTGACCTGTGTAGCTACAGGGCACAACAAGCTGCAGGAGGGCTTTTCCTTAAAGTGCCCAGCTGACCAGTGACAACTGGACCTGACTTGGAATCTGCTGATGGCCTCTGCTGGAGTGAGTCTTGACTCCCAAGTGCTGTTCCTCAGGTCCTGGAAACCTGGTTTGTGTCTAACTGCACTTGTCATACCACCTCTGAAAAGCTGGAAATTACAACCTTTTTGGATTTCCAGACATCGGGAGACCCAGAACAAACAAACCCAGTTTATCCACCCAAGGCACGGCCTCGCTTGTTTGAAGAAAGAGGTTTCTCCCAATCGGAGCTTCTCCACAGCAGCAAATCAGTGGGCCATGTGCAAAAGGTACCCAACCTCATGGAACACATCATCGGATACAGCCTGGCGGCTTGATACTTTCATGGATTTTTGACTCCAATTTCACAGACTGAGTAACAAGGTAGAACTCTATTGGGATCATTGACTATCATTGGCGCATAATCGTTTTCATTGCTATTATCACTTCAATCTTTAAAAATTCATATGTTTGGTATCCCTTAGTGGATTATTCTTGTTTTGGTGTTATTTTACTTATTATATTTGACTCTATTTTTCAAATTCAGTTTGGTATTTTTATTGTGTGATGTTTTGACTTTATCACTGTTCTGATACTGCAGACATTTTTCATACACTGCCCTAGGCCTGTCTGTCTGCTCTGCACCATTGCTATCAGGGGATGGAGCTCAGGTTCATTTCGTGACTCGGAGGGTTCACCTTGACTCTAGTTGTGATTATTCTATGAGATGGGCAGTCGTCCACCCCAAATCATAATCTAATTTCTTACAATCATTGAAAAAAAAAATAGATATTTTTTAAAGGATTTCTTTGTGTGTTTTTGTGTGTTAGAGTGTATATGTCACAAGATAAAAATACACAATTGGAGTGCTTTTTAGGTAAACCATTCGAGACCTTTTGTATATGTATATATTTGGGCTGTCTATTTCAGCCGGACTTTGGAGGAGAATCAGCATGTAAGTACTATATTGGCAGCCCCCAGGTTATTCGCCGGATGAGGAACAGAGGATGACAGCAGTATGGGAGGCGATGTCCTTCATGCGAGGAAGTCTGGAGACTTTCAGCGAAAGACCCTGGTTTTTCCGCCTGTCTCGAAATGCCTCTCTTAATTTTTCCGACGGACTCCTGGTGACTGGGCACCGTGGAAGCTGACTGGCTTAAGCGGTGAGGACTACGTGGCTTATCCATTTTTGTACAGATGGTCTCCCCCGACCCTGATTATGTGTGTTAGCTCACTCTATATGCTGCTGCCAGAAGTGGAGACTATGCGGTTTTTAACGGATGGCCTCACACCCACAGGATTATTTGAAATGGAGCCTGTAGTATGTCGGAGTCTGGAAGTTTCCAGTCGACGGCATTCATCGCTCTTGGGAATTCATTTGCACAATGCTGGGCATCTGTGTGCTCCCGTGACATTCATTATTTCAAGAACACTGGTATTCTCTGGTTGTATTGAAATGTTTATATGTCGACAAACTGACGGGGCCATGCGGTAATATACAGACTTACACACTGTTGCATTATGGTATGAGTAGTTCATGCTGGGGTGATTCAAAAAGGCAGAGATGGTCATTTAAGTTTATTATGCCACTAAAGCGTGCTCTCAAGTTCCGCATTCACTCTAGCCTACACTGTGATGTTAATACCCATTATGCTATTGGTGTGTTCCTTTGTTGATTTTTCCGTCTGTCGGAGGGAGGGTCGGAAATGAAAGCTAGGAGGCCGTATAGGTTGAGCAATGGTGATAAGGTATTTATTTTTACGCTCAGTATAGGTTGATGGATGGTGGGAAAACAGTTAATGCACCGTTGGGGCTTAAGTTTAGTGTACAGTTCGTCAAGATGATGGGATGGTTGATTCGCCGATCGAGAGTAGAGAGCTTCCGTCTTCGCGGTCTTGGATTCCTCCTCGCCGGTGGTGGTTCCCCAGGATACTCAGAGGGAAGACAAGAAATAAGTGGTGGTAAGTTCTCTGGTCTATAGCACTCTTCTCTCTCTACGATACCCTTCACCGTTCCGGGTGCTGCAGTGCTGTACAGTATAAACGACGGTGTGACACGTGAGGGGGAGCGTGCAGGGGTGAACAGTGTCGAAAAGGGGGGGAAGTAAAGAAGGCTAGCGTTTCTGTGATCCTATTAGGGAGGATAGGAGCAAGGGTAGTTCAGGTTTTTAATGCTACTGGGATACTTAAGTGTATGGCCTTTGCCACTCCAAGGCAAAAAGGAAAATCAAGGTATAATCAAAGAAAAGACGATAAACCCATAAAGGACAAGAGACGTAAACGAAGCACAGCTTTCAAAGTAAATCACACAGGACTGTTCTGCCACTAACAGACGTCCGCCCCGGCCCAAACGTCCACTCCCTTCCTCCCACCCGGGTTCCCCTGTTACTTTCTACTCACCGCCAATGCCGTAACTCTCCTGAGTTACGGCGGCAAGCTCGTGTCTCCCGGGGGTATCCACCAGTCCTCGCTCCACGTCTCCGGTTCCTCGGTGGTAGCGGCGTGGTCTGTCCTTGGGGTTTCCGTTTCCAGCTCTTCAGGGTTTCTCGGCGTCCAGGAATCTTCCCGCTTTTCCTCCTTAGCGTCCTCGGATCCCCCGTCTCCGTTCTCGCTTACTTCCGCTTTCGCCCCGTCCTCTCGCGAGAGGTCCCTTTTCCATGCCTCTCTCAGCCCTGATTGGTCATCCCCACAGATGCTCTCCACGTCATCCTGTAGAGGAGAGGGTGTGAGTAATTTATTAACCCTGCGGAAGCCGGACCCTTTCTCCTCCACAGGCGAGTGTCGAGCCCCTGGGTATGCGGCACTCGGTCCCCATCCGGGCTCTTCCTGACACCGTCCCAAATCCCATTTTCGGTGAACATGCCTGTTAATCTAGCACATATGTTTGGAAAACAAGGGTGCTCCAGTGTTTTGACCCAGGGTAGTTAAGCAAGTAAAAGAGACAGGGGTCAGGGGGAGGCCAGAAGGTCCTCAGGTAGCCTAGGCTACTTCTATTGTAAGCGCAGTGTTAATCAGATGAGGTAGTGCGATGGAGTCCAGGCGGGACTGATTACGCAATATATACTGGGACACAAAGTTTTTAAATGACAACACATTTATTAACATCATAAATGGAATATCATTTAGTATTCCAGGTAATAGTTCTGGTGCTCACACAAGACGTGAAAGTGCGTGGAGTGGGGGGTGCATTGGTGACATTTAAAAGTTACATCGCATTGACAACCACATTGAACAAAACTCCCAATTAAATTAAATTGCAGTAGTGGAGTTTTGGTTGTAAAGGTCGACGGCGTTTCTATCTCGTTAGTATGAGATCATCATCAGGACAACATGGTGTGAGCAATTATAATCTATTTAGGGGGGAAGAAAACAGGAGTAACAACTAAGGTCCCTGAGCGTCAAATTAATATAATTACATACAATTGGTTAAGTGCAGCAACTGAAACAACAATTGAAAAATTAGGTAAGAGTGGCTAGTAATTTCCAGCTTTTTCTTGAAGAATCAGAAGGGGGACAAGCGTTACACGCCCAAAAATGGGCAGGAGGTTGGTGGGAGAGGGAGGACAGATACGTCCTACCGGGATGAGCTCCTAGGAGGCACTTCATGGAAAAAGGACACTCAGAACAGGATCTTCGTTGGCAAATCATTGACATTGTACTCCCTCATGACAGAGGAGGTGATCCCCAAGCCATCCTGAACAGGCTGGAATGCAAATGGATGTTTCAGTGTCGCTCAATTGAGAATGGTCTTAACACACTGGATGAATGCAACATGATTCTATAATGGACTAACTACTACCAACTGGCAATATCCTTACCGTGTATCTTGTATCACCCTTCCAGTATGAACTGTGGTTTTATTTTATTTTATTTTTGTTTGTAATTTATGTGAAAATCTTGGTTTTAATTCATTGATTTTCCCTTCCTTAACTCCTCGGCACAGTACAGTTAATTATGTCACTGCCTGCCTTCTCATGCCGACCCTCCACCTCCAACATGGCGGCGTTCCTTCCCCCTCCCCTTTTTCACGCGCAGTCTAGTTCCCACAGCGGACGTGCTCCCACTGCCCATTCGCACAGCCGCAGCGCACCAGTTAAATATCTCTCCTCATGGAACAGTAACCATGGATCCAATCCCCGGATGTCACTGATTACTTCGCGTGCATTCCCTTCCAGTAAGTAGCCAGTAGCCTGCTTTCCGGACCTTCGCTCTGAGCCTCCCTTCCTTGTTGACCCTTAATTCTAATACTCACTCCTCTACTTGCAGAAATTACTCCCACACTTGCCGTGGAGTCCCCTGCTGCCCGAGTTCTCCGGGTTACAACTTCGTATCCCGGTGGCCCCCTGTGGCCATGCAAGTAAGTCTTCCCTCCCGCATTAATTTGCGCTCAATTACACTCTCGATTTCTTCCCCCTTCCTAAATACCTCGTTTTTAACCCTTAACTTGCAGAATTCCATTACACGTGGCGTCAACGGTGCACGCCTCCCGTCCCTCCAACCTTAATTGTTATTACGGATTCAACTACTCTCAGTAAGTACCTTGCTTTCTTCTGCACCCACACGTTTTCCCAATTAGCCACTTATCTCTAATTCCCTTCACTCCAGTTCAGTTCGGCACCCAAGCATGCATTAATTGATCCTCCCCCCCGAGTTCCCAGACTAGGAACCTGGTTTCAGCCCCTTGACACCCTGTAGTAAGCTTGCATAACAATTAGGTTGCATTGCCTTGCGCTAGCGTTCTCTTAGGCGCTGCCTCCCTCCCTGCGCTCACTGACTCCTAGGAGCTCATCCCAGTAGGACGTATCTGTCCTCCCTCTCCCACCAACCCCCTGCCCATTTTTGGGCATGTAACGCTTGTCCCCCTTCTGATTCTTCAAGAAGAAGCTGGAAATTACTAGCCACTCTTACCTAATTTTTCAATTGTTGTTTCTGTTGCTGCACTTAACCAATTGTATGTAATTATATTAATTTGACACTCAGGGACCTTAGTTTTTACTCCTGTTTTCTTCCCCCCTAAATACATTCTAATTGCTCACACCATGTTGTCCTGATGATGATCTCATACTAACGAGATCGAAACGCCGTCGACCTTTACAACCAAATCTCCACTACTGCACTTTAATTTAATTGGGACTTTTGTTCAATGTGGTTGTCAATGCGATGTAACTTTTAAATGTCACCAATGCACCCCGCACTCCAAGCACTTTCACGTCTTGTGTGAGCACCAGAACTATTACCTGAAATACTAAATGATATTCCATTTATGATGTTAATAAATGTGTTGTCATTTAAAAACTTTGTGTCCCAGCATATATTGCGTAATCAGTCCCGCCTGGACTCGATCGCACTACCTCATCTGATTAACGCTGCGCTTACAATAGAAGTAGCCTAGGCTACCTGAGGACCTTCTGGCCTCCCCCTGACCCCTGTCTCTTCTACTTGCTTAACTACCCCGGGTCAAAACACTGGGGCACCCTTGTTTTCCAAACATATACTACGTGCAGTGGCTACACTACAAGGGTTACCACTCTTCAGTGGTTTTCTAAAAATCTCTCTGTACTATTTCCTTCTCTGCTCATTTTTGTTATTAATACCACAGATTAGTTTCTCTGACATTCCCCTTCCCTGTTTATCTAGGCCTAAATTGCCCCCCCCAGCATGTCCATACCAGTCATTCCTACATACACAGAGGACTACATTGCCAAAATTATAAGTGGCCCGTCTTTGTTCCAAACAACAGCACCATCAGCAGCACCGACCAATGCAGCTGCAGACAAAATAACTACTTTAGAACATCTAAAAAAGAAACATATCCGCACCGAGCTTCACGCTCGAATGCTCACCGAATACTTAAAAGCTGATATTATACCCCTAGGACTGCAGGTTCGCAACACCCCAGCAATCTTCCTGCAAGACCCAAAATTCAAGAACGGCTTCGCTCACATAGGTACAACTTGGTCACGCCATTGGATGGTGCTAGGCATAGTTACCGCCCTTGAACATAGCAAGAAAGAGTTAGAGGAAATATTGGAGCTAGAAAAGGCGATTCTAGAATTAGACAGCTTGGCAGACGCCAAAACTGCCCTGGAGAAATTGGAAAAGACTATCTCCGATTTCCATAAATTTGAACACCATAAAAAGGCAACCAAAGTGACAAGGGACATAAAAAACTACAGTAAGGAGAAGACATATCCATATCTTCTAGGCGATTACTTTACGAACCCCCAATACGCCCAGAGACAACAGGCAGGTAGCTGGGGACGGTTCAAAAACAGACAACCGGTCACGTTTTCAGATTCATCAGCAGATTCTGACTCTTCTGACACAGGAGCAGGTCCCAGTTCCTCCTCCAATAATCCCAATTTTTTAGGGAGAGGCCAGCCTTTCCAAACAGAAAGAGGGAGAGTGAAGCAACAATACAACTTTCCCCCAGGAGAACGCCAGACTCGGCTGAAGTTCTATCAATGGGGCTACCAATATTACACAACACCGGCTCCCGTTTAGCATGTTTTCCTATTTTTAGGGACCAGTTCCTGTGCACAATTCCCTTCAAGGGGGAAGAAAAGTTGCGTAAAATGAATTTTGTTATCCTGAGTGGGCTCTGCAGTATTTGTGATGGTGCCTGACAGGCACCATTTGGGAGGCTACGAGGCCACAGTTGTGGAGCCTGGGGGTTGTTTGCCTCTGATGTCCTGGGGTCTGTCCACTATCGTTCTTCAAACTGGGACAGGTACATCTCCTTCAGTGCTTGACTCCCAGTGGTAGTGATGCTGATGAGTCCCATGCTTTCAGGGAGGTTAATGTGGGGTGCAACAGTCTCAGCAGTCAAATGACACCCAACTGTGTAATAGTGTGATTGTCCAGTCAGTGCTTAACTTTGTGAAGACAAAAGTACTTGAATGCACAATAAAACTCAATACTGCGCACTAGGTACTCAGATTCTCTTCTAGTCTAATGCCGCACGGCAAAGAAGTGTCTTCTGCCATCTTTCACCTCCCTTAGTCTAAGGTACCTCGTGTAGGTTTCAGCACAGTTGCAGCTCTTCCCCCTCGCATTAACATGCACTCAATTTTCAGTGTTTGTCTCACTCACAGTTCGAGTCTTTGGTAGCCTCTTTCTGGACTCCTGCTCTTTGAGCGATGGAGGAAGGCAAGTCAGCCACAGATGCATGAAGCGGCTGCTCCACTCCTTTCAAGCAGACATGGACTAAGCAGTAGTGTCCGGAGGCAGCGGCTGGACCTCCTACACCTAGGACTGGCTGCAATGACTGCTGCAGCAGCGGACTGAGGGTAGGCTACACGCTGCACGCAGGGAGAAGCAGGGCAACAATGAGGTGATTAAAACAGCCGCAGGTGCACTGGTTGCTTTTATGGGGTTATAGTTTACAGAACAAATACAACCAAAAGTATTATCCACGTTTTGGTCGACATGATAATAATGGTGCAGACCATTACAGGCGCAAAGCAGCACTGGGACCCAGACAACACCTGCAATAGATTTTCACTGACTCACTGAATTATTATTATTATTTTTTTGGTTCAAATGTCTTTATTGTATATTAAAAGAGAAATACATTTATGATGCAATAACAATACAACAATATAGATTAAGATATAAATAACTTAGCTCAGAAAATTTGAAAATAAAAAGAGATCATCGCAAAAATCATTAGACAGGGATAAGAAGCATGGTAAACATATCATCATTTAAAAAAAAGTAAGCAAATAAATATCATGACCGGTATTAGATGTTACAAAATTCATCAGTTAGTATAAATCCCAGAAATATGAAACCATGAAAACAGCTGCAAATATCATGTCAAACATTTACTCGTTGTATTGCTTAAAGAGTGAAAGACAATCAATCGGAGGAGATAGCAGAAAAGAAAGAAAAGAAGAGAAAAAGTACCAAAGAAAAGAACAGGAAAGAGAAAAGAGAGAAGTGGGAAGGGACATCTGCTACAATGGGAGAAAAGGAATTAAAAGTGGAATCAAAAGGATACTGAGCTACCAACCCCTGAGAAGATAAATTCATATAATTATCTAGGGTCCGCCATACATTACTAGAGATGGAAGACGAGTAATCTTTTTCCTGGACAAAAGTATGAGCTCCACATAAGTATGAGACCCATGCCCACCAGGTATGATAAGACAAAAGATGAAAAGACTTCCATTCTGTTAGTATAATTTTAACAGCTATGGATAGAAGTAAATCCAATAGCTGCAAATCCGTATTGTCAAGAGATAAAGGGAAACTGTAGCCCAAGGACCCAGTAAGATCATAGGTAAGGAAAGCACTATAGATATATTGAAAATTAAAGATAAATGTTTTTGTATTGGATTCCAAAAGGACTATAATAACGTACATTCAAGAAACATATGTGGATGGGTGCCTGGTGCAAGGTTACAATTCCAGCATAGGTCACTATCCCGTAATTTCAATTTATGTAAATGAGATGGGGTCCAATGCAAAAGATTTAATGTAAAAAATTTAGATTGGATAAGCGAAGGAGCGATTTTATTACGTAGGGATAGTTTCCCAATCAAATACCAAGTGTCTTGCGAAATATGCTTAAAAATATCATCTGAAAAGTGATGAGACCATTTAACAGAAGTAATCGTAGATAGTGAAGGGAGTGGAGCAGATAGGAATTTATAAATTTTAGATGCAGTATGGCCTGAACATAACCACATAGACAGAAGTGAGATAATACTCGAGTCAGCAGATAGGGGTATTTTAGCTATTTTAATCTTTAGTTTAAAAAAAGAGTAAAAGTCCATGTTGCAAAGACTGTATGTTTTGGCTAAAGAAGAAAAGGGAAGCGGATTATGATTAGAATCGTATAAGTCTTTTACCAGTGTAATGCCCTTGGCAGCCCACAAAAAGGCTATGTTAGGTTCATTGTCAGTAGAAAGTTTAGGATTATGCCATAAGGAAGACCATCTTGACTTGTGTATAGGCTTTGAAACTTTTTTATCAACATATTTAATTGCATTGATCGTGTCTCATATAATACGTTGAGAGTGATCAAAATAAGCTTACAGGCTGTGAGAAAAGAAGAAGTGGAAAAAGGAGCACAAAGTTCCCGTTCAATATAAATCCAAGGGGTACATGTTGTAAATCCGGTGTGAACCAAAGAGCACCTTGGGATGCTAGAAAGGAAGTTTGCTATAGAGACCAATCTGGAAGATTACAACCGCCCAACTCATAAGATTTCCTGAGGTATTTTAAAGCCATTCTAGCTCTTTTATCACTCCATAGGAATTTTGAAGCAATTGAGTCAAATTCATGGAAGAAAGCAGAAGAAAGTTTTATTGGTAACATGGAGGATACAAAATTAATAATTGGTGTAATCATCATTTTAAGAGTTTGTAGTCTTCCCCACCAAGAAATATATTTAGGAGACCAGGAAGATAATAGGTCCTTAACCTTGGAAATAATATGATCTTCATTGTAAGTGATAGTGTCTGACAAGTTCTTACAAAACCAAATTCCTAAGTATTTAATACGAGTCGATTGCCATTTAAAGCCTGAGTCACCCAAGTGAGCAGGAAAACACAATGCGTTTAGAGGAAATAATTCCGTCTTTTCTTTGTTAAGAGTGTATCCAGAGACAAGTGAAAAATCACTAATGATATTAGAAATAACGGGGATTGCTGATGCGATATCCTCTGAAAAAATAAGAACATCATCAGCATATGCAGCTGTCTTAAGCGTATAAGAACCAAATTGAAACCCCTTAATGCCCTGGTTCAGATTAATTAAGCGAAGAAGAGGGTCTATGGATAAGAGAAAGAGAAGGGGAGAAAGAGGGCATCCTTGTCTAGTGACCTGACGAAGATTAAAAAGGAAGATGTAGTGCCATTAATTCTGATATTAGCTTTTGGTTGCGCATAAAGAGACATGACCATATTAATAAAGGAAGCACCAAGGTTATGAGAATCTAACACTGCATGTAAAAAAGGCCAGGAAACTTTATCAAAAGCCTTTTCGGCGTCAAGGGCTATCGCCCCCGAAGGCAAAACCGAAAGCTTTGCTTTTTCCAATATATGACAAAAGGTCCGAATATTGTCTCTGGAGAGTCTCGCTTTAACAAAGCCAGTCTGGGAATCATGAATGAGATTGGGAATGTGACATTCCAAGCGTTTAGCAAGAACTTTAGCAAAGATTTTAGCTTCCATATTTAATAATGAAATTGGACGATAATTCTTAGGATAAGCATGATCCTTACCATCCTTTGGTATAACTACAATAGTAGCCTCAGCAGCCGAACCAGAAACTTTACCAGAAGCAACATAAACATCAAAAATCATCTTAAGATATTTGATTAGTGAAGGAGTGAATGTTTTATAAAAGGTGATAGGAAAGCTATCCGGTCCAGGAGCCTTCCCAGAGCGAGTATCCTTAATAGCCCGGATGATCTCTTCAATCTCAATTGGTTTTCCCAATTCATTCATGTCAGCATGAGAGATAGTAGTAGTGGGAATTGACTGAAGAAACTGTTGGCAGGTATTCTTGGTAGCTTGATTATTAGGAGTGTATAGTGTTTAATAAAAATCACGAAGAACTCCAAGAATTTCTTGGGTATGAAATTTTTTTGAACCATTTTTATCAATATTATGAGAAATGTGAGTAGTATTGACGTTCGTGTTTTGATATTTTAATGTGGCAGCCAAGAGCTTACCAGCTCTATTTCGTAGCGATAAGTGACGAGATGTTTGAGCATGTACACCAATATAAGCTCTTTTAGTGACAATGGAGTTAAAAGAGTATTTCAGATTTTTTATATCCTGCAGGAGTGATTTGTCGTTTGAATGTCTAAATAATTCCTCTTTACGTTTAATCTCATTCCCCAAAGATTGAAGGGAGTTTCTAATGTCACTGGTCCTTTTCGCCATTTTTTTAATAATATGACCTCGTATAGTACACTTAAATGCATCCCACAAAACTACTGGGGAATTAACCAAAGATTCATTATCCTTAAAAAAGTTATCAATTTCTACATTAAGCTCTTTAACCTCATTATCATCGTCCAGAATTTCTGTATTAAGACGCCAATTACGAGGACCTCTCGTATCTGTGAGATTAAGAATAGTTAAAGAGACCGCCGCATGATCAGAAACAACTATTGGGTGAATCATGACATTAATAGTATGTTTTAAAAGAGATGCATCTACCAAAAGATAGTCAATGCGGGAAAAGCGAGAATGTGGTGAGGAGAAGAACGTGAAGTCACTACCCGTAGGATTATGCAATTGCCATGCATCAACCAGATGATGAGGCGAGCACATGTTGAGTAAATGTTTATGCGCCCTAGGAGGTCGAAATTTAACCACAGAATATCTATCCAAAATAGGGCCAAGGGGAAGATTAAAATCCTTGCCTACAATAGTTCTAGAATTCCGTGGAATTTCAGTAAGTTTTTGTGAATGGTGCGCCAAAAAGTGGGTCATCAATATTTGGGGCATATAAATTCATAATATAGAGATCTTCCAAGCCATTAGTCAAGCGAGTAAGTAGCCATCTACCACTGGTGTCATGCTCAGCAGCAATAATAGATAAACCAGAGCTTTTGGATATAAGGGTAACAACCCAATCTTTTTCCCCAGAGGCCTTGGAACAAGTAACATCAGTAACCCAATATTTCCTCATAAGAAGAGCCTCCTTAAAAGCTATATTTGTCTCTTGAAGTAGAACCACATCTCCAGATAAACTTTTGCAATAATCCAAAATTGTATTTCTTTTAACTGGATGATTCAATCCTCGGACATTAAGTGAGACTTTTATGATCTATCTGTACATAGATCGAATAAAGATTTAAATTGAATTGAATTGAAGTGAGACTATATTTAAGCCCGTCATAGAGATATAGGAAACAATGGAATTAAGTGCATCTGGTTACTAGACAAAGGGGAAGTCAGGAGATAATTAGAAACTAAAGGAAATAAAAATAATACCCCAAAGAAAATGAAGCAGACGTCCCAGAGAAAGGATACAAAGAGAGGAAGGAAGTAAAGACAAGAAGAAAGAAAAGAAAGAGCAATAGTAATCCATGAAAAAAAGGAGCAATAAAAAGGTTTAACCCTACCAGGAGATGTTTGTAGTAGACACATTGCATGGGGGAAACACGTGGAAGAGCAACAATAGAGGCCATCAACCACGGAGCAGACAGTTCAACAATAGATATGACACTAAGCGACGAAACAAATGTAATAGTAGCAGTATATCATTATATTACCTATAGTGTATTAAAAAGAGAAATAAATAATGCAAGAACAATAAATATAACATATTGACATTTAAAAAGGCATATATCATGTCATAAATAAATAAGGTACAATTCATATTAGTAGATAACTAACAATCTAAGATATTATAAATAACAATGTGAGGAGTCATAAATATTAATTAAGGGCATTGTAATCCAGTCTATAAGGAGAATAAAATAAAAAACAAAGAGGATAGACACAAACTATCGAGTGTAGAGTATCCAATGAACTATAAACTAATGTAAATGAGAGACAGTCTCGTACAAAAATAACATTTTGGATAAGGAAGTTAAATAGAATGTCTAACATTGGATACAATGCATGAGTTAAAAAAAGGACAAATCTACAAATAAATAGATACATTTAGATTGGTGCTTAGAAACAAGAATCATCAAAGATAATAAAAAACACTTCAAAATTATTTTTACGAAAAGGAAGGTGCACCAGAGAAAGAGTCCCAAACATCCAAATAAGTCCAACTGTCTTCTTTATTGTAATTCAAAATCTTAAAATGGCCTTCAGCCAACGCGTTTCGTTCCGATGACGGAACTTCATCAGAGCTCAGTTTGCAAAATAAGGGATACCATACCCTATTTATTAAGAAATGGTCCAGGATCAAACCACCGAACAGTAGCCAATAAAACAATGATCCAAAACCCTTAATATTCAAAAGGGAGGGAATATTTCCAAAAATATATGCCATGGAGCAGCAGGTGCCCCACAGTACGGGTACGATTGAAATAAATCCAAAATCCTTAGTAAGACTGTCTGTCTGCACGCATGGTTCCGTGTAGTAGCGGGATGCGAAAAGATTTTGAATTACAATAAAGAAGACAATTGGACTTATTTGGATGTTTGGGACTCTTTCTCTGGTGCGCCTTCCTTTTCGTAAAAATTAAACTTTCTGGAAGTCAGAAGAGCCTTACTGCGGCAGGCTCTGGAAGAGATTGCACAGAATACGAATCTTCTCAAAATTGGGTTTGAGGTGCTGAGCCTTGGTCAGCCGCCGTTTGTATTACACCAAAATAATTTATTATCACCATAGAGTAACAAAAAGGTCAAGAAACCAGATGTAAGCACACCAAATAGAGAAGGCAAATAAAAGGTAGAATAAAGCAAAGAAAAGAGAACAGAATATAGAAAATGGAGAATATGATCCTTAAATTATCATAATACTAACAAGAGAGCCTGAAAATACCAGAAAACAGAAGAACAAGGTAAAGAGCAAAATAGAGATTGGAAATAGCAAGAGAAACAAGACAAGATATTTAAAAAAATTGTTAGCACTACTAGTAAGTAAGAAAGAAAGATAGGTAAAATAAGAAAAGGAAAGAGGGAAAAGAAGTGAGTGAGTAGATATATAATGTTAATAATACGAGCTTGACTATATACCTACCAAAGAGACCGATCAAAAAAATTGATTAACCTGTCAAATTATACTAGGAATAAATCTCAAATAACATTAAGACCCGGTACAGAAAAAATCAATGTCCTGTAAAGGAAAATCAACTAATAGAGATTAGTTAAGCTAGGATGAACGAAACCTCAAAATGCAATCGCCATTTGCAAAAAGCACATGTACAAACAGCAATAACCACAAAGTTAGTAATAAGGCACAAAAAACAGAGATCCAACATATGTGCTCAATGAATGAAAAATATTAATATTAATATTAAGCACAGACATGCCAAAAAATATCAGTCGTTAAAGACGAGAAGTACCAGGAAGAGAGTCTGAGTCCATCTGAGATTCAGATTGGTTGTCCAAAAAGCCGAGAGATCTGCAGTTTCATAAAAAAAATCTGCGGACGACCTTTGAGAGTTATTGTGAATTTGAGGGACTTCCAAAGGAAAAAGGAATCTTCATATCAATGAATCTCTTGCATAAGTTCAAGAAACCTTTACGAAGAATAACAGTGTCTCTGACGAAATCTGGTGATATTGATATCCTGTGACCTTCCCATTGCAATACTCTAATCTTCCTCATTTGTGTCAAGATTTGCTCAGTATGTTAGTGGCACAGAGAATTAAAGATCAAAGGTCTTAGAGAAGACCTCCATTTAAACTTGAAAGTTGGAACTCCAAGAGCGCATTCTATCTCAAAATCCTTGTGGAATGAAATATTCAGAACCTGTGGAATTCAAATAAGTAAAAAAGTCCAACACAGAAGCAGGACCACAAGAATTGTATCAAGGTAGAAAAACAGAAAGCCAGCGTATGTAATAAACGATTGAAAAACAGCAGGCACGGACATGTCAGTAGATATAAAACATTAAGGGAGTGAAGTACCAGGAAGGGAGTCTGAGTCCATTTGTGACTCAGTCTGATTATCCAAAAATGTCGAGAGATCTGAAGGCTCATAAAAAATCTGTGCACGGCCCTTAAAAGTGATTCTAAATCTTGAAGGACCAGCAAAAGAAAATGGAATATTCATATCAATGAGTCTCTTGCGCAAATTAAGGAAACCTTTACGACGAATAACAGTGTCCCTGGCAAAGTCGTGTAATATAGATATTCTGTGACCTTCCCATTGTATTGTCCTAATCTTCCTCATTTGTGCCAGAATTTGTTCAGTATGTTGATGACGCAAGGGTTTAAAGATCAAAGGTCTTGGAGAAGACATTGTTTTAGCTTTAAAAGTGGGAACTCTATGAGCACGCTCTATCTCAAAATCCTTGTGGAACGAAATATTCAAAACCTTTGGAATCCAGGTAAGTTAGAAATCAATCACTGAAGGAGCAGACTTCTCACAATCCTCCGGTAATCCGAAAATACGAAGATTGCTTCTTCAATTTCGATCCTCCTGCTCAGTCAAATCCCTTCTTAATGAGACCATGGAGCGCTCCAAAGACTGGATGTGTTTAGCTTGTTTGTTTGTAAAGTCTTCTACACTACTTATTCGCGTTTCAGCGCTGGAGACTCGTAGTGAAAGAGTTTTGAAATCATTCCGAATTGCCGCCACTTCAACTTAAAGCAGGTCTGTGTTCGTTTTGGTACTCTGTGCTATATCATGGCCCGTATTAAGTTTGAGTAATATAGTTTCTAGGGTTGAGGCGGAGTCAGAGTTACCCCTGGTTTGTAATTCCGGGGTCGGTGAGGTCTGTTTAGACCGTTTCAAATTGCCTTTAGAATCTCTGTCCTTATTATTCACATCCATACCTTCTGCCATTAGGGAAAATAATAATCACCCTATAAGTCTTGCCGCACAGACTACGCTATAGCAAATGTGGTATAATGTATCAAAAAATGAATCCTTGCTTAAAGAGAATCCACCAACAGGCAAGTATCACATAAGGCAAGACCTGACACCGTCTGTCAAGTTATAGACTGCAGTACTGAATGGACTCTGCACATCCAACAATAACCAGGATAGGCTCCAAAAGCGTTAAGTTAACCAGGCAAAGTATTGTTCATATGAAATTCACCACCATTGGATTACCGCCAGCTAGATATTAAGGCCAGTATTTAGACATTGTAATCTTCCAGGCAAATCCTGTCAGCGTCCGCCATTTTGTATCTGTGCTGACGTGATAGAACCAGCTTCCCTCATAAAAATCTCAGAGCCTTTCATAAAAAGGTATAGAAATTGCCATGTACAGTACCTCATGCAACGCAGGGGGAATAAGCCTGGATACAGAGAAAACAAACAGGCTTCATGCCCTCAGTCTGTGAAGTGATGAAACCTCTGTGTCAGACGCCATTTTGCAGCCCAGAAGTGCTCCGCTCGAAACCTCACACGAGGAAGCAGCCCAAGTAACCTGAAAGCCGCCCTGACGGTTCCCGAGCAGTGTCGCCGCCTATCGCTGCTTCACGGTGATCGAAAATCACCCGAAAAGCATCTCCATCGGTGCGTCTTCACCCGTGATCCGACGGAGCTCAGCCATCCTTGTTGCGCGCAAAGCCACGCCCCATCACTGAATTAATTTATAATGTCTACCACTGCAATCCAAGCCAATAGAATTCCTGAGACACAATTTATTCTGAAAATAAGCTTGCTCAAATCAAAGCCTATGTGAAGTACTCAGTTCCCTGGGTAATTCGTTTTCACAATGGGCAATAGTCTCAAAGGTGAAGAGACAACAGGGAAATCAGAATATGGTAAATATCTGCATCGCACGTTCTTCAGACAGGGGCAGGGACCATTCACAGCCCCGGAGTCCAATTGTAATTTTCAGCTTTCTTCACATTAGGGGCCTCATTACACGGTCCCTAGTAATCCTGATTCTTGAAACTTGAAGCTGCTGGATCAGGATTACTAAATCCTTTGGAAGTCTATTGATCTGTAATGTTTCACCTGGAGAGTTCACTTGCTCGATACTGGAATGACTTTCATATCTTTATTGGTGCTGGCAATACCCTAATGCTGGTGGATTGTCTGTGAACCATTATGGCAGATCCACCTCCTCAGCCTCAGTGGCGTTGGGAACATATCCAGTTGGACATCAAGACAGCCAAAAGTTCATACCTTAAATGACAGAGTACGTTGCCGGGGGGTGGGGGGGCAGGATTACCCACCCCAGATTCCCTGCATCAGGAGGCCACCCACATCCTTCTCGCACCCGGATTCGCCAACATAAGTTGCTGCCAGGCTCCCGCTGTGTATGACGCATGTGGGACTCGCCCTAGCATGCACTCGGGTGAACATCGGGCCAAGAGCGGGCCCGTCTGCGCCCATCAGCGGCCGAGTGAGGCCTGGCTGGGCCTACCCCCTTGGCCCTTTGGTTCAGTCCATTGGCCCTTAAAACTATCCTTGGGACATTATTGCCAGCTGAAGAGTCTTGCCATTAGACACTAAGGGAATCAGCGTGAAGTAAGTTGCTCTTATTGTGTAGTAGCTCCCTGTAATTCCCTAGTGCTTTTGTCAACTAGTATCCAATTGCAGTATGGATAAACGCAAGGTCGGAGGTACAAAGGCATCAGCAGAGCCAACTATCACTCCCAAGCAATCGACTATAGACTCTTTTCTCGCTCGTGCTGTGGGAGCTATATCGAAAGAAATAGACTTAGCTGAACGGCGCATGTTCCTGAGTGTGATTGGGCCAAAAGGGCCGGTTGAGTCTATGGTACCTACCGAAGAGCAGTTTGGGCCGGTCAACGAGCAGGAGGGCAGAACACTGGATCTACCAAGGGCTTGGATATTACCACAGCCCATCACCCACCTACTGTGTTAGAGACAGTGGAACTTCCAACACCCCTATGCCAGGTCTCCACAGCTATAGCCGGCCAACCCGCAGCTATCTGTAAATGATAAGAAGATTTCATCAGTGGGTCCCCATTCTCAATTATTGTGGCTGAATAAAAAGGGAGGGAGAGACCTGGTAACTGAATTTTTATAATAATGTTTTTGATACGATGCATAGTAGTGTGGCTATGGCTCTTGACCATGGCCTCGAAGCCTTCTTAGGTTCCATTCACATGGATTTTTTATTAGTATGGGCAGGTGATTTTAATATTCAGGCATGTGTATTATCTGCCACTCAGGCATGCAGCCATATTTATCAGGATGGGGTGGGCAGTGATCACTTCTGCCATAATGAGTATGGTGAAGCATTGAACTCTATTATCTCTAAATATGACCTTCAATTAATTAGGTGTGTGTAATCCTGCGTCTCTCTCGGACGGGATTTCCAACATGGCGCCCGAGATCGGACGCCAGGATGAAGAAGTCAGCATTCCAGAGCCTGCGCGGGACAGAACGTCGGTCCGTCGAGAGGAGGGGCGAGGAGAGGACGAAAGGGACGCCAAGGAGCACAAAGAGATACAAAAGGGGATGATGGACGGAACGTTTGAGCCAATCAAACACTCACCCCCAGTCAACTGATCTGGGTTTAATCCATCATCATTCTTTAGCTCACTCCACCACCCCAGTTCAGACATGGCCATATGCAAATCAGTCTGACCCTGTGCCTCATGGGAACAGTCCAGCCCGAACTGCCAAGCCATGTCTTCCCTGGACCGGAAACAAGCATCCTAGGACCGGTTTCTGGCATTCCAGCCGTCATCAGCCAGGCTTGCTTGAATCCAGTGGCAAAGTGAGCAAGGGACCCACGTCTGGGCATACCCCCGCCAACTTAGGGCGAACAAAGCGATACAAAGGGGATGATGGACGGAACGTTTGAGCCAATCAAACACTCACCCCCAGTCAACTGATCTGGGTTTAATCCATCATCATTCTTTAGCTCACTCCACCACCCCAGTTCAGACATGGCCATATGCAAATCAGTCTGACCCTGTGCCTCATGGGAACAGTCCAGCCCGAACTGCCAAGCCATGTCTTCCCTGGACCGGAAACAAGCATCCTAGGACCGGTTTCTGGCATTCCAGCCGTCATCAGCCAGGCTTGCTTGAATCCAGTGGCAAAGTGAGCAAGGGACCCACGTCTGGGCATACCCCCGCCAACTTAGGGCGAACAAAGCGATACAAAAGGGGATGATGGACGGAACGTTTGAGCCAATCAAACACTCACCCCCAGTCAACTGATCTGGGTTTAATCCATCATCATTCTTTAGCTCACTCCACCACCCCAGTTCAGACATGGCCATATGCAAATCAGTCTGACCCTGTGCCTCATGGGAACAGTCCAGCCCGAACTGCCAAGCCATGTCTTCCCTGGACCGGAAACAAGCATCCTAGGACCGGTTTCTGGCATTCCAGCCGTCATCAGCCAGGCTTGCTTGAATCCAGTGGCAAAGTGAGCAAGGGACCCACGTCTGGGCATACCCCCGCCAACTTAGGGCGAACAAAGCGATACAAAAGGGGATGATGGACGGAACGTTTGAGCCAATCAAACACTCACCCCCAGTCAACTGATCTGGGTTTAATCCATCATCATTCTTTAGCTCACTCCACCACCCCAGTTCAGACATGGCCATATGCAAATCAGTCTGACCCTGTGCCTCATGGGAACAGTCCAGCCCGAAATGCCAAGCCATGTCTTCCCTGGACCGGAAACAAGCATCCTAGGACCGGTTTCTGGCATTCCAGCCGTCATCAGCCAGGCTTGCTTGAATCCAGTGGCAAAGTGAGCAAGGGACCCACGTCTGGGCATACCCCCGCCAACTTAGGGCGAACAAAGCGATACAAAAGGGGATGATGGACGGAACGTTTGAGCCAATCAAACACTCACCCCCAGTCGACTGATCTGGGTTTAATCCATCATCATTCTTTAGCTCACTCCACCACCCCAGTTCAGACATGGCCATATGCAAATCAGTCTGACCCTGTGCCTCATGGGAACAGTCCAGCCCGAACTGCCAAGCCATGTCTTCCCTGGACCGGAAACAAGCATCCTAGGACCGGTTTCTGGCATTCCAGCCGTCATCAGCCAGGCTTGCTTGAATCCAGTGGCAAAGTGAGCAAGGGACCCACGTCTGGGCATACCCCCGCCAACTTAGGGCGAACAAAGCGATACAAAAGGGGATGATGGACGGAACGTTTGAGCCAATCAAACACTCACCCCCAGTCAACTGATCTGGGTTTAATCCATCATCATTCTTTAGCTCACTCCACCACCCCAGTTCAGACATGGCCATATGCAAATCAGTCTGACCCTGTGCCTCATGGGAACAGTCCAGCCCGAACTGCCAAGCCATGTCTTCCCTGGACCGGAAACAAGCATCCTAGGACCGGTTTCTGGCATTCCAGCCGTCATCAGCCAGGCTTGCTTGAATCCAGTGGCAAAGTGAGCAAGGGACCCACGTCTGGGCATACCCCGCCAACTTAGGGCGAACAAAGCGATACAAAAGGGGATGATGAACGGAACGTTTGAGCCAATCAAACACTCACCCCCAGTCAACTGATCTGGGTTTAATCCATCATCATTCTTTAGCTCACTCCACCACCCCAGTTCAGACATGGCCATATGCAAATCAGTCTGACCCTGTGCCTCATGGGAACAGTCCAGCCCGAACTGCCAAGCCATGTCTTCCCTGGACCGGAAACAAGCATCCTAGGACCGGTTTCTGGCATTCCAGCCGTCATCAGCCAGGCTTGCTTGAATCCAGTGGCAAAGTGAGCAAGGGACCCACGTCTGGGCATACCCCCGCCAACTTAGGGCGAACAAAGCGATACAAAAGGGGATGATGGACGGAACGTTTGAGCCAATCAAACACTCACCCCCAGTCAACTGATCTGGGTTTAATCCATCATCATTCTTTAGCTCACTCCACCACCCCAGTTCAGACATGGCCATATGCAAATCAGTCTGACCCTGTGCCTCATGGGAACAGTCCAGCCCGAACTGCCAAGCCATGTCTTCCCTGGACCGGAAACAAGCATCCTAAGACCGGTTTCTGGCATTCCAGCCGTCATCAGCCAGGCTTGCTTGAATCCAGTGGCAAAGTGAGCAAGGGACCCACGTCTGGGCATACCCCCGCCAATTTAGGGCGAACAAAGCGATACAAAAGGGGATGATGGACGGAACGTTTGAGCCAATCAAACACTCACCCCCAGTCAACTGATCTGGGTTTAATCCATCATCATTCTTTAGCTCACTCCACCACCCCAGTTCAGACATGGCCATATGCAAATCAGTCTGACCCTGTGCCTCATGGGAACAGTCCAGCCCGAACTGCCAAGCCATGTCTTCCCTGGACCGGAAACAAGCATCCTAGGACCGGTTTCTGGCATTCCAGCCGTCATCAGCCAGGCTTGCTTGAATCCAGTGGCAAAGTGAGCAAGGGACCCACGTCTGGGCATACCCCCGCCAACTTAGGGCGAACAAAGCGATACAAAAGGGGATGATGGACGGAACGTTTGAGCCAATCAAACACTCACCCCCAGTCAACTGATCTGGGTTTAATCCATCATCATTCTTTAGCTCACTCCACCACCCCAGTTCAGACATGGCCATATGCAAATCAGTCTGACCCTGTGCCTCATGGGAACAGTCCAGCCCGAACTGCCAAGCCATGTCTTCCCTGGACCGGAAACAAGCATCCTAGGAGCACAAAGAGGCGGTCGTCGAGCCTGCTGAAGTAGACCCGGAGCCCAGAGGTCAGCTACGAGTCCTGGTGCTGGAAGGAGAAGAGGACGAGGAAACGGCGACGCAACATGAGGAACCACCCAGAGGCAACGCCAGAAAGTCTAGCCGACCCAGAGAAGAGGAGGGCGGTGAGACTTCCCCTGCTGTGACCCAAGAGGGCCGTGGCTTCCAGCAAGTACCCTTTCTTAGTTATCTCACCACGGGGTGGTGGCGGTTGGGGCATTAGTAGCACAAACCTGCTTGCTAACACTGAGGCCCCTTTCCTTTTAGTCACACTTAAACTTCATGGTTCCGGTCCTGGGTGAAGGTGACGGTATAGGCATCCTGTCGTAAAAGGGGCATACCAACCCGATTGTTGTTTGTTTTCCTCCTAGGTTCACACCCATACTCCCCTCTTCCTCGGTCCGGCCAAGACGAGTGAAAGAACCAAAGGCAACTCCAACATCGGTCCGAGATCCCAGGGAAAGAGAGAGAGCCACCCCGACATACAGTGACTGAACTGGCAGAAAAGAAACCCTCCAGCTCTATAGTTGTTTCTGGCCTCAGCTTCACCCCTACGCTGAACCCTCCTTTGTATATTTTCTGTTCGACCATTAAAAAAAACCAACAAACCCCCACTCTTGTCTAGGTGTCCTATTTGACCAGGTGACCACAGTGTGGCTGTGATATAAATGGGAAGCTAGCCTCATCATTTACCGGGAGAAACTTGTTTTCCATTATAGACCATGTATTGGTGTTTGTCTCGGCCAATGCTATGTGTGGTAACCTCAGTATTGTACCCTCAATTTTTAGCGACCACAACCTACTTACATTATCATTTTTCTTTTGGAATCAGAGGTAGGCCTCATTTCATACAGTAAACAGTATTAACCCAACTAGGGCAAATGGTGTAAGAATCAAGTGGACGGGTATTGACCCTAGTAGGATTCTACGGAAAATAGTACGGGACAATTTTAAGGAAATAACTTATTGTCTTCAGGATTCTATTGTACCAAATGTATTGTCTGAAAACTTTGACCAAGTTATCAGTTATAAAATCACTCTTGACTCATTACTAAAATACATCAGGGAATAAGATAAGGGGATGGTTTGATAGAGCCTGCAATAAAGCCTTCCAGTCACTTAAATATGTTCTGTCTAACTCCCCACGGGATACACTGGCCATTAAGTCCCTGCGGAATCAATATAAATTAGCTTTGGCCACTAGGAAAAAACCCTCAAGGTTGAAGCATGGAAAAATGTAGCCAATGCTGCAGAAAATCAGAACACCCAGTTGTTTTGGGATACAGTAAATGCATCCTTTCTAAAAAATGATGATATCGCCAAGCTCTGCTCCCTTGTCCCCTGTGACAGATGGTTGACCCACTTTTCTGAAATTTTTAGACAAAATAATGGGGACGCCACAGGGCGAGATCAGGGGTCGTTGTGCGAGGGGGGGCGCCATCCCCTGAACATTTCTCATGAAGAAGTTTAGCTATACAGGCCAGTGCCGGGGACTGGGCTCCGGGTCCGAATGGTGTGCCAGTAGATGTTTTTAAATCTGCCCCTGAATTGTGGGTGCCTATTTTAACTAGGGTTTTCAGTACAGCCATAATAGATACAATCCCATCTTCTTGGGGCATATCTACTATTGTACCCATATATAAAAAAGGGGATAAAGCAGACCCAAAAAAGTATCACCGTATTTCTCTCCTGGATCATCTGCAAAAGTAATGAGTAGGGTCCTGTTACTAAGACTGGAGGAATGGGCACAAGAGCAATCAATTCTATCCCGGTGCAGTATGGTTTCAGAAAACCGCTGGGGACTATCAAACAATGTGTCAATCTAGACCTTCTAATCAGTAAATATACTAGGGCTAAGGCAGGCACACTTTATTTATGTTTTGCCAATTTGAGTAGCACCTTTGATTTGGTCGACCATAATTTACTTTGGTCAACTTAGATTTCCCTGAGTGCACCCAGGCCAATTATTGGGTATCTTTCCCGTCTTTATGAGAATCTAACCAGCGAAGTTCAGTCTGGCCCCCAGGGGGAATGTTCAGCCAAATAAAAGTGGGGCGAGGAATTCGACAAGGGTAAGTTAGCCCCAATATTATTTCCCCTTTTTATCAATGGGGTAGATAACTACTAGCAGTCGATGCAGGTCGATGCTCCTCGGGCGGCTGGTCATCCGATACCGGTATTGTTATATGCTGATGATGCAGTATTATTAGCACGAATCCCGGTTGGCCTCCAGAGACCGATGAATGCCTTTGCAGATTTTATGACTTCCAAGAAAATGTAATTAACAAATCCAAAACATTTACCATGGTTTGCGGTCCTAAGCATAAACCCTGTAAGACCTTTTTTATTGATAACACCCCAAGTGTTTTAGTGAATTCGTTTTGCTATTTCGGTATATTATTTAGGAGCAATGGTTCATGGACACAACATGTTCTAAATAGCAAAGCTAAAATGAGTAGGGCTTCACAAGGGATTTTTAAAATTTCCTCAAAAATTGGGGAATCAACCAATCAAAGCAAAAGGAGTGACTGCAGCCTTATATAGGGCTGGTCTTTGGGGTTATGCTAACGACACTGCCCTGCAAAATAACTTTTTAAAACGTCTATTATGCCTACCTTCTTCTGTATCAAATACAATCTTACATCATGAGGTTGGCCTACAGTTCCTAGAAGATCTTCTCTTGGTCAGACCATTGTTATTATGGGCCTTTTTATGGGCCAAGTAATGAAACTGGTTTTACCAGAACAATCATTTCAGATTGTTTAGCCTTGAATGATGCCCTAAGTATCCCTTAGTTATTCTATATCAACTCCTCCCTTGGCAGGTTGTTCAATTTATCTATCTGGTCATGCCCTACCAAGGTATTACTTTCAAATAAGAGGAGGATCAAAGAAACCATTTTTTAGTATAGATTGGATCAACGATCGATGGAAGATAGGAATAAATCGACAGTCGCCTCTTATAAGTCTTTGAACTTGGAGGAGAGGGGAAATAGCTATTTATCGTACATGAAAAATTTGCAGCATTGCTTTGTGTTGGAAAGATTAAGATGTTACATCGGACACCATTTATACCTTCCCAAATATGAAGTCCCACCCATCTGATATGGCTTTTTGCCCTTGTGATGACCAAAGCAAAGAAAGTACACTGCACTTTTTATTGTTTTGTAAATATTTCCACAATCTTAGCGGTTTTTATCTTAAACCTATGTTTGTTGCACGGACTATTAGATCACATAAAGCAGCTATGAAATATCTGGGGACACCAAGTGAACCTTTTGTGTGTTATACTGTTGCCCTATTTATCTTGAAAGATATTAATATGAGGAAATGTATTATGTAATAGTGCAGCAAATTAATTTTATCACTATGTCTCATGTATTATATCAAAAGGCTTTTAATTGTTTTTTATATGTGTTATTTGATATGTACTTTTATGGCTGTTTTTGATAGCCGAATAAAGTTTTACGAAACAAAACAGCTGTGTCCACTTTGGGAGTAGCCACTTTTGTGGGGAAAATCTGCAGCAAAATTCTGCTAATGCCTATCACTGCTAATGAAAGTTGCAAAATGAGATGCACACACTGGAAATGTACCCCTAAAGTGGATGTACAGTGTCTGTGCTTCCATATCTTGCATTCTCCCTAACTTACCTAACGTTTTGCCCAGCATGTAAGGGGCACAAATTGAGGTGGTCCCAGGCAGGTAAAACAGATTTTAAACAAGACTGTCACCCCCAACAAACCAGGCAAGTTAATGATCTCCTGGGTAGGTAATACAGCTGATTTTAAACCAGACAGCCACCCAACAAAACAAACCAGTTAAATTGAGGCCGTCCCAGGCAGTTAAAACAGATTTGTAAAATGCACAACTCTCCCCAACAAAACAAAACTGGTAAATTGAGGCGGTCCAGGGCAGGTAAAACAGAAGATTTTAAACCAGACAGCTCGCCCTCCCCCCAACAAACTAGGCAAATTGAGACGGTCAATGTAAGTAAAATAGCAGATGTTAAAACAGACAGCCTCCTCACAAAACAAAGTAGGCAAATCGAGGCAATCCCGGGTAGGTAAAACATTTTAAACCAGACAGCTCTCCCCTCCCCCCCAACAAAAAGGCGGTACCGGGCAGGTTTAACTGCAGATTTTAAACAAGAAAGCCCCCCCCCCCACCAATAACAGGCAACTTGAGGCGGTCACGAGCAGGAAAAAAAATCAGATTTGAAACAAGACAGCCCCCCCCAACAAAACCAGGCAGACTGAGGTGGTCCTGAGCAGGTAAAACAGATTTTAAACCAGACAGCTCCCCCAACAAAACAAAGCAGGCAAATTGAGGCGTCCCGGGTAGGTAAACAGCAGATTTTATATGAGACTACCTCCCCCAACAAAGTAAAGCAGGCAAATTAAGGTGGTCGTGGGCAGGTAAAACAGATTTTAAACCAGACAGCCCTCCTACCAATACCAGGCAAATTGAGGCGGTCACAGGCAGGAAAAAAGCCGATTATAAACAAGACAGCCCCCCCAACAAAACCAGGCAAATTGAGGCGGGCCTGAGCAGGTAAAACAGATTTTAAACCAGACAGCCCCCCAACAAAACAAACCAGGCAAATTGAGGTGGTCAAGAGCAGGTAAAATAGTAGTTTTTAACCCAGACAGCTCACCCGACAAAATAAATTAGGCAAATTGAGCAGTCCCAGGCAGATTAAATTGGAGATTTTAACCCAGATAGCCCCCAATCAAACAAAACACTTAAATTGTGGCCGTCCCGGACAGGTAAAACAGCAGAATGTAAACAAGACAGCCCCCCAACCAAACAAAGCAGGCAAATTGAGGCGGTTCCGGGCACGTAAAACAGCAGATTCTAAACGATACAGCCCCCCCAACAAAACACAGCCTGCAAATTGAGGCGGTCCCAAACAGGTAAAAGAGCAGATTTTAAATGACAGCCCCCCAACAAAATAAAGAAGGGAAATTGAGGCGGTCCCACCAAGGTAAAACAGCAGATTTTAAACGAGACCTCCCTCCAACAAAACAGAGCAGGCAAATTGAGGCCGTCCCGGGCAGGTAAAACTGCAGATCTTAAACAAGACAGCCCAACCCTGGCAAATTGAGGTGGTCCCGGGCAGGTAAAATAGATTTTAAATCCGACAGCCCACCCAGCAAAACAAAGCAGACAAATTGAGGAGGCCCCGAGCAAGTAAAAGAGCAGATTTTAAACCAGACAGCTCCCCAACAAAACAAACCAAGCAATTTGAGTTGGTCCTGGGAAGGTTAAATGTCTGATTTTAAACCAGACAGTCCCCCCCACCAACAAAACAAGCAAACTGAGGCTGTCCTGGTCAGTTAAAACAGCAGACCTTAAACAACACAGGCCCCCCAACAAAACAAAGCAGGCAAATTGAGGTGGTCCTGGGTAGTTAAAACAGCAGATTTTAAACTAGGCAGCACCCCAACAAAATAAACCAGGCTAATTAAAGTGGTCTTGGTCAGGTTAATCATATTTTAAACCAGAACTCCCCTCTACCACCCAACAAAAAGGCGGTTCCAGGCAGGTATAACAGCAGACCTTAAACATGACAGCCTTCCCAACAAAGCAAACCAGGCACATTTATGGCACTCCTGGGCAGGTAAATCCCCCACCAACAAAACAAAGTAGGGAAATTGAGGCAGTCCCAGGAAGGTAAAACAGCAGATTGTAAACCAAACAGCCCTCCAACAAAACAAACAGGCAAATTGAGGAGGTCCCGGGCAGGTAAAACAGCAGATTTTAAATGAGACATCCCTCCCAACAAAACAAATCAGGCAAATTGAGGCAGTCCCAGGCAAGTAAAACAGCAGATTTTAAACCTGACAGATCACCCAACAAAAAAAACCAGGCAAATTGAGGCAGTCCAGGGCAGGTAAAATCACAGATTTTAAATCAGACAGATCTAAAAAAAAAACAAGCAAATAGAGGCGGTCCCGGTCCAGTAAAACAGCTGACTTTAAACAAGACCGGCCCCCAACAAAACAAAACAAGCAAATGACGGCAGACCTGAGCACGTAAAACAGCAGACGTTAAACAAGACAGCCCCCCAACAAAAAAAGCAGGCAAATTGAGGCGTTGCTGGGTAGTTGATACAGCAGATTTTAAACCAGACAGCCTCCCCCTCCCTAACAAACCAGGCGAATTGAGGCGGTCCCGGGTAAGTAAAGATTTTAAACCAGGCAGCCCCCCAACAAAACAAACCAGGCAAATTAAGGTGGTCCCTGGTAATACAGCAGACTTTAAACAAGACAGGCCCCCCAACAAAGCAAGCAAATTGAGGCGGTCCCAGTCAGGTAAAACAGCAAATTTTAAATGAGACATCCCCTAACAAAACCAACTAGGCAAATTGAGGCCGTCCCAGGCAGGTAAACCTTGATATTTTAAACCAGACAGTCCCCCCAACAAAACAAACCAGGCAAATTGAGGAGGCCCTGGGCAGTTAAAACAGCAGAATTTAAACAAGACATCCCCCCTAACAAAACAAACCAGGCAAATTGAGGATGTCCTGTGCAGGTAAAACTAGAGATTTTGAACGAGACAGCTCCCCCAAAAAAACAAAACGCTTGCTTTAGTAACAGCCTTTAAGGTTCGTACTGGAGTCACAACAATTATTCGTTTCCCTTGAACTAGTGCTCTATCTCTCACTATAGCAGTCTGTACTGCTGTCAGTATATTTTCTGTTGATGCAAAACGCATTTCAGCGTTTGTGTACAAATGAGATTTGCATGTAATGGGTACCGTTTAGCCTTCATTGAAGGTAAGGTGAGTGTATCCTGATTGACCTGCGACTACCTGGATCACCAGATTTATGGTGTTTACACGTGTGTGTAAGTGTTTGGAAGCTATCATGTCAGCTTGTACAGAATGAAGAATTTCTGTGTGTTCCTGTGTCCAATGTTGAATTGAAAAATCAGGTCTTATTAGGTCATACAAGACTTTTACTTTTTCTAGGTAATCCAAAATGTATGTTATGTCCAAATTTAGGAATCCTAAAATGGATTGTAAACTTTTCAGAGTTTTCAGAGGAGCTCACATTTTTCTAAACAATTAGCTGCTAGGCTTTTCCCTTCACTTGAGAGCTCATATCCCAAAAATAGGACAATGAGGTGGGCAATTTTTTCATTTTTTAAAGTTATATTTGTAGCCCTCAGCAGTGAACCCCAGAATTATGTTTTTCACCCTGTTCAAATGATCCAATAATTCATCATCCGTCAGATAAATATCACCTACATATGTCACACTCGCTCCGTCCCTGCCGCAGTCAGCGGTAGGGGCAGGGCTCCTCTGCAATAAATTCCTTCTTCCGGACGGGAGGAGCGCTTCGCGTTCCTGCCTTATCAAGCGTTTCCTACCCATCCGGAGTCGCTTGCCTTCACTTCCGGGTCACGGCGGCCGCAGCCGCATCCACTTACGCCCGGTTCCTTGAGGCATGCTCTTCGTCTCCTCGCTCTCAGCAGCTGCATCTCATTGAATCACGGTTCCTGGCTGCGTGCACTCCGTCTTTTCGTCCTCCGCAACCACTTCTTCTTTGTTGGGGGCCTTGTCATTCCCTTACAAACACCAGAATACCGAGCACCATAATCATTGCGGTAACGCACTTGCGCTTGTGTGTTTGACAGACGTCTGTGTGTATGTATAGCTCGTTTATTCTCCTCTGAAGTTCAGTTGTGGTGATATTGAGCATCTGCATTTCCTTGAAGGGGCATTTTTACGATTGGCAATATACATGGTGGTCAGAATTGCGTACTCCTGATGTAAAGAGACGCAGTATGTCTGGTTCTTTCAAACGGAGAGAAGCAGCGTTTTCAGCAGCATTAACTCCTGAAGTAAGGAGTCCCCTTATTCTCAAATCTAAACTGGCAGTTTCCTCCCAGAGCAGCCTACCTCACAAACTCCTGTGTATTTAAGGAGATGAGGTAGATTTTAGCCCGCACCTTTTTTGCATATTTTGAATACCTTACCCAGACTGAATCAATTGAATCAGTCTTTATTATTTTTGGGCTATCGTTACTTTTCAACACTACCCCTGCTGTGTTATGTGTGAATTCCTGATTTCAATTGTTGGACACAAGTGGAAGAGGGGAACAAACCAGGATCACCGACGTCTCCAGTGATGTATCCTTGCTGCTAGGGTCGTGCCGAGAGATCCTTTCCAGTAGCCTTGCTGCCCAGGTCGTGCAGAGGGACCCTCTTCAGTTTCTTCTCCCCTTGTTTCCCCTCTTCCCCCTGCTCTCTGGCTCAGCTTTGACTTTGTTGGGCGGGCTGGAGGTAGTGGGAAGTAGGGATCTGGTCATCTGTCTCCTGCCTCTCGTTCCCGTGGAAACATCAGGTGAGCCTTGATAACATAAGACAATGCCTCCTCATCACAATTTTGAAGTAACTCTGATACTCTTGCTGAGAACAACCCAGGGCTATTCCTATACCCTTGGGGCAGTCTACAGAATTGGCGCTGAGAGCCTAGGGCCAAAAATACTGTCAAACATCTGCGTTCAGGCGCTATATTTTGGCAAAAGAATCCATTTGAGATATCTAGTGTTGTTTTGTATTTCTGCCGCAGAATGTTATTCATTAATGCAGCACTGTGTGCATTTTGTACTGCGAATGTTTGCTGCATGTGTTCAAATGCCTGTAGTCTAAAACTAGATGGTATGAATTACCGGGTTTCATTATGGAAAACAAAGGATTATTCATGGAGGAGGTGCAATTTTCAATAACACCTTGGTGTTCAAGTTGATCTAAGATCTCCCTGACTTGCTTCTGTGCGTCATGTTTTATTGGGTACTGTCTCTGCGGAGTTGGAGTTGTTTTTAATGGGATTTCATGGTGAGGTGACTCAGCATCCCACCCTACATGATTGCGGTATAATGCAGGATCTAGTGCTACCGCCCACCCCTGCGCGTATGAATGTTTAAGTGACTCTGGAACGAGGTTGGAGAAGGCTGGTAATATTACATCTTCCCCTTTAGGGCAGTCCATAACGTACTCAGGCGGCCAATCTTTTCAGCCAAAAGTATATCGTATCCATATGTCAGGTTCTCACAAAAAAGAGACCCTTCACCTTCCTGGGTATGTCCCCCTCCATTTGGAGCGTTATTTCATATAACTGATGTGGGACACTTACCCTTGTATCAGGTCTTTCCACCGTGATATGCTCATTCAACGCTGCTGTCACCAGAAATTCCATTAGGTTCTGGCAAGCTATTGTTACTTCTTCTGCGCTGTTTAGCATTGTCAGAGCCCATTCCCCGTTCATTAGTTGAGTCCTCAGAAGCCTGGGCATTTCTTATTTTAAGGCCAGCTACCTTCTTTTTAAATGGAGGTTTTAGTTTTTCATTTATCTTCTTGTTTGATAATGTAGCCTGAAATGCAATGTATGTCTCTTGGCTGGACTCGTTCTTCTGATCTGCCTTCTGACCTTCCTTCCCTCTCCACGGATTCTTAACTTATATTTTCTATCAGAGGGCTCCTGTTGAGGAGACCCACCCCGTGACCATGATGCATTGTGCTTATTATTTTTGGATTGTTTATTATCCCATTTCTTTTTAGAAGAATCGGTGCTTGCTTCGAGTTATCCTTCTTAGGATTACTTGTTAATTGTGGTTTCACAGGTCTAGCTCCCAAGTTATCTCTACCAAGTGAAGCATAGGTATCTTCGATAATTTTATGTAGTTGTGCAGGAGTGCATTCCCTCAGGGGTTGGCATATATCCACTGCTGCTGCCTCCCCTTTTATGTTAGCTAAAATAATTGTGGATACCTGGGCCAAATTGCCTATCAATTTCATCCCTAAGTTCAGGGCTGGTTCTGCCCCGTACTCATTTTGTATTTGTTTTAATACTTCTGGTATGACTGCTATTGAGGGGGTAGCATGCGTTCTGGTATAAACGGCAGCGAAAACTGTACCCCAAGTGGTGCAGTCCTCTATCGGGAGAGCTACTCCCATTGGCAAGCAAATTGTCAGTATTCTTTGTTTTACTTGATGGCCTGTATGTGGAAATACTGCCTCAAGCTGTGCTATTTTCTGTGCTATCCAGAACGGCATTTGCTCACGTTTAGTGGGCATTCGTCCCATAAACACGTTCAATGTTTGTGGGGTGATTTTTGTTGCAGTCCCTTGTAGTTGACCAGCTTGAATGACCCTTGTGGGTTGAATCGTAAGTGTTCACAGTACGAACTGTACGATTTCTCTATAGCTTTATTATTTCTTTGTAAAGTGGACGTAAGTCTGCTGCTGGCAATGTATCACTCTCTGGATGCGGTGTGTAAGCAGCTAAGACCAGCCAAGTCGCTCCGTCTCTGCTGAGTAGACCGAGTCTCACTTTTTCTGTGGTATGAGGAAGAGTGCCTTGAAACCAATTTATATGTTCTTGGTAAGTTAACTTCTATGTCCTCATACGGAGGGTATTCCTCAGGTATCTCATCTTGAATGTAACTGTGAAATACATGTGTACATGCGTCTGCAGGCGGGAATTTAACCCAAGAATAGACCACCTCTGTCCTGAATGCCTCGTGTGCCTCAATCACGAAGGTAACAGTCCCACCTAATGATGAGAGACCATAATCTTCTAATTTTATAGTAAGTGCGTTTCTGCAAATTTCTGAAATATTAAGAGCACCTTCCTGCTCAGCTTCCTCCCCACTAGCACCACTTGTACCAGCGTCTGCGGTCTGAGACAATATAGTAGGAAGTATGTAGAAAAAAGAGATGTTTTGCACAATATGGGGAACTATAATCCTTCAAGCTTCAACAAACCTACAGCCAATACATAGGATATACCTACTTCGCTGCAGCGGATTTTCCCTTCCCACTCCAGACGTCTCTGGGTAAATGTGAGTAGGGGGTCTCAGAGAAAGCACGACTGAACTACTCAGATTTGACCGTTAAATAAGAACCAAATCAACGTTGGGCACCATGTTGTGTAGTTCCTACAAATCTATATAGGATCTGCGCGTTTAGACAACATAAACTAAGGTATTGGTGTCCAGACTGATTCCAGACACCCCAAAGGATATGTTAGCTTTTAGACCAGCTAGCTCACAGTGCCACTATAAGCCCCCTAACCTTACCAAGGAGCGAATAGTTTCTGGCAACTATCGAACATGACAACCCTTGATCCTTCAGGGATCGTGGAAATAGCACTTTTCGCTCAGGCAGACATGCTCACTTAGTCCAAGAGAAATACACAGGATAAACGATAGGGACTTTTTCAATAAGCATTTATGAACCAGCATCATTCTAGAATAAAACATGTTTGCTGCGACAATCATTGGACAGAAACAGATGTATAAGATTACAACCACCAACAGAGAAAATAAAAGGTAAAATTCTACCATGGTGCTAAAACAGTGAATATATGCAGGCATATAGATATATGGCAGTAATCAAGCGCACTCCTAAAATGTAAATCCTAGCTAAGTGTACCTAGCATGTATGTATGTGTAAAGCCAAGAATCCCCTAGGAAAGAGCCAATCCCATTACGTGATGGGAGAGAACGAAGGACCCCGACTTGGTCTCGAGTTGGACACCCTGCAAGGGATATCAGACCACTGCGTGCTGGAGTTTCTGTGTGCAGGGACTTTAGCGTCTTGTGTCAGCATGGAAGCTTCTCCTCTGGTTGTCCAGTAAAGATGTGGTTCTTTGGTACCTTAAAGGTACCCTCAAGGGTTCTACCTAGATGTGTAATGGTACTGTGGGCCTATCATCCAAGGATGACGATAGCGGTGACTTTTGTACAGAGTTATTATACAGAAGATGGTAATCCTGCTGTGTATGTCCTAGGCAGGGGATTAAGATATGATACTGAGAATCCTCATGCATAATAAATGAGGCTAGTTTTCAAAAGAAAACCACACAACATTTATTCGGCACATAACTAGGTAAAAGGCCAGCTCCAGAGCAGTTATGTAGAGCAAGGTAGGACAAAGGTAGGTAAAAGGTCGTGCAGCTACCTTGGCCTATATTGGGGTACACTGGGGCCCATAACAGTGAGTGGGGCCCTGGTGGCACCACTCTAGGCACAGGCTGCCATTGCTAACAATTACATTGACGTACGTTAAAGGGCTGATTGCAAAGTCTTTAACGGGAACAATTGAGATGAAGTGGGATGGACGAGCTGCTGTTTGCATGACATTAAGTCAGGCAGCTCCCTGCTGTGCCCCTCTGAATACTGGTGCCACGGGCCTGGGCCTAGCTCGCCAATACCCAAGGCTGGCCCTGACTGTGCAACTGGGATGTGGGGCTGCCGTGGTGCTCACTGCACAGATTTACCTGGAGTTGCGGTTGCAATCTTTAATGCAGATGAGTTATCCTCTGAGACGCTGGGCACTACTATCCCTCCCAGGGCCGGTCCTAGAAACCCTAGGACCGGCCCTGGGAGGGATAGTAGTGCCCAGCGTCTCAGAGGATAACTCATCTGCATTAAAGATTGCAACCGCAACTCCAGGTAAATCTGTGCAGTGAGCACCACGGCAGCCCCACATCCCAGTTGCACAGTGGGGCCCTAGGCAGAAAAACATGGGAGGCCCCCCCTAAGATGTGACATCACAGGAAGTGACATCGCAGGAAGGGGCATCAATTTAACATTAAGGTTCTGGTATTGTTGAAGCAGCTTTGTAAGAAACTAATTACCTAGTGTGGATATCACTAAGATGGCTAAAATAAAGTAAGTATATATATATATATATATATATATATATATATATATATATATATATATATATATATATATATTAAAGCTGTATTGGGTGGAAATACATTACATTAATCAAACTGGCTACAAAAGCTACCCTAGGTCTCTCCAAAACTAGTATGATTGCAACAATGTTCACTAATTGTTCCAGAGTAGGACATGATTAAAATTCCAAATCAGATTGGCCCATAACTAACCAGTCAGCCTTCAAGTGACTCCTCAGCCCTTCCTTTTCAGCAGGCATGGGAGAGCAACACAAACAGATACATGTTAGATCAGGTGAGTGACCTGCAAGAGCTGCAGCAATCAGAAAGCACAGATTTAAAAAAAGAAATAAGAATAAATGTCATACACAAGTGGGGTGGTTAATATAGTAGCAGATAAAAGCACTAAAACCTGGCCCACACTTGCACACCGAGTGCATAAACAGAGCAAATTCAATTTTTAAGAGATGAAAAGAACTGAACTGACAAAGATATACAGAAGAGATGGTTAAAACGCTATACTGGGAGCCAGACTCTAAAGAGATACATTAAAGCAACAAAACAGGACTTACTATAGTAGACTCTGTGCAGTTTACAGCTATGTGGAAAAGAAATGTAGCAATGTCGAATAGGTAGGTTGGGGGAGGTGGTGCTTGACTTGCAATGTAAAGCTAAAGTAAAAACAGAGACTTACAGTTTGAAAAACATTAAGTCACATGTCCTTAATATCTTTGCCAAATTGCAGAGTGACTAGAACCATGCAACTCAACTAATTTAGCTTAAGAAATAGCGAAATTGCACCTGACTTAAGGTAAATCCATTGGATATTGGTTAAAGAGATAATTGAATGTAAGACCATTTCCATCAATCACAAGTCACTCCAATCACTCCCAAGGTACCTAACTAAACACTTTTCGTCTTTCAACCTCCAGAACAAGCTCTCTCTCCTGGAACGTACTGGCTACCTACTCGCACAGGCAGTGTTTGGATGATCACTCCATGTGCATTGATGTACTCTATGGATGCCTCTTCGCTTCTCAGCTGCCCTTCACCCACAGCCCCATCTCCTGTACAGTCCCTTCTTCCCCCATCTCCCACAGTAAGCTACTTCAAACTGTGCTCCTGAAAAGCAGCCATTTCCCCAGGCCTCGCTGTCACTCCCCAGGGTTTGGGATTATTTGTTGTGGGAGGAGGTGCACATTATTCTGTGCTTGCTGGGGCCGGCCACTTGTCAATTTGCATATGACAATGAGGAGGCTGGCTCTTTGCACACCAACCCTAAGACTGTAACATCCTTTTGGGTTGTGCACTGGTGGCCAATCCAGTACAAGCAGAGAGCCCAGTTTATCAGGGGTGGCTCCTCCGTTGGAATGGAGGAGCGTCGCCCCACTTAAAATCCCCCCAAACCCCAGAAAAATAAAATGGTTAATTATTACCATTTTATTTTTCTTACCCGTCCCGAACAGAGCATCAGGAAGGGGGCAGGGCTGCTGCTGAGTAACAGCAGCATGTCACTCAGCAGGGAGGAGGGTGGGCTGGATGTGCACAGTTTAAAGTGTTCAGGTCTTGCGACGGCCAGCCACACGTGCGCACTTTAAACAGCTCTAACCAATCTGTCTTAAGAAAGCTGGGTTAGAACAAGCCAACGCCTCCAGAGCACTGTGGAGCGCCAAGTGAGGCCGCTCCCTCCAATAAGGGCGCTGCTCTCCTGATGCATGATAGCAGCACCCTGATCGGTCAATGGAGTTGCTGCATCCATTTCCGGTGGTGAGAAGAGGAATGGAGCGGAGGATGTTGTGTTGCGTTCAGGTGAGTTTTTATTATTTTATTTTTTTAATTTGCATAGCTCTGCTCCACTCAAGATACTCTTGGAATCTCGAGCTTAAAATGAGCTGAGCTTTCACAGGAGGTGACATGGTGTAGTGGCTACAGCTTCCCACCATGCATGAAGGGAATCCAGGCTTTAATCTGGGTCTTGGTTTAGCATCCTGTAATTCCAGACACATTTCTGTGATGGAAAAAAATGACTGTAGTCTAAGTCTGTTTTGAAGCGCTCTTATGTCCATGGCCAACGTTCTTGCTATGTAAAAATGCCAAAAATACAATGTGGACCCTGCCTGTCACCCAGACTTTAATCTCTTGCTCCAAGAATGAAAGATAAAGCGCTAAGCTTTAATGCTGTAAAGCATCAGTACTCTCAAACATTTCCCCGGGGGCCCCAAAGTACGGTCTGTGGCATGCCCGAGGGCCGCACTGATGCCAGCAATGTGAGGGTTGGGTGATGAAAGGTAGGTGAAGGGGGACACGAAGCAGATGCATGGTGTGGACCACAAACTGAGCCTTCACAGGACTACTGTCTGCCACCAACACTCTATTCTCATGCACCAAGAATTAAAGTCAAACCATTAACTTTTAATGTAAAACGTGGGAGGGAAAGAGATGCTCATCTAGGGGCTGAATTGAAAAATGTGAAACCAGAAAACCTGGGATCAGTCTTGGCTTCCCCACTTGACGAAATTGTGTGATCCTAGGCAATTGGTTACTTTCACTTTGCCTCCAATTTCTTCATTATTACATATGAGAGCCCCTTAAAAAATACGGGTTCAGGATGTGTGCTGTACATAACCTTCTCTTGTGTTTTATTTAATAAACTATAATGCTGTTCCAATTAAATAACAACCCAGGCTACACATAAGGTGCACCTGACAAATTACTTGCCTCTTGGTTCACTAATGGCATTGTTTTCATAATGGGGACGGCTTGAATGTTTCCATGATCATGACTGATGTGTTTTGAAAGGCAGTGCGGGGCCCCTAAGTTGTGAGCAGGAGCGGGGCCCTTGGCAGCTGCCCATGCCCAGCGCCGGCCCTGATCCCTCCAACTTGACTGGACCTACAACACCAGATGCTTTTGAGCCTGGTTGTGGCTCCTCACGTTCATGGGCATCCATACTTAGTGCAGCTGGGCCTTGAAGGTAGCAGTGGGCCTTCACTGCTTCACGTGGGGACTTGTTGCCCGATGGTCCAACTGCGCAACTGTGACAGGGAGCAAGACACGCAGTGGCTGTGACTCTGGTAAGGGGCACAGTGTGGGAGTCAACTACCCAAAGACTGACATATAACTATTGGCCTCCCCTTGCTCCTCCTTCCAGGTCACTGCGTACTGAGTTTGGAGGATATGAGGCATGAGACCCTCCTAGCCCATGATATTGTAGTGTCCGACTGGTCACGTGCTAGTGTTTCCAAATACTGTGCTTCCACCAGCCACTCCTTGAGGGCTGGCTCCCACACTCACCCCACACACATCTATCACAGGTGTAATCGGTCAGGTGACCCTGCCAATAAAAGGGTCCGGGCGCACGTGTCCTGGGCCAATTCCAGACCATATGCCACTGTGTCTGCGTCATTACTGTAACTGCATGGAGGCCTAGGGCCCCAATACTTACATTGGTGACAAAGGGGTGTGCCCCGCGTGTAAGCTGGCTGTCGTCAAGCTGTTCTTGGTGGGGGAGATGTGTAGCCTGAAAACATGAAGCACCCCTGCAAAGGCTGTCAGCATCATGGCCGTGAGCAAGGGGGACGGTGTCCAGTCCCCAGGTGCTGCTGCTGCATGCCTGTTGTGCCCCTGGTACGTAGAAGTGGATCACTGGGCATGATGTGAGCCCTGTGGCAAGGAGAGAAATCCACCTAAGTGTTATGGCAGGCACCGTCGTAGAGGAGCCTCCACGCTGCCTACCGACACACTGAATGAATGCCCGGCTGCAGGGGAAAGGGCAGTTCTACAAAGTAGGGGCAGCGCCTGCAGAAGAATATGCCCCAGGACCTAGAAATTAACGAGAGCCGGGTGAATGTCCCTGCAGCGACACCCACAAGTAACCCCGCCAGCAGACCTCAGCCCGAAGAGGTGAGGCTGTAAGTGCCGCAAGAGTGGTGTTGAGGCGAGGGGAAACGCTGCACTTTAAAATATTACCCTCCCCGCACCAGCAACGAGACACATCCAAGGCCCGTATTGCCCCCCTTTACTTGTGGAGGGTGCCTGCCATTGTCTGTCTCTGTGGGTGAGGAGAGCAGCATCCCTGCCGTGCATGTTGGCAGAGCCCTGGAGGAGAACATGCTGCTGGCCAGCGGAGGACGTCCCGTGACTCGAGCCTGCTGCGGGCGACTGTTTTCCCTGCAGGTGGGAGGTGCAGGGCTGGAGGCGAGGCCACACCTGCATGGTGCGAAGCCCCCGCACAGCCCGAGAGAAAGGAGAGACTGCAGGAGTGATAGGACAGTGGCAGCACCAGGGAGCGGCTGGTTGCTGTGGGGCAAGCAATGAAATAAGCTAACCCACCTCAGGAAAGCAGTGGCCCCCATATTTGAGGTAGCAACACTGCTTACCTGCATGACTGGTAGGCAGCAGACCAGGGCTAGCAGGGCAGGGAGAGCCCATCCGGCTGCACCAGCATGTGCAACCCCGAGCACCTGCAGGTGGGAGGTTTGGGCCCCAGGATGCAAAGGACAGCTGCCATGGCCCATGAAGAAGGGTTGCTAAAGTGCCACCTGGCGGCCGTGTGGAGACACCGCACTTGGTGGTTCGAATTGGTAGTAGCATGCAGGGAGACAAATGGCAAAGCAGCATAGTGAAATGACAGCCCCTCTCACGACCTGCAGGGATAATTTTGCGTTGATTCATTGCCTGCCATAAGGAAGGCAGCTGGCCTGAACTGTGAGAAAGAAAGCTGTTGGGACTTCTTGACAATGTGGCAGTGTTACCTAGCGGCCATGGGTGGTCGCTGCTACAGTTGCGGGTAGAATAGGTCAGAAAAATGGCCTGCAGCGCTAAAAAGGCTGCCGTGGCTTTGATGGCAGGACCAGCTGGTAAGAATTTCCAAGACAAGATCCTGCTAAGAAGGCAGCACGACCTTGGTGGGCTGTAGAGTGGAGACAGAAAGTAGGGACAGACTGTGCTTGCCAGTAAAGGGAAAGGCTCAAAGAAGGTCACACCAGGAAAGCTTCCAAGAGTATGGTGACAGAAAAAGGGAGTGATGCCAAAAGCAGCAGAGGAGAGTGGTAACTCCTGTATATGATGCAAGAGATGAGTGTTTGCACTCTGACCAAATGTACACTGAGTTGTCTCTGGGGACAGAGGTCACCCATCGGCAAGGAAAGTTCCCGGTGAAAGGAAACAGGGAGTAGTGGTGAACACTCACTAATGCAAGTTGGAAGCATGGGAGCACAAGGTGCCAGTGGAGATCGCCCAAGAAGAGAAAGAAAAGGCATGAGGCCAGAGAGGCGTCGAGGGTCGCATCGGGCGATCGGACAGTATGGGCAGGAGCCTGGGAGTGAGAGCTCTGCGATGAAGAGGACCAATGTCGTCACAGCATGTGACAGACCCTGCAAAGCCTGCCTGAGTGGAGGCAGGAGCAGCGCTACAACGGCGTAGCCTTGAGGCACAATGAGTGCGTCCTCAAGTGAGGAGGAAACCAGTGAGGTCCACGAAGAGGAGACCTGTGAGAGGTTCAAGAAGAGGAGACCTATGAGAGGTCCTTGAAGAAGAGACCTGTGAGAGGTCCACAAAGAGGAGACTTGTGAGAGGTCCACGAAGATAAGACCTATGAGAGGTCCACAGAAAGAGCGGAGTCCTACAGAGAAGACAGGACACAATGAGGGAGGTCCCTATGAAAAGAAGATCACAGCCAGAGGCCTGGCCAGGGAAGAAAGAAGAGGAGAGAGTCAGTCCTATGAGCTAGGACGTGACCAGTAAGGTACAAGTGAAGTACACATGACATGGAGAGGCCTGGTCTGAAGGAAAAAGAGGTTGACAAGATGGAACATGGCTACATCTGGAAAAGGAAGAGGAGAAGAAGGGAAGAAAAAATGATGGAAGAGGAAAAGAAAAGTGTTGCATGAGGCCACAGCACTAGAGCACGAAGAAAAAGAAGAAGAGGGGAATGGTGTGTAGTAGACACCTGGCACACCGCAAAGTACTAAATAAGAACTGTGAGTGCTATCACAATCAAGTGCATCCCTAAGATCATCCAAGGAGAACTGGACATCTAGAGTGGAGCCCTGTGCCTATGAAACACCCAGAGGCCAATGAGGCATATTTGGTGCTGTGGAGGCTGGCCACCCAGGAACCAGCTGTGTGCACTGGTGAACCTGACACCTGCTAGTGAAAGCAATCTCGACCATTGGACAATCCACCCTTTGGATTGCACTTAAGGCTTGGATGTGGCCCTGATCGGAGTTATTCAGTGACCCCTTAGCGATGCCTATGAGAGGCCTGCACAGCCCATGCACTCCTGTGTCAAGGGCCTCAAGGAATTCCTTCAGAGGGGAGTCCCGCCAAGAGAGATGTGTCTGTAGCCGCTCCATGACTGGCATAAGGAAGCAACGAAAGCACGCATGGAGACTGGGGCACTCCAAAGACTGTCCTGAAGATGCCTGTGAACTCTAGTCTGGATGGTAGGAGTACACCGACCCTGGAAACAACTACCTTTGAGGCGGAGTGAGTGACTTGTATGTGGGACTGGTGGCGATTCCTCCATGGTCCTATGGTGTGGAATGGGAGGGAAACTGCGCAGTTCACATAGTCCCATGGAAGGCCAGTGAAGAGGGCCTCAGGGGATTCCAGTGAGAGGGAAATCCTGGTAAGAGAGGGAAGCTTGAAGTTGCTCCACAATTGGGCAGCTGGAAGCACTGTGGCATCCAAGGAAGATTCTTCAACAGTTGCCATGATGTCATCTGTCTTTGGAGGCTTGCTTTTGAAGACCTATCAGCAGCAGACTCCACTATTGCTCCAAATGCCCCCTCACAGCGAATATTGTAAATAGACTTCCACACAGTGGGAACAGGTGGGACAGGACCCACAGTGCACAGGTAGACTGTGACAACTTGTACTAGCAAGGAAGAAATCTGGACTTCATTTACACTGCCATGCATGCCCAGAGTAGTCTGGTTAAAATGACGGAGGCTTGCTGTGATGCCTGGTGCTCCCAGCTGCACCTGTCCACTTATCCTGTCCTGCAAGCAACCTGAATAGACTCAGTGGAGTTTTTGTTTTGTCATTTTGTTCCCTCCCACAGGTTGGACTCGTCGTCCCATTTTTAATAAAGTTTGGGAGGGATGTAGTGACGGGCTGGTCACGTTCTAGTGTTTCCAAATACCGTGCTTCCACCAGCCACTCCTTGAGGGCTGGCTTCCACACTCACCCCACACCCATCCATCATAGGTGTCACCGGTCAGGTGACCCTGCCAATAAAAGGGACCAGTCGCACGGGTCCTGGGCCAGTTCCAAGCCTATGCCACTGTGTCTGCATCATTACTGTACCTGCATGGGGCCCTAGGGCCCCAACGCTTACAGATATGTGTACTCTGGATGCTGCCCCAGTGATTGCAGTGACAAGCACAGATCCCTTGCTGAGCCTGGGGAGTGTACACATGGCATTAGGTTGATGAAAAACCCCACTTCTTTAAATGGAAATAAAGAAGTGCAGGTACTCTCTATTTAGTGTCCTGTTAACTCCTGAAAAGTACCAGAACTCTCCCATTTAATGTATGGCAGCAGTTCTGGGAAGTGCAGGTACTTTCCTTTCAGATAAAAGAAGTGCAGGTACCTGCCCATTTAAAGCACTGAGTGGTGCGCTACCTAGAGGAGATTGAGGGCGATAGACCTCACTTGAGCTCTCCTCAAAGTACCTCTGAGGGCTAAGACATCTGGTAGACACAGAATGCCAAAACCCATGTGGGGGGGTTCCCTGCTGAGGAAGACAAGATGGCTGGCACCCCACCGCCCAAGGAAGTTGCAGCTGTTCAAGACAAACTAGACAATATACTAGCAGCCATTAGAGAGCCCAGAGAAGTACTAGACAATAAAATAGATGCTTTTGTCACTGACCTCAACTTGGTGAGAGCAGAACAGCAGAAAATGGTCTCGGCCCACTAAACAAATCCTGAAAGATGGGCAATGAAAGAAATTTCCCAATAGATTTCTGACATGCAAAAACAATCTGAGTTTTGGAGTCCAGGGTGGAGGATGCAGAAGTGAAATCCTGATGCTGCAGCATCTGCTTCGTGCCCCCCACCACCCCAAGTGTGCAGAGGGGACGCAACATGGTTGCCTTCCTGGAAACCTGGATAACAGAACAGATCACACTAGAGGGTGTGTCCTCAAATATTGTCATTAAATGGACTTACACCGTGCCTGTGGTGTTACCCATGCATGGTGCTTTTCCATGTCCACTTGTGGCCCCTCTCATCGATTATCGAGATAGGCACGCAATCCTGCAGGCAGTAGGAAAGCATAACATGTTATCTGTAGCCAATCAACGAATATTCATCTTCCCTGATTATAATGCAGCAGTACAGGCTAAGAGATGTTCTTTCATGAGGTATAAGGCCGGCTGCAGCAGTTGGATGTCCATTATATGCTGCTATTTCCTGTGAACCTGAGGGTCATATTAAAGGATGAATCACTCTTCTTAACCAAGTGCAGTGAGGCTTGGGACTAGACCTCACAATGGGCCTTGAAACCACTCCCACAGAGACTGAAGACCCAACAGGAGGGGGAAAAGACAGGAAATCAAGGGCCTTCAAGCAGAAAATGGAAAAGGAGTTTACACTGTAAATGAAAGTTGGGAACTAAAGCCCTTCCTTAATGTGAGTTTGTTTATTAGAGGGTGGTGGATGGTGGTGCAACATGTTTGTACTTCAGTCTTTGGGAAAGCATAGAGGAAAGACGAGTGACTGCTTTACCCAGTAATATTATAGCTGATCACAGCAGGAGGATTGGGATAACCCTTGAGTTCACACATCGCCCTCCATCTACCCTACCTGTACCTTGACTCAAGAGGCTTTCTTCTATGACTAGGGTTGCACTCCGTTGCCAGGCCCTTTGGGTGAATTTGTTGGAACGGTTACCAGTTGGTTGTTAAACATTAGGCCTGGTCACATGGATACAAGGCGTGGAGCACGCTTGTCAATGGCGATGCAAAGATTTTGTAGGAAAAAGTCCTTTATGTAGCTAAAATGATTAATCACCACATCTGCAACAAAGGGAGGAGAAGTACGTTTACAGCATATCCACAAAATAAAGCAGCTGGGAGAGTGACTCACCATAAGAGAAGCACAAGTCAGTCTTAAATTACATATGCTGTGAGCCCATTCTTGTAATACTATTTTGGGCAAGCAGCCATATCTCCAACACAATAGTAACAATAGATAAAGCTTCGTGCTTTTTCGTTCTTCCCCACCCATTCTGCTAACACACTCCCTCAGAGTACAGCTTTCCTGTTTTCGCGACTCTAGCAGTCATGCTACCTATACAAATCTTAGTTTGGAACATCCTCTGCTCCTCTGAGTTTCCTGCAAAATATCCAAGTCACAAAGGTTCCCAGAAACACACATTGTGCAGGAGGAAATAAACACTTACAAGTCAGACTACATTTAAACCTTTTTCAAAAGCAGGCTGTAGATTGTTTACCAGATAAATGTGCAACTTATACATGCGCTTTAACCACACATTTAAACAGCCTCATACAAAATGTCCTTTTTTACACGATAATAATGCTTCACAGTTTCTGGGCGAGAAACAGGTAAAATAGAATGATGAACAGACTGATTAGGACCTAAAGCTAAATGAAGGTTTTGATTCCCCTCATTACCCTCTCTAGTTGATTATTTGACTACTTCTTCACTACCCCTGTACATTTCACCCACTTCTGTATTTCACATCTCTTTATTTCTTATTATAGGAAACATAGTTCTCACCTTAGCTGTAACCCTCTTGCAACATGCTAAACTAATCTGAAATAGCAACAAAACAATTATAGGCTATAAGGCCTTAAACAACCCAGACATCCAGGGCGGCACCCATTCAAACCAGCCAGTGAACCACTGATCCAAGGCACCCCCCCTCTTTCTTCATTTGTATATGCAAGTTATGCAAAGTCAATATGGCCTGAGTCAGGTTTCCTTCACCTTCACATTTGCTGGTATAAAAGTACAGCACATGGACCCAATCTTCTTACACACCCCTCCTTTGATCGATGTCATCAAGTTCAATATATATTGATGCTGCATTACCATAAGTCTGATTGATCGCAGTTCCTCTTTAATGGCATTAAAGTCCTCTTCAATCGCATTTATTGTTTTCATCAACTCTAATGGGTAATCTGGACCCAGTGAGTAGTTGCTTTTGTTTGAACCATGGGTAACAGACTCCCCAAAAAAGTTTGGGCATCGTTAAGCAGCCTATACTCTTTGGGCACATCCTGCCACACAGTTCCAAAGTACTCAGCCATCCTTTTTATTCTGTGATGATGCAGCAAAGTTGATGCTTCCAGTTTAGAATGCAAATGCAAATCTTTTCTTCCTTTTGCTTTTATTACCATAGATGGGGTGTACAGCATCACCAAGGAGCAGAATCCACTCCAGTCGGGAGATAATTGAGTGTATATTCGAGTGCCACACTGCCAGAATAAATCCATAAGGATGGAGGTACTGCCCTGCATATCGGCATTTTATATAGTTGAGCCACAATTGACATTCCGTCCCACTTTAACAATCCCATTTCCCTGAAAGTAAAGAGAACATTTCATTAGTTTCATAGCTAGCTTAGGATGTTGTTTAGTTCCAGTCCATGTAGATCTCGGTATGCTTTCATCCAATACTTGCTGACATGATCCTTTTACATCATCAAATCTCAAAGGACTATTTGGTTTTGTGCCATTCAATAAAGATATGGCCCTACATGAGAACCTAGCTCCATTAAACCATTTATTATTTGGCAAATAATGATGCTTCGATACTTAATACTTGCCTGGCTGTACAATCTGGGGGCAGTGGTTTAGCAGAATAATTACTACATGTGGATTAGATTTCCCAAAAATACCTTGTTCCAATTCTGCTTCCTCCCAATTTAACTAACTATATTTCTGCCCTGCTCCCTTCATTCTGGATATTTCATTATATCGGTTTTATCTGCCAGAATTTGTAAAACTTCAGGGGTTGAATCAAATCTAGTTGTATTAACTCGGGCAGTCACAACACTAACATGAGTTGGCTGTAATTGTGCTTTTATTCTACACAAGAAAAGCTGCAAGAAACAGTTCATTATATTAACAGGCCCTTCTTTAGGATACACTAAAGGTGGCGTTTCAATGACACGGGGAATAAGAACATACATAACAACTATAATTTTGTGTATTAGTACCTATATTATGCATATCTTTATACCATAAACTATCAAGTAAAGAATCATGTAAAGGATGTCCATCTGTTTCATTAAAAACAGCTCTGCGAAAGCATAATATTTCTTCCCTATGGGTGGGATCTTTTGCGTCTACATAACACATAATACGATAGCAAATTATCAGAGTAATAATCACAACCACTGAACTCATTATTTTAATATGAAAAATATAATTTAACTGTCTCTTCATTATGTAATTTACTCTTGAACCATTGCCTTCTCTCCTCTCTATGGGAGCGAGCCCGAAAATGGAATAAGGTCTGTTACTTGTACTCCGTTCCGCATCCCCTCCACTTTTACTGCTGTTGGCATGCTCCGTGTTACTTGGTAGGGGGGTTAGAAACTTGGGGTCCTTCCATATCCTGAGGAAGTTTTGCACGAAGATCCAGGAACCGATGAATATTGCTGAAGACAAAGGCAGGGGTGGTGCAGTACTGTCGGCATGTTGCAGCTGAGCCTGTTTAGAATAAACCTGAACAGCTTTTTTTTTTAAGGCAGACATGTATGCTTTTTCTTACCAAACACTTTCTGATGCAGACTTGGTATCAGAACAAATCATTTGATTTTGTTTAAAGGAAAAATTTGAATACCTACCTGTTACAACTTGGTGAGGGGTCAAATGATGATCCTTTGAAGGGGCATTTCTCAACGCATACAGAGCAAGGGGACGGCAGTAACGCCAATTCTTTTTCAATGTTTCACAAATCTTTGATACTTTACTTTTTAATAAGCCATTCATCCTCTCAACAATTCCGTTACTCTCTGGGTGGTAAGCTGAGGTAAATTGGTGTTCCACTCTTAGTAATTTAGTAAGTTGATGAAATACTGTGTTAGCGAAGTGTTTGCCATTATCGCTACGTATTGCTGCTTGAACCCTCCACCTTTGTATGACCTCTCTCACCAGGAATATGGCTGCCTGGTCAGCATCACACCTGGAGCAGGGTCCCACTTCAATCCATCGTGAAAAAGGACACACCACTACCAACAAGTACCTATATCCGTTATATTTTTTTTATCATATCTACAAAGTCAATGTGTAACTCTATGAACAGACCTATTGGTCTTGGAATGGAGGATGAAGGCATTTTTGGTGATCTCTTATTAGAGTACTGATAACACACGTGACATGAAGCTGGGAATGCATCAACCTATGGTCTTAGATTAGGGATGAACCAGCTTTTATTTAATTCATCCATCATTACTCTTTTAGAATTGTGTGTTGATAAATGAAGTTGTCAAAGGGCTGTTATAAGTAGGGACTGGGGTGATTTTATAACTTTACCTGAAGTTGCTGATCTATAGAGGAGATCTGGAAATCCAGTCACTCCCCCCTCGATTTCCAGAGATCTTTCTCATGTTGTGGTGCTTCGTTTTGAATATCTAATAATACCTCTGTAGAAATATTCTCATAGTGTTTGATCTCAACTTCATCACCTGCATCTAAAGTGTGCATACTGCATGTTTTCATTGCATATAAACTAGCTTCCTTTGCTGCTGTATCAGCAGCTTCATTTCCCTTAGACACCAAATCTGCTTCTTTTTTTTATGTGCCTGGCACTTAACCACTGCCACTTGACGTGGTATTTATAATGCAGCAATAAGGTCAGCTAAGAGATGTTGGTGTGTAACTGGTGTCCCATCAGATTTGAGAATTATTATTATTATTAAATTAAATTTATAAGGCGCACAGCTACCCGGACGTCTCCCGGCGCACAGGACAGATTGCAGACAAATCGGACAAGCTTTTTACTGGTTAAAAAGCCAGGTCTTCAAATCTTTGTGGAAGCTTTTATGGCTAGTTTCGTGGCGAAGTGGGGAAGGTAGTGAGTTCCACAACATAGGGGCCAGGTACGAGAAGGAGCGTCCGCCCATACGTGAAAGTTTGAATTTAGGAACTATGAAGTTAGCTTGGGATGCAGAGCGAAGTAGACGGGATGGAAGATATGTCTGGGCTAGGGAGCATAGGTAATGAGGTGCTGTGCCTAGCTTAATCTTATGCAAATAGCATAAGGCCTTAAATTTCGTCCGTTGCTCAATCCTGAGACAATGGAGATCACGCAAAGAATGCCTCGTCATTCCCATCTCTTCAGTCCTGAGTAATCTGTGGAAGCTACTTATGCTAAATTAGTATATATCATTGCTGGCTGACCCTGACAAGCCTGTAGGGCTGTTATCAATGCTTTTAACTCAGCCACTTGGGCTAAGTCTTGAGATGACAGGGGTAAGAGGTGTAATGTGTGTAAGGTATAATCAGTAGATGCACCAATAGCCTCAACAATAGCTGCACCTGTATGACTTTTTCCTGTCTCTCGGTCAATCCATGAGGAACCATCAATAAAAAATTGTCGGCCATCAGACAAGGGGTCCTCATGTTCCAGGTAATCGTCCTCCTCCAATGTTACATTACAGTCATGATCAGTGGGCTCTAGTGGGTGCACTAAAAACGTTGCAGGATTGACTGAGTGTACTCGCTCAATGCAGATAGAAGGATTTGATAGTATTACTTCATAACTAGTATTACTTCATAACCTGTCACTCTTTGAGTGGTCAGTGGACTTTTACTTTTGTGTCACACAGCAAATGGAGAGTGCTCAACTTACAGCGTTAGTGGGCATCCTGCCGTAATAGTACACTCTTTTCTACAGCAGAAGCTGCTGCTGCAAGCGCTCGCTCACAAGGAAAGTGACCTTTCATTACTGGATCTGGGTTTGTGACCCATCCGGTATTTTTGAATAAGGACTGATATCATAGAATCCTCTGTGGCAGCGGAGATTAGAAAAAATCTCTTTGGATAGCCTGGATTTGATAGCACTGGGGCTGAAGCAATTGCTTCTTTCAATTTCTGAAATGCATTTACACTGTCATCAGCCCACTGTATGTCTGTGTTGGCAGTTTTAGCTTGCTTTATTGCATATAATAGTTGTTGTATGATGGTAGCATAATCAAATACCCACTGACGAACAAAATTACAAAGACCTAGTCATTTTTGCCTGTGTTTTACTGTCTTGGGCTGAGGTTGCTCACGTTTAGTTTGTATTCTAGAACCTGCTATCTTTTTGTCGTCTGCAGACAACACTTGGCTCAAATACAGTACTTCCTGTTGCACAAACTTTAATTTATTCCTGACAATGTATATCCCTTAGTAGCAAGTAGCCTTAAGAGATTGACAGTGCCCAAAACACATTCATATTCTGTTTTACTACATTTTAGTAAATCATCTACATATTGCAAGACTGAACTGTTTGACAGGAAATTTAGCAAATCATATCTCAACACTCTATTGAACACAGAGACTTACAATAGCCTTGTGGAAGGCGAGAGTAGACTAGTTGTTGACCATCAAAACTGAACACAGTCAAATAGGGACTGTCAGGATGTAAAGGTATGCTAAAAAAATATTCTTTAGATCCACCGCAGAAAACCATTTGCTGTCTCTTGGTCAATATCACAGATGGGTCCAGCACTATGGGGTACTCTGCTAATACTATGACATTAAGGGGCAAAAATCCTTTACCATCCTCCAAGTATTACCTGTAGCTTTTGTCACAGGATATAGTGTGGTGTTACATGGGGATGGACAGGAATACAGGACTCCCTGATAGTCTTTGTACTGTCTCTCCAATACCTTCTTTTGCTTCTTTGGACAGTGGATACTGTTTTACATGGGCAATTGTGCACCCAGCTTCAACTTTATCTTAAATGGTTCTACAGACAGTATCAGTCGTAGCTCGTCTGGAGATGATGTCCAGAGGCAAGGCGGAACCACTGCAAGTGCTTCAATATCATGGAAGAGGGATGGCACAACTGGTAACGTGGTCTGTGCACGGTAAACACGTACTAACAAGGGTGCAGTATGTGTGTGTAAACTATCTCAGTCCAGGTGGCATCCTCTGAAAAGAGTTCTGAGTCAGAAATGTCCCGTGGTCTCAGACCAGGCATAAGAAAAATCAGTACCTTCCAAATTCCTCCATCATTATTTGATGCCACCAGGGCACCCCACCTACGTTTTATTTCCATACACTCAATGTAAAGGGTGTTCACCTGCCCCAGTTTATCACCACTTACTTGCATCTCAAAAATTAGTCTAGGTGGAAATTCCATTCATCTCCTAAAAGTATTTCCTCAGTCTTCAGAATCTTAAATACTGCATCTGCTAGTTACTTATAATGCCCTAGCTCTGCTTTTCCAACCTCATTTTTCTCTGGTATTCTTAGCAGATCTATCCCACATTTTGCTTGACCTGGTATTTCACATGTCATAGACCCATCAGAGGAAAAAAACCTTATTATCATTTTTAATTTAGACATGATATCCCTTCCTAATAAATTTGCTGGTGAGTTGGGAGAATAAAGGAGACGGTCCTGCGTTCACACTCCTGCTACCTCTAGAGGCACATATGTTGTATATGGAATGCGCTGTACTTCACCAGAGAAGCTCTGCAAATACATGGTGGCAGAGGACAGCGGAACATTTCCTTCTGAGAGGCAAGATTTTGATGGCTCTGTATCAACCAAGAAAGCATGCCTCCTTCTCATTATGATAATTTCTACCATTGGTTCCTCCTCTGGGTCAAAAGTCCTAGCTACCACAGAACAATTAGGATTCCCTGGTTCGTCCCATCAAGCTGTATGATAAAAGGGGTTTCCACCTTGAACAATCACTCCCCCTTGTCCTTGACTCCCTGTGCTCACCACTGCAGTAGTCCTCACCTGCGGCTGGCATCCTATCTGTACTACAGGTGCTGGTGTCCCTTGGATAGGTACATTAGTAAATTGCTGTGAGTGGCATATAAAACTGTGGTAGTGGGGTTATTTGTTGTTGAGGGTAGGGGACATACTGATAAGGACCACATTGAGGTGCTGGCCCTAACGTATTGGCATTTTGTCATCCCCTCCCTCTCCCTATTCCTATCACTCCCTGCACTTCATCACTCTTCTTAAAGCGGCATTCCAAAATAAAATGTCCAATGGTAAAGCAGTAATGGCAGTTAAAATGTCTCCTTCCTGGCATGCGTCTCCCCTCATTTTTACCCCTTCCTTGCTCCCTGTTCGTAACAGGAACCTACATAGTCAGTTCTTTTCCTGTCTTGTCCTTCTCATTTTTCTGTATTTTTTGTATCACCATTTTGGCTTGGGCTCTGTCACTTTGACCTTTATTTTTCCTCACCTTTTCTTCCTTTTTTCTATAAAAATGTATAATATGTGCTTGTATTCCTGCCCAGGGTTTTACATCTAAGGCCACGACCTGATCTAAATGGTCTTACATGTCTCCCGGTAGCCCCTGTTTTAAAACATTGTAGAATAATCTGCAAATACCTTCCATGTCTACAGGTCCTACATCTGCTTCTTACTTTTTCTTCATCATCGTTATGTAGTCTGCACAGGACTGTCCTGCAGCCATAGTTTGTGTCATCAATGCCCCAATGTCTGGTCAGTCTGGGTACCTATTCCTTAATTCAGTTCACACCCTAGAGCGCCCTACTCCAAAAGCAGCCCCATCTTGTTTCTCTTAGTAATAGTTACTCCTTGTATCCCTGCACTTCTCATTATGCTGTCCACCTCATCCCCCGCTATGGAGCTCAACAGGCTCTTCACATCTCCAAGAGCTAAAGGTATCCCAGCTGTTGTATTCTCAAATGCTTTTCTCCATTTCCCTGCTCCTTCATGTAATGGAGGCAGGCCCTTTTTTTTTAGATTTTCTTTATCCATGTGTTGCCATGGAACATATACAGGCTGTGCTCCCTGTGTCTTATACACCAGTGGCATCTGCATTACAGCAGTATTCCTGCCACCATGTCTTAGACCTTATAGCATATTTCTTCCACATGCACAGACTTTGTTGCATGTAATCATAATCTCAGTCTGGGTCACCATAACCTTGAAAAATACATAAATCAGCCATATTTATCAATTCAAGGTCAAAGGATCCCGCTCTTGCCCACACATTCATCTGCGGCACCATACCTTCTGTCCACCCCGCAAGGTTATTAGTGAATGGGACAACATTATACCAACTGTTATCTCACTTTGCTGCTATTTCATTGGGTGTCAAGTCACTATTTCCTTTCCTTTCTTGTCTCTGTATAAAACTCGTAATTCCCAGCATATTTTGTACATCAAGGGATCTTACTCCAGTCAGAGGGGAACTTTGTCCTAACTCCATCATACTCTCTCCTTAAAACGGACGCCCAGACCTTGTTATACTACTGGGAAACATCTGCTCTCCTCCTATTTGTTCTCTAAAGGCACTTTGTTCCTCTAATCTTCTTCTATTTATTTCAGCATTTCTGTTCTCAGCCTCTTGCCACAATTTCATGCGTTCACAGGCAAGAACCTTTCTGATTTCACTCCCCACTGAGTTTATCTCTTTCTCATCTTCTCCTGTCACATTTTTGACTTCCACATCATATCTCATATCCCCCACAACTGGCTTTTCATCTTTCTTAAATGATATGGATTTAGATATATTTGAACAGTCATCAGTAATATGGCTTAGTCTCTGAATTGTGGACTGTATTTCCTTTACACTGGTGGTCATGTCACAATAAACCCTTTCCTCTTCCTGATACATCTTTGATTGTGCCCCTAAGTCAAATTTCAAACTGTGGTGTACTAGTATAGTATCCATTTCCTTCACTTGAGTTTAGGGCTATTCTACTAGCCCATTCCAATATGTCTTTTGAATTTTGTTCCATCAATTTTCCATTATTGTCCTGTCTTACTTTTACTGAAATGTCTCCTGTTCGAGATACTGTTCCCTCATATACTTTTTCAGGTTTAAGAGAGTGTTTATTAATTCTTTGAGCAAGATCAACCTGACCCATGTTTAATAAATCATAAACCTTTGGTTTAATTTTGTTTATGTCAGTCAGGGGTATTAATGTCGGGTCTTTGTATCCTACTGCCAGAACATCAGTGTCCGCTGAGTCTAATGAGGTAGCGAACTCCTTATCTTGCACTAACAATGATGGATACATACCCTGATGGCATAAGGGCCCTTTAATTATCTCAGAATATGTTGGGAGGGGTGCTGTGAATTCCACATGGGAATTCTGATTGAATATCTTTCACATGTCTAATGACGCGAATCTTTTTTTTTTTATCTCCTTCATATGCTCCTAAGATATATGATATTACATGGGCTATCACTGTATTATCAAAAGAGCCATCTGGGGGCCATGGAACCAGGGAAATCTTTGTACCTTCTGTCCATTCCTGACAATATCTTTTTATCCTATCAGAGTCTCCTGGAAATGTGGAAATCATGAGGTCTAAAGGAGTTCTTTTCTCTCCCTGGCTCCCCGGGGAAGATTTCTTCAAGAAAGGCATAACCTCAAACATTTTTTTAATCTAGAGCAAAGTTTTACTATTTTTGTTTGTGGGAAAAATGCTCATGGACTTCAAAACTGGCTACTTCCTTTTGTTTTGCCCCATTTGTAGTTATCCCAAAATAAGCAAGTTGTGGGAGACTTACAAGAGTTTCACATGACACACCTAGACTCAAATCAGAAGGATCTATATTACACTGAACAAAGCTACCTGGTATCTAGTAGACCCAACTCTAACTATTCTAAAAGGCTCCTGTCCTAATGGAGTTAACACTAAGAGAACCGTTGGTTCCTCTGATGATGCAAGAGAACTCATGATCTATTGCACATGCTATAGTAATTACAAATCTACATTATATATATATATATCTATATTTCTTTTTTTAAAACAACTCACATAATATATTTATACATGTCAACTTTTTTCTCTCTCTCTCTGACGTTTTCCTAATTCAAACTGTCATATAAACTTCTTATATAATTCCTATCTCTCTGATAGCTCCAAAAGGAAAGAAAAAAACAGTCTGCCAAGTTTAACTAAGTTTAACTAAATGCACACCTATTTCTCTGATGATTCCTAAACAAAGGTCTGTTAGGATCAACAAAACACATTCACTTCTCTCTCTCTCCCTCTGTGTAACCCTGGGCGGTGAACTCCGCTCCGCTCGCGGATTTTGCAGAGTTTTCCGCACTCTGCGTTACGCGGAGCTTGCGGAGATCCGAAAAACTCCGCTTCGCGTAGCGGAGCGGAGTTTTTTTCCTCGCTCGCGTTCACCAACGTCAATTTGGCGAGTGCGAGCGAGGACAATCCACCTCCCGGCGAGATTTGTCCTCGTTTGCAATCGTCAACATCAAGTTGGCGAGCGCGAGCGTGGAAAATAAACCTCCCGGTGAGATTTCTCAACGCGGGGGGGTCGGGTTTCTCATTGTAAGTGGTTGCGTATGCTCGCGACCTCTCACATTGAGAAACTGCCCGTTCGCGTTGAGAAAGCTGCTGCTCGAGTAAAAATGTACTCGAGCGGCAGAAAGGAAAGCAGCGCTCGCTTGCGCTGTGCATGGTGCCGTTTGCGATGATTGCACAGTGCGGACAAGCATCCGGCACTGAAAATCACTGCGAACGGCTTTTTTCTATCGCACTCCGCCGCTTGCGGAGCTCCGCGTAGTGCAGCAGAGGTTTTTTCCCACATTGCGGAGTTTCGTGTAGCGCAACTCCGCGAACTCCGCCCAGGGTTATCTCTGTGATGATTCCTAAACAAAGGTCTGCCAGAAATAACTAAATACTTTGTTTGTAACAGTTGTGGATTAATACATAAGGAATCGACAATCGCCCTTTTTTCCTACCTTATCTTGCTGCTGCAGACATCCCACAGACCGGTAACATTGTCGTCCAAAAACCAGAACTTTCATCTCAACGGGCATCTGTAATCCTCCTCATATTGTGCACAACTAAATTAGTTATCCGAAGGGGCCCCGAATGGGGAACCTCCCCAGTGGCACGCTGGATCAAAGGGGATCCCCTGGCTGGCTCTACCACGATGTCGGTAAAAATCCTTTATGTAGCTAAAATCATTAATCGCCACATCTGTACCAAAGGGAGGGCAAGGACGCTGGGAGAGTGATCGCACCATAAGAGAAGCACAAGTTAGTCTCAAATTACACACACTTCGAGCCCATTCTTATAATATTTTGGGCAAGCACCCATATCTCCAACACAATAGTAAAAATAGAAAAAGCTTCATGCTTTTCCATTCTTTCCTACCCATTCTCCCACTTCACATTACACACACTTCCTCAGAGCGCAGCTTTGCTGTTCTCACGACTCTAGCAGTCACACTACCTACACAAATCTAAGTTTGGAACATCCTCTGCTGCTCTGAGTTTCTTGCAAAATATCCAAGTCAAAAAGGTTCCCAGAAACACACACTGTGCCAGCGGCGGCTCCTCCATTATGGCGGAGGAGCGTCTCCCCGCCTGCTGCGAGTGTAGCAGGCACACACATTAATAAAATGGTAATAAATACAATTTTATTAATGTGCACCAGGCTCGCGCTGTTACAGCGCAATGGCAGGGGGACGTGGCTGATCAGTGCAATTGCACTAGTAATGCAACCCCCTGCCGGCGCACAGGTCAGATTGGCCGGCTGCCTACAGCCGATCAATCTGACCTTTGCACTTCAGAGCCTGCAATCCCAAGGCTGAGAAACAGCCAAGGCATTGCAGCCGCAGGCCCCTAGCCTCAAAATGAGCACTGGGTTAGCCTGCTCCAGGCAATACTGGAGCTGCGGCACAGCTCCAGGATTTCCATTGTACTAGGGCGGAAGTCCTTCCCTGTCTGCCCGAGTCAGCCGAGGAGAGTGCTGGGAGGAAGGAGACTGCATGCAGAGCCTGCAGCAGCGAGGACACAGAAAAGAGCGCCGGGTCGCAGGTAAGTTCTTTGTATTTTTTTATGTAAATTGTTGTCCGTTTTCCCCCCTCCTCCCTACCGCCCCATCATCCCCCCCAACACCTCCCATCCCACCACCCTGTCCCCACATCAGCCACTACCGCATTGTGCGGGAGGAAAAAAACACTTAAAAGTCAGACCGCATTTAAACCTTTTTCAAATCAAGCTATAGATTATTTACCAGATAATTAGCCAACTTATACATGCACTGTAACCACACATTTAAACAGCCTCATACAAAATTTCCTTTTTTACACGATAATAATTCTTCACCGTTTTCTGGGTGAGAGACAGGTAAAACAGAGTAATGAACAAAATGATTAGGGCCTAAGGCTAAATTAAGGTTTTGATTCCTTTCAATTTAATGAGCATATGCAAGACCCACACTTATATGGCTGGATCATCAAGTCCCCTTTCAGATGCTGAAACACACTTATGACCACGATGGCAAATACACTATTCTTCAGGGAGAATTAGATGGCTGGTAGATCAGATGGGTGATTGTATATGACCCAAATGCCACGCAACTTGGCTTCCTTAACAGTATCATTAGACTCACCTGTGACGATTCGAATGCCACACTCTCTGCGTGGGTGTTTTTAATGGCGTTGTGAGCACTGACATAGATAGATCATTGCCAGCTCTCCCCGGAACTCAGGCTGATCAGCTAGCAACAAAATGTATTGAGTGGGTGGGCAATTAAGACCCTGAGAGGCGTGAATACGTGTATCTCCCACCGGTGCATACCATTCACCCGAGAATTGATTTCTTCTAATGCAACCCGTGTTTTCAGGTGGAATGGAAGGCCTTTAAAGTGACTATGAGGGGCACATGCATGAGCATAACACACGTTGTGCATAACGACCTAGAGCAACCTAGAGCTGCCTCTAAACAATGGCCTATAGCCAAGTTGGAAAACTATCTAAAACCTTAGAAATCAAGGCGATCACGGACTCATCGGCACAGCCCAGGCTGGTGTGCCGATAAGGAGGGATTACAGCGACACCCTAGATAGACTGGGCCTGCAGCACTACAGAGAATACATCATTAAGAGGCACAGTGAAGGCGACAAAGTGGGCTGACTGTTAATGAGATCGGACAAAATGTAAAAGTCAATCACTGCTTTGGGTACACCAACTAATCTGAAAGTCACTACCCAGGTAGAAGTGAATGATAACACGCATGTGTATTATTGCTCCATTTTTGGGAGGCTTGATGTCCAAAGGGTAAACAGTCAGAGGGAATATGTTTGTAATGCCTTGGTGCAAGATTGTTGTCAAAGCAGATCCTTTCATTGGATTTGGCCTGAACAACTGAGGAAGGGAAGGTAGCGATGTAGGATTTGGCTACGGGTAAGAATCCGGGGAGCTATGGCCTTCCCATTGAGTTTTATACAACTTATGGTGATATACTTTTAACCAGTCTACAGAAGGTTTATTAGGCAGCTGGAGAGGAGGGGTGAATACCTCCAACTATGCTTAGGCCTTGCTTATAGCCCTGTTGAAATCTGACAAAGATCCGCTAGACATTGAATCATACAGCCTACTGTGTTTGTTAAATACAGATCACAGATTCTGGCTAAGCTATCAGTGAGAGACTGTCCCTGTTTCTGCCTGGGCTCATTCATCCAGTCCAATCCAGATTTATCCCCAGTAGAAATACATCGCTCAACATCTGGTGAACAACCCCTCGTTGGGGTGAAGGGAACCGGTGGGTGCTGTAATTTAAGGCTTTTGACACTCTGAGTTGGGATTACTTACAGGTACTGAAATGGAGATAGAAGTGAGGTATAGCGCCTGTATGTGCCTACTGAATAAGTGCCAACTGGCTAGGGCACAGACTTGTAGAGTTGTTTCTGAAGCTTTTACTATACAGCGGGGCACTCCACAGGGGTGCCCCCTGTCACCCCTATAATTTGCCTAGGCAATGGGGCACTTGATAATAACGCTAGAGGGAAAAAAAAACACATACAGGAGTATCTCTGCAGAGCCATACGCACTCCTTATTGCTCTATGCAGACAACTTTAGTAGTATATCTCTGTAGCCTCACTGAAGATTTTCTGGTGTGGCTTTAATCACCAAGAGAGGTTTGGAGCTCACCCATGTCTCTTGGTTAACAAAAATAAATCATGTTTATTTCTCCTAAAGGATCAGGCTTCTAATGGGTGATGGAGCTTCCAGACAGGGCCGGACTGGCCATAGCGAGCACCGGGCATTTTCCCGGTGGGCCGTAATTTTGGGGGCTGGTTTTGGATCGGTGAGGGCCAGTTTTGGTACAGGTGGCTGATTTTGCAGCAGTGTTGCTATATTGGTCCCCTGTACCAAAAGCAGGAGCAGTGCTTCGCATCAGCACCGCCCACCATACCCCCCCCGCAGCCTGTCACTTAATTGCCATGGCTGGTTTGCGTTCCCAGTCCGGCCCTGCTTCCAGACTTGCCACTGAAATGGTGCCTGAGATTCTATTGTTACCTGTGAATATGAGGGTTCAACGATGATCAAAGCACAATCAAGGGTAACCCACGAAGGATGTTGGTTGCGGCCAGGGAATCAGTGGATTGTTAGAATCCGCTGCCCCTCTCTAAGAATGGCATGCTGGGCATTTCCAAGATGGCCATCTTGCTTCATTTTCTACATATATTTTTTCTAAAGTCCATTATGGTGACTAGTAGATTTTTTTTTTTAAATAACTTTCTTGAGACTTTCGTAAAAGTAACAAATTTCCCATCCCAACAAGGTCACACAAGACTCAATTACTTCCAATAGTGATCTTACAACAAGCATTTTTGAGACACTGTGTGCAATCCGTGTAACATGTCTTACAGCTGCTATGAGCTACCCCATTAGTCAGACGTTCAGTCATGGTCTGGTGGCCGTACTTAGTTAGACCTGATGTGCTGTTATCGGGGATTTTTTCGGGTCCCATCAACCATTGGCAGGGAGAGGAGATCATGCAGCTGACCCTCATTCCCCGACCTCCCCCGCTCGTCTAAGATAGGATACAAAGGGTTCCCAGATATCCCTGGGCCTTACCATCGGGGGCATCAAGTCTCAATACGTCGTTAGCAGTTCCTGACAGCGGGAGACATCTGCCATCCAGGCCTGTGTCGTCGGGGTTGGTTTCCTTCCCCAGTGGATCGCCACCAGCATTTTGCCAGTAAGAGTAGCATGGCCGTCAATCGTCTGCAGCTCACCGGGACCCCCCCAACGAATCCTAGCAGGCAAGTGACTGGATCTGGCAGAAGAGTCACCCCCGTAATGTCCCCAATCATATTGCATACTGTCCCCCAGTAAGTTGCCACTCTAGGGCAGGTCCATGCTAAGTGTGCAAAGGATGCCTCCGAGATCCCACACCGTAATAGCTCGGTCGGCAGCCAAACTCATTTTGTGGAGCTGTACTGGAGTGCGATAGGTCCTGTGTAAGTAATTAAAATATATTAGTCGTAGTCTGTAGTTTGGGGATAGCTTCTCCAATTGGGCACAGCAAATGGACCATTGGGCCTCAGTGATTGTTATTACCAGGTTTCTTTCCCATGCTATCCGGGCCCCAGAAGTGTCAGTTACCATCTCATTCTGCGTCAGTAGGTACAATCAAGTGATGAGCTTCCTTTGGGAGGCTGTGGCGTATACATATTCTAGCGCTGCAAGTGTAGGTGGGGAGCCAGGGAACGTGTCAGAGACCCTTCGCCAGCGTGCCATGACTAGGTAGTATTGCAGTGTGTCTAAAAAAGTGGGTGCATGCCCATCCGTCGCCCCCAAGCTGGAACAGAGTTCACCCGACGGGAAGAGATCTGCAAGTGTCACGATACCGTGCATCTTATCGCTTTGTGTTGCTCCCCGGTTCTGTAGCAGCGGGACTAGAGGGTTGTCTCCCGCCGATGCTGCGGGCGCAAACAGCATTGGGCAGGCAGTCCTCTTATAGATGCCTTCCCATGCCCACCTGAGGCATTCTATGGTGCTGATCTATTTCCTGGGAGCCTTGTAGCGTTGAAACACCGCAGTCCGCAGCGGCATTGCTTGGTCATGCTCAATCACAACGTGGGGCTGGAAGGGGGTGGGGTGTACCCAGTAATATAAGAATTGCGCTTGGCCGCAGAAGGCATATAATTGTATATCCAGTGCCCCAATGCCACCTAGGCGTGGCAGTAAAGTCAGTCACTCATAAGCCACCCTCGGTTGCCTACCCGCCCATACCAGTGTTATCAAGTTGGACCTTAGCCTGTGAAAGAACTGCGCCATGAGCGGGATCGGGACAGTAACAAATAAATGTAGGAATTTTGGTAGTACTATCATTTTCGCAATGGCTATACAGCCCGTTAACGACAGCAGGAGTTTGTTCCACAGTGGAATTCGGGTTTCCAGCCAGTCCATTACTTTACCGTAATTAGCTTTCCATAGCTCCTCTGGGTCCCTACTAAGCCAGATGCCCAAGCACTTGACGGGCTCCACCGCCCATTGCAGGGGGTATTCCGTGACATATGGTTGGGTGGAGTCCGTTAGGGGGAATAAAATGGATTTGGACCAGTTAATCTGGATCCCAGAATGTCCGCATAGCATATCACCTCACGCAGGACCGGCTCTAGATTTACTGCAGGATCTTGGACATAACGGGCTACATCATCGGCATACATGGATACAATTAAGCCTCTGGTCATAAAGCCAATGCCCCTTTCTGCGTGGTGCTGTCGCAGCCTGGCAGCCAGTGGCTCCATGGTGATGGCGAATAAAAGAGGGGACAGCGGGCAGCCCTGTCTCGTGCCTCTGGTGATGTTTATTGGTTTAGAGATTTCACCATTCAACTGGATCCGCACCGTCAGGAGAGTATATAGGAGGCATATTTTCCGAATGTATTCAGCACTTAGCCCCAGTCGTCCCAGTAGTGGGAACAGGAAAGACCATTCCAGCGTGTCGAATGCCTTGGTGGTGTTGAGAAGGGCAGCCACCGCCTTAAAGTCTGGGTGTAGATGGTGGGTGACTGCAAAGATGGTGTGGAGGTTTTGCGATGCGGCACGACCGATAATAAAGCCCGATTGATCTGGGCGGACAATCAGCGGTAAGAAGGCAGCAGGCAGTTCGCTAGTACCTACGCAGTTTGGCGTGGTAAAGCAGAGCGTATTTCACTCGCGATTGTTGTAGGACATGCTTGGCGGGCAGGAATTCCCTTCTCGCCGCCAAAGTAAAATCCAGGTAGAGTGATAGGGTGTTCCCTTGGTGGTGGACCTCGCCGCTCTCTCTAGCCCGATTTAGAATGATGTCCCGATCCCGATACTTCAGGAGGGGGGCGATTATGGGGCAGGCTGGTGCTAAGGGGGGGGACGTGGCCCCAGGGTGCGCTGCGCTTTTTTGACAAAAAAGACAGCGGATAGGTCACCCCCGAAGAGTTCTCGCAGTAGATCTTCGAGGTAGTCTTCCATTTTGGAGATAGCTGTACTTTCTGGAATACCTGTGATACTGATATTGTTTCTGCGTGAGCACGATTTCAAATCCTCGTTTTTGGCCCTTATTATTTCAAGTACTTTGTCCATTTTTAGTAATTTCTGCTTGTCCTCCAGTTGTTGGTCCTTGAGATCCTCGCCTCTTTTTGCGTAATACGCTCATCATGGGTATCTACACATTGCTTTACTTGATTCACTCTGGCAGTAAGGAGGTCTAGCTTGCTGTTGATGGTTTTCAGGCTAGATTTCATGTCTATGAGCAAAGAACGAATGTCCTCCTCTGGGAGCATTGGATTCGAAGCCGGTCCCTCCTGTCCCTCACCATCCTGCGAGGATTTTCCTAGACGCGTGTGATGCCGCCCATCGAAGGACAGTTTGGATTGTTTAGCATCTGATTTGCCCATGACTGGTCTTCCCGGTCTCCCCCGTCTCCCCCTGCGCTTTGTGTCGGGTCAGGGTTTAGCGTGAACGACAGTCGCCCAGATCCTGCTTTTAGGTCTTAGTGTCAGCAGTTCATCAAATGGGGGAAGGCACCATGGTAGTGTCGTCTGCAGGCAGCGGTTGGCAGGGGTCACCACCACATGTTATACCTCCCAGGTGTCGGGCAGGAGCCACTTGCTAAGTGCATTCGGCTAACAAGCTATGCAGGGGGGAGCAGCCAAGGGGGGAGTTGGGGCCACGATGCTCTTATGCGGGAACCTGGTATGCAGCCACGAAAGTCAATGATAGTGCTCACACACGGGGCGGGGGGCATCCGGTGTAAGGCCCCCACATCCTCCCTCTGAACCAGAGCAAATCCAACTCTCCCTGTCCACTGGCGACACTTATGGGGCCAATCCAACACAGTCCACCGTCCTGCGGCCCCCAAGAGCGCCTCGGGCCGGCCGGGGAGTCACCTTGACAACGCCAGTGGTAGAACAGGTGGGGGGGGGTGCAGGCGGAGGGGGGGAACCAGCGTCGGTCGACCTGCCAATTTCGGGCCCACAGGGAGTATAGGGGCTGCACCCACCTGCACACCAAGCGCCCCACACACCCACCTGACGGTCACTGCAGCCTCGATCTCCTCCAGGTGTCCCAGATTAGTTGCATCAGCGGGGTGGGTTCTCCCACGTCGCAGCAGGCCACTCGTTGCTACTGGCAGTCCGGGCAGCCCATCATTCCGGATTCATCCAGCGCCTAGCTCAGCCGCTCAGCCTGCATCGTACCTCTCTCCTCCCGGTGCATGCAGGCTGAGCCTGGCCCCTCACCAGCGTTCATGGGCAGAGCTCCTCGTATCTACCAGTGGGGAGCCAGCCTCTGACCGTGTTCCACCGTCGGCACGGAGGCTCCAGCTCATGCCCGGCCGCTCTGCCGGTCGCAGGCCTCCCGGCCGATCTGGTGTGTAAAGGCCGCGTGGCAGGCCAAGGCCCCCGGAGGTTGCCGGTCATTGTTTGGCGGGTTTCGGGTCGGAGAACGACTGCTGTTGCAGGCTGGTGCTTCAGTGGTGGAACAGGGCGACAATCCCGTTTAAGCAGTCCGGGTAGAGTCCCTCATTTTAACGGATTATGTCGCTCAGCCAGCAGAGCCCACTTAGAGTGTGGCCATTTTGCAGCCAGACAAAGCCACGCCTTTTGGGGGAATTTAACAGCTTACTGCTCATAGTAATCTTGGGGGGGTCATCGGAATAAAGTGGCATTATATAAATTACAGCTTCCACCTCGGATGACGGTTTAGGTGACACTGATTTTGAGAACTACTGCTTGCCGGTGCAGCTTCAGTGAGTGGTGGAATGGATGGGGGGAGAGCACCTGCCAGAGGAACTGAAACTACACAATTACTAACCAATGCTGCGAAGGCTGGAGGTAAATTGTGACATCAGTCTCGGCTCCTGAACACTGGCAGATATTGCGGGAAGAAATATCTTGCTCACACCAACACTGAAGTGTTCATGTGCCCTGCATCATGTTATGGGTGAGTTACATTAAAGAGTGATTATTTGGCCTTGTGCCAGTATCACTATGATGGTGGACTTGTTTGACGATCATGAGGTGCTACCTTTTGAACAGCAATGACAGAACACACAAAAGCATTAGGTCAGGTCCTGGCCCATGCTGCTCTGATTCGACAAATTAAACTCAACTGGAGGCAGGAAATACAGAGTAAACTCAACTGGAGGCAGGCAAATACAGGGTAAAAGCATACAGGGTAAACTCAACTGGAGGCAGGGAAATATGTTAAGAGAACACTCATATACAGAATAACTTCAGTTCTCTTTAATGCATCCACCACAAGGACAATACAGCTAGTACAGTTCAGCTCACTTGTGAATCTCCTTGTTGCCAAGTGCCCATCACATTCCAAAGACCATGATGTACACAAAGCTCCAAGGCATTACATCACCTTAAGGAGATAGTAGAAAAGGTTAGGACAGGTCATAACACACCCCCACCCAATAATACCAACCAACAAAAATAATAAGCTAACAAAACAAACACATGCTAAAGATATTATAATAGCTCAACCAAAATGAGATACCATAATGTCATTGTGAGACAGACGGGGCCCCGCTCCCTGAAATCAACCCATTACCCCTAAGAGGCCCCAACCATATACCCCGAATCAACCCTCACTTACCACTTTCGTCCCAGCACAGCGAGCAGCTCCAGGAACTCCTTCCCTGTAAAAAAGAAGGAGAAAGGGTTAACACCTTCGGTGATGAGTCCCTGACGAAAGACGAAGGCAGGACTACATCGCTAACAGCCAATCACAATGGAGGGCGGAGAGCCAGGAGGGGACAAACGGATTGGAGGAGAGGAAGAGTGCGCGGCACCCAGAAGACTCTGGAGCGAACAGCGTGGACCCAAGCTGCATTCTGGAAGAGGAGAGCCGGTCCCGCTCTACCGGGCTAGAGGACGTCAGAGGCACCGCGTGGGGAGACAGAGAAAGGAGCCCATCTCCCGTTGCACGAGGACAGAGCACGAAGATGACGAGGCTCCAGAAACCTGGAGTGAAGAATGGTGATCGCCCTGGGAAGCGTGACTTCCCGCTGCAGCTCAGGAGAGTTGCGACTTCCCTGGTACGTGTTGGAGAAAAGAAGGGAGGCATAAAAAGGGGGGGGCAATAAGCCAAACACGGGGATAGCAGTATCCGGCAATACAATCCCACCCGCCGGACCTTTTTCATAGCTTGAATGGTTTTTGAAATTTCTTTATTATTTATTTTATTTCCGTCTACTGGCTGTTGAAAAATGTCAGCAGAAAGGGAAAAAGGTTGTCGTTTCCTAACGAGAGAGAAGCTTGAAACTAAGAAAGGTCAATTAATTAAGAAGATAAGTAGAGGGTGTTATGATGTATGAAGAGAACAGCAAAAGGGGCACAGTAAATTTCAGTAGGATAGACTGAGCATGATCTAATTTGTTTTCCATGCGCACTTTCCCTACCCAAAACTCAGTGGTCAAATAGGAGCTGTGGCAAATGAACTACCTAATAAAGAAGGGGGTACTAGATCTATAGACTGCACCAGGAAAAGAAGTTTCCCTAGCACCCCTGGGTGTAGTGATGGTCCCTGTCCCTCTCAAACAAAATCTTAAGGACCTATGTACTTACCTTACTCTCCAGGTCTTCTTTTATGCAAACCAGGGATGACTCACCACGGAATCCCGGACCTAAAACCAAGAGAAGAAGGAGAAGATTACCACTGAAAGGAGAAGAACTTAAGGACCATATTATCACCCGCAATTATTATTCCTTTCCCCTTTGGTATTTTGTTTTGCATTTTGTTCTACCAGTCTTTCATCAAATAAACGCCAAAATTGAGAGACACATCTGGCCTCCCAGGTATGTTTTTCACCCATCCCTCTCACAGTCATAATAGTACAATAATACAAGAAATGATGATGCGAACAGTAAGTTTGTATAATACCCAAGCGGCTACAAGTTTTGCAATAATATGAGAACACAGGGAATAAAATCAGACATAGTCCTTGATGTATGTTGGTCACCTCATGTTACAAGTTTCACGGGGTAAGTCAAATACGAAGGCAAGCCCTTGTTCAGAAATTGCACTTCCTCCACCCTGTTCAGGATTTACATCCTATGCACTAGTACCATCCACATCACGCAAAATACCACCACCATTCCCTCTGACCATGAGGTGCTTCTTTCAAGACGTAACATGCTCCACACTTCACCATTCTCAAGGTTCACTACATTCCTCATGGCCTCAACAATGCAGAAAGATCCTTAAAACTTGGATCCACCCTTGGCACACCACCCTGGTCTCTTCACAAACACATATTACCCCACCTTCAATCAATCAATCAATCAGGGAATTGTAAGCGCGCTACTCACCCGTGAGGGTCTCAAGGCGCTAAGGGGGGGGGTCCGCAGATCTGTTTAGCCAAAGAGCCAGGTCTTGAGGGTCTTCCTGAAGGTGTTCAGGGAGGGGGCGCGTCTGATGTCTGCCGGTAGCTCGTTCCAGGTCTTGGCTGCAATGTGAGAGAAGGATCTTCCACCTGCTCTGGCTCTGTGGATGCGCGGTGTTTCGGCCAGTGCGAGGTTGGAAGATTGGAGGCTTCTTTTGGGTACGTGGAAGTTGATTCTGTCGTTGAGGTATTTGGGTCCGTTGTTGTGTAGGCATTTGTAGGCGTGAGTGAGGATTTTGAAAGTGACTCTTTTCTCCACGGGGAGCCAGTGGAGACTTCATAGGTGTTGGCTGATGTGTTCGTGTCGGGGGATGCCGAGGACGAGTCTGGCGGCGGTGTTTTGTACTGTTTGGAGTTTGCAGAGTAGGGACTTGTTAATGCCGGCGTAGAGTGCGTTTCCATAGTCCAGTCTGCTGGTGATGAGTGCGTGGGTGACTGTCTTCCTTGACTCAGGGTGGATCCACTTGAAGGTCTTGCGGAGGATGCGGAGGGTGTTGAAGCAGCTGGAGGTGACGGTGTTAACCTGTCGGATCATGGAGAGTGATGAGTCGAGTACGATGCCGAGGTTCTTGGCGTGGTCTGAGGGGGTAGGTGGGCTTCCGAGGGCAGTCGGCCACCAGGTGCTGTCCCATGCAGAAGGGGTGGTACCGAGGGCGGGGACTTCTGTCTTCTCGGCGTTGTCTTCCAAAGGCAATCTGGATAGACAATCCGTAGCAGCATTGCAAACCCCAGGAAGGTACTCCACCTTGAAGTTAAAATCCTCTATACCCTCTATTCATCTCCTGATCCTGGGAGAGACTTTTTCAGAACCTCTACACATAAAGATCTTCACTAGGGGCTCGTAATCAGACCTCAAGGTAAACGGAAAACCCCAAAGAAACAACTTGAAGTGGTGAACAGCCCAAACGCATGCAAGTGCCTCACGCTCAATGACAGACCTTTAAAGCTAGCATTGGTGGTCATAATAGTTCTCTTTGTTACATCAAAATGCCCCAAACTGGGCATGCTTCCAATCACTTCTTTAATGGTTGCAAAAGCTTCTTCACATTCACTTGACCACTCAAAAAAAACCTTTTTCAGCAACAATCTCAATGGTATAACTATGCTTGCAAACCTCTGAACGAATTTTCGGCCAATCCAAGGAAGGACTGGACACCATTCTTGTCCACAGGAGCCGGGGCTTTAGTGATGGACTCATTCAAACTCACCTTAGGCTTGATACCCTTTCCAGAGATCGTGTGTCCTAGGTAGGATACAGTGCCAACTCTAATTTTACATTTCTTACACCTCAAAGTAAGTCCACTGGTCCTTAGCCTCTCCAACACTTGCCCTAAACTGTTGTCATGGGCCTCACTGTGCTTACCATAAACCAAGATGACATCCTGGAAGAACAGTACATTACTGATCCCTTCCAGGATCCTCTTCATTAGCCTCTGGAAGCAGGTGGCTGCTGAAGCTAGGCCAAAAGGCATTCCTTTGAACCTATAAGCTCCCAATGGTGTCACAAAAGACGTGAGCTGACGGGAATCTTTGTGCAGCATCACCTGATAATAGGTTGCAGAAACGTCTATCACACTAAAAATCTGGGCTCCATTTAACATAGGCAAGGTTTCTGTGATGTTTGGAAGAGACTGTCGGTTGACCCAAATGCATTGGTTCAGGTCCCTGAGGTTCACACACATCCTAATTTTGGACCCATTGTCCTTGGGTTCGAGGACCACAGGGGCCAACCATTCCGACGACTCAATCTCCATGCTTATGAGCTTATCCAATTCCTTTTTCAAAGGAGCCAACATAAGGTTTGGGACCTTTCGCACTTTATGGACAACGGGTTTGGCATTACTCTTAAGGACAATCTTGTGTTCAAACCCCAGTAACAGGCCTAAACCTTCCCTAAACACCTCCGGAAAATCTCTCACCACATCCTCACTGATGCTGGCCACAAGCATAACTTGATCAGTGGCATTAGGGTTAATAATAATCCCCAGGTTTTTCTGATATTCGGCCACGTAGACCTTACCAACCGTTTCATGCCCTTTAACGTTTACACTCATAATGGTGTACCCCAAGAGATCAATTTTCATGCCGCCATAAGCCCCAGGCGAGATATCTGATGAACGAAGTTCAATGTTGTCCTTACCAAAAATACGTTCCCAATTCTTGTCTCCAATGAGAGTGAATGGGGAACCAGAGTCCGCTAGGACAGTGATCTCTTTACCATCCAAAGATATGACACTTAGGGCCAGGTGTACGACCATGACAATTTGCGAATAGCAAATTCCGCTCGATTGAAAGTCGCAAAATGCCATGTACAACAGTGTCTGAGACACTGTTTGCGATTCCCAATGGGGTCACAAATTGCATGCCTCATGAATATTCATGAGGCACTTGCAATTTGCGACCCCATTGGGAATGGCTGGCCCTCCCAGGGATGGTGGCCTGTTGGGCTCAGCAGAACTCCATGTCTGGGACTGCTGTTAAATAAAGCAGTTTTTATTTTTTAAATGCAGCCCGTTTTCCTTAAAGGAAAATATTTAAAAAAAGAAAAATGAAACGTTTTGTTTCATTTTTAAGGGCAGGTAGTGGTCCCTGGGACCACTGCCTGCCCTTTAAAAATATTTTCCCCTGCATTCCCTGCGAGTGCTTTACCACCCTTCTGAGAAGGGTGGTAAACTGCGACTGTTTTGCGACCGCAATTGCGGTCGCAAAACAGTCATACATAGGGCTCAGACTCGCTATTAGGAAGGGACGCCCTCTGGATGCCCCTTCCTAATAGAGAGTTGCTGATCCTATTTAGCGAGTCAAAAATAAATTGTGATTCACTAAATGAGGTTAGTACATGGCCCTTCTGTATTTTGCATGCGCAAACGGGTCGCAAACCCGTTTGCGCATGCAAAATAGGGTCGTACATCTGGCCCATTGGCATTTGCATATGCCCAACATCCCCTTCCTCACTTGTTTGATGCCCACATTGATTCCGTGATACACAAATATTGGCATGTTGATGCGCATCCAACTGATCATCCACAGATTTTACCTCCATGTTCTTGCAAACTTTCACCAGGTGTCCCTGTCTCCCACAACCCCTACACATGAGATTTCGGGCAAAGCAATGCAGGCTTGAGGCAAGATGATTGGTGTTCTTACATCTATAACATCTCATCTTGGATGCCTCCTTTAAATCTCTGGCTCCAAACCCCTTGCTCTTAGTATTCCCAGAACTAGCAACTCCTACCTTATGATGTTTGGAAGAGACTGTCGGTTGACCCAAATGCATTGGTTCAGGTCCCTGAGGTTCACACACATCCTAATTTTGGACCCATTGTCCTTGGGTTCGAGGACCACAGGGGCCAACCATTCCGACGACTCAATCTCCATGCTTATGAGCTTATCCAATTCCTCTTTCAAAGGAGCCAGCATAAGGTTTGGGACCTTTCGCACTTTATGGACAACGGGTTTGGCATTACTTTTAAGGACAATCTTGTGTTCAAACCCCAGTAACAGGCCTAAACCTTCCCTAAACACATCCGGAAAATCTCTCACCACATCCTCACTGATGCTGGCCACAAGCATAACTTGATCAGTGGCATTAGGGTTAATAATAATCCCCAGGTTTTTCTGATATTCGGCCACGTAGACCTTACCAACCGTTTCATGCCCTTTAACGTTTACACTCATAATGGTGTACCCCAAGAGATCAATTTTCATGCCGCCATAAGCCCCAGGCGAGATATCTGATGAACGAAGTTCAATGTTGTCCTTACCAAAAATACGTTCCCAATTCTTGTCTCCAATGAGAGTGAATGGGGAACCAGAGTCCGCTAGGACAGTGATCTCTTTACCATCCAAAGATATGACACTTAGGGCCAGGTGTACGACAATGACAATTTGCGAATAGCAAATTCCGCTCGATTGCAAGTCGCAAAATGCCATGTACAACAATGTCTGAGACACTGTTTGCGATTCCCAATGGGGTCACAAATTGCATGCCTCATGAATATTCATGAGGCACTTGCAATTTGCGACCCCATTGGGAATGGCTGGCCCTCCCAGGGATGGTGGCCTGTTGGGCTCAGCAGAACTCCATGTCTGGGACTGCTGTTAAATAAAGCAGTTTTTATTTTTTTAAATGCAGCCCGTTTTCCTTAAAGGAAAATATTTAAAAGAAGAAAAATGAAACGTTTTTGTTTCATTTTTTAAGGGCAGGTAGTGGTCCCTGGGACCACTGCCTGCCCTTTAAAAATATTTTCCCCTGCATTCACTGCGAGTGCTTTACCACCCTTCTGAGAAGGGTGGTAAACTGCGACTGTTTTGCGACCGCAATTGCGGTCGCAAAACAGTCATACATAGGGCTCAGACTCGCTATTAGGAAGGGACGCCCTCTGGATGCCCCTTCCTAATAGAGAGTTGCTGATCCTATTTAGCGAGTCAAAAATAAATTGTGATTCACTAAATGAGGTTAGTACATGGCCCTTCTGTATTTTGCATGCGCAAACGGGTCGCAAACCCGTTTGCGCATGCAAAATAGGGTCGTACATCTGGCCCATTGGCATTTGCATATGCCCAACATCCCCTTCCTCACTTGTTTGATGCCCACATTGATTCCGTGATACACAAATATTGGCATGTTGATGCGCATCCAACTGATCATCCACAGATTTTACCTTCATGTTCTTGCAAACTTTCACCAGGTGTCCCTTTCTCCCACAACCCCTACACATGATATTTCGGGCAAAGCAATGCAGGCTTGAGGCAAGATGATTGGTGTTCTTACATCTATAACATCTCATCTTGGATGCCTCCTTTAAATCTCTGGCTCCAAACCCCTTGCTCTTAGTATTCCCAGAACTAGCAACTCCTACCTTATGGACTGACACAAGATGTTCATCCTCATCCTTAGAGTTCACGCACAAAGGAACTACTCTTCCACACATATCAGGAAGTTTGTCTAGCATTTCCTTGACCCATCCCGTAGTATGCTTCATATCCTCAAGAATGTCCACTGCATCTTTCAGGGTGGGATTCTTTGAGAGTAGCTTCTCTAGCACTCTTGGACTGTTAGTGCAATGCACTAGTTGGCCCCTAATCAAAGAATCTGTTAAATCCCCAAATTCACAAGTGCACGCCAAGCTTTTGAAAGAAGCTATATAATTCTCCTACCTTCTCTGTTTTGCCTTGGGCTCTGGAGAAAAATGTATACCTTTCCATAACTACGTTTATCTGAGGTTCAAAATGCTTCTCGATCATCAACAAGGACATCTAAAAAATGTCTGTATGGTCCCCTTCAGCATTCCCCACCATAATGTCATCAAGGCTTTCATATATATTGCGGCCCTCAATTCCCAAATTGTGTAGTAAGACACCTTGTTTTCTTGTTGGTGAGAATTTCGCCCCACCAATGGCGATCAAGAATGAATCAAACAGGTTTTTTTTATTTCTTCCCCGGCAATATGGGATCGCCAACTTCTGAGAGGAATTGAGGAGAGGGGAGCATACTATCTGCAACCATGGTATGCAGATGTAACGTTCTGTAAAGTTACTCCAACACCATAACAAGCTAAAATAATTAACTAATATAACAAGCCAAAGTAATGTTAGAATAATAAATTACCACAATAAATCAGCAAAACAAACTAAAATAATAAGTGTAAGTCAAAGATATGAAGAATTCAAGGATTCACCGTCCCCAGAAATCAATAGCAGCCAAGAAGAAAAGCACCCAAATTCTCTTGTTCTACAAAGTTAATGTAGTGATAGTATGTGCATATTCCTTTAAATGTCCAGCATGCGCATGCACTGTTTACCCTTGTTCTGGGCTCCAGGTTCTGTGTTCTTTCTCCATGGTTGCCAACTTCAACTCACTCAGTTGGAGTTGGGAACCTTTGAAGAGAGGAACGTCAGGAAGTGGGCTCCTTTTCTACCACAATAAAGAAGACTTCATTTTTGTACTTCCACTGTCTCCACTTGCATTATTTGTGGAAACCTAGTTCTCTTCATTTTAGCGACGAGTACATTTCAGCATTTTAGGAGCCCACTAGCTGCGTTTCCGTTTTGCCCAGTGCGGCAAGCATCCGCCTTCCCTGCAGCTTACTGAAGCTTTCCACGTTCCTGCTGCTTCTCGCCCTGCAGACATCCCTTTCCTGGTAACGAAACTGGATCTGGCTCACCTTCTCTGGAGCCCCTTGACATCATCAAGAAAATTCGACCAGGCAACTTTATTGTCATTCAAGCCTACCTGAGGCGCGCGTGTGTGAGTTACCCTAGCAACATACTGCTACGAGCCAACGTGCCCTTGGCAACGGGCGTCGCAGTGTCTCGTATTACTTGGGATCCAGCAGAGAACTCTTTCTACACAAGGCAAGAGTGCAAACACAGATATTTACTGTACTTTCATAGCCTTCAACCAATTTTGCTAGAGCTAAAGGAATTTGCTTCATTTTTAAAAAAAAATTACAATTCAATTAGATACTCTAAAATTTTGTGAGAGATTTTTTAAAATAATAGGAGGATTTAAAGAACAAGAAGTTTATCTCTGTGCTCTTTACAAAGCACTTTTGCAATTCTCTATAAGCATGAGCAATCTAGCACAACTAGTTCACTTACAGCCCATTCTGCAACTGCCTGGCAAACCTCCTTTAACGTGGAAACAGTGGTTCATGGTGTCTGAAAGTTATCTGGTAAGTTATTAGAGACAACAGTCCCTTTCAAGAGAAATAAATACATATAGCCACAATACTACAATCAGGATCGGGTCTACTCATGTACAATTGACTGATATTTAGAATTTTATTTACAGAAGTTAAAGCTAAACAATACATGAAAAAATTACGTGAGCAAAACGTGATGGGGTTAGAGGAAATCAACAGATTTCCTTACCACAGGCATGTGACTTAAAAGTGACTCTTGGTGAAAATACGAAATTACAATAGTCACAATAACTAAAGCATCTTACACTCCACATAAGTATCAAATGAATGTTGGAGTTTAAGACGTGGTTGTCGACGGCGTTTCGATCCCCAACAACGGTTATTTGATCATCATCAGGACTAAACAATCAAAAGAATGCCTGGCAAGTTGCCTGGATAAGGTGGGGAAGTGATGGGCGCGAGGGGGGGGGAAGAAAAAGGGGGGGAAAGGGAAATTGGGGGGAGGGAAATTGGTGGTGGGGAAGGAGGGAAAAAACGGGGGGGAAGAATTAGTACGTAAGAAGGTAGGGCAATTACGCGCTTAACCCCATGTATATAGTATAAGTAGGGTGAAAAACCACATGCTCTAGCCCCAGTGACGCTTAACAATAAGAGGGCTTAGTCTGGTAGGGGTCAAATACCCGGGTTGCGTGATGGTAAAGTCATGGTCTCAGTGAAGCAACCGGTGTCTGAGTTGCTCATAAGTGACGCTTGTAGGTACTGCAGTGAGGAAGGAATGGTCCGAATTACGCGCTAAAAAAGGAAGAAGCAGAGTCTTACTGGCAAGTGATGAGGCTGTTGGTTTTAAAGGAAAACTGGATGCATTTAAAACAGAAAAATGAAACATTTCTGTTTCATTTTTTAAGAGTAAGCAGTGGTCCGTGGCCTGCTCTTAAAAAATACTTTTGTTGCCAGTCACAAAGGAGAAGGGGTCCCCAGGGGACCCCTTCCCCTTTGCGAGTGGCTTACCAGCTACTTGAAGTAGGTGGTAAACTGCAAGTATTTTGCAACCACAATTGCGATTGCAAAACCGTCGTACATAGAAGTGCACCTCGCTATCAGGAAGGGATGCCCTTGGCACGCCCCTTCCTAATAGTGAGTCACAAACCCTATTTTGTGAGTCGGTAATTGGTTACCGACTCGCAAACTAGGGTTTGTACATTGCACAGACCTATTTAGTGGTCGCAAACAGGCCAATTTCCCGTTTACAACCGCTAAATAAGGTTGTATATCTGGCCTCAAATCCTTGCACAGCAGGAGGCAGTGTCGGGTCAGATTTTGTTCCTACAGAAGAGAGGTCTCTTTTGGGAATTCTCCTTTCCGCACCTACCTGAGAGTCAAGGGTCTAAGAGGAGAAGCAGCCCAGTAAGCAGGACCTTTTCTATCAAGCAGTGCAAAAGTGACCAAAAGACGCTATATCAAGCACGCGGAGGAATGACACTGCTAAAAAGAGGAAGCACAGCACCAGTGGGATGAATTATAAAACTGTGCTGCTTGTAAGGAGGTGCACTGGTGGATTTGTGTGAGATTCGCCGTGATACAATGGTAGTAATGCAGTAGAGGAAAAGGTGCATTGCTGGAGCAGGGTGTGAGCGTCAGTGCTGGATTGGTAGGATGATGCAGGTGAGGGTGGAGATGCATTGCTACGATTGTGTGTGGATCTTGGTACTAAATATAAAAGGAGTGATGCGAGTCAGGGTTGAGGTGCCTTGCTGGGGATGTGTGATAGTCGCAGCAGTGGAATAGGAAGAGTGATGCAGGTCTGGATTGAGATGCATTGCTGGGGATGTGGGCGAGTCGCAGCAGTGGAATTGAAGGAGTGATGTGGGTCAAGCTTGAGGTGCATTGCTGGGGATGTGTGTGAGTTACTGCAGTGGATTGGAAGAGTGATGCCGGTCAGGGTTGAAGTGCATTGCTGGAGATGTCTGTGAGTCACAGCAGTGGAATTGAAGGAGTGATGCTGGTCAGGGTTGAGGTGCATTTCTGGGGATGTGTGTGAGCCGCAGCAGTGGAATAGGAAGTGCTATGTGGTTCAGGATTGAGGTGCATTGCTGGGGATGTGTGTGAGTCGCAGCAGTGGATAGGAAGAGTGATGCGGGTCAAGATTGAGGCACATTGCTGGAGATGTGTGTGAGCCACAGCAGTGGAATAGGAGGAACGATGCGGGTGAAGATTGAGGCGCATTGCTGGAGATGTGTGTAAGCAGCAGAAGTGGAATAGGAAGAGCAATGCAGGTCAGGATTGAGGTGCATTGCTGGGGATGTGTGCGAGTCACTGCAGTGGAAACAGGAAGAGCGATGAGGGTCAGGGTTGAGGTGCATTGCTGGGGATGTGTGTGAGTCACAGCATTGGAATCGGAAGAGCGATGCAGGTCAGAATTGAGGTGCATTGTGGGATGTGTGTGAGTCACAGCCGTGGATTGGAAAGTTGATGCATGTCAGTATTGCGGTGCATTGCTGGGGACGTGTGTGAGCTGCAGCAGTGGAATAGCAAGAGCTATGCGGTTCAGGATTGAGGTACATTGCTAGGGATATGTGTGAGTCACAGCATAGAATAGGAAGAGCGATGCGGGTCAGGATTGAGGTGCATTGCTGGGGATGTGTGTGGGTCACAGCAGTGGAATAGAAGGAGTGATGCAGATCAGGACTGAGGTGCAGTGCTGGGGATGTGTGCAAGTCACAGCAGTGGATTGGACGAGTGATGCGGGTCAGGATTGAGGTGCATTGCTGGGGATGTGTGTGAGACACAGCAGTGGACTGGAAGAGTGATGCAGGTCAGGATTGAGGTGCATTGTGGGATGTTTGTGAGTCGCAGCCGTGGATTGAAAAGTGGATGCGGGTCAGGATTGAGGTGCATTGCTAGAGATGTCTGTGAGTCACAGCAGTGGAATAGGAAGAACGATGTGGGTCTGGAATGAGGTGCATTGCTGGGGATGTGTGTGAGTACCAGCAGTGGAATAGGAAGAGCGATGCAGGTTGAGATTGAGGTGCATTGCTGTGGATGTGTGTGAGTCACAGTAGTGGAATAGGAAGAGTGAAGTGGGTCAGGATTGAGGAGCATCGCTATAGCTTTAAGTGGACCTCAGTTCGGAACTAGGTGGGTGCCATAGATAAAGCCTGAGGTGCACTGCTTGAGCTCTGTGTAGGCTTCAGTACCAGCAAAGCTGGGAGCTGCAGGTCACGGCTGAGATGCATCAGGAGACCCTTTGTGCACGTTATTGTGCAGGTGCACTAGCAGAGTTTTGTTTGTGACTCTGTACTGAAACAGCAGATGGTGTTGCAGGTCATTCGCAGAGATGTGTTGGTATTAGTACCACTGCAAGACTGGGAACAGAAATCAGACCTGGCAATTCCACTTGACGGACCGGGGGTGCCCGCTACGGCCAGTCCAGCCCTGATTAGTACGGTAAAAGAAAGGGGAGATGCTAGAATGAATCGAGGTACAATAGCCAAGCAGAGTGCAGGTCCTGAATTGACAAGTATGCTTCAGGCCAGATTGAGATGCATCAGAAGAGCTGAGTGTGCAGCCCAAGAGTGGAATAGCCAGGGTGGGGTGGGTGGTGTGGGGATGGGAGGTTTGGGAGTGGAGGAGGGGTAGGATGTGGGGGTAAAAAAAATTGGTTTAGCCTTGTGTGGGTTCCAGTATCAAAACAGTAGAGAGACTGCCTCCAGACAGAGGTGCACCAGCAGCGCATCAGAATAATTTCAGTAATAGAATAGCAAGGGGTGCACGTGTTGGGATTCTGGGGTTGGGAGGTGGGGTGTGTGTGTGTGTTTGTATATGTGTGTACACATGCCTCTATACGGGGATAAGTATGAATGGAGCCTGGAGGCGCTTAGGGGGGAGGTCTGTGTGTGGTTATTGTAATGTTTGTTAGGACTGTACCATTTATCTGGGGAGGACTGAGTGTGCTGGGGAGACCCTTACACTAGCTGAATGATTTAGTACTACCCATGGGTGACCTGGGTAAGGAAATAAAAGGAAATGGTGCATGAGCTATGGGGACAACACTACCCCTCGAAACCATACACACTGTGTCTGAGTGATATCTTTGTTCTAGGTCCTAAGCATAACCTCCATGAGGCCCTGGGACAATCTCATACTGATGATGAGGTGGTGAGTGCCCATGCTGCTGTGCCGGTTTGGCTCACCCCCCCCACCCCTCATTGCGGCGGCAATTTGGCTTCCTCCACTATGCAGTCTACGGTGCTCATGCCACAGGGAAGGGGTTGCTATGAGAGCTGAGGTACTCCGGTGCCTTACACTCTCCACCATCTTCCTGTAGGACGCCTGCTTGGGCCTATTTTCCGTTGCCCTTGGCATTTTCTCCCTGACCAGCCTGCAGTACCTGTGACTCTCTTCCCTGGAGGGTGCAGCTGCCGCTAGGCCTGTTCCACTACACAGCCTGAGGTGCTTGTGCCGTGATGGAGTGTCACTGTGGCTGGCCCCACCTGTGCTACCTCTTGACCGAGCAACATCTCCCGGTCTAGGGAGAAGAAAAAAGGGGCGGTGCTTTGCCCTGAACCCCACGCTGAACAGAGGGCCTATTCTGCTGATAACTGGGGTGAGGTTGCAACAGGCCCATATTCACAAGACAGAAAGAGAGAGGGACGGATGAGAGCCACAGAGAGTTTTGCTGCCTCACCTGCCACCAGCAACACAGGAGCCTCCAGGCCAAGCACAGCCAGTCAATGAGACACTGTGGCTCCTGTGTTGGCACAGCCCTGAGAAATGCTGCACTGCAGTGAATCTCAGCTGCCTGCCATAGAACCTTTCATCAATGAAGGGGCACCACCCACACAGCCGCCCAAATAGAGAGATTGGTTGGAACACCTGGAACTGTACTTTGAAGCCACCGAAGTGAAGGCGGACAGGAAAAGAGCACTCCTACTTCCCCTGGGAGGAAAAGGAATCCACAAGATATACAAGACGCTCAATAAGGCAACTCCCAAAACAGACAACATCCTAGTTACAGCCCTCAATGCCCACTTCAAACCTATGGCTAACCAGGACTATGAGCGGTTTATATTCCGGCAAGCAAGCCAGGAGGCCGACAAATCCCTTGACAGCTTCTACAGCTGGCTATGGGAGTTAGCCAGCACCTGCAGGTTTGCAGACAAACAAGAGGAGATTCGAGCCCAAATCATACAAGGGTGTGCCTCAACAAAGCTGAGGGAGAACATTTTGCAAGTCTCTGAAAAGCCCCTGCAGAACATCCTCACGATAGGTAGGTCGAAAGAGCTCATGTAAGTGAGGGCATCACACATGGAACCAGCGCTACACAGGTGAGTCAAAATGGAACCGGTGAATGCAATCCAAACAAGAAAGCCCCAGCATAATCCTTCCAGAGACCAGCAGAATTTGTGGTTACTGTGGAGGACCCCCCACAAGCTGACCAACTGCTCTGCCCAAGGCAAAAAGCGCACAGCATGTGGGAAGTACAACCACTTCACCAAAGGGTGTAGGTTATTGAGAGGTAAAAGGGTCAAAGAAACTGTAAATGCAATCCCGGAGTGGACAGATGACTCTGAAGACATGGATGACCATAGAGCACATCCTACCCTCCATATTCACAATCGACACCACCATGGAAGTGTGCATGTTCCTGCCCCAATGTAGCCTGTGAGTAGGGAGTGATTCCATGATGGCCACTGTCTACACAGGAGCCTCAATCAATATCATGGATGAAGTTCTTTGTCTGGACTACGTCTGGACTATTTATATGTCCTTAATAATGGCTGAGCCGGTGCACCAGTATCAGTGCACATTAAGGCTTTCCCCTGGGTGGCAAAACCCCCAACTTACTTCATCAAATGGCACACCGTGACAGTTCACCTACTCAATACCCGCTCTCCGCCACTGGTACACGTTCTGGTAGAGAGCGGCCCTTTTTAGGTCTCGCCTAGGCAGCGCGCATGCGCTGCTCTAGGAGATGACCTTTAGAAAACGGTCTGCTCCTTTGCACACTCGTGCTTGTGCTGGCATCCACCTTGCGGGAGCGAGCAGTGGCGCGCATGCTAATTGAAACCATATGGCTCTCGCGCCACTGCTGCTCACTCCCGCAAGGCGGAGGCCAGCACAAGCACAAGTGCTTCAAACAGCTGCTGCTTGTTCTCGCGCAAGGCTGAAGTTAATTCAGGCTGCTGACTGGCACACGCGGGGAGCTGAGAAATACAGCCAGGTTTCACAAGACAAGTCAGTACACAAGATTTCACTGAGCGCACAGGCACCTGAACAAACTGGGCGTCTAGATAAAAGTAGCTTAAACCGACTGAACACCGAGGCAAACTTGTTTCTTTTCTTTGTGAGCCACTCTCACTGCAGGCACGACGTGTTTTTTTTCATTAAAGGAGCATTGCGCTTTAAATTTTATTGTATCTAATAATCGGCCTCTTTCTGCTCTCCCATGTGCCCCCTTCGAGATCCTCCTTTCCATCCGCATTCTGCCAGCACCCTCCTACCCAATAGTCGTCCACCACCACATGTCCACCACCACCACGTCCACCACCACCACCACGTCCACCACCACCTCAACCACCACATCCACCACCACCACCACCACCATGTCCACCACCATGTCTACCACGTCCACCACCTCCACGTCCACCACCATCACGTCCACCACCACCACGTCCACCACCACCACCACGTCCACCACCACCAACACGTCCACCACCACCACCATGTCCACCACCACCACGTCCACCACCACCACCACGTCCACCACCACCACGTCCATCACCACGTCCACCACCACCACCACCACGTCCACCACCACGTCCCCCACCACCACGTCCACCACCACCACCACGTCCACCACATCCACCACCAACACCACCACCAACACCACCACCACCATGTCCACCACCACCACATCCACCACCACCACCACGTCCACCACCACCACATCCACCACCACCACGTCCACCACCACCACGTCCACCACCATCACGTCCACCACCACCAAGTCCACCACCACGTCCATCACCACCACCACCACGTCCACCACCACCACATCCACCACCACGTCCACCACCACGTCCACCACCATGTCCACCACCACCACCACGTCCACCACCACCACATCCACCACCACCACCATGTCCATGTCCACCACCACGTCCACCACGACCACCACCATGTCCACCACCACTACCACGTCCACCACCACCACCACCACCACGTCCACCACCACCACCATGTCCACTACCACCACCACGTCCACCACCACCACGGCCACCACCACCACCACGTCCACCACCACCACGTCCACCATGACCACCACCACCATGTCCACCACCACCACCACGTCCACCACCACATCCACCACCACCACCACGTCCACCACCACCACCACATCCACCACATCCACCACCACATCCACCACCACCACGTCCACCACCACCACCACGTCCACCACCACCATCACATCCACCACCACCACCACGTCCACCACCACCACCACCACCACGTCCACCACCACCACCCGTGACAGGTAAAGTGTCACTGGAGGGCAGGGGTAATAGGATTGTCAACCCCGGCTGTATATGGGACATTTATGGATGCATTGGGTGTGAGAACACGGGAATAGTGGCTAGAAGTATTACACCAGACCCAAGATACATTTTGAAGAGGCGCAATGTCACAGGGGCTCCTGTAAAAGCACTCGCAGCATCTCTACCTCACAGTGACATACCTGCACGAGCCACTCACTCAAAACAAGCATTGGCATAGCCAATAGGGCTCGCCTTTGGGACCTTCTAAGTGTTTAGCCATGCAACACTTGATGTTGTTGCACCAAGGATACTGTGCTAGATAACTAAACACTTATAAGGTCCCAAAGGTGAGACCTATTGGCTATGCCAATGCTTGTTAAATGAATGGCAGTTGTCTTTTGTCTGGGCAGATATAGGCCTTAAGGGAGGAAAGGGCAGGGCCCAAATGATATTAGGGCAGGGCCCAAATGATATTGTGGCAGGGATAATGGGATGATAGGAAATGTAGTCTTGTGCGACGTGAGGTTAACAGGATGATGGGTAATGTAGTGTGGTAGCCTGCAAATTTGATGCTTCGGGAGTGCATTAATATGTTGTGCTTATGGCGTTTATCGCACCAGTACCCAGAGGTTGTCAATAACAAAGTGAGTTGTATACAGAGCGTGTGTGTTGAGTTACACGCATGCCAATTCCTGGGCATTGATACGAGAAGATGAGTACTGCTTCCCGCATCGTACTAACATACTTGTTGTGCTATTAGTGTTCTTAGCACCAGTAGCCTGAGGTTGTTAACAAAATTTTGCGGGCTGGACGCATAGAGAGCGCGTTGAGTTACACACATGCTGATCACTGGGGACTGATACAAGGAGACTAGGACTGCTTCGTGCATCATACTAACATAACATTGGGTATCAGCAGCATAACTTTCAATCAACCCTTTGCCAGAGCCTCCGATCAGTCATAGCCACTCATTTTCATGCCTTTTCCTTTCCTGCCTGCATTACGATCAGAAATATGCTATTACCATACTCTTTTAAACCTTGCGAGTAGGGACCACATTATGTGTAATATGTATGTTGACGGTTTGTAACTTTCTGAACTTTGATCTCACTAGTGTGCGACTACAAATGACACCATCCCCCTATCAGAACAGGAAGCCGGTATCCCCTAGAATCTAGGGTAAGAGAGCTAATGAGAAGATACAGTACAGCAATATCTAAAACAATCATGCTACTTGTTTCACTTCTGTGCATGAGGCATGCGCAGCGTCTCTGCATGTTTCATTCAAATATCATGTGTGCTTTGAGAGCTGTGGTTTGCTGTGCAGTGCCACTTGCATCCCACGTTTCTTTTTATCTGGTTATGGAGGGAAGGTTCTCTGTTTACATACAATGTAAATTGTAAACATTTCTTGTTTTCTCATTTTTAATAGGATGTTCCTGTTGTGCGTTTCAGGTAGGAATCGCCTGAGCACATTAGTGTTTCCTATTTTTCACAATTTTCCCACCTCACTAAGAATTCAGGCAAATAGCCCCCCAAGAAGTAGTTAGGGATCCCTGGCACCGAGGAATGCCCCAGACCCGTATGGGCTTCTAGAATGGGCAGAAACATGTTGGCCTGACTTTTACGGCAGTGTGTGTCATTGCTCTCATACGACCGCCCCACTAGTTTTTAACCTTACCTTATGTACCCACCAATAAAGGCAAATAGCGGGAAACATTAAGGTACTTTCAACTCACTGCTCTGGATCCCTTTATTATCCAGTAGCTTTTATTTAAGACTTCCCTCCTGCACCGAGTCCCATAGGAGGTCGAGTCTGCCCTGGAGGCACTGTCCTACCAGGGACCAGAGGTTGCTGATGAAGCATGTCACAATTTTTGGTGTGAAGCTTCCTCTTCCATAAGGATGACCTTCCCTCCCTTTAGCACTTATACAGGAATTCTTTGACAGTCCAAGTGGGACTTTTGGTTGTTTGTCTCAAGGTAGGAATACTGGATTACATATTCCACCTGCCAGTGCCGTACTTATTGTGGTAATTTGGTCTTCCCAGGAGGGTATACGGTGGCTTAACTCCTCCTCTCTCGTATGTGTTATGGGTACAATACGGAATTCCTGGACTGATAAAGCACCAGGTGGATGCATAGTAGGTATGGATGTTTATTGGGGTGGGCACGCATGTTGTATACTGCATGTTGTCTGGGCTCTCACTCTGGCAATGGAAACTCACTCTTGTACAACACTGAGGGTTCAATCTTTACTAGGCGGGTTGGGGACTACTTCCTGTCATGTTACAAACATCCCATCATCAAGGGAGTAACAAGAAGCTTCATTTGGAGTCTTTGCACTTGAAACAAGTTACTCGTGTACAGCACTGCCAATCTTCCCAGGTTAATGCATGACCAGCTGCTCCTACCCAGGTTTTTTCTTTGAAATGTGTGACTAATAGTCTTGTTTATTCTAATTCTATGTTTTTTATATAGCGCATGGCTATCCGGAGGCCTGCCAGCGCTGCAAACAGACACAGTTGGATCATAGATAGCTGAGAGGGAGTTAATCGCAAAACAGCCATGTCTTCAAAGCTTTGTGAAAGGGAAGCTCGTGCTCCAGGAGGCGCAATGCCAGAGGTAGAGAATTCTAGAGTCTGAGTGCCAAAAAGGAGGAAGAGCGGCAGCCCTGACGAGCTATACGGACCCTAGGGACTGTCAGTAGGTGATCTGAAGGGTATCTGAGGGATCTCCCAGGTGGCTATGGGGAAGCTAAAGATCTTAGCAGTAGAGGGGCTATATTGTTTGTTGGCCTGTGCATAATGCATAGGGTCTTATACTGTACTCGGGGTTCCACAGGAAGCCAGTGGAGGTCTCTGAGAGCCCTGGTGGCAGACTGATACTTAGGGATGTTCATCAAAAGTTGAGCAGCGGCATTCGGCATGGTCTGCAGCCTTCTGGCCACATAGCAGGGTGAGCCAAGATACAAGGCATTCCCGTAATCCAGACATGAGAGCACAAGGGCATGCATGAATACTTTTCTAACTGTCAAGGGGAGGAGGTTGAGAATCTTCCTCAGTAATCTCAAGACACCGTAACAGCTGGCAGCAAGTTTGTTGGCTTGACAGTGCATCGTGAGATTGGAGTCAAGCCACATCCCAAGGCTCTTCATTGATTTTTTCAGGGTGGGCAGCTTGCTCAAACAGTCTGGTAGAGGGCTCGGGACACTGCTGCAAGGATTGGTTCCCAGCAGCATAACTTCAGTTTTGTCCTCGTTCTGTTTCACTTTACAACCAGCCATACATTTGGCTACTTCCTAGAGACAGGGTGTCAGCGATAGGTGGCTGAAGCTGGGGTTGGGGAGACTGACATAACCAGCTTGGTGTCATCGGCATACGACACCAATGATAACCCAAATTAGCGGAAAATATCAGCAAGGAGAAGCATATAAAGGTTAAAAAGGGTGGGGCTCAGGGAAGGGTCCCGAAGAACTCCACAACCAAGGGGCAGACTGGTAGAGTAACAGGTCTGGTCCAGGACCTGGAAGGTACAATTTTCCAAGAAGGAGAGTCATTCCAGTGCTCTGTCCTCGATACCGACCTTAGAGATTCTCTGAATGAGAGTGGGGTGGTCTACGGTATTGAAGGCTGCACTGAGACCCAACAGAATGATGGCTACAGCATCTCCTTGATCCAGAAGATGCCTGAGTTCCTAGACCACCACCAGCAAGGCTGTTTCAGTGTTGTGTTGAGGTCGGAAACCCATTTGGGTGGGGTGAGGAAGTTCCTTGAATTCGAGGAAGGCGGAAATTTCTTTATTAACATTTTTTTCTAATAGCTTGAAAACTCCAGGTAACAAGGAAATTGGCCTATGCTATTTTTAACCAGAACCTCAAGTTCCAGAATTCAAAGAAATACCTGGACTGGAACAGCTCATCACACATGGACCTGGGACACATGGCAGCTAGGCATGGACAGATTCTAACTGTTCTCCTTGGAAACTTGCTTTATACACAGCTCTCAAGGTCTCCCATATCTGGGGTCGGAAACTGGTCCAATGGTCCTTTTTTTGTTGCTATCTTTTCTGTTATTTAGATTGCTGCACATTTCAGAATTACAAGTCCTGGAAGGCAACTAAAAACTGGACTGAATAAACTACCCATGCCTGAAGGATCTTCTTCATGTTTTGATTTTTGTCTGCCTTTAGCCCACTTCTGATCCATTCCTATGAGAGTGAACACTAGCTCTTCTGCAGAGTAACAATGGAAAAGTAACAATCTGAAGAGAAAGAGCTAATTTCAAGATTTTTCTCACCTCTCATTGCAGGTAGGATGACAGGGATCCTCCGGGCTTGGACTCGCTCAGGACATCTTTCCCTTTTTTCATCCTGTCTGCAAAATAATACAGCAGAAAGGAAAATGAGTTTGAATAAAGTCTGGCCAACCTTGGTAGGGGCGGAGCCCCAAGTTGGGGCTGGAGACTGAAAATGGGATATGACAAAGACCAGCAAACTGCAGTTGAAAAATATATCAGTTCTTTATGCCAATTCTAGAGCCCTCAAATCAAATGTTATGTCCTATGACAGGGATAAAATCAATGTAAACTTTTCACATACAGAACAAAAAAGTGCCACCAACATTAGCACAAGCTTCCCTGACACATACAGAACAGGTACAACAACGCCAAGAGCATAGCAACATTCACTCACACAGACGAGGTATACCACGAGCAAAAACAGTGCAAGCTTCACTCATGGGGAGAACAAATATAGTCTGGGCAACTGAGTGCACATTTCCCTCACACATGCAATACATACATCTTAAAAGGCTGCAGTAGAAGCTTCTCTTGCACACAAAATAGGTAGAAACATGGGTAGCAGTAGTGCAAGCTTCCTTCGACTTCAGGTATAGCATGGGTTGCAACAATGCAAGCTTTTCTCAGAACAAAGACCTATATGGTGCGGGCTTTCCACACACAGAACATGTAGAGCACAGGCAGCAGTGCAAGCTTTCCGCTCCCACAAAACAACCATATCTGAGGCAGCAGTGAAGCTTCCTGCACCCTTAGAAAAGATATATCACAGGCAGCAGCCGTGCAAGCTTCCTTGATCCTCAGGATAGTTTCAGTATAGGCAGCAGCAGTGCATCTTTACCCTCAGGACAGGTTCTACATGAGCAGCAGATATGCAAGTTTTTGACCCTCAAGACAGTTTCAACATGGGCACCAGCCCTGCAAGCTTATTGACCCTCAGGACAGATTTAGCATGGGCAGCTGCAGTGCACGTTTCCCCTACCCTGAGGACAGCCACAGCATGAGCAGCAGCTATGCAATCTTCTGATCCTTAGGCCAGTGTCAGCCTGGGCAGCCGCAGTGCACATTTCTAGTACCCTCAGGACAGGTTAGGCATGGGTAGCAACTATGCATGCTTCCTTGTCCTTGGGACTGGTTAAGCATGGGTGGCAGCTGTTCACGGTTCCCTTACCTTCAGGACAGGTTCAGCATTGGCTGCAGCAGTGCACACCCCCTGGCCCTCAGGACAGGTTCAGCATTGGCTGCAGCAGTGCACACCCCCTGGCCCTCAGGACAGTTTCAGCATGGGCAGCAGCTATGCAACATTCCTTATCCTCGGGACAGGTATGAACTGGGCAGCATTCCAAGATTCCTGGCCCTCAGGGCAGGTTCAGCATGGGCAGCAATTCAGGCTTCCTGGCCCTCAGGGCAGGTACAGCATTGCTGCAGCAGTGCAAGCCCCATGGCTCTCAGGACAGGTTCAGCATGGGCAGCATTCAGGCATCTAGGCCCTCGTGACAGGTTCAGCATGGGCAGCACTCCAAGCTTCCTAGCCCTCAGGGCAGGTTTAGCATGGGCAGCAGCTATGCAACCTTCCTGGTCCTCAGGGCAGGTATTGAATGGGCAGCAGTGCAAGCTTCGAGGCCCTTAGGGCAGGTTCAGCATGGGCAGCAGTGCAAGCCTCCTGGCCCTCAAGACAGGTTCAGCATGTGCAGCAGTGCAAGCTTCGAGGCCCTCAGGGCAGGTTCAGCATGGGCATAGTCCAAGCTTCCTGGCCCTCAGGGCAGGTTGAGCATGGGCAGCAGTCTGGGAAAAGCCTGGTGCCCGCTACAGCCAGTCCGTCCCTGGCAGCAGCCAAGCTTCCTGACCCTCAGGGCAGGTTTGGCATGGGCAGCAGTTCAGATTTCCTGGCCCTCTGGGTAGGTTCAGTATGGGCAGCACTCCAAGCTTTCTGGTACTCATGGCAGGTTCAGCATGGGCAGCAGTTCAGGCTTCTTGGCCTTCAGGGCAGGTTCAGCATGGGCAGCAGTTTCAGGCTTCCTGGCCCTCAGGGCAGGTTCAGCATGGCAGCAGTCCAAGCTTCCTGGCCCTCAGGGCAGGTTTGACATGGGCAGCAGTTCAGGCTTCTTGACCTTCGGGCAGGTTCAGCATGGCAGCAGTGCAAGCTTTGAGACCCTCAGGGCAGGTTCAGCATGGGCAGCAGTGCAAGCTTCCTGGCCCTCAGGGCAGGTTTGGCATGGGCAGCAGTACAGGCTTCTTGGCCCTCAGGACAGGTTCAGCATGGGCAGCAGTGCAAGCTTTGAGGCCCTCAGGGCAGGTTCAGCATGGGCAGCAGTGCAAGCTTCCTGGCCCTCAGGGCAGGTTCAGCATTGCTGCAGCAGTGCAAGCCCCCTGGCCCTCAGGACAGGTTCAGCATGGGCAGCATTCAGGCATCTTGGCCCTCATAACAGGTTCTGCATGGGCAGCAGCTATGCAACCTACCTGGTCCTCAGGGCAGGTATGGAATGGGCAGCAGTGCAAGCTTCGTGGCCCTCATGGCAGGTTCTGCATGGGCAGCAGCTATGCAACCTTCCTGGCCATCAGGGCAGATTCAGCATGAGCAGCAGTGCAATACTTCTGGCCCTCAAGACAGTTTCAGCATGTGCAGCAGTGCAAGCTTCGAGGTCCTCAGGGCAGGTTCAGCAGGGACACAGTCCAAGCTTTCTGGCCCTCAGGGCAGGTTCAGCATGGGCAGCAGTCTGGGAAACACCCGGTGCCCGCTACAACCAGTCCGGCCCTGGCAGCAGTCCAAGCTTCCGGACCCTCAGGGCAGGTTTGACATGGGCAGCAGTTCAGGCTTCTTGACCTTCGGGCAGGTTCAGCATTGGCAGCAGTCCAAGCTTCCTGGCCCTCAAGGCAGGTTTGGCATGGGCAGCAGCTCGGGCTTCTTGGCCCTCAGGGCAGGTTCAGCATGGGCAGCAGTGCAAGCTTTCTGGCCCTCAAGGCCAGTTCAGCATGGGCAGCAGTTAAAGCTTCGAGGCCCTCAGGGCAGGTTCAGCAGTCCAAGCTTCCTGGCCCTAAGGGCAGGTTCAGCATGGGCAGCAGTGCAAGCTTCCTGGCCCTAAGGGCAGGTTCAGCATGGGCAGCAGTGCAAGCTTACTGGCCCTCAGGGCAGGTTCAGAATGGGCAGCAGTCTGGGCAGGACTGGGCCCTGGCAAAAGGCTCGGCCAGCCCTGGGTGGGGGGTTTGCTAGTGGAAAGCATTGTGCTGCTTTTGTTGCTGGGGGCCAATATTGCAGCTATGCTGCAAAACCAGCTCCTGGTAACAAAAACGGCCCCCAGGGGTCTAAAACCGGCCCCCACCCTGGCGGCCCAACGGGGAAATGCCCGGCGCCCGCTACAGCCAGTCCAGCTCTGGCAGCAGTCCAAGCTTCCTGACCCTCAGGGCAAGTTTGTCATGGGCAGCAGTTCAGGCTTCCTGGCCCTCGGGGCAAGTTCGGCATGGGCAGCAGTCCAAGCTTCCTGGCCCTCAGGGCTGGTTTGGCATGGACAGCAGTCCAAGCTTCCTGGCCCTCAGGGCTGGTTTGGCATGGGCAGCAGTCCAAGCTTCCTGGCCCTCAGGGCTGGTTTGGCATGGGCAGCAGTCCAAGCTTCCTGGCCCTCAGGGCTGGTTTGGCATGGGCAGCAGTTCAGGCTTCCTAGCCCTCAGGACATGTTCAGCATGGGTAGCAGTCCAAGTTTCCTGGCTCTCAGGGCAGGTTCAGCATGGGCAGCTGTTCAAGCTTCGAGGCCCTCAGGGCAGGTTCAGCAGTCCAAGCTTCCTGGCCCTAAGGGCAGGTTCAGCATGGGCAGCAGTGCAAGCTTCCTGGCTCTCAGGACAGGTGCAGCATGGGCAAAAGTGCAATCTTCCTGGCCCTCAGGACAGGTGCAGCATGGGCAGCAGTCTGGGCCGGACTGGGCCTTGGCAAAGAGCTCGGCCGGCCCCGGGTGGGGGTGGGGAGGTTTGCTAGTGGAAAGCGTTGTGCTGCTTTTGCTGCTGGGGGCCGAGATTGCAGCTGTGCTGCAAAACCAGCTACCGGTAACAAAAAAAGCCCCCCGGGGGGCTAAGACCGGCCCCCACCCTGGCGGCCCACCGGGGAAACGCCCGGTGTCTGCTACAGCCAGTCCGGCCCTGGCAGCAGTCCACGCTTCCTGACCCTCAGGGCAGGTTTGTCATGGGCAGCAGTTCAGGCTTCCTGGCCCTCGGGGCAGGTTCAGCATGGCAGCAGTCCAAGCTTCCTGGCCCTCAGGGCTGGTTTGGCATGGGCAGCAGTATAGGCTTCTTGGCCCTCAGGACAGGTTCAGCATGGGCAGCAGTGCAAGCTTTGAGGCCCTCAGGGCAGGTTCAGCATGGGCAGCAGTGCAAGCTTCCTGGCCCTCAGGGCAGGTTCAGCATTGCTGCAGCAGTGCAAGCCCCCTGGCCCTCAGGACAGGTTCAGCATGGGCAGCATTCAGGCATCTTGGCCCTCATAACAGGTTCTGCATGGGCAGCAGCTATGCAACCTACCTGGTCCTCAGGGCAGGTATGGAATGGGCAGCAGTGCAAGCTTCGAGGCCCTCATGGCAGGTTCTGCATGGGCAGCAGCTATGCAACCTTCCTGGCCCTCAGGGCAGGTTCAGCATGAGCAGCAGTGCAAGCATCCTGGCCCTCAAGACAGGTTCAGCAAGTGCAGCAGTTCAAGCTTCGAGGTTCTCAGGGCAGGTTCAGCAGGGACACAGTCCAAGCTTTCTGGCCCTCAGGGCAGGTTCAGCATGGGCAGCAGTCTGGGAAACACCTGGTGCCCGCTACAACCAGTCGGCCCTGGCAGCAGTCCAAGCTTCCGGATCCTCAGGGCAGGTTTGGCATGGGCAGCAGTTCAGGTTTCCTGGCCCTTGGGACAGGTTCAGCATGGGCAGCAGTCCAAGCTTCCTGGCCCTCAGGCAGGTTTGGCATGGGCAGCAGTTCAGGCTTCTTGGCCTTCGGGGCAGGTTCAGCATTGGCAGCAGTCCAAGCTTCCTGGCCCTCAAGGCAGGTTTGGCATGGGCAGCAGCTCGGGCTTCTTGGCCCTCAGGGCAGGTTCAGCATGGGCAGCAGTGCAAGCTTTCTGGTCTTCAGGGCCAGTTCAGCATGGGCAGCAGTTAAAGCTTCGAGGACCTCAGGGCAGGTTCAGCATGGGCAGCAGTTCAGGCTTCCTAGCCCTCAGGGCATGTTCAGCATGGGCAGCAGTGCAAGCTTCCTGGCCCTAAGGGCAGGTTCAGCATGGGCAGCAGTGCAAGCTTCCTGGCTCTCAGGGCAGGTTCAGCATGGGCAGCAGGGCAAGCTTACTGGCCCTCAGGGCAGGTTCAGAATGGGCAGCAGTCTGGGCAGGACTGGGCCCTGGCAAAAGGCTCGGCCAGCCCTGGGTGGGGGGGGCAGGGTTTGCTAGTGGAAAGCTTTGTGCTGCTTTTGTTGCTGGGGGCCAATATTGCAGCTATGCTGCAAAACCAGCTCCTGGTAACAGAAACGGCCCCCCATGGATCTAAAACCGGCCCCCACCCTGGCGGCCCAACGGGGAAACGCCCGGCGCCCGCTACAGCCAGTCCAGCCCTGGCAGCAGTCCAAGCTTGCTGACCCTTAGGGCAGGTTTGGCATGGGCAGCAGTTCAGGCTTCCTAGCCCTCAGGACATGTTCAGCATGGGTAGCAGTCCAAGCTTCCTGGCTCTCAGGGCAGGTTCAGCATGGGCAGCAGTTCAAGCTTCGAGGCCCTCAGGGCAGGTTCAGCAGTCCAAGCTTCCTGGCCCTCAGGGCAGTTTCAGCATGGGCAGCAGTTCAGGCTTCTTGGCCCTCAGGGCAGGTTCAGCATTGCTGCAGCAGTGCAAGCCCCCTGGCCCTCAGGACAGGTTCAGCATGGGCAGCATTCAGGCACCTTGGCCCTCATGACATGTTCAGCATGGGCAGCACTCCAAGCTTCCTGGCCCTCAGGGCAGGTTCAGCATGGGCAGCAGCTATGCAACCTTCCTGGTACTCAGGGCAGGTATGGAATGGGCAGCAGTGCAAGCTTCGAGGCCCTCAGGGCAGGTTCTGCATGGGCAGCACTTCAGGCTTCCTGGCCCTCAGGGCAGGTTCAGCATGAACAGCAGTGCAAGCCTTCTGGCCCTCAAGACAGGTTCAGCATGGGCAGCAGTGCAAGCTTCGAGGCCCTCAGGGAAGTTCAGCATGGGCACAGTCCAAGCTCCCTGGCCCTCAGGGCAGCTTCAGCATGGGCAGCAGTCTGGGAAACGCCCAGTGCCCGCTACAGCCAGTCCGGCCCTGGCAGCAGTCCAATCTTCCTGGCCCTCAGGGCAGGTTTGGCGTGGGCAGCAGTTCAGGCTTCCTTGCCCTCGGGGCAGGTTCAGGTTCAGCATGGGCAGCAGTCCAAGCTTCCTGGCCCTCAGGGCAGGTTTGGCATGGGCAGCAGTTCAGGCTTCTTGGCCCTCAGGGCAAGTTCAGCATGGGCAGCAGTTCAAGCTTCCTGGCCCTCAGGGCAGGTTCAGCATGGGCAGCAGTGCAAGCTTCGAGGTCCTCAGGGCAGGTTCAGTGTCAGCACCTGTAGTGGAAGCTTCCTGCTCCTTTAGAACAGGGACATCACAGGCAGCAGTGCTAGCCTCCCTAAGACTCCACAAAGTTGTTGGCAGTAGAGCAAACTTCCCTTAGGGAATGCATGGACATCTGTAGAATAAGACTCCTAGCACATAGAATAGATACAGCATAAGTAGTAACAGTGAAAGATTCCCTCACCTTAGGAACAGACACTGCTATGAAAGCCGAATTGCAAGAATCCCTCACTTCAAACACAAGCACCCGATGGGCAACATCCGTGCAAGCGTCCTTGGTACAGAGAATAGGCACTGCACAGGTTGCCGCAGACCAAACACAGGTTCACCACAAGTAGCAGTAGAGCCAGCTTCCATCGCACACAGAACATGTACAACAGCAGTGCAAGCTTCATTCAAACAAAGTATAGCACACGCAGAAGCGTTGCAAGCATCCCTCCCAGTACAGGAAGGAGCAGCAGGAGAAATGCCCCCACGCCCTCAGAACATGAACAGTAGGGGCCATAGCAATGCAAGATTCTGTCACATACAGGAAAGTCAGGGCATGAGAGGCAGTAATGCAAGCTTCTCCCGCACAGTGTTTAGTTGGGAGTACTGCGAGGTCACATGCCAGCTCTCTCTTAATGCAGAAGGTCTCAGTTGCACCTCCCCTGGTGAGAGATGTTTTTTTTTTAGCCATTACCACATTAGTACTTCCCTTATTATTGTAATCCGGTCCTCGGGTGTTACTTTCATTTTATACAAGTATAACTAGAGGTACCAGAATGCAAAGCTGAAAAGCCTGAACTGGCTAAATATCTCGCGTGTTAGCTTAGGGAACACTTTAAATACCCGTTAGTGACAGTCTCTTGAGGCTAAAAACACTTAAGGCCTTAAAAAACAAACTGCTTAACCAAATACTGAAATAGTAAAATCCATGGAATAGAAAAAGTACAGCGTGAGAACACGGGTCTCTTGTTGGCTGAATGCGCTAGACACGCCCTTTCATTAATTGACAGAAGTGTTTTAAAGCCCGGGTCTTCCAGACCTCCGGCTTAGCACACCTGCAGGCCCTGAGTGACGGCTCCTGCAATCACCTCTCGCCCTGAGCTCAGGTTTCTGCACTCGCCTCTCGTCCTGAGCTCTGACTGCTCTCCCCTGCACCATGGCTGTCTTCGGGGCATGCCTGTGCGGGCGAGGGCCTGCATGGGTGCCTGTGCCTCCCGCAAAAGGTGTTCTTGGATCGCCCTGTCCAGGTAGGAGAGCCACGTTTGTTCAGTTCCACCCCCTCCTCTGATGGGGAGGGGACAGGACAGATACTACTGTGCCCCTGTACGAGCATCCCTGTGTTTTACGGACCTGTAACAAAACTGTGAATGCAAAACCAACAACGTCTTCTTTTTAACGCCAGTGGCAGGATAAAAGGTTGAGCCAGCTCTGCCGAGTTTGAAATGTGACTCGTAGATCATACGGACACGCGCGCGCACACACCAACTCCACTCCCCTCTGCAGCAGAGGCGGCCTTAACCCACTAAGCGACCATGCTCGGATTTCAAAGCTTGGCTTGCTCGTTATACGTAGTGTGGCATAGGCCGATGGGGAGTGGGTGTCGGAGTGGGTGTTGCTGTAGTCCCCAGAGCTATCATACGGTGCACTTCAAGGCAGGTCAGCTGCCAACTGTCCCGTTTAGACCGGGACAGACCCGGCAAATTGGAGACTGTCCCGGGTAATTCATTATCCCGGTAACGTGCGCGCTGATAGCACGCACCTCAGTCGTGTTTCCAGGCAGTCTCTCGCAGGGCAGAAGATAAGAACCAGCCCACAAGTGTGCGAGAGACGCTGGGCGAGGGGGTGTGCAGTGGCGCAGCCCTAGGAGATCTCCTCTCCACACTCTCCGTGTGGTGCTGACGGATGCTTACTGCCCACTGCTCAGCAGGGGGAGGAGAGCCAGGTCCGAACGCGGAGGAACCTGCGCGCCATCTAGCTTCCTGTTGCCAGGGGTTCCGCCTGGGATAGGATTCAACCACACTCACTGGGAGCTCTGGGTAAGTGACGTGTCCTTTCGCCCTGAAGCCCCTAACGGCTGCTCCGTGCGTGCGTCAGCGTCACCGCTGGATGCCCAGGGACATCTTAAGGATTTTGGAGGCCCTGGGCCGCACGGATTTTGTGGGCCCCTGTTTGAAACAGCTTTGACTTTATGGTCCAATTTCAGGTCTCTCGTGCCTTCTTTGGCCAGGTTACTCACTGACAGTGCACAGGCACACTGGCCCAACTTATAAAGTTGTTACATCTGATATTCAGGGATAGTGATGTGTGGTTTAAATATTTTAATACAGCAGCAGCTCACTAATATTTCTACAAATAATCTGACACCCTCATTTCCTGTTTTGATCTAAAACACACTTTTTTATGGATGTTACATGAAACATAAACACAATATGTCTCTGCAAAATGTCTAATCGACTCACACATCACTCACATTAAAAATAAATCAAAGGGAAACAGAATTTAAAACAATCTGTTTAAGAATGACTCAAGGTTACCAGGGTAAGACTCTCTGCAGAACAGAGCTGGCTCTATCAGGGGCCCCCCTGAAAGGCTGGGGCCCTGGGCCAGAGCACACTTTGCCCATGCCTTAAAACGTCTCTGTGGATGCCTGCAATGTATAGGGGCTCCCTGTGCGGCCAGATGTGTACGTGAATCCGGACTGCAACAGGTGGCCGAGGCTGCCGACAAAAGACCCCAGAGTCACATCACATGCGTCTAGTATTTCGTTTTGTTGCTTGCAATTTTGCCTTTTTCGTTAAAAAAACGCAGGGGGAGATAAGGAGCAGAGTGCAGTGAGAAATCCATAGTTGGGTGGGATACTGAGCGCACACCGGACATGGCGTGGGAGTGACAACTGAGAGTTTTGACAGTCACCAAGGGAGCAGTGGGGTGTCATGGGTTCCCTCGCGCTACTATAACACGTGCAAGTAAAACTTCTCTGCTCCCCGTCCTCCCGTTGAGTTGTAAAAGGCAGTTTTATTCGGGGTGCTCTGGGTCTCTCGGACAACCGGCAGGCGGTGCCATTTCACCTGCTGCACAGTTGGCAGTTCTTCCCAGCCCTGGGGAGGGGCGTCAGTTGTAGCTTTCTACGCGTTGTTCTCTGCTTTTTCTCCCCCGTCCATCATGAAAATGAGATATTGTTAAACAATCAGTTCCCAGATAAGTCGAAAGTTTTCACATTTTTGAAAATGCACCTTTTAGAATCAAGTCTGAGTCATATCACAAAACAGACTGAGTTTGTCCCTGCCTGTTCGTTTCTGTCTGATATGCCATTTTAAAGTGGTTTTGGTCCTTCATTATCATACGGCGAGTGATGTTTTTAACACCCCTTTAGGAATGGGGCTCTTTGTCCTCCCTTCACTCTGACCCCTGCTGGCACACATCAACAAAACAATCATCTGCGTGATGCAGCTAAGCTATCTACCATCAGCAAGGGCGCCAAATTTCTCTCCGCCGATCTCCAGGGAGTTATCTTGGCAAAGGCCGGCTCTGGTTCCAGGTTAGACGCACACAAATTGGCTTTAGTCCTGAAGGAAGTGGCCCAATTAGGGTCAGCCGGGTCACTCGCGACCACCTCTCAGCCTTCCATACAAATTAAGAGTTGGTCAGACAGTAGAGAATACAAACCAATATATTTATTCTGATACACTCGAGTGGAGCCCAGTCTGCCCAGTCTCTTAGGATTGCTGCAGAGGGAAGAGGGACTGACATCAGCAAACATGGAGATACATTATGTACAATTCAAAACCAATGAAGGCACACCCAGAATGGAAATTTCCAGACGGAGGCAGCTACACAAAGAAGTACAGAAAGATAAGTTTTGATCCTGAGACCTGGCACACACTATCTCTTAGTCAAGGTCGTTCTTTCCGTGCCCACCGCTAGACTAGTGGGAGCAGGCCTCTATCTAGAGGGAAAGGTATGCGCTAATAAGAACAGTGTGTTCATTAGTACAGCAAGGCCCAACTTTGGAGAAACGAAACTTGCCAAAGCTGCTTTTTCGCAGAGAGAGATTAGTTTCAATCAGGACTCAAAATGGCGGCCAAACATAAAATGGTGCCCCGAATGCTAACTTACGTGGAACAATACATAATCAACACAGCAAAATCATTTTTATTCTAACAGACCCCCCTTTTAGCATGAGCTAACCATGCTATGTTGCTATCAAGGGAAGTATAAGAAACATCACTATGAGTAGTTGCTCACATAGTCAGTACTCAAAGATACCCTCATCAACCTGAATCATGTCGTCGATATCTTTTTGTAACATAATCGCAGCATTAGTATCATGGATTGACATTTTCTGTTTGGGAGTGAGAATACTGGCACAATAGGAGCAACAAGCTGGGAGACATTGTATGCAAAGGCAACATGTAAAGAAGATACCAGCAACCACAGCCAAGAAGGTGAGAATCTTCCAACCCCAAGATGTTTGTTTCAAAACCACCCCGATAGTGTCCAAGTACCTGTTTCCTGGTGTATGTCAGATGAGTCTATGTAATTTTTGTATAACTGCATACACATTGGGAGCGTGATCAGGTATGTAAACACAACAGCTACTGCCAATGACACGACAGGCCCCTCCCCTATCTGCCTGTTTAATGTCTAGCACCATCCTGTTCTGCAAAGTGACTAATATCGTAGCCTGGAGCTCAGCGGTGATATTTGTCATCATCCCAGCAGTTGTATTGATAACCCCCTCAACAACTCTTGTTAACTGGCGAAGTTGAAGGCTATTAGCCATGGGGCCCCAAAAAGGTAGTAGGCCCTTTATGGCATCCCCAAACTGCTGTGCAGTGGTATCTGTTTGATCTATATCCTTTGTGTCAACAACCCTTTTTACTCGCGTCTGGAAGGTGCTCCTACATTGTAGCCGAAGATTTTTATGATAATTGGACGGGGCAACATAAACAGGGGGAAGAAGAAAAGAGATAACATGTGCCAGACCATCCCCTCGAGAGCCAGACGTGAGGTTGTGACCCACAAACAAAATAGACATTATGGGGCAGGATCCAAGGCGGACTATTAGTGGTATTCAGCTTGTAGGTGAAATTACGTTTACTCCCCCCCCCCCCCACCTTTATCTCCCCAGTCCCCTGGATACAAACTAGCTGTCGTATTGGCCACTGACACTGGTATCGGCTTATCTTGGGTAATATTTCGAGCTTGGAAGGATTGAAAATACTCAGATGCGTTAAACAATTGGAAATCAGCCATTTCCGTTCGAAACCAAGCATTGTTCTTCACTCTACGGTATGTATTCGCACATGACTGAGGACAGAGTCCCTAGAGTCCCTTGTCCTGCCGGTCCTATGGGGGTAAACCCTTGATAGAAGCGTACATATTCATGCGCAGTATGAGAGTCAATAGGTGTCATACCCAAAGTTGAAAGGTGAAATTGGAAGTACACCAGTCGAAACAATTGAAACCAACCCTCACAACTGCCAATATATGACAATGGCATAGACAACAAATTGTCGCTCTTATGAGTGACTGAAGGGAGCAACCCACAAACCCAACAATTGGTTGTATTGGAGATATTGTGAGCTTGATGCAACATTTGTATAAATACATTGACCGTGTATGACAACCTATGCGCTTCTTTGTGTGGAGCTAGAGTAACAAAAATGTGCTCAGGGGGAGCGGGAGTTGTACCAACCAAGGAATGTACAGGGAATTTCTCCTCTAAAAACCAGGATATTCCAAATATTGTTATTAGTGCAATCACAACAATTAATATGCAAACTATTTTACTCTTTGTTGACCAACCCTGTGCTAAACGCGGTGGTGCAAATGGCTGTTCCTCCTCATCAATAGGCCAACCAAAAGGATGCATTATGAAACAAGGAAATCAATGCAACAGAATGATAGCAAAAGCAAGTGTTCCCAGTGTCCGTCAGTCTCACTGGTACAGGCTCCTATTGTTCAGCAACGTTGGCGCTCTTGAGCACCGGCAGTGGAGCTTGCTCAGTCCTAAGCTCACGATGAATCCCACATAGCTCAGGATAATGTACCCCCCTCCGAGGGAGCACATTCGATCTATCCTGTCCAATGTCAGAACAGTGCACCAATCTCACAACACCCTAAACTAACTCTGTTGGTGCAATGGCAAAGTACACCCTAACTTACACAGTCTATCCCTGGCTAATCTGACTTTTCCTTTGGTGCACTATTCCTCAGCCGAGGACGCAAATTGTACCTGGTGACTCCAGGCACAGAGGGGTCAACAAAAAGGGGGTCCTGAAGAGCTCGAATCTCTGGTAGAACTGCTGCATTCAGCACTTCATCATTCTCCGCATCCTTTTGGGTCAAAGTTAGCTTAGCATCACTAAAGTGGACAAACTGAGGCACCTTCTCACACTGAGTCCCCTACTCCTTCCTTGACCCATTTGTCATAAGGCAACGGCAGAGGCACTCTTTTGCAATGAGTGCCATGGATCCAATTCTTTTGGCCAGCGACCTTGACTGCAGTATGTGTAGCTAGAACTACCTGTTCTGAGCCCTTCCAGCGCCGTCTAAACTTTTTCCACTGAAAGTTGCGCACAAGGATCCAATCACCAGGCTGGATGTTGTGTCCGGGCCCCTCTGGTATATCTGGCAGAGTGTCCCGGACCTGTTGGTGAGTTGAACGCACATTTTCAGTTAACTGGCACAGGTAGTCTATTAACAATGGCTATCTGAGAACGGACGCAGGACGCCCCAGACATTTGCCGGGCGTACGACCTCGTACGGTGACAATCCTGTCCTAGAATGTGCTGTTGTTTTTGTCGACAAAAGAGCTAATGGTAAAGCATCTGGCCACTGTAAACCTGTACCTTCCTGAATCTTTGCCAATTTCAGTTTGAGAGTACCATTGTACTCCTCAACCAAACCTGCTGACTGTGGGTGATTTGCAGCATGAAACTTCTGCTTTATGTGCAAACCATCACAAAAAAACTGAATGACCTTGGCATTAAAATGACTTCCGCTATCACTCCAAATCAAACTGGGCAAACGAATGAGGAAAACTCCTTCAGGAGTACCTTTTCAGTCGTAACAGCTGTATTGTCTTTAGTGGGGTAAGCCTCAACCCATTTACTGAATGCACAGACAACCACCAACACGTACTTCAAGTTATTGACCCTGTCAAATTCGATATAATCTATCTGAAGGACCTCAAAAGGGAAAGTGGGTGGTGCAAAATTACCGGGTGGTGTAGGGGTACCTTTTCCAGGATTGTGCATCATGCACACCATGCAGAACTTCACTAAATGTGCAGCCGTTTTTGAAGTGTTGCCATTCTGCCATACAGGGTCTAACAACTTGCAAATACCCTTAGCACTGATATGGGCTGGGCCATGGGCCATTGTGACTACAGAATGAACATATGCATCCAGTAACATCCATCTCTGCTTTCCTGAATTATCAATCCAACATCCCTTGTCATTCAACTGTGCTGTACTTTATTGTCACATTGCTAATTCCTCTACCGTGGCCTCGCTTTGCATCTCCTTCATGTTCTCAAGTGTATCCTCCAACATGGTGACTTCCGGCACCCACCTAGCGGGACCTGCTACAAACATTTTCTTCATTTTAGTTTGTGCCATTTCCTTAGCTGTCTGGTCAGCAAAAGCATTCCCCTTATCTACATAGTCAGTGACTTTCCGGTGAGCGCTACACTTCACTATGGCCAATTTCTTAGGGATTGTCAAAGAAGACAAGTCTCAATATAAGATGACCGTGCTGGAGCTAACTCAGCTGCTTGGGCTGACTGATATGGGAATCGTGATGTCTCTACGACTGTACGCAATGTGGTGATAGCATAAGCAGCAGTTGTAGTGCCATAAGGTAATTTAAAACAAGATCCATCGACGTATAGTTCCCCTTGGGGGTAGACAAGGGAACATCAGTGAAGTCTACCCGTCCTTTCGTCTCTTCTTCCGTTTGGAAGATACAATCATGTTCATCGGTCTCATCAATCTAAGAAGTTAGGGGTAGTAATGTGACTGGGTTCAGAGTGGCACATCGTTTGATCGGGATATGTTTGGCAAACAGCGTTAAGTCATAACCTGTCAGACTTGCACTGGTGAGGTGCTGTCTTTGTCTTATTCAAAAGAGTATCCACAGCATGGGGTACCATGACTGTGAGGTCAGTATCCAGTACGAGTCCAGCCGATTGTCTTATCGAGACAGTCACAGGCGCGACCCCTCTTAGACAGCTCAGGAGGGTTCATGCACAGGATCAAGCACAGCAGAGAAATAAGCACACGGTCGTTGCTTATCTCCAAATTTTTATGTTAAAATAGAAAGCGCGCAGCCAGCCATCTCATGAACATATCATACAAAGGATTTGGCTTAGTTAGGGGTACCAAGCACTGGAGCCGAACAAAGCACAGTTTTTAGTTTCTCAAAAGACTGCTGACATTCAGGCATCCAATATATAACCGACTACAGTGGCTGTCGGGGAGCAACAATCACTTTGCTATAAAGCACCAATAATTGAAAAGCAACAGACTTATATTTGCTTTGAAAGTCCAATAGTGTAGAATTTAAATTAATGCGCGCAAAGAAAACGAAAGCAAATCACAATACACCCTGGAATGAATGAGAACATCAGAAATACTTGCAAAAATGTTTTTGTATTTGGTTTTTTTCACATTTCATCAACCAAAATCAATATACATATGGTCGGGCTGTCCAAGTAAAACACAGGAAAATATTGACACGTGTATCAAAGTGACATAAGTGCTCAGTGCTGGTGATAAGGTGCATATATACAAATGTGAAACTATGTACTAAACTAAACAATTTCCTCAAAAGGTCAGCATAGCAGTTCAAAAGTAACCCTGGTCAAGACTAGATTGCTTAACAATGGAAACCAGAGATATTTCCAGCTGAACCTCGATTAAGCGTCGACGTTTCAACCCTAAAGGCGCACAAATAATGTCGCAGCGGGTCTTCATCAGGACAAAGAACTGCCTAGAATAGACGAGACATAGTATCAGTGGGTGTTCTAAAATGAGCTAGCCTAAGGGGTGGATTATTGATTATTACTCACCCCAAGGGAATCGAAGGAGTCCCGCGCAGTGTGGGGACAGCCAACTGATCTGGGAAAGTAATAGCGGTTGGTTACCAGGATCTAATATAACTGAATTATGAGCACAAACTTAAAAAGGCTTAAAAAAGCGCGCTACTATCAAGCTCGTCTTGCCTGCAGTAGTCAGGAAAGACGTAACAAGAAACTCAAAGGGGGACTCAAAAAGGATACAGAAATGAAAACCCATCCAATGGAAGACATACCAAATCGACGCCAATCCCTATAAGAAAATATCAATACATAGTATTATGGTATGCTCGAATAAGTTGCGTTTTAAATACAGCACACTGGCTACACTTGAAACATGATCTTACCTATGGAATGGCGCCGAAACTTCAAATTTTCAAATTAAGGCAACATGAACTAATCGGAGCCAGTGGACCTATGGAAAACGGGATTGAGAAGAGCATTTAAATTACATAACATTGGAGGCTCAATCCTGTTTTGTGCTTTTAAGCCCCACTGGTAATTTTGTCTTACCTATGGCTGAATAACGAGGCTGTAACAATCGGGGAAATTCGGAATAAATCCGGGTCAAAAAGGTCCTAGAATATTAAAATATTAGAACGGAAATTGTCAGGGTTTTCAAAGATAAGGAGTGGAAGAATCGTATTTAATTAACAAGTAGACGGAGTGCTCACCGAAATGATAGCAGGCAGCCGCTCTGCAGTCTTGGAACTGAATGCGTGTCACTATACTAAGTAAGCAGCCTTTGCGCCGACGTGCACGAGGACGTAGTGCAGCAGCTGACTGTTGCTGCCAAGTAACTGTCAATCAATCTGACGTTCATGGTGCAGCAGCTGACTGCTTCTGTCAAGGAGGGCCGTCAATCCCTCTAACGTAACCACGGCCGTCTGTTTTGCATGACATAATATAGCAACCGACTAATGTTGAAAATCACTGTAAACCATACCTGTTTATAAAAGCAGCAATGTTTTTAGAAAGCAGGACCAGTCCTAAGATGATTAAGACTCAAGATGTGAAATGCATAAAAGATCGTAAAGTAACTATTTCTTTTCTGAAAGAGTCAGAAGAATGTACTATCGCTAGTGTATATACAGGCAAAGCATCTTCAAAGCTAACATTAATCAAAACAAGCAATTATAATGCAAAGAGAATAACGGAGCTTGGGCAAAACATGCATCCAATTAAAAATAAAAAACAAAATGAAACTGACTCCAGTAAAAATATTAAGCATGCTATCCATAAGAATTGCAAAGAATCATAACAATGCGATGTGTTGACAAAGGGGAAATTAATACAGTTTGAATATAACAGATAGCAAAGGGGGTCATAGTAACACAATTACATGTTGGAAATACCAAAATTAAAAGGCAAACCTTAGTAAATAATACATAAAGTAATATCCATCGTGACAGCACAATTTGTTAACATTGGAAAGGTTAAAAGCACAGGTCTAACTAAAGTTGAAGTATGTAGTCCGCTAATTCTGGACATTACAAATGGTCATCGCAATATAATTTCATATTGGTAAAGGCCCCAATTGAAAAGGCAAACATTGTAGGACCATACATGATGAGGCCAGGATACATCGTAAACAGTCATATACAGAAAATCATAGACAAGACGGAGGTACCCCATTGGGCGAGTACATCATTAAAGTAGCCCCACTTGTCTAGTTGTTTCTTCTTGTTCGTTCAAGCCCTTATTAACTGTGTCCAGACCATGTATCCATTTACATTCCCGTAAATTAAGGGATGCTGTAATTGATCCACCTCTCGGATGCAGTTTTAACTTCTCTACCACCCACCACTTCAAACTAGTTGGGCTGTGTTTGTTGGAGTTGAAATGTTCCACTAGTGGTGCCCCTGTACATTACATTTGATCCTACTCATGTGTTGCAATATCCTCACCTTCACCTTTTGTGTTGTTTGTCCTATATAAAGCATGTCACACGGGCATTTAATTGCGTAGACTAGATTCATGCTGCTACAATTAGTGTGTGTGGTGAGATTGTATGTCCTTCCATCATATGTAAAGGATGATCCTACAACAGTTAAGAACAAGCCTTTGCAATTACCACATTTGTGGTGTCCAATCAACGGAGACAAGCCCTAGTGGCTCTAATATCCGGTAATCTTTTGGTTCCAGGTAAGCCTTTACCACTGTATCTTTTACATTTTTGCCTCTTTTAAACGCAAATATGGGATCTTGTGTAATACCAATCTCAGAAGAAACTAAGCTCCAGTATTTTTGACTATCTTCTTGATCTCCTGACTACGTGAATTAAATGTGGTAACGCACACAATATTTTCTTGGCACAATCCTTTTTTTCACCTGAAGAAGCTGATCCCGGGGCAGTAACAGGCACGTTTTCTTGCCCTCTTAAGGAGTCCCAACAGATAACCTCTTTCCCGTAGACGGATAGTTAGTCTCAGTCTCCTTGAAAAAATCCGTCCTTCGTGTACAGTTCCGTCTCAGACGGAGGAACTGACCGTAGGGGAGGTTATCTCTCAGACTACGCGGGTGATGTGAGTCATATTTAAGAAGTGTGTTACGTTCCATCGGTTTCCTAAAGAGATCACTGTATAGTACCCCATCTGTCTTAAAAGTAAGATCAAGGATACAGTTTCGTTATCAGGCAACATTGTGATTTGTATGTCCAGAGATCTGCTATTGAGCCAATCCTTAAAGGATAGTAGCTGGTTTCATCTCCGGTCCATATCATTATAACATCGCCAATATAACGTTTCCAAACTTCTATCTGGTCTATGAAAGGTTGGTATCACTGTACAGATGTTCATCCTCATATTGGTCCATGAAGATATTCGCCAGACTGAGGCAAATCCTGCCCCCATCGCCACTCTCTTACACTGGTAATAGTAACGATTGTTAAAGATGAAATAGTTCTTGGTCATGGCGATGTCCAACAGAGCAATCAAAAAGTCAGTAGGCACCCAATGTGGCCTTGGACGTTTGTCCAAGGTGATCCTCACTACATCCAAAGCTTTCCCTTGTGGTATGCTCGTATAAAGAGAGGATACATCCAGTGTCACTAGAAACTGGGTATTGGTATTAAAAGACTGGCCCTCCAGTAATTGAATAATGTGTGTAGAATCACGTACATATGATCTGGTCTTCAGTGCCCATGGTTGCAAGAATTCATCAATATATTTATTCAAGGGCTCCAGGATCGAGCCAGAACCGGACACTATTGGACTTCCTGGCGGGTTGTCCAAACGTTTATGTACTTTTGGTAAAGTATAAATTGTTGGAAACCTTGGATCATTAGCATTTAAGAACTCATATTCATGTTGACTCAGGAAACCCAGGGAGAGACTCCTGTTTGGTCAGGTTTCGATCATTGTTTCACTTCAGTAGTTGGATTCTCGTTATAGGTTGATGGCTCTCAATATCACTCAACTGCCGTTCTATTTCTGTCACATAGCAGTATGTATCTTGAATCACCATAGCGCCTCCCTTGTCGGCAGCCTTAATGACAATTGCCTCATTGGCACTTAGTGATCGTAAGGCTTGGCGTTCTTCCTTGCTGATGTTATAATTAATGTATTTACGGTTATTCAATAGGTCCATGGACTCTTTCATTACTACTTGCTCGTATACCAAGATTCTCTGTCATCAGGCATGCAGCAGGTGTAAAAGAGGATGGTGGCCTGAAGGCTGTTGCTGCGGCAATCGGACGATAATCATGGTTTCTAAAGTGATATTTTAACCTGATCTTTCTGAAGAAACGCTGAAGTTCCAACTTGATGTTAAAGGAGTCGGGTGCGTGCCGCAGGCCACAGTATTGTCCCTTAGAGAGTATAGTTTTCTCTGCTTCTGTCAGTGTGTAGCTCGAGATTTATAATGGGATCGTGGATTGCAAGAGCCATTCTATTCTCTACAGTATTATTTGCAGGGGCTACAACGTCAGAGTGGTACGTTATGGAAGACTCAGTATTCATGTCCACATTAGTAGTCAGAAGAGGTACGACAGGTAGAGTGGTCACAGGTACCGTTGTCAGTGGGATATTAGATTCAACTCTGGTATGTAGTGTTCATTAATAATAGATGGAAAGTCACCTGGCTGATTTTGTAATGGTACTAACCCTGTGTAGGGTATTCCAACTATGTTATTTACCATCTGTATGTCTGCCTGCGTGTCTGGATCTCTCTGTGAAATTCTGGCTAGTAGAAGTTGACCCTTGTGTTGCCCCTCTGAGTGTTCCTGCCTTTCTTCCATCCCCTCTGTCGATCCCAATTCTGTTCTGTCCCACCGCCTCTGTTTGGTATGCGGTTGCCTTCTCCTAAAAAAGGTGGCTGACCTTGGTAGCCCTGGCGGCTTGTGGATGGTCTGTCTGAATCGGAGTCTGACCCACTACCTACTGAGGAATCTGAAAAAGTACCAAAACGTCTGGGTCCTTGTCTACTCCTATTGGTGAAAAAGCCCTGGCTGTCCTGCTGATAGTAATCGTCTGATAGGTAGGGATAGACTACCTTCTTGTCATAATTCCTAATGTCCTTGGTGAGTTTGTCCAACTTCCTATTCAGGGTAATTGTATTAAACTCAGTTAGGGTCTTTTCAGCGCGTTCTAATGCCTCTTTTGCATCTGTTAAGGACCTATCATCCAATATTTCACGCTTTAGTTAAGCTATCTCCTGTGTTAGTTTTTTAACATACTCAATTGCAGTTTCCACCCCTAGCACCATCCAGTGCCTGGAGCAATTATTGGATATGAAACTGAATCCCTCTCTAAATTTTGGGACATCTATGAAAATAGCTGCCTCATTTCTAACCTGTAAGCCCTTTGGAATTATATTCGATTGGAGGTATTTGGTTAGAACGTGACCATGTAAGCGGGCGTATCAATTTCTTCTCTAGTCTCTCTAGCTTCGCTAATTTGTCATTAAGAGTAGTGTCTAAAGATGGTGCATTTGCACCCACTAGAAAATCTGAAGCATCCCTGTTCTGAGATCAATTTGTTAATGTACTCTTCACTATAAGACAGGGTTTCTTTCTGACATCCTGGATTACAAAAGGATTGAAAAATTGCACAGTGTATCAAATACTTCAAAATATACAATTGATGAGAGTACCAGACCCTCACAGATATACCTGCACCAGTTAAAGTATTGAACAATGGGGTAACCCAGTAACCCTCAGAGCCTGGGTGAGTATATAACAGACTACAGTGGCTCTGTCGGGGAGCAACAATCACTTTGCTAAAAAGCACCAATCATTGAAAAGCAACGGACTTATATTTGCTTTGAAAGTCCAATAGTGTATTATTTAAATTAATGCGCGCAAAGAAAACGAAAGCAAATCACAATACTTTTCAATGATTGGTGCCCCATTGTTCAATACTTTAACTGGTGCAGGTGCATATCTGCGAGGGTCTGGTACTCTCATCAATTGTATATTTTGAATTATTTGAAGCACTGTGCAATTTTTCAATCCTTTTGTAATCTAGGATGTCAGAAAGAAACCCTGTCTTATAGTGAAGAGTACATTAACAAATTGATCTCAGAACAGGGTGCCTAAGATTTTCTATTGGGTGCAAATGCACCATCTTTAGACACTACTCTTAATGACAAATTAGCGAAGCTAGAGAGACTAGAGAAGAAATTGATACACTCTCGCTTACATGGTCACGTTCTAACAAAATACCTCCAATCGAATATAATTCCAAAGGGCTTACAGGTTAGAAATGAGCCAGCTATTTTCATAGATGTCCCAAAATTTAGAGAGGGATTCAGTTTCATATCCAATAATTGCTCCAGGCACTGGATGGTGCTAGGGGTGGAAACTGCAATTGAGTATGTTAAAAAACTAACACAGGAGATAGCTGAACTAAAGGGTGAAATATTGGATGATAGGTCCTTAACAGATGCAAAAGAGGCATTAGAACGCGCTGAGAAGACCCTAACTGAGTTTAATACAATTACCCTGAATAGGAAGTTGGACAAACTCACCAAGGACATTAGGAATTATGACAAGAAGGTAGTCTATCCCTACCTATCAGACGATTACTATCAGCAGGACAACCAGGGATTTTTCATCAATAGGAGTAGACAAGGCCCCAGACGTTTTGGTACTTTTTCAGATTCCTCGGTAGGTAGTGGGTCAGACTCCGATTCAGACAGACCATCCACAAGCCGCCAGGGCTACCAAGGTCAGCCACCTTTTTTAGGAGAAGGCAACCGCATTCCAAACAGGGGCGGTGGGACAGAACAGAATTGGGATCGACAGAGGGGATGGAAGAAAGGCAGGAACACTCAGAGGGGCAACACAAGGGTCAACTTTTACCAGCTAGAATTTCACAGAGAGATCCAGACACGCAGGCAGACATACAGATGGTAAATAACATAATTGGAATACCCTACACAGGGTTAGTACCATTACAAAATCAGCCAGGTGACTTTCCATCTATTATTAATGAACACATACATACCAGAGTTGAATCTAATATCCCACTGACAATGGTACCTGTGACCACTCTACCTGTCGTACCTCTTCTGACTACTAACGTGGACGAGAATACTGAGTCTTCATAACGTACCACTCTGACGTTGTAGCCCCTGCAAATAATACTGTAGAGAATAGAATGGCTCTTTCAATCCACGATCCCATTATAAATGTCTCGAGCTACACACTGACAGAATCAGAGAAAACTATACTCTCTAAGGGACTAACATTCGTGCCTACGGCACCACCCGACTCCTTTAACATCAAGTTGGAACTTCAGCGTTTCTTCAGAAAGATCAGGTTAAAATATCACTTCAGAAACCATGATTATCGTCCGATTAACGCAGCAACAGCCTTCAGGCCACCATCCTCTTTTACACCTGCTGCATGCCTGATGACACAGAGAATCTTGGCATACGAGCAAGTAGTAATGAAAGAGTCCATGGACCTATTGAATAACCGTAAATACATTAATTATAACATCAGCAAGGAAGAACGCCAAGCCTTACGATCACTAAGTGCCAATGAAGCAATTGTCATTAAGGCTGCCGACAAGGGGGGCGCTGTGGTGATTCAAGATACATACTGCTATGTGACAGAAATAGAACGGCAGTTGAGTGATATTGAGAGCTATCAACCTATAATGAGAAATCCAACTACTGAAGTGAAATAATTGATCGAAAACCTGACCAAACAGGGTCTCTCCCTGGGTTTCCTGAGTCAACATGAATATGAGTTCTTAAATGCTAATGATCCAAGGATTCCAACAAATTATACTTTACCAAAAGTACATAAACGTTTGGACAACCCGCCAGGAAGACCAATAGTATCCGGTTGTGGCTCGATCCTGGAGCCCTTGAATAAATATATTGATGAATTCTTGCAACCATGGGTACTGAAGACCAGATTATATGTACGTGATTCTACACACATTATTCAATTACTGGAGGGCCAGCCTTTTAATACCAATACCCAGTTTCTAGTGACACTGGATGTATCCTCTCTATACGAGCATACCACAAGGGAAAGCTTAGGACGTAGTGAGGATCACCTTGGACAAACGTCCAAGGCCACATTGGGTGCGACCTGACTTTTTGATTGCTCTGTTGGACGTCGCCATGACCAAGAACTATTTCATCTTTAACAATCATTACTATTACCAGTGTAAGGGAGTGGCGATGGGGGCAGGATTTGCCCCTAGTCTGGCGAATATCTTCATGGACCAATATGAGGATGAACATCTGTACAGTGATACCAACCCTTTCATAGACCAGATAGAAGTTTGGAAACGTTATATTGACGACGTTATAATGATATGGACCGGAGATGAAACCAGCTTACTATCCTTTAAGGATTGGCTCAATAGCAGATCTCTGGACATACAATTCACAATGTCGCATGATAACGAATCTGTTTCCTTGATCTTACTTTTAAGACAGATGAGGGGGTACTATACACTGATCTCTAAAGGAAACCGATGGAACGTAACACACTTCTTAAATATGACTCACATCACCCGCGTAGTCTGAGAGATGACCTCCCCTACGGTCAGTTCCTCCGTCTGAGACGGAACTGTACACGGAGGACGGATTTTTTCAAGGAGACTGAGACTTTAACTCTGTCTACGGGAAAGAGGTTATCCATTGGGACTCCTTAAGAGGGCAAGAAAACGTGCCTGGTACTGCCCCAGGGATCAGCTTCTTCAGGTGAAACAAAAAGGATTGTGCCAAGAAAATATTGTGTGCGTTACCACATTTAATTCACGTAGTCAGGAGATCAAGAAGATAGTCAAAAAGTATTGGGTCTTGGTTTCTTCTGAGATTGGTATTACACAAGATCCCATCTTTGCGTTTAAAAGAGGCAAAAATGTAAAAGATACAGTGGTAAAGGCTTACCTGGAACCAAAAAGATTACCGGATATTAGGAGCCAATAGGGCTTGTCTCCGTTGATTGGACACCACAAATGTGGTAATTGCAAGGCTTGTTCCTTAACTGTTGTAGGATCATCCTTTACATATGATGGAAGGACATACAATCTCACCACACACACTAATTGTAACAGCATGAATCTAGTCTACGCAATTAAATGCCCGTGTGACATGCTTTATATAGGACAAACAACACAAAAGGTGAAGGTGAGGATATTGCAACACATGAGTAGGATCAAATGTAATGTACAGGGGGCACCACTAGTGGAACATTTCAACTCCAACAAACACAGCCCAACTAGTTTGAAGTGGTGGGTGGTAGAGAAGTTAAAACCGCATCCGAGAGGTGGATCAAGTACAGCATCCCTTAATTTACGGGAATGTAAATGGATACATGGTCTGGACACAGTTAATAAGGGCTTGAACGAACAAGAAGAAACAACTAGACAAATGGGGCTACTTTAATGATGTATTCGCCCAATGGGGTACCTCCGTCTTGTCTATGATTTTCTGTATATGACTGTTTACGATGTATCCTGGCCTCATCATGTATGGTCTTAAAATGTTTGCCTTTTCAATTGTGGCCTTTACCAATATGAAATTATATTGCGATGACCATTTGTAATGTCCAGAATTAGCGGACTACATACTCCAACTTTAGTTAGACCTGTGCTTTTAACCTTTCCTATGTTAACAAATTGTGCTGTCACGATGGATATTACTTTATGTATTATTTACTAAGGTTTGCCTTTTTAATTTTGGTATTTCCAACATGTAATTGTGTTACTATGACCCCCTTTGCTATCTGTTATATTCAAACGGTATTAATTTCCCCTTTGTCAACACATCGCATTGTTATGATTCTTTGCAATTCTTATGGATAGCATGCTTAATATTTTTACTGGAGTCAGTTTCATTTTGTTTTTATTTTTAATTGGATGCACGTTTTGCCTAAGCTCCGTTATTCTCTTTGCATTATAATTGCTTGTTTTGATTAATGTTAGCTTTGAGGATGCTTTGCCTGTATATACACTAGCGATAGTAAATTCTACTGACTCTTTCAGAAAAGAAATAGTTACTTTACGATCTTTTATGCATTTCACATCTTGAGTCTTAATCATCTTAGGACTGGTCCCGGTTTCTAAAAACATTGCTGCTTTTATAAACGGGTATGGTTTACAGTGATTTTCAACATTAGCCGGTTGCTATATTATGTCATGCAAAACAGACAGCCGTGGTTACGTTAGAGGGATTGACGGCCCTCCTTGACAGAAGCAGTCAGCTGCTGCACCATGAACGTCGGATTGATTGACAGTTACTTGGCAGCAACAGTCAGCTGCTGCACTACGTCCTCGTGCACGTCGGCGCAAAGGCTGCTTACTTAGTATAGTGACACGCATTCAGTTCAAAGACTGCAGAGCGGCTGCCTGCCATCATTTCGGTGAGCACTCCGTCTACTTGTTAATTAAATACGATTCTTCCACTCCTTATCTTTGAAATCCCTGACCATTTCCGTTCTAATATTTTAATATTCTAGGACCTTTTTGACCCGGATTTATTCTGAATTTCCCTGATTGTTTCAGCCTCGTTATTCAGCCATAGGTAAGACAAAATTACCAGTGGGGCTTAAAAGCACAAACATGATTGAGCCTCCAATGTTATGTAATTTAAATGCTCTTCTCAATCCCGTTTTCCATAGGTCCACTGGCTCTGATTAATTCATGTTGCCTTAATTTGAAAAATGTAAGTTTCGGTGCCATTCCATAGGTAAGATCATGTTTCAAGTGTAGCCAGTGTGCTGTATTTAAAACGCAACTTATTCGAGCATACCATAATACTAAGTATTGGTATTTTCTTGTAGGGATTGGCGTCGATTTGGTATGTCTCCCATTTGATGGGTTTTCATTTCTGTATCCTTTTTGAGTCCCCCTTTTTGAGTTTCTTGTTACGTCTTTCCTGACTACTGCAGGTAAGACTAGCTTGATAGTAGCGCGCTTTTTTAAGCCTTTTTAAGTTTGTGCTCATATAATTCAGTTATATTAGATCCTGGTAACCAACCGCTATTACTATCCCAGATCAGTTGGCTGTCCCCACACTGCGCGGGACTCCTTCGATTCCCTTGGGGTGAGTAATAATCCATAATCCACCCCTTAGGCTAGCTCATTTTAGAACACCCACTGATACTATGTCTCGTCTATTCTAGGTTGTTCTTTGTCCTGATGAAGATCCGCTGCAACATATTATTTGTGCGCCTTTAGGGTTGAAACGTCGACGCTTAATCGAGGTTCAGCTGGAAATATCTCTGGTTTCCATTGTTAAGCAATCTAGCCTTGACCAGGGTTACTTTTTGAACTGCTATGCTGACCTTTTTTTGAGGAAATTGTTTAGTTTAGTTTTGTACATAGTTTCACATTTGTATATATGCACCTTATCACCAGAACTGAGCACTTATGTCACTTTGATACACGTGTCAATATTTTACTGTGTTTTACTTGGACAGCCCGACCATATGTATATTGATTTTGGTTGATGAAATGTGAAAAAAACCAAATACAAAAAATGTTTTGCAAGTATTTCTGATGTTCTCGTTCTTTCCAGGGTGTATTGTGATTTGCTTTCGTTTTCTTTGCGCACATTAATTTAAATTCTACACTATTGGACTTTCAAAGCAAATATAAGTCTGTTGCTTTTCAATGATTGGTGCTTTTTAGCAAAGTGATTGTTGCTCCCCGACAGAGCCACTGTAGTCTGTTATATACTCACCCAGGCTCTGAGGGTTACTGGGTTACCCCATTGTTCAATACTTTATTCAGGCATCCGAGGCAGGAGCTCATGCACATCTTTAGTGGTTAATGTGAGCAGGGGATTGGTTAGTAAGAAAAAGTTAGGTATCCACTGGCGACAATTGGAAGTGATACCTATGAAAGCGCGCACTTCTTTCTGAGTTTGTGGAATGGGCATTTTAACAATGGTACTAATACGCTCCGGGATCAGTCTTCTACCCTCCTTTAACAGTAGGTGACCTAAGTAGGTGACCTCCTGTCGACTATACTGAAATTTGGAAAGGGATACTTTATGGCCATGCTGAGTTAAATGTAACAACAATTTAACTGTACTGTCTCTGCAACCTTGTTCTGTATCTGAAGCGATGAGCAAGTCATCGACATACTGAAGCAATACATTACCTGTGGGGAGCGACAGGGAATCCAGCTGACCTTTCAATGCTTACTATAGATACTCGGGCTCTCTGTATAGCCTTGAGGAGCGCGACAGAACCTAAAACGTATACCAGCTAGGGTGAACCCAAACAGATATCTGCTATCGGGATGAATAGGAATTCTGAAGACCGCATTTTTCAAATCAATGACAGAAAATGTAGCAGAAGGAATCATTGTCAAGAGTGGTGATGTCGGGAACCACCGGAAACTGGGGAATCACTATTTTATTAACTTCACGCAGGTCAATCACAAAGCGATAAACATCTACATGATCATCAGAGGAACCCAAAGGTGTCCGTTTTTAGAATGGGAAGAATAGGGCTATTACAAATATTAGCAGTCGTCTCCTCAACCACACCTTCCTCAATCAAATCCTGTACAATTGGCAATAAAGCTCGCTCACCTGCCTGCGGTATTTTATATTGAGGGATACGAGGCAAAATAGCATTGTCTTTAACTTGGATCGAAACAGGCTGTATCTGTAACAGTCCCACATCTGTGTCACCTGTTGCCCACAGAGTGGGCGGCACATCTTTAAACTCAGCAGGAAGAGGCGCATCTTTGGACAGACGCTGCTTAGCGCGTACCACATCCGGACCCATTGTCATGTAAACACCCGCCGGGGAGCAGTAGATCGTAGCATGAATTTCTTCAACAAATCCAAACCCATCATATTTTCTGCACAATTGGATATCAACAAAAATGGCGAATCCACAGTAAAAGGACCAACAGTCAATACAAGAGGTTTTGAAATGGGGCTTACAACCGGTACACCAGAAAAACCTACCAAAATATTATGGCCAGACAGAGCCGCCCCAGGGACCAAAGAGCGAGAAATAGAACTGTTTGTTGCACCTGTATCCACCAAAAATTCCTTAGCCAAGCCATGCAAGTCCACAGTAACAGAAGGACCGTGTTGATCTACAGGTATCGGTACTGGTCCCTCACTCTGCCCTTGGCTGTCCTACTTGTAAGACATTCCTGTCACCTCATCTTTGTCATAATCATCATGATAATACTGTCCGCCCGAGGGTCATCAAAATAATTATGATCAGAATGACCCTGTGAGGCTGCAGCATTTTGAACCCAGTCCTGACCACCAGCTCCATGACGCCGTCCACGAGAACGTCGTCCTCTCGGGACCGCCACCTTCTGCAAAAGCACAGGACACTCGCTACGCAAGTGTCCTTTCTCCTTACAATACGCACACTGATTCAGCTGCCTGCTAGTGCATGGAAGCTGTGGGCTAAACCACCACGTCCTCTACCAATCCCTCTAGAAGCCTGCTGCAACAACAACTTCGTCTTCAAATCCTTGTGCTTCTTCTCTGTCCTCTCCTTATCGTCATTTTCCCTGCGTTCTTAATACTGCACCATATTCAAAATAACAGAAGGGGAAGATGTGGACCAAGTGCTCTCGGGAGCCTGCAATCGAGTCGCTATTTCTGGAAGCAAATTAGAAACAAATCTATTGACAAACAACTGAACACATCCCTCAATCGACAAATCCTGCCCACTATAATCCAAAAACACATCTTCAAACCAAGTGAAAAAATCAGACACACTCTTCTTTCTTCTGACGACAAGCCGATAACTTGTCCCAATCAACGTTTCTCGGTGTAATAAGAGAATGCATATACATGATAATGCTACCTGGCAAAGCCAGTATCTCTGCTTTAGGCTTCTCACTGGACTTACTCTCCTGATCCCATACTTTAATTTGATCCCAGGTACCATCCAATTCCGCAACATGATCCTGTGTGTGTACTTGTCTCCAAATATCAACCGGAACCAGTAAACCAAAAAAACATTTCAATGTCCGCAAGCGTCATTACTGTGGAAGAGGCAGCTTCAGTCAATTCTTTATAATAGGCAGTAGGATTTTACCTAGGATCAGGTAACTGAGTCCTAAGAGACAAAACTTTACTCCTTTTCCATGGAGTATAAACCCATTGTTCGTGGAAACGGGCCGCTACACCTGGTCTAGTAACAACATTGTGCTGATCCCTTAGCTCTGGTATTTCAGGGTGATATATAGGATGAACCTCCCGCATCGGAAACTGAGATACTGGGGTGGGGCTCTTCTCAAGCAGTCTAACCCGATAAGCAACCAACGTCACAACATTACCAAATACTTGACCATGCTCCATGTTAGTGACATATACATGATCTTTAATATCATATTGTTAGGTGGTTCTGACCATCTGAGCCGCCCGGATTGTTCGCTTTTTGAACACCTATTTGTTCAGCTTTTACTGTGGGAGAGCCTCATAAGTTGGGACTCGCCCACAGTGAACTCATGATGAAAGGGACTGCATGTGTATTTTACCGGTGTCCCCCTGGCGTGAGCAGGCCGCTGCGCTGCCACCAGAGTAAGGGGCACTGGGCTGGTTACATGCAGACACGTGTGTACATGCGTGTGCACAAGTGTAAGGGCTGCGCAGGGGAGATTCCTGGCGTGCGCAGCCCAGGAGCAGCTACAAGGTGAAATGGTGTGGTAGGACTTATGCAGAACTGGGTGGTGACATGAAATAGGCTTTATACAATGGGAAGAAACATTTGAGGAAAGTCAGTGTGCTTTACTGTTTTCACTCCATTACTCTCCTATGAGGATGGGGAGCACATGGGCTAGTTTCACTTTCCTAGGGCCTACAAATTCCAGACACGCACTAAAGTCCACTGTAACTTATGTGAGCAGAGGTATTCTGCAGAGTCTAAAGTCATAGTTGTACTGCTTTTGGGTCATCCAGAAATGTCCTATTTCTCCGAGTCAGCTCATAACCAGGGCCTGGCTGACCCTGCGAGGCTGAATTAATGACCTTCCTCCCCAAGCTGTAGCCTCAGAGGCCCATCCCTGCACAACAAGCATTCCAAGGGCGAAAGCCTCCACTCCAAGAAGAGAAGATGGGTGGAGCTACAGGTTCATCCATCAGCAGCTGACACCTGGTGCCAGGCACCAAGCTGCTCTGAAGAGAAGGCAGAGAGGGGGGGGAAGGGGCTCTCAGAGACCATGTGGCACGAGACCCCTGGACGACGCCATTTTGAACAAACCCAGAGGCCTGGGCAGGAAGGAGGGAGCAGGGGCAGGGAGGTGATGTGTCGCTGTGTGATAGGGCAAACAGACTTCCTGCCAGCCCCCTCCCCATTCTTTAAAAAGTCTGCACAGGAAGAGGAGCTCTCTTTAAGGTGTGGTCTGCTGAGGACGACTGGTGCTGGAGCCTGGCGCCATGGGCAGCTGGAAGGAAGAACCTCCAGACTGGCCCAGGACCCTGACTTTCTCCAAAAGGGGAGACCAGGACAAGTGAGCAGAAGCCTGGGCCTCTGCGCAAGGAGAAGAGAGGCCCAGGAGAAGAGTCAGGCGACAGGCTGGTGCAGGGAGCCAGTGAAGACCGCTCCCTGCTGTATTCACCCTCCTGGAGATCAAGAGGGCGGAGGAGGGTGCTCCCAGTGGCTGGGGAGCGCCACCAGGAGCAAGAAGAGGCCAAGATCGAGGAGATCGGTCCCCTGGGGACTGAGATATGCCCCCCAGAAGGTAGGCGACCTTTGACCTCTAACTGGACCGACGACGCGCGTGGGGCTCCGCTACTGATCTCACATATGCCCCCGGGGTGGGTCAGGACCTGGGGGCTGCCCCCACTAGAAGTTAAGTCAGGGAGCGCCGTCGCGCTCTCCGTGAAGGTCTGAGGGGCCTGGGATCCCAACTCTGGGCCCCGATGGTGCAGTGGCAGGGGGCGTGTTGTGGCGCGTCCCCTGCTGTAAAAAGAACAGCCGGGGAGCACCGTCGCGCTCCCCGTGAAGATCTAAGGGGCCCGGGACCCCATCTCTGGGCCCCGATGGTGCTGGTGCAGTGGCGGGGGGGAGTGTCATGGCGCGTCCCCCGCCGTATGAAGAGAAGTCGGGGAGCACCGTCGCGCTCCCCGTGAAGATGCCCGGGACCCCATCTCCGCGCCCTGAAGTGTGGGCGGAGGCGGGGGAGTGCAGCCGCACTCCCCAGAGGCAGCGAGAAGGCGGGGGAGTGCTGTCACACTAAATCTCCCCCCTCCCCTCCTCCCCCCCCCCCCGCCCCCAAAGACCCGCCGAGGAGGAGATCGCCTCTGTGTCTGAAATAGCCGTTCCTGCTCCCCCGGCCGCTCCAGAGGGTGTGGGCCGAGCGGGGAGCCGGCAGGAGCCACCGGGGATGGGCTCCTCGAGTGGCTCTCCAGTGAGCCTGTGGTGCGGGGTTCCTGGGTGGGACCGGGACCCTGAGGGGGAGCGAAGAGGTGCCAGGGGCCCGGGTGGGACCGGGCCCCCGAAAATCAGCATGAGCAGCCGGGGGTGGGCTCCCTGAGCTGCATCACTCACCTGGGGGTCCGGGTGGGACCAGACCCTCCAACGAAGGGCAGACGCGGCCGGAGGCCCACTGCGCGGCTCTCCCAGCGCAGTGGGGGAGCCGCTGCTACGATATTCGTGGAGCCGGGAAGAAGCGCCCCATAATGCCTTGCAGGCCCGGACCGGCCTGCAAGGAAAAGCAGAATTTTCTCTACTTGTGGTGGCCCCAGGAGGACGGGGTCACCGCTGACGACCTACAAAGGTGCAGGGGGAGCTGCAGGAGTAACGCAGTCTCCCCCAGCACGAAGAAGGAAGTGTCTTCCCCCCCCCCCTCCCAAGTCTCATGGGGACCTAAAAGAAACAACTCCTCAAGGACTCAGCCAGCAATCCACTTTCCCCTGGGCTGGAACTTTTGTTCTACAGCTGGGGTGGTGCTTTAAGGATTGCCTCAATGTATGGAAGGCTGTGCTGGGGATGTCTGGAGAAGGGCATCCCCTGGAGGTGAAGAGGTGCAACTGCACGTGAAGTGCCTTTACCAATGTTTTCTTTTAGAGGGACTGGAAGTCACATGTGTAATGTGAAGTACCTGTGTAAGGTGGAGTCATAAGCTAAGTGGGGTTATGTGCCAGACATTCCTGCTAGGGTGTCTGGCTGTAAGTGCTTAATCCTGTGATTTTACCTGTGATGCCTTTTAGAGGCAGTGATTGCAATGCATTACAACTGTTATCAGCAATGAAAAGTACCTCATTTAAAGTGATGTCCAAACATGTATTCTTGCTACTGCGTTAGGGGAGGAACAACCCAGACTGTTAGCTACTAAGATGTAGAGGTGCATACTGTATGGTCAGCATAAAATGCTCAGTCAGGGTTAGGTGTCCCCAGGGCATGATTACCTATTTTTAATGCTTGTTGAGATGATGGGGTGGGTCGCCACTGGGATAGTGCCAGTTGGTAGGTCCCTTGCTCCAGGTGGTGTCAACCCACTGCATTAGGGGGCAAGATGATGTGCTACATGGGAGTGGTGGTACTAGACCCCACCCCCCTGCGGGAGGGGTGGAGATGTTCTGTAATGTCACAAAGTGATTCCAACAGCTTAGGTATATTTGTAAATTGGTGCATAGTATTGAGTAGTGTGTGTGTCTAATAAATGTACTCTTACTTTTCTAAAGCAAAGTACAGACTGGACAATCAATCATTGAGTGTTATTCCTGCGTACTTGTAATGGCGATTACTAGCCTACACCCCCTCCCTTGAGTAAGCCTTGGACTGCTCTGCAACGCTACCCTCAGTCAAGTGCTACAATAGGGTGTTTGGTTCCCAGTGAAGGACAAATGTGACATGTTATTTGTGCAGGCCTCACAGATACTGCCCCGTTTTCCAACACACATAAAATCTGTGATGCTGCATCGTTGAAACACTGCTCCCAAAGACCGATCAAAGTAGCAAACATATGCTTAAGGGCATGCTGTTGTACAAAGGGCTCATAGACTTTCATCACACTCCACACATCTTCCACACTATGAATGGGGATTCGGGACCACTGCGCAGCCTGGTTAGCCACTACCTTTTTCTCTGCATCTCCCATTTCAAATCGCACATACGGACCCATGCGCTCTTTCAATTTCGTCCAGTCTCTATCCTCAAATCCACGTACTGGTGTCCCACTACTCAATGTCGGTGGATGGTAAAACACAGTGGGAGTAGCAACAGAAGTAATAGGCACTAACGCCGCTGCCGGCTGCATCGCAGGTGTAAGTGCCGGTGAAGGGGGCGCTGAAACAATAGGTGTGATAGGAGTACTAACCGTCACAGGTGCCACAGACGGTGAGGACAAAGAAAGGACAGGAGGTGCTGTGGCCAAAGTGGTCCGATCGACAGTAACAGTAATAGAAGCAGAAGCAGCAGAGAGAAGAAACAGGTGGCTGGGGCTGTGAGGGAAGACCAGGATATATCCTCTGCGGGGCATATGGAGGTGGGGGTCGAGTATCTAACAATTCTTCCACAAAAGTATAATTTTCTTCTTGGGCCACATAAGCTTTATCAATATTCAATCGAAACCTCCTATCTTCACATTCAATCCCTATCTCTTGTTTCTCTCTATCATGCGCTACATCTTTCTGAGTCAATGTTTGCATTCTCCCCTTTCGTGCCTCCTTTTCCATTTTTAATCGTCTGTTTAGCCTCTTTTTGCCACGTTCAAAGAGAATCAAACATAGTCTGCCTATTTCGTCTCGCAAACAACTTTTCCTGTAAAAACCCAATTTTTTGTTTACCAAAAGTGCCCGTCAATGGCCACTGCAACTCAGGATTGTCCCTCGTATATTTTTGCCATAGCGTACTAAACATAATAGGGCCAAGACCATGCTTCACATACATATCAATTCGCAGTGCCTTTTGGAGGGGCCGGCTGAGCTTCTTCCAAACGAGCATCTGCAGAACAACTGCAACAAGAAACCAAGCATAGACTAATCCCAGGCATTTTCAAGAGACCCAAATTAGTTATGTTGCCTGGCACAGTATTTGCAAACACTTTTCACCAAAATCGGTCCACAGACTGTACCAAATACAAACCAAAATGGTACCATATCCACAAAGAACCAAAACAAACTCACCTGATATATGCAGGTCAAACAAATTTATTCTCCACTGCCGATTCTCCGGACCAAACGGTCACATCCAAGGGTTTTGCCGTTCAAGACTCCAGTCGGTATGACCACAGGGCGAGGCACCGTCCGGCCAGACAGAAGGGGCAGCTACGAGTACAGAAACTCTCTTGTGCAGGGATCCCTGATCCGTCTGTCTGAACCGATGATGGCCCGACCTCCCCACCCATCCTCGAGAGGGGATGGGTCAACCGAAGAAGTCCCTGGTAGGGCGCCAACTGAAGGAAGTGATCCGAATAGGGTCACCCGGGTCACTCGCAACCACCTCTCAGCCTTCCATACAAATGAAGAGTCGGTCAGACAGTAGAGATTACAAACCAATATGTTTATTCAGATACACTCGAGTGGAGCCCAGTCTCTTAGGACTGCTGCAGAGGGACTGACCTCAGCAAACATGGAGATACATTATGTACAATTCATAACCAATGAAGGCACGCCCAGAATAGAAATTTCCAGACGGGGGCAGCTACACAAAGGTACAGAAGGAAAAGTTTTGATCCTGAGACCGGGCACACACTATATTAGTCCAGGTCGTTCTGTCTGTGCCCACCGCTAGACTAGTGGGAGCAGGCCTCTATCTAGTGGGAAAGGTATGCGCTAATAAGAACAGTGTATTCATTAGTACAGCAAGGCTCAACCTTGGAGAAACGAAACTTACCAAAGCTGCTTTTTCGCAGAGAGAGATTAGTTTCGATCATGACTCAAAATGGCGGGAAAACATAAAATGGTGCAGCGAATACTAACTTAAGTGGAACAATACATAATCAACACAGCAAAATCATTTTTATTCGAACAGTCCTTTGAGGTGTACTACTTGCTTCTTTATTCCAGTATGTAGAACTAGAGGTGGACGAGCCACTGTAAGCTCGAGCCAGATGCCTGGCTCTGGCTTGAAGGTCCTTCTGGACCCTACAGCCCAAAACGAGCCGGGTTTTCACAAGAAGCGAAGTGTCCTAGTGGCCACAGGTGCAGGCCATGTCATATGGGAAGCAAGGATTGGATCCTGGCCTCAGCATCCCATGAAACCCGGCAGCTCTCGCTGCCCAAAACAAAAAAAGAAAACCGTGTAGTTAGTCTATCTTTTGTGAGGTTCTCGTTTGTCCCTCGTGCTATATAAAACTGGCAAAAATAAAATGTGTATTTTGCCTGTTACCCACGCTCTAATGTCCTTGTCCAAGAATTGAGTACTACGCATTAACATTTGATGTCAGAAAGAGATATCGGTCAAGTGAAAGAACTGCACAGTGTGAAGTTTGAAAATCTGAGACCAATCCCGGCTTCCCTATTCCATTAAATTGTGTGATCCTGGATTAAGTTTATTTCACCCAGCCTCCTTTTATCATGATCACATACAAGTGCACCTTTAAATGGGCAAGTTTGATTTATGTGCTACACAAAAACCTTTCTTTTGTTTAGACTATAATTTTGCTCTCTTTAATAAGAATCTAAGCCACACATAGGGTACACAATACCCCAAACTTTCCACTTAGTTCACTAATAGCATTGTCATCATGGTAGGGGCAGCAATGTGTAAATAAAAATGTTTCTTACATAATTTGCCTTTGGCTTTGGTCCTACCACATCCAAATACAGCCCCGTGCCAGAATGTCCTGCCACCCCGGCCTCAAAATGTCTCCCACCTTGTTGTTCTACCCCCCTTCCTTAAACAGGCCTATTCCCACTTCATGAATCACAAACTCTTGAAAATCTGGCCTCCTACCCTACTCCCAAACGCACTCTGTGTCCTGTCATAGGCTTCATTACAGTGCTACCTTTTCTACACACCCTTAAATATTCTGCCGGCCAATGGCTGCCATCCTACTGGAATCCCAGGCCTTTAACACCACTGCCCATACCCGGACATGTGTCCTGCCATACCCCACTATAAAGCACCCCCATTTTCGTTTCAGGTGTCCTGTGAAGGAACGAGTCTGAGTGTGGAATGAAGCATTCTTTTTGGCATTTAAGGTTGAAGTCTGCTTTTTACATAGTGCTTCACAGTATTTTTTTTAACTCCCTGTGGAAGGTGGAAAGCGTGACTTGACTTTGACAGAATTGGAGCTTGCGAGCTGCAGATCGGATCACATGGACAGGGTGTATATGATGGCGGTGATCACAGAAGAGCAATAGTTTATGGCTTGAGCATCTGCATCATCCGAGGAACGACTTGGGGGAGGAATTGTGAGTAGGCCAGGAGTAAAGATTAATTTTTTTATACAGCACACCTGGGACACCCAGTGTGTAATTCCAGCATTCAACTTTGCACTTTAAATTGGAGTTGAAAATCCTAAACACATTTTCTGATTGCAAAAGGCTTTACTACCTGATGAAACATTTTTGAGGAGTGACCGGCCAAACCATTGTCGTACCCGTTGTTGCATCGTTTTTTTGGTCCCTTTTTTACCTCCAGCATGTAGGTGGGGGTAAACAGAAGTGTAAAAACCAAAAGAGCAATTTCTACATAAACCACAATACGTGCATATCTAACAAGCATTGGCAAAGCCAATAGATCTCTCTTGTGAATGGTGTTGGCCGACCTTTTACCTTTGCAAATACTTTTGCCGATGAGTAAGAAGAAAATACTTGCTGTGGAGGGAGGTGAAATTGCTGGCTCTTGCATAATGACGTGCGCAAGCGTCACCATGCATGCACACGTCATGATGCTCCAGTGGCCATTTTGTTTACTTTAATTTTATCATTCTAAAATGGAGGACTCCAATAATGGCCATAACTTTAAAAAAAAAAAAAAGTGCACTGTAGCAAAAGCACACAAAGTGTTCCAGCTGCAAATGACAGTTGCTTTGAACTCTGAAAAAGGAAACAAGCTAATAAAAAAAGGGGGGATTGAAAAGAGGCCTGAGAGCAGCAGGGGTGGGGAGGTGAGATTTAACACGGTCAGGCAGCAAGAGAAAGTTGAGGGACCAAGATTTAACATTGGACTTGGTGGGGAAAAATAAAGGATCTACAGGGAGGAAAAAAGGCAAGCATGACTGTGTGGTGGGGAAAGGCGAGCACAGGACGAGTCACACTGGGACAGCAAGGACTGGTATATGAAGGGCGAAGCAGCGCACGGGGAGAGGAAAGCACATGCACTTCTGGGGAAAAAATGAAAAAAAGTAGCTCCCTCATGTCAGCTGATGTTGGATACGACATCCATTCAAAAGGTGGTAAGGGGACTATATGAATGAGATTTCGGAGAAAGCCAAACAGTAATAAGAAATAAACTGTCCCAAAGCCTAGTGTAAGTATTAGGATTGCCCACAATAGATCTGTTTGTTAACCGAGAACTGATACTGTCTATAGGGAAGAAATAACAAGCAATGACATAGCCTATGGGTCTCGCCTTTGGGCCCTTATGAGTGTTTAGTGATGCAGCACATCCTGTGTGGTGTGCCACCAGGGACTGAAGAGCTATACGATTGCTTCACACTGTGTACCCTTTATAAGCAGTAGCCTTCTGCAAATGGTCTGATTTACCAATGAATTTCGAGGCAGGTGATACTTGTAGCAACAAACACTCAATGTCGGGAAGTGGCAATGATATCATCCCAAGACCTTACAACCAACGAGAGTCCCTGTTCCTATCAGAAGAGAGAGAAAGTAAGGGAAAGGAACTCTGGTCGTCCTACTACTGTTTGCGGGGACAGTGTCCTGATCTTGATGCCCTCACACATCCCAAAGGATGTCATGCTTCATCATTGGGCTGTTGCTCTTTGTTGTGCCGGCGCTGCAATGCCCTACGGGTCCCCCGAAGGGTCACTTTGTTGGAGATCTTTTGATAAAGCCATGTGGGTGCATGTGGGTGAGAGGCAATGAAGTCCTAATGTGAAGTTAAAAAACGGCTGGAGGGGTAGTGAGTGAATTTATTGAAAAAGGAAGTCCCTCTGTCACTGTTAAAAATCAAGAAGGTGGTGCTGATGTAAGGGGTATAATGACCCTCTGTAGCTAGGTGTGTAGCATACCCCTAATGGATACGCTTTTAGGTCGACATGTTTCGCACTAAAACGCGGTCTCAGGAGGAGATCCAAAAGCGCTTCTTCAGGACCAATAAAGATAATTTATAAAGAGTAAGAAAGATAATGGCTTATAGTAATCTAGTGCCACTGGGAAAGTATAGTAGTAGTACTCTGGAACGACAAAAGTAGAACAGCATGGAGAAGTAAGTTACAAAAAAACTCAATGTATATATATTAATACATTGTAAAATGACCTGGATTTTCCATTGGTAGGCCAAGTGCTCGTGGTAATCTTTTTAGAGTTCGCATACACACTGTGCAGCTATGAGTGAGCTATATAGGAAAAAAGATTTTTTATAAGACGGGACGAACAAACATACATGATGGTGCACATTTCTTTTTGCCATGGCGAGGATGTCGAAATGCCTAGTCAGAGAGACGCACATAGAACCCAGTATTGCTTATCAGGACCGCCATGGTCGGTAGGTATAGTACCAGTGCAAATAGCATATAAATAAAATGCTAGACCCCACCTGTTAGAACTGGGGGTCTCTAGTTGGCTGAGGCAGTTACCTTAGTCCAAATAGGGACCCTTGCTTCTAGTCAGGGAAAGGAGGGACACCCTCGTTGATAACCCCTGCTCACCCCCTTGTAGCTTGGCACGAGCAGCCAGGCTTATCTTCAAGGCAAGGTGTAAAGTATTTGCAACCACACTACCAGTGACAGTGATAACACCACAAATGGACACCACACTGTTGTATGAAAATAGCGGTATCTTTATCAAGCAGAAAAAATACGGTAAGACCAAACGATAAAAATCCAACATATGCGTATTCGTAATATTTCAAATTGCCTGTTATTAGGCCAACAGACACTTGTAGGTTCTTGCGGTATTAATGAGCAGTTCACGATGTTCAAATGCAGTCCTAATGCAATGCTATGCAGTTCGTACTGCAGTTCGTATTATCAGACTAATGCAGTCCGTAATGCAAGAATAATGCAATCCTCAATGCACGCAATCAGGCAGTTCGTAATGCAAGAATAATGCAATCCTCAATGCACGTAATCAGGCAGTTTGTAATGCAAGAATAATGCAATCCTCAATGCAAGTAATCAGGCAGTTCGTAATGCAAGTATAACCACTCCTTAATGCAAGTAATAAGGCAGTTCGTAATGCAGGAATAATACAATCCCTAATGCACGTAATAAGGCAGTTCGTAATGCAGGAATAATACAATCCCTAATGCACGGAATCAGGCAGTTCGTAATGCAGGAATGATACCAGGCCAATCGACGCGATTAACGCGGGCACCACTAGGCCCCAACCACAGACCGCAGTCTTGAACTTCCGAGGGTGGCCCCGGTACTGCCGGGCAGGTCCGGGCCGCTCGAGGACTCGGCACGTCTAACGCGATGCAGCAAGAAAGAGACGGGAGCACTCCGGTACTCCTCCTGCGCCTCCCCAGGCCCCACACGCTTGCGGCTCCCAACCGGAGTCCAAGCCTTACCTGGGGGATGCGCTGCCTCGCTCTCTCTCTCTCCCCGCTCGTCGGACGTCCTGCTGGGCACTCCCGATGATGACGCAGCTCCGATGCAAGGCGACGCTGTAGCCGGACATGTTACGGCGCTGCCTCCTCCGATGCTGACGATCTTGGACAGATTCCTCTTGCGAACAACGATCACGATTACCTCACGACTTCCTCAACTTTACGAAGTCCTTCAGCACGTTGCGGCTCGGGGCGGCGGCGATCTTGATCCGCAGCCTCTGTTACGATGATGGCTCGGGCTACAAACAGCTACACAGCAGCGTGGATGATGATTCACGCTGCGGGGGCACTGCAGTCATGGGGCACTTTCCAACCAGTACCACGGACCCCACGGCAGTCTCAGGCTGCACACGCCCACGCACAAAGCGTTGCTGAGACTCAGTTGGGTTTCGGGCCACACAGTCCCGGTGCAATGCTTACGAAGGTCTCAGGCTGCAAAAAGCACACGCACACAGCGCCGCTGACACACACTTGGAAACTTTGATGTTCCTGAGTTTCCACAACAGGGAGCAAGCTCTCCTCGGGCCCTTGGGGACAAGTTACTTCGGGACACAGCACACAGCAAAGTCCTTTCAAGCAGAGGGACACAGCACACAGCAAAGTCCCTTAGCCTCTCCTTAGTTAAGTCCGCAAACTGCAGGGCAGCTCCAGAACACACAGCAAGGGTCAGTCCTTCTCTTCAGCTGTTCTTCCTTGGCAGAGGTTCCTCCTGACCACGAAGTAGTTTCAATCCTTTTCAGTCTTGATCAGTCCAACGTTCAGGGGCTTCAGCTCTGATAGTTATACCCCTAAATGTCTTTGAAGTCTTTGTGTTCAGGGGGCTCTGACCCCTGACCAAACCAGTTCTGGGTGTCTTCCTGCCAGCGGCACCTTCTTTCTTTGATAGTGGGGGTCTGGGTCCTCAATCACTCAGCAGGAGGGGGAGCCATTCTTTTATGGCAGCAGCCCAGGCCTCTTCACTTCCAGGGGGCTACTCCTCCCACCTATACTCCAGATGCAGGTCAGCCTGTTGCTGTCTCACCTACCTCTTCCCTGGGTCAAGACATTTCCCAGATCCTATCACATTCAAATCCAGACAGTCAATGCACAACCAGGCAGAGACACACAGAATTGTTAGAACAAAAAAAACAGCCACTTCTAAAAGCGTGGTTTCTAAACACACAATTCAAAAACCACCTTCACAAAAAGATGTTATTAAATTGTGAGTTCCGGCACACTAAACTTCACCTCTCCATCTTAAGCCTATGGGAAGATAGGCTGGAAACATATTACACAGCCTTCCTCATTCTGTCCTATGGGCAAGATGGCCTTGCAACAGTGAAAAACGAAATGGAGAGTATTTCCCTGTTAGGACATGGTACACACCTCAGTACATGTCCTACCTTTCACAGACACTGCACCCTGCCCAGGGGGCTACCTTGGGCCTACTATAGGGGTGTCTGATGTGCAGGGAAAGGGAAGGGTAAGGCCTGGCAAGTGGGTGCACTTGTCAGGACAACATGGCAGTTAGCAAACTGCGCGCAGGCACTGCAGTGGCAGGCCTGAGTTCTTTCTTTAGGGCTACTTGTGTGGGTGGCACAGTTAGTGCTGCAGGCCCACCAGTAGCATTTGCATTACCAGTCCTGGCACACATAGTGCACTTTACTAGGGACTTTACTAGTAAGGCAAACATAATAATTATGGACAACCAATTACCATAACACTTTATACAGGGAGCACTTGGACTTTGACACTGATCAGCTGTGGTAAAGTGCCCAAATCATCTAAGTCGGCAACATTATGTCAGAAAAAGGTCTAGGAGGAAGGCAAAAAGTTTAAGGAACTTTAGCCAAAAAGGGCCAAGTCCAACACAACCCCCTCCCAGCCTAAAGCCAGGGTAGGCCAATCACTACCTTGATGGACTTCCCTACTTGGGGCGATAGAACACGGATGCGGGCCCGCTACCGCAGGGACACCCTCCAGTTCTATGCCTTCCTGACCCCAGGGGGTTCCCTTGGTCACTACTCCCTGGGCCAACTATGCTACTCCACGGGTACTTCCTGGCAGTCGGGGGGCCCTCTAGGGGTGCTGGTCCCTCGCCAACTCCCACCTAGTGCGGTACCCCTGGAAGACCCATCGGTCAGGATACTGTCTCCAGTTATCCTGCCCTCCAGGTTAGAGGTGGGGTTACCCCAGTCACTTCTAGGGGACCCAGCCCTTCTGGCTGGGCCCTGACCCACAGGTTTTCCCACGGGGGAACACCTCCCCCCTTAACCTTCCATTTAGATTTCTGTGCCTGCCATTCAGGAATGGCACCCACAAACTTCTGAACCGCCGGAGCTCTGGTGACAGATGCCCCACATTCTCCTGATGCTAGGTGTTCTTCCTCACACAGCTGGCAAGTAGGTGCTAGGCCTCCAACCTGGTGCTCCTCTAAGGAACCCTCCAGTCTCTGGGGTGGGGTTGTGGACCCCCGGGGACACTGCTCACACTCCCTCCCTCTCCTTTGAGACAGGGTGCTAGCCCGCATGCCCCCCCACTACTCTGGGACCTAACTGCTCTACTTCGCTTCTCTTCCCTCCCTAATGCCTCTTCAGACCCTTGGTCCCTTGACCAGGGGTCGGGCTCTTGTGCAAGCTCCCGGGAATCAAAGAGCTCGCACCCTAACAAGTGTTGGCGCAACCCTGGAAAATAATTACTTAGCCTAGGCTCCCTGGGGGCCGAATTGAGCAACCCCTTCAAATCATTTGCCATGCTAACCATCACCCAATCATCCAGTGCACTTGTGTAGGCATCCCCCCCTTCACCCTGTGGGTAATCTTGCACTAAGCCCGTGGGAATGTATACCTTCCCCGCTGGCACTGGTTGTGTGCTGCCACCATTCGCACTGGACTCCACCTGTTTAGCCTTAATGTCCAGTTCCCTCATGCTTCACTCATGAGCCAAGAGAATCTTTTTCTCATCCAAGGCGAGAGCGTTCTTGCTCTCCTCTGCTCGCTTTTCACTTTCAATGAGCAGCATCTTCTCCTCTGCTTGAGCTTTAAGTTTTAAAACCTCCAACTCATGCTCTCTGACCCTTTGCTTTTCCTCCAGCTCCTCTGCGGAAAAACTCCGCCCGGAATGGTCACTACCAGCCCCTAAGGCTGGCCTTCCCACTGGTAAATCCTGTAGGCCAAATCCATTCCCTGGGTCCTCCTCATCCACCTCAGCATCACCTGTCTCCTGAGCCTCTTTGCCTTCCTACCAGGCCCTCAAGGCCATTTGCAGCTCCTCCTTCTTGGCGCTACTTTTCATAGGACATCCCAAAGCTCTGCAGAATTGCTTTAATTGATCAACTTTGTAGGTAAGCAATGCCTCCATGTCGAACTCCAATTCTGCAACCTCACTGGCTACTTGACTCCTCTGAGATGTGTGGCTTAAAGGTCGCTCAAAAATCGAACCAAAAATCAAGAACACGATATGTGGTTGCGTCGTCACCAATCACTGTGAGTGAATTTGCAAATACACATTCCAATCCCACACCGCTGACTACCAATGTTAGAACTGGGGGTCTCTAGTTGGCTGAGGCAGTTACCTTAGTCCAAATAGGGACCCTTGCTTCTAGTCAGGGAAAGGATGGACACCCTTGTTGATAACCCTTGCTCACCCCCTGGTAGCTTGGCACGAGCAGCCAGGCTTATCGTCAAGGCAAGGTGTAAAGTATTTGCAACCACACTCCCAGTGACACAGCGATAACACCACAATTGGACACCACACTGATGTATGAAAATAGCGGTATCTTTATCAAGCAGAAAAAATACGGTAAGACCAAACAATAAAAATCCAACATATGCGTATTCGTAATATTTCACTTTGCCGGTTATTAGGCCAACAGACACTTATAGGTTCTTGCGGTATTAATGAGCAGTTCACGATGTTCAAATGCAGTCCTAATGCAATGCTATGCAGTTTGTACTGCAGCTCGTATTAGACTAATGCAGTCCGTAATGCAAGAATAATGCAATCCTCAATGCACGTAATCAGGCAGTTCGTAATGCAAGAATAATGCAATCCTCAATGCATGTAATCAGGCAGTTCGTAATGCAAGAATAATGCAATCCTCAATGCAAGTAATCAGGCAGTTCGTAATGCAAGTATAACGCACTCCTTAATGCAAGTAATAAGGCAGTTCGTAATGCAGGAATAATGCAATCCCTAATGCACGTAATAAGGCAGTTCGTAATGCAGGAATAATACCAGGCCAATCGACGCAATTAGCGCGGGCACCACTAGGCCCCAACCACAGACAACAGTCCTGATCTTCTGAGGGCTGCCCCGGTACTGCCGGGCAGGTCCGGGCCACTCGAGGACTCAGCGCGTCTAACACGATGCAGTGGTAGAGAGACGGGAGCACTCTGGTACTCCTCCTGCGCCTCCCCAGGCCACACACGCTTGCGGCTCCCGACCAGAGTCCAAGCCTTACCTGGGGGATGCGCTGCTTCGCGCTCTCTCTCTCTCTCTCCCCGCTCGTCGGACGTCCTGCTGGGCACTCCAGATGATGACGACCGCTCCGATGCAAGGCAACGCTGTAGCCGGACAGGTTACGGCGCTGCCTTCTCCATTGCTGACTATCTTGGGCAGATTCCTCTTGCGAACAATGATCACGATTACCTCACGACTTCCTCAACTTTACGAAGTCCTTCAGCGCGTTGCGGCTCGGGCCGGCGGCAGCGTTCTTGATCCGCAGCCTCAGTTACGATAATGGCTCGGGCCACAAACAGCTACACAGCAGCGTGGATGATGATTCAAGCTGCGGGGGCACTGCAGTCACGGGGCACTTTCCAACCAGTACCACGGACCCCACGGCAGTCTCAGGCTGCACACGCCCACGCAGAAAGCGTCGCTGAGACTCGGTTCGGTTTCGGGCCACACAGTCCCAGTGCAATGCATACGAAGGTCTCAGGCTGCAAAAAGCACACTAACACAGGGCCGCTGAGACACACTTGGAAACTTTGATGTTTCTGAGTTTCCACAACAGGGAGTCCGCTCTCCTCGGGCCCTTGGGGACAAGTTACTTCAGGACACAGCAAAGTCCTTTCAAGGAGGGGGACACAGCACACAGCAAAGTCCCTTAACCTCTCCTTAGTTAAATCAGCAAACTGCAGGGCAGCCCCAGAACACACAGCAAGGGTCAGTCCTTCTCTTCAGTCTCTTCAGCTGTTCTTCCGTGGCAGAGGTTCCTCTTGACCACGAAGTAGTTTCAATCCTTTTCAGTCTTGATCAATCCAACGTTCAGGGGCTTCAGCTCTCATAGTTATACCCCTAAATGTCTTTGGAGTCTTTGTGTTCAGGGGGCACTGACCCCTGTCCAAACTAGTTCTGGGTGTCTTCCTGCCAGTGGCACCTTCTTTCTTTGATAGTGGGGGTCTGGGTCCTCAATCACTCAGCAGGAGGGGGAGCCATTCTTTTATTGCAGCATCCCAGGCCTCTTCACCTCCAGGGGGCTACTCCTCCCCCCTACACTCCAGATGCAGGTCAGCCTCTTGTTGTCTCACCTACCCCTCCCCTGGGTCAAGACATTTCCCAGATCCTATCACATTCAAATCCAGAAAGTCCATCCACAACCAGGCAGAGACGCACAGAATTGTTAGAACAAAAAAACCAGCCACTTCTAAAAGCGTGGTTTCTAAACGCACAATTCAAAAACCACCTTCACAAAAAGATGTTATTAAATTGTTAGTTCAGGCACACTAAACTTCACCTCTCCATCTTAAGCCTATGGGAAGATAGGCTGGAAACATATTACACAGCCTTCCCCATTCTGTCCTATGGGCAAGATGGCCTTGCAACAGTGAAAAACGAAATGGAGAGTATTTCACTGTTAGGACATGGTACACACCCCAGTACATGTCCTACCTTTCACAGACACTGCACCCTGCCCAGGGGGGTACCTTGGGCCTACTATAGGGGTGTCTGATGAGGGTAAGGCCTGGCAAGTGGGTGCACTTGTCAGGACAACATGGCAGTTGGCAAACTGCGCGCAGGCACTGCAGTGGCAGGCCCGAGTTCTCTCTTTAGAGCTACTTGTGTGGGTGGCACAATTAGTGCTGCAGGCCCACCAGTAGCATGTGCATTACCAGCCCTGGCACACATAGTGCACTTTACTAGGGACTTTACTAGTAAGGCAAACATACCAATTATGGACAACCAATTACCATAACACTTTATACACTTTGACACTGATCAGCAGTGGCAAAGTACCCAAAGCATCTAAGTCGGCAACATTATGTCAGAAAACGGTCTAGGAGGAAGGCAAAAAGTTTAAGGCACTTTAGCCAAAAAGGGCCAAGTCCAACACCACCATTGATGGCAAATCTCAGATCACTCTGTGTATGGTGATCGTTGATTAGTAATTATCTCAAAGTGGAGTGCTCACCCCTTAAATGCGGGAAAAATTCCCCATGAGAATCGGTCTGTGGGTCCCTCGAGACCTGTAGTAGGTTAAAAAATAGAAATGAGGCAGCGATAGCGTTAATGATGAAGAGTAGGACGCTACCGTTTGTCACACTATACTGGATGCCAAGGTGTCTCAGAGCAAGGGTTGTACTCACTTTCTCGTAGATGAAGGAACCATTACACCTACCCGACCTCACGGCGTCTCCGCCGGTATTGGAAAGTCGCTGGTGTTCTGTTTTTGAAGTGCTGAACACTCGACGTGGAGGAATGGCGTTTCCGGGTCACGTGAGTGGCTGCCGAGCAAGGAGCATGCTGGGATGACATTTTCTGTTATGGATAGAAAAAGAAAAAAAGAATGGAAAAAATGTTAGTTTTTTATTATGGATTATGTTTACCTGTTTACAGGAAATAATATATAGTATAATTTAAGCAATTCCAACAACATTTTAAACTCTTTGCTTTTTTAAGTTATATTTAATGCTTTCAACGTGTAAAATTTCTGTATTGGAAGAAAGGTTCTTTATAAAAAAACTATTTTGGGAGAGAAAAAATGTTAAGTTGGTTTATTGAGAAGATTTTTAGTGGCTTACCTTTTGTATAGATGTTGCTTGATGGTTAGGAATTGGTGAACTGATGTTTTTTTGGTAGATTCTGTAAGGGAAAAAAAGGAAATGTGTTTGATTAGTGTTTTGTTATACTAATAAAGTTGACTAGGGAGAGAAACATTGTTAAGTTATTTTATTGTCAGTTGGGTTTTTGTAATCTTACCTTTTTTTAAAGCTTTGTGTTGTGGTTTTCGGTTTTAACACAATTTATTTGTGGTCTGCAAATGAAAAAGCAAAAATATTGTTAGGGTTTTCTGTACTTTTAAACATGTTTTCCTGGAAAATAATTACAAAAGAATTGTTATAGAATAACATTTGTATTTATTTTGCAAGATTTAAATTGTGAAGGATAAGAGACGTATTTATCTTACTCAAGTATTTTACATCAGAAAAAGTGCATTTTATTTTTAAATGTTTTTTTACTTATTTTAAGTTTCAACAACTGCCTTTATATTTGAAAGAAATAAAATTTACCTTGTGAAGATTTTAATTTTGATGCTGGAGGATTATTAAAGTTTAGATGTTAAAAGATGTTAAATCTGGAATAAAAGATATATTTCAAATGTTTACTATTTTTACTATGTATGTTTATGTATTTTGCAAAAAGAGTTTTTCATACAATATAATTGCTTTAGTCTTTTTTTCAAGAAAATATTTAGAAAAATTACTTTTTAAAAATTTTGACAAAAGCTGTTGTGCTGAATTGAAATTTTGGAGAATATATCCCTCTTTATCACAGTAGTTGAAGGATGCTGTAGTTATCTGTTGAAATATTAAAACATATAAAAATACATTAAAATGTTTAAGAAAATATTTATAACCAAAAAAAAAAAAGATTGGTGATTTTGTCAGAGCTAAACACATGTTGGAGTAGGATTAGTAAGTTTTTAAACAGTACTATCTAGCATTTTCTCAGAGGTAAGCACCCCTTGGAGTAAAAATAGTAATTTTAACCCCACCACTATCCAGCATTTTCCCTGAGGCAAACACCCCTTGGCGTTGGAATAGTAATTTAAACCCCACTACTATCCAGCAATTCCCCTGAGGCAAGCACCCTTTGGAGTTGGGATAGTAAATGTAACCCCACCACTATCCAGCATTTTCCCTGAGGCAAGTACCCTTTGGAGTTGGAATAGTAAATTTAACCCCACCACTGTCCAGCATTTTCCCTGAGGCAAGCACCCCTTGGAGTTGGAATAGTAAATTTAACCCCACCACTATCCAGCATTTTCCCTGAGACAAGCACCCTTCGGAGTTGGAATAGTAAATTTAAAACCACCACTATCCAGCATTTTCCCTGAGGTAAGCACCCTTTGGAGTTGGAATAGTAATTTAAATCCTCCACTATCCAGCATTTTCCTTGAGGCAAGCACCCCTTGGAGTTGAAATAGTAATTTTCACCCCACCACTATCCAGCATTTTCCCTGAGGCAAACATCCCTTGGAGTAGGAATAGTAATTTAAACCCCACCACTATCCAGCATTTTCCCTGAGGTAAGCACCCTTTGGAGTTGGAATAGTAAATTTAAACCCAACACTATCCAGCATTTTCCCTGAGGTAAGCACCCTTTGGAGTTGGAATAGTAAATTTAAATCCTCCACTATCCAGCATTTTCCTTGAGGCAAGCACCCCTTGGAGTTGAAATAGTAATTTTCACCCCACCACTATCCAGCATTTTCCCTGAGGCAAACACCCCTTGGAGTTGGAATAGTAATTTAAACCCCACCACTATCCAGCATTTTCCTTGAGGCAAGCACCCCTTGGAGTTGGAATAGTAAATTTAAACCCACGACTATCCAGCATTTTCTTTGAGGCAAGCACACCCAGGAGTAGGAATAGTAATTTGAACCCCACCACTATACAGCATTTTCCCTGAGGCAAGCACCCCTTGGAGTAGGAATAGTAATTTAAACCCCACCACTATCCAGCATTTTCCCTTAGGCAAGCACCCTTTAGATTAGGAATAGTAAATTTAACCTCACCACTATCCAGCATTTTCCCTGAGGCAACTACCCTTCGGTGTTGGAATAGTAAGTATAACCCCACCACTATCCAGCATTTTCCCTGAGGCAAGCACCCCTTGGAGTAGGGATAGTAATTTTAACCCCACCACTAACCAACATTTTCTCAGCGGAAAGCACCCATTGGAGTTGGAATAATAAATTTAAACCCACCACTATCCTGCAATTTCTTAGAGGCAAGCACCTCTTGGAGTTGAAATAGTAAATTAAACCCCACCACTATCCAGCATTTTTCCTGAGGTAAGCACCCCTTGGAGTTGGAATAGTAAATTTAACCCCATCACTATCCAGCATTTTCCCTGAGGCAAGCACACCTTGGAGTAGGAATAGTAATTTTAACCCCACCTTTATCCAATATTTTCCCTGAGGCAAGTGCCTTTTTTGAACTTTGTTTTTAATGTTAATAAACGCTGTTGCCGTGTTTCTTCGTGCTGGGCTCACCATCGGGCTGAATTTGGGGGCATCTCTGGCAGCTTGCCATCACCCTGGTGGGGCCGAAGTCCCAGGGAGTACTATCTGCCGCTGCCCGCATCCCTGCAATCCCGCACTCCACCGTGGTGGGACCACAAGTCCCAGGGTGCAACTGACACCTTCTCCCGCCGCCGCTCACGAGGGGGAGGCGCTACCATCGCGCTCAAAGCGCTGCCTCGCTCCCCGGGGCGCGGGACGCTGTTGCCTTGTTTCTTCGTACTGGGCTCACCATCGGGCTGAATTTGGGGGCATCTCTGGCAGCTTGCCATCACCCTGGTGGGGCCGAAGTCCCAGGGAGTACTATCTGCCGCTGCCCGCACCCCTGCAATACCGCACTCCACCCTGGTGGACCACAAGTCCCAGGGTGCAACCGACACCTTCTCCCGCCGCAGCTTACAAGGGGGAGGCGCTACCATCACGCTCAAAGCGCTGCCTCGCGCCCCGCAGCGCAGGATGCGCGCGGGCGGCGCCGAGGCCAAGGGCGGGCCCGTCCTTGCCCGTCATTGTCAGGAAGAGGCAGGGCAGGGCCACCCCTCTTTCATTCAGTACTTGGGTGGAGGACACAGTGACTGGTGAACTTTCTTTGTAATAAGGTACTGTGATCGCGCCTAGCTCACGTTTCCCCTTTTCAAACATAACATGTGTATGTGTATGTGGATTGCCTAAAGAGTAATTTGTCTAAGTTTAAATCTGGAGTAAGAACGCTGAGCCCCATTTTACTCTTATTTATATTAATTTGGTTTGTGTTATCTGGAATTAGGTAGGCTGTGACCTACCGGGGAGGGTCTGTTCACCTGATTTGTCATCAGTTTAACGAACTGGAAGATAGGGAAAAGAAAATGTATGGAGGGTAGTGGGAGTAGTGGGGGAAGTGGGGGAAGCCTTAATGGGAGGTCTGATAAATGTTAAAAGGCCAGGAAGGCACAGAAACATCCAGGAAGTAGCTGTGTCCTTGACCGCATAGATACCTTAATTAGCGAATGTGAAAACATTCTAGAGGCTGAACCACCTGTGCGCCCCAGCCCTGACAAAATACCCAACCAGCCCCCCTTCCAACAAAGCTTAAAGCTCGAAATACCCCCATTATCCCCACAATATTTCAGAAACCACCCAGAAAAGGGCCAACCACACCTATACCTAACACTGCGTCTAATTCGGACGGTGAGGGAAACCGCCATCTCCCTATTACTCCCCCAGATACTGACCTGAATCTGTTGGGCTCCGTAGTTCCATGCACCAATAGGTTTTAACCTTTATCTGATATGCAGGAAGCTGATAAGGAAAACATGTTGGAGCATTCCATGAAGTCGACTCCCGGCAGAGGGTTAGGCTCAGGGCCTAGATTAGAACCGGAGGACACATATCAGCTCATTGATTCCTTCAGGCTCGAAATAGGGGCTATGAAACTGATGGTTATGAATCTCACTTCCTTGGTTAACTGCCTGGTCCAAAAGGGCGTCCCAGGGTTTGTGACTTCAACTATTAATAAAGCAGCCCCCATTGACCAACAGTCCCGGCAAGGCAATATTAGATCTAAGGTATCCTCGCAGGGCAAAAATACCTGCCCAAATGGCTCTAACCTACCATCTAATGTGGCATTACCTCCCAAAGTAACATCTCCCCGTATGGAGGGCAAGAACCCAAAGAACCATAGTGTTACTCAAAGGAACATTAACTCTAATAGGCCTTTGTCTCAGAGATATCCTGCACACCCTGGGATTATCGATGCACCTTTTGTACCACATTTTCCCCGTACTACACAACATAGGCCTATCAGGCCAATAACTTCAAATCTGGTAGAAGCACCTAAAATTTATATGGTCAATGTACCAAAGCTTAACTCCCAGAATGGACCTGAAAATGCAGATTCCCTGATTAATAAGGTCACCCACTGGATTCAGAAAGTCCGGGGTTGTCGCTCGGTTATACGAGATGACATAATTGGGGCTCGGAGGTTTTCTTTTCCAGTAGAAGCAGTGGATTACATCGAGCTTTCCTTAACTGGAATAGACCTGGCAGAAAACCTCCTCGCCCTGGAATTTCGCACTTGTCCGCCCGGTAACTCCCCAATCCAGTTTAGACGATCTCCATTGGTATGTCAGGGTAATCATGCTGAAAGGTAATTGTACATCCATTCGGAGGGCAGTGCCTCACTGGATGTAAACAATTGACTACTGCCTGACCCCACATTGTCTCAGAGACGGTCAGCGTCTCTACAATTTATGATCCCCCAACCACCTTGGAGTCTGTCATCATCCCTGTAATCCCCATAGCCTTTACTCCCACTCACCATGTTTTGCCTAGTGGCACAGCCCAGACGAGTAGTACTTTTTTAGATAACCCAACTTCAGAGGAAGTAATGCAGAACTCTAGCGGCAGGGCACATAATACCGTAGTTAGGGATCTAGTAGCGGCATCTGATCTTGCTTCACAAAAACTAGCTGTAATATCCTGGAACATTGCTGGGCTAAGGACTAAGATCAATTCCCCCGACTGGTTATCATTCATTGATAGCATGGTATATGCCTTTTCCAGGAAACGTGGCTGCTGGAGCCCCTCTACCGGACAGGTTATTTAAATTACCACATTCCAGCTATTAGTGGGGGGAAAGGCCGTCCATCAGGGGGACTGACAATCTGGGTTCACCAAGAGATATATATATAATATCCAGGTGCTTCCAACTCAGAGCAGGGACATCCTTGCGATTAGACTGAAAATTGGCGCAAAGGGACACCTTGATATCTATAATGTCCATGCACGAGGTACGAATAGGGGGAAAAAGTCGGAAGTATTAGCGTCTCTCGATGATCTTAGATTTGTATTCTAGAGATTCCCTAATTTTAATAGCAGGTGACCTTAACTCGACATTTGAGCCTCTCGTCATGGGTGAACATGACCCAGCCTGGGAGGAAGACGCCCAGTGGGGCATTCCAAAATTGGAACTAACTACCATATAAAAGTGGTCAGAGGTAGCCATTCAAATCAATGCTATGTGTTTAGAAAATGGTCTCCGGGCTGCAAATGGGAGATCCGCCTCAGATAGACAGGGTGCATGCACATTTAATAATGATCGTAGCACTAGTCGCATAGGCTATCTTTTAATTAATTTACGTCTGTGGGACGCCTTTGAGGATATGACAGTGAAGGATCGGGTTGAGAGTGACCACAATCCTTTATGTGCAACTTTTGACTTGCTCCCAGAGAGGGCATCCATCCGACCATGTACTATGATGACCACCCATGAAGTGGTCCCCACTAACGACATGCGAAGACTGAAGTGGGCCCAGTTAATAAGAAAGCCTGATACCATAGCAGCCATTAATGCAGGCATAGATGGGACATTAGCTGAGATAGAGGCTTGTGTAGCTACCTCTGAGGTTCCTGGGAACATTATCGAAATTCATAATAAATTCTTTGCCCACTTACGCTCGTACTTTATGAGGCACCATAAGAGTAATGATTCACAACGGACTAAAGGTACCTCTTGGTTCAATGAGGAATGTACTAAGGCTCGCAGGTTTCTATGGGATATGATTAAGGCTGGTGATCCGGCCATAGTACGGGCAGCTAGAGCAAAATATAGAAGGGCCCAGGAACAGGCAAAGAAAGAGTGGGATGAAAGCAGATGGCAGGAACTCAGATTAGCTTGCGCCAGTAATAATTCCAGGCAGTTCTGGAACATAGTGAAGTGGGGTAGAGGAGGCCAACCGACCACACCACAGAATCATGTAACCCAGGAGCAATGGGTCAACCACTTCAAACCTCAATATGCGAGTAGTATAACTGAAGGTAACCAATCCGATCTACCACATTTGTTTTATCAAGGTACACCATTTGTAGAGGATGAGGTTATCACTGCTCTAGGCGCAGTAACGGGTGGAACATCTCCAGGCCCAGACAGTATCCCGGCCGATATATCTCTCCATGATAAGCAAAAATGGAGCAGATATATTGTTAGAGTATCAAATGCAATTGCTCAAGGAGCCCCGGTGCCCGGTTCCTGGAAGGGGGCGGAGATCATCCCGTTTTTAAAAAAAGGCGACAAATTGCTCCCAGGCAATTACAGGCCCATCAGCCTGATAGACTCCTTACAAAAAATAATGGGGCGGTTAGTCTTAAATAAAGTCCAAGAGTGGATTGAAGAGCGGTCCATCTTGTCCCCACTGCAGGCTGGGTTTAGATTGCACATCAGTACAATTGATCAGGTGTTTAGGTTCCAATTAATATACTGGAGATCGGTGGTCCTAGGCAAGGGCAGCTTATATGCTGCCTTTGTTGATCTCAAGTCAGCCTTTGACTTAGTGCCCGCAGGAAATTATGGATAGTGCTGCAAGAGATGGGGATGTTACCTGAATTGCTTTCCCTCATTATTAGACTTCATGAGGATAACTTTGCCCACATTCACTGGGGCGCGCAGGGCAATGTAACCAGCTGCTTTCCCGTAGAGAAAGGTGTGCGGCAAGGTTGTGTAAAGGCCCCCACATTGTTTTCTTTGTACATTAATGGAATTGTAAAGTTTTTAAGAGTCTACCCCAACTGATGCCCCAGTTCTAGCAGGTGTAAAAATCCCCATTTTAATGTTCGCTGACGATACATTAATTATTTCTAAAACAGCGAATGGTCTACAGCGAGCATTGAATCATTTCAAGGAGTTTTGTTTACTACGGGGTTTGGAAGTCAATGTCTCCAAAACAAAATTTATGGCGTTCAACCCTCATAAGGGATTTAGAGGGATTTACTTATGAACGGTCGCCCTCTAGAACAAGTTAGTTCCTTTACATACTTGGGGGTCATATTACAGAACGACATGAGATGGGATCAACATCTTGATATGGCCACATTAAAGCACCGGCAGCTATCTGGGGTTTTACAATCTGAATACAATACCTCTACAACAAAACCAGTTAGCCCGGTGCTTCAAATATATAATATGAAAGTGGTCAGCTCTGCCCTATATGGAGCGGAACTTTGGGGGTTCGAAAAGATGCTAAAATTAACCGTCGCAGAAAAGTTCTTGCGAAATATCACGAACCTCCCGCAAAGCACCCCTGTACGCCCATTGTTATATGACCTAGGCAGGAAAGCACTGGCCGATGCAGCAAGACTCCGCCCTATACTATACTGGCGAAGAATCTGGTCTACCCCTGAACTGACAACTTATGTTGCCGGTCTAAAAGACCTAATCAGCGCTGATTGTTTCCACAAAATCAAATGGCTCAGGGAGGTCAGAGCTATCCTAGTAAGTATGGGTTTGGAAACGCTCTGGGCGAATCCCTCAGTTGTGCCTTTTCCGCCAAAGGAGACCCTAAAAGATAAATACTGGGCCACCATTATTTCTAACACACACAGAAATGTGGACATGTCCTCTCTCACGGGCTGTTTTATGGACTTTAAACCATCCCCGCACCTGGAGCAGTACTGGGACATAATAACAAAACCCCAGGAACGGAAATTATATTTTCAGTTCAGGGTCGGCTCACTTCCCATTAGGTCCTACACAGCAAGATGGACCACAGAGGGCGACAGAGTTTGTCCCATGTGTATGGCCCAGACAGAGACAATGGCCCACTTGTTGTTCACCTGCCCCGCGTATGTAGGGCCACGTCGTGCATGGTTGGCACCAATTTGTAGGACAATGGGGACTAGAGTGAGTGGAGAGGCACTAAGAATACTGCACAAGAACACGTCAGCTCCCATCGTTATTGCAATGGCAAAATTTCTTGGATGGTCTAGGGTCATCAGATTGAAGGCACTATAGGCACTTTTGAAGGGTTCGTTAAGTCAATTCTATAGGGTCTGAATTACATCTAATAGTATGAAATGTATTTTAATTACTGTAATTCTTCTATGTATTTCAGGCCCTAATGTTAGAGATGAACTCATATTGATTTTATGCCCTAGTACCTTATAGAAATTTTAAAATGTTTTATTCTTATATAGTAATTTTAATGTTTTATCCTTCTATGGAATTCTCGACGTCACGAAGTACCAATCCTTGGTTTTAAATATATATATATATATTATATCATGGAGTTTTATTGTGTATGTATGTACTGTGCTTTTATGACTTGACGTCGAATAAAGCTTGTTGGATTGGTTGGTGTTAATAAATGTTACATTTAATTTAAAACAATAAAAAATATAATGTATATAGGTTTGTTTACTCACTTTATATATATTGTCGAAAAATGTGTTTTTAAATCTGTTTTATAGAAGTTTGACAATTTTTCCAGAGAAGCTAAAAGAAAAAGAAAATGCGTTATTCTAGTATATTTGCGTTTGGATTACTTTTCAAATATTTTACAATTCCTATAGATTTAACTTACTTGGGTGTCCATTACGATACCGGGCGGTATAAAATCCGCCACCTACCATAGCGGTAAAAAACCGCCCACCTACACCGTGTGAATACCGACCGAGCAATCACGATGTCGCGAAGCGAAAACCGCCTGCGGCGGAAAAAACACAGAAAATACCGCCCGTCTATGACCGAGTCGAAGTCTATCCGTCCGCCACGGACGCAAACCCGCACGACAACCCAAAACCGCCCGCCCTGACTACCGAGACACCGGCCGTGAAATTAGGATCTCCCCGACATGAGCGCGGTAAATTCACATATTCACCGCCCGCCATCGTAAACAACAGTGATGAAAATGGACATGGCGGAAGCCCTGGCGGCCACGTCCCTGCACAGAAACCATCCGCGGAGCCAAAGAAACACACACAACATGGCCAACAAGTCCACACAGCAACCCACGCCCAAATACCCAAACACAGTACACATCCCGAAAACACATCCCCCCTGGACAAACAAAAAAACTATTAATCCCAGAACACCAGCCACAACACACCTGAAAACAACAGCCCATCATGACACACCCACATAGGTAAGTACAAAAGCAGCCCCTTCACAGACCACAATCCCTTGCAACACTACAAACTGAGGACGAGAGCACAGAACACAGCGAGCCAGAAAGGACAGCAGCACACCACAGACACGCACCCATCACACCCATCACCACCACCGCCACCACCACCACCACCACCAAACACCGGCCCCACAAACCCCCTGCACAACACACACCACACACACACACCGCACCAGCACCACAAACACCAAACCACACACCATGGCAGCACAGAGAATGCCCAAGTTCACTTCCACTGAGCTGACGGTCATGGTCGACGAGATCATCAAGGTGCACCCACAAATCTATGGGAACCAGGTCCAACAGACACCAGTAGCCACCAGAAACCGGTTGTGGAGCAGGATCGTAGACCAGGTCAATGCAGTCGGGAACGTGCCACGCAACAGAGCCGAAATCACTAAGAGGTGGCACGACCTGAAAAGCGTGGTCAGAAAGGAGGCCAAGAATCGGCAGCTGGCTGACAGGACTGGCGGAGGAAATCCCGCGCTATTCAAGACCTTCAAGGCGTGGGAGGAGAAGGTGCGAGGCATCCTACATCCGGAGAGTCTCACCGGAATACCAGGGGGAGTGGAGGCTGGTAAGTACAAACAAATGTATACCAGCACACCGCTATGTACTCACATGCACTACCACAATGCCATAGCTCCGAGGGACAAACCCCCCCATGTCCAGTACACAAGACATCACTCACACATGCAACAGACACTCCCACACACTCAGCCCAAAGCTACCAACTAACAAAACCATGGGGGCATGTGTACAGTCAGCCAGCACCGCAACTCTCACCAGGTCCCCTTGTACTCCAGAAGCGCCAGAAGGAGCACTCCCCACACCCACACTCATGTGTCAGCCATAGTTGCACCAACCAACAAGTAACAGGTAAGTAGCCGTAACACAAAGTCAGTGGGTCGGAGGGGGGACAGCTGAAGTACAACACCCACCAGGCTCCTAGTCCCACAGCGCAGGAAGGTAGAGCACACCCCACACGTCAGCCACTGCAGTGCACACCTTCATCCGACAGGTAGATATCTCACCCTACATGCAGGGGTGTTTGTGGGCGGTAAGCCATCACCACATCACACAACACCGCCCCCACTCCCACAGACCAGCAACATGGAGCACCCCTCCCTCCCATAACCATGTGGCATCCATTGCATTGCGCCCTCCAAACCAACCAGTAGGTAGACAACTGTACAGGGCGGGGTGTCTGTAGGCATGAGGACTGTATTACGACTAACATATGGGACATGTCACGTAGCAGAGGAACACGCAGCACTGCTCCCGGTCATAATCATGTGACCAATGTGCACACGGACATGTATTACAGAGTCATAGCCCACATGAGCCATCACAAATACAGCAACACCTAAGGAGTCACGTCTGCATGCACAAGTCCTACTGGAGTACTGACCCACACGGCGGGCACTGTGCCACTCATCACACACATCAGCAACACCATCGAAGTCTTGTCCATGTAGTCGTTACTGCCTGTTCCCCTCACAACGTACAACAACGCCCATGTAAGTCTAACCTGTCTGGAAGTAACAGAGTGGAACCCCAGTAATGCACATATACACCACTGGACCCATGAAACACACAGCCACACAATGCACATTCAACATATCATCCATCTCATCTGTCAGCCCCAGTGTCATGAAAGGTATGTCATCGGAACAGCTGGCCCTCATACAGTAGTTCAGCAAAGATACCTGCTGATGACAAATAATGTGTCTGCAGTGACTGAAGCGCATGTCACACTGTGATTTACAACATACATAATATAGTAAACACCCCAAGAGCACTGCATTACTGCACATGGCTGAGGGTAGCACGCACACCAAGGAATTGGCCCATCTGCAATACGGTGTGTGGCACACAACCATCACTCACTACAATGCTTGCAGTGTAATGTCCATAAATGATAAGTGAGCAGATATGCTGGGTATGTTAGACATACACACACCTTTGTCTCTGCAGTGTCATGTTGCCAAAACACATGTCCCGTTCTGCACCCATGTCACAGTATGTACCCCAAAAAAAATATTACATCTCAAAAGTGTTGATGGGGCTGGAGCCCGCATACACCCAAGCCACAAAATGTAGGAGTACAGCAACACACACCCATTGGCATTGCTAATCCGTCCCATGCCACATGATCACATCACACAGTTCCATTGCCTTGCCCACGCATACACACATCGTACATCCACACACACGCCTCTGGGAAACATGTGCACGACAGTGCACGAACTGTGAATGTCAGACAACCAATACAAACTTCGCAAGGTGCAACACAATAACCTATCTCATCCTCCCCACAGGTGCCGAACAGCTCGATGCTGGAGAGGGAGACAGCAGCCAGCACAGCCAGTCCGCAAGCCCCCGACCCGGACTCACGGATGTAGAAGACCTGGACACCTCTTCAGACGAGGACCACCGAGCAGGCCCATCTGGAGTGGCAGGGCCCAACCGCTCCCCAGGGCCCCTACTACCCACCAACCCATCAACCAGGGCTGCTGACCAGTCGCAGACCCCTGCTGCCACGGTCGTTGCGGCCACCACCACCACCGCCGCAACCACCACCACTGCCACAACCACCACCACCACCACCACCACGCCATCCCTGGCCACTGCACCAGCGCAAGGGGTGGCACGCCCGTCGGGCTCGACCCTGGGAGCCAGACAGAGGACCGGGGTGACCAATGTGGCGAGTGGGCAGGTCGGTGGCAGCAGTACTGGTGGGAGGAGCAGGGTCAGGCCAACGCCATCTGAGCCTGGGAGCCAAGCCCTGCCGCAAATCGCCAGAGTCCTTGGGGCCTATGAAGAGGCCCAAGGACAATGGGCCAGGTCGGCTGCCGACACGCGGGAGGTCCTTGGGGTGTTGAGGTCCATGGACGCCCATATGGGCCAATTCGTGACCCGTATGGACCAACTTGTGGACCTCATGGGTAGGCTGGTGGTGGTGGTGAGGGCCCAAGCAAGGCCAGCCACACCACCTCCGCCACCACGTGCTGTGGCGCAGGGTCGTGCAACATCTAGTTCCCCTGCGTCCACAGCGAGTGAGCAGTCCTCAGCCACCACCAGCAGCCCACCAACACAACCCCCCCTTCCAAACGTGGAAGGGGCCGTCCGAAGAGGAAACAGGTGTCCAGAGAGGACTTCACACGCTCCAAACGCCAGTGAGTCAGCCAGCCACCTTGACCACCTACTGCATTGACTTGGACTACGATCCTACCCCACACTGCCATGTGAATGGCATGTGTCTGTTGGACTGTGGACATAGAACTTCATGGGTACACCTTGACCATCACGCAGCCATGACCGTCAACTCATTGTCACAGCATGCACCACTTTTGTCATCACCTTGCCCACAATCGCATGTCACCGCTGTAAATAAATACACCTTGATCACATTCTGCTGTATGTGCTCTGTGTCTATTCAACGATGTGCACCCGCCACCATGATCAGAAATGCATCTGCTGTGTGGTATGTTGATAGGCCAGGAGAGGCTGTAGTGACCTAGGGGTGAAAAACAGAACAAGAGTCCATTGAATCAGTGTGTCACACACTCATCACACAGTACTTGTCATCAACTACAAGCAATGTACACACATCTCACAGAGCAACAGGGCACAATGCCACAGCCACTGTCAGTGGCATACTACCCTAGCACTCAGTGAACAAAAGGCCTCGGTCACAATGCACACATACACCTGCACAACTACAGCTACATCAGCCATCGTACATGGTCACTCACCGTCAAGTGAAGTAGCAGCGATGAGCTGCTGACGCACATTCACAGCTTCCTCCTCTCCACTGTCCTCGTCACTGGACCTGTCCTGGTCTGCAGGCGGGGGCCCTGGCTGATCACTGTCATCCACTATCAGGGGGATCTGCCTGCGAATAGCGAGATTGTGCAGCATGCAGCATGCCACAACTATCTGGCACACCTTCTGTGGGGAGTACGCCAGTGCACCCCCGGTGCGGTCCAGGCATCGGAATCTCGACTTGAGGAGTCCAAAAGTCCGCTCCACCACACGTCTGGCCCTCCCATGTGCCTCATTGTAGCGGACATCAGCTGGTGTCCGAGGATGACGTAATGGGCTCAGCAGCCAAGGCCCATTCGGGTAAGCAGAGTCACCTGGGTGTGAGGGAGACGAAGAATCGTTGCAATTCCAACTGGACACAAGACCTCATCGCACACCCAGCACGCTACACGAGTCCACATACTCACCAACAATCCATGCACGGTCCGGTTGCAGATTGGTCATCAGACGTGGTAGGATGCTGTTGCACATGATGTGCGAGTCATGGGCCGATCCTGGAAACTTCGCACACACGTGTGTTATGACCATGTCCGCAAGGCACACCACTTGCACATTCAGGGAGTGGAAGTGCTTCCTATTCCTATAGATGTGCTCCGTGACCTGTGGTGCTACAAGGCCAACATGGGTGCAATCAATTGCACCAACAACGTGGGGGATCCGTCCAAGGGCATAGAAAGCACCCTTCACTGCCGCAAATTCACGTGCACTGGGGAATTGGATGTACCAGTGCATCATCATGGCTGAGAGGACATCCCGTAGCACCATGCTGAACATGGGCTGGGACATTCCACCTCCACTGCCCACTGTGTGTTGGAATGATCCAGTGGCGAAGAAATGCAGTGCAGCCATCACCTTAGCCGTGGGGGTGAATGCAGTTGGATACACCCTGCGAGGACGGAGGTGGGGTTCCAACAAGGCACATAGGTGATGCAGGGTGGGTCGGTCCAGACGGAATTTCCGGATTACCTCCACATCCTCCATGTCTGACCGCAATTGGTAGGGGCGATGTATGTTTGGTCTCCTCCTAGGAAAGATGGAAGTGGACACATGTCAATGCAGCACAACACATGGCATGTTCACATACACAAAATACAGTCAAAGCAATTGAATCACAGAACAGCTGACAAGTAGGGACAGCACAGCCACAATACACTTACACAGGTCCCCTTACCAATAGCAATGAGCAGTGACACAAACCATTGCTATGAGCATGCACATGGGTATTTAGGCCTTAAAAACTTGTAAGGCATGATGATGATATCAGACTGCATATTTGGGAAGCGGCAACACCACGGCAATATAACTAGCTGCTGTGCCTGACACAGCTTCCGAGGCTGGGTGAGTATGGCACACACCAACAACGCTATGGACACAGGCTGAGCGGCAAAAACAAGTGGGTCCTGTTGCACGAGGGGATATGAGACAGTCATTGATGTCCCTACTTCACCCTATGTACAGCACTGTACGGATCACACCTCCAAAACACATTGACAGGTGTACACATTGACAGCTCCATGACAACACAGCTGTGTGATTGCAAATACACATCACAAGTGCACGTGCCAAGTGGGAGATGTACATAGTGAAAGATGGCATGTGTGTGCATATGCATATCCCATGCTCCCATGCCAATGTGTACATGATGTGCCAACAGACATGTGGAGGCTGAGCACTGGCCGTCGCTGCCCATGCACACAGCATGTTGTGGCCCTGTCCAGTGTGGACCTGCTCCCACACACAAGTCATGGCCACACCTGCAGATGCATTGCGCACATCATACTGTGTAGTGCACATGGCATCAGCGGACTGAACCCGCCATGGGCCATGCCCTTACGGCCAACTCCAATGGCCCTCGCGGTTGCACCCTGCGTGTCCCGCTATGGAGGTAAGCGTCCCGGGCCAGCTGGAAGCAGGCCATCGTCTGCAATTGAAGCTGGCAGACATGGTACACAAATTGCAGCAGCTTGGACCCACTGAAACCGCCCCAGGGGGCTATATGAGTGTGGGAGTGAGACCGGCATTACCACAGCTACCAGGGACTGCAGCCTGGCATCCCTCAACAACACCTGCTGCTGCCACCTGTCCACCTTAACGTCGATGACGCTGAAGATATGTCCAGGTCCACTCACCAGCGAGGAGCTGGAGATCCTGGTTTCCGAGCTCCACGCACACTGCACATGGCTATTCCTTGCAAAAGTTGTGTGTGAAAGACAACTACAGTGTGTGTGGGAGTGCATGTGGGGGACACACATGTCGTTGATCCGCAGCACTATGAGTCAGAGCCTGTGGGGTTCCAACATGCACTGCTCACCATGCTTACTGCAGGTGGCAGGGGTATGTGAGCTCTCGGACGCTTTGCCATGTATGTCCCTCCCGAGTGGTGGTACATGGCAACTTCATGTCAGACATCCAGTGACACAGCCAATTGGCAATGCAGGTCTCAGAGCACTTGTTGCTCATGAGAATGGCAGGTTGGGGCCATGCTGCCCTTCTCAGTCCCAGCAGGCCTGGGCTGCACATTGACTGCACAATGCCAGTAGGTGACAACACAGACTGCCAAGTGGGTTACATGTGTCTTCTGTTCAGGACCCTCCGGAAAAGCGCTAACTCTGCACTGTCGATTGGACACACCATGCCTCGTGATAGGGATGTGTGTGAGAGATAGTGGCACTGAATGTGACCTCCATTGCGGGGTGGGCCATGCACAGGGCGAGTACGTTGATGGTTGCGCAGTGTTGGTCACAGTGGGTACACCCACACAGATGTGTTGCCTTGTGATCTTTTTGTAGGTCCACCTGACAATGGACAGTAGATGTGGGCAGACTACACATTGCTCGATGTGCTGTCAACCTGCATGTGAATGGGTTGGACAGGTACTGTGTACACACTCCCAGCAGCATGCATTCACGTTGTGGTGTACACATGCTGTTAGGCCATGTCCGATTACTACCTGGCTCTGTTGCACGTCTCGGAGTATTTGGGATGGGTCAGCAGCATGCCACTGTGATTGGTGGATGTGGGTGATGTTGAGAAGTGCATTAGTGACATTCCAAGCCTCCTGTGCACCATCCCTGCAGTTGGAATTCCTCCAGCCCAAGGACTTGTGATGAGCCATTGCTACCAAGTTGATGCCTTTGTGTGTGTGTGTGTGTGTGTGTGTGACCGCCAGTGCAGCCAATTCCACAAAGGGTGTGACGGCATCTGCCGGATGGGCCACTACGTGGAGTTGACGAATCGGGGGATGCCCCCTCCTATTGTCAGGTTAGCAGGGCGCTGCATTTCACCAGTAATGGTCTGCATCTTGACAGTCCCACGGCCTGTGCCGGATGCACGTTTGTTGGGGCATCAGCAGCAAGCAAGTTTACAGTCTTGTGGGATGGTGTCTTTTGCTGTGAGAGGCAGCATGTGTCCACAGCCTACCCATGATCTGGGTAATGTGATGTTTGTTTTGTGATGCAGTGTGTTGTAACTGTGGTCTGTGCTGTATGCATCTGAAATGCATATGCTAGTCCTGAGGCTTAAGATGCAATTGGGGCACTCTGCATTCCCAATGCACTCTGAGTCGTAGCCCTCAGGTACAACCTGTAGTAGGCTGGAGTAGGCTATTCACATGTATGTTAGGGGCACTGTGCCTACTCTGATTTCGTTCGGACATGTGTGCGATGCCTCACCTCATGTCTCTGGTACTTACACGTCCGGCACACCGTGCAACAACAGTTGTGCTCGTGTGAACGACAGGTGGATGGCATGGGCTCATGGACATTGTGGGCTGTCATGTTGCAGTCTGTGTGTAGTTTCCCATTCTGCTCCATGCAGGTATGTGTTTGGCCTAATTTCATAGTGGTCATCCTTGCCACCATCAGGATAGTGGTTGTGCACAACGCGAGTTGGGGCTATGGTCGCAGGGTGACACAGGCCGGGTGTAGTGCGATGTGCATGACATTCGTGGCACTAATTAGCGGATTCCTTTCCTGTACGCCAGCCATTGGGTGTTGATTGTGGTGGCTGTATACAATTGCACAGGTATCGTGCAACATGTGGATTTGGGTATGTTCTGTGCTGCTTCCCTTGAACATGTCTGTGTCATTGATGCCAGATGAGTGGTACCACCTCGCTCACTCATGTGGCATCTCCCCTGGGTGCTGAGGGACAGGGGATGCTCAACAGTGGGGTGGCTTCGGATGTAGCAGCTGCACAGCTGCTGAGTGAGACAGTTGTGACCTGCGCCTTGGAGGGGCTAGATGTGTGCTGGATGAATCACAGGCCCAGTGGGCTATTTCGGCGTCATCTGAGGACAGAGGTGATGCATCCATGTTGGATGACATGGGGGACGTGGACTCTGGGTCTTCTTCAGCCACGCGGAGGCCAATGCCCGCCCTCCCATCCACTTCCACTGGTGCAACACGTGTCGGCAGAGGGATGAAGGATAGGGCGTCCTTCACACCAGGCACAGCTGCCCCTGCACATGTGACCCCTGCTGCCCTCAGTGCTGGGTCTGTTGAGCAGATGCGCCATCTGTGCGTGGGGCAGACAGCTCTCCTCACTTACGTCATTGCCCATGACATCACTTTGCCGCAGGTGACATGGATCATGGAGGGCCCACATGTACGCGTGGGTGGACTACACCAGACTGTGCAATGGTTGTCACCCCCAGTGAAGGTGTGCCTTCAACTGCGCCAATCTCAGTGTGACATTCCTGACCCTTTCTCCACCCCCCTGGGGAGTGGCACATCTGACGGCAGCAGTGCACGAGTCCTAAATTGGAGGAGTGGGGGGACGCTGACGTCCCGACCGGATGTGACATGTTGGAAGGTGGATTGCACCGTCAGACTTATGGCCTCCCCTCACTCACCCCAATATGCGTTTGCATCTGAGAAGCCAGTGCGTGCACAGGCAGCTCCGAGTTCGCACCAGAGAGGCCAAAGAGTGTATGTGTGGGTCCATTTGAACAAGTTGTCTGTCTCGCGGTATAATCAGTGGCGGGACGCCGTCCACCTGCGTGGTACCCCGACTCGAGACCTGGACAACATTGACAATGCATGACAGGCTCCGCAGTCCGGATACACCACCTGCAACACACAGAGGCTGTAGCTGCCCTAGCGGCCCAGGCCGCGTCCAACTGGAGCTAATAGACCCACACATTCACTCTTTGGCCTCTCTGGGGCGAGCTTGGAGCTGCTTGTGCACGCGGTGGCTTATCTGTTGCAATGGCATGTAACGTGTGGGGGAATATAGGCAATGAGTCAGATGGTGCGAGCCACCTTCCGTGACGTCACTCCCGCTCGTGATGTGTGCGTCCCCCCTACTTATATTTGACTTGTGCCATGCTGCACAATGAGGATGTGTTGCCTGCGTGATGTGACCAGGAGGAGCGTGCCATGACCTCTCACCCACCATGCTCCACTGCCATCCCGTGCCCTGGATAGCCTGTGCAGGTGGACAATGTTGGGGGTACACCTGGTCGACAGGGGATGTGAGTGCCTTGGCAAGGGCCTGGCGGACGCACAGCAGTATCCAGCATGTCCCCAGAGGGTGGGCTGACGTCTACACCTGATGCAGCATTTTTCGTGTGGCCGCCTGTTGTGCACACACGAGTTCACATTCATCCCCAGACAGGTGGTCTTTACAAATGCCCAAGACAGTTGTAATCTAGTGCTCCCGAATCCGCCCAACACAGTGTGTTTCAACATTGCATGTGCGCACCTACCCATCACAACCACCCACCTGGGCCAAGCGGAACTCCCGCTTCACATGACACATGTGTGTCTTCCACAGTTGTGCTACTCTCTCCGGGCCGGACCTGAAACTGTCCCGTAGCGCGCACACACCACCGAGTCGTACTGGCATCCTGTTAGATTGGTAGGCACACTCACACATCTCCTTCTGACACATTGGTGGCTGTGATGGATATTGTGACTGCCATGCCAGTGTTGGCTGGCCATGGCAGGGCACACTCACACACATTGCATCCACAGCACTTCGTGTCACTACTCGGCACATCGAACTGGGTACTGTCCCTGGGGTTGATGAGTAATGCCGCCTGTCGATGTAATCTGTGACTGGATGCTGTTGTTCCTGTAGTCGGTTGTATCTGTGTAGTTGATGATTGCAGTTGTTGCAGTGTGTGCTTGGTTAAGTGGGGCACATGCCGTGTATGTGACCTCGGCAATTGCAATGTCTGGTCTCACATTCCAATGTGTTGTACACGTGGCAGGGACTTCACTTCTTTCAGACTCTGCTACTTGTGTGTGTGATGAATCTGCTTTTCTGTGCAACGGATTGACTGCATGTATTTGGTAGTATTTCTGGGTAAATGTATCCGTGTCATGTTTGCGTGCATGCAATGCACAGGGTGTGAGTCTAGCCACAGGAGGACAGGCAGCATGCGCTGAGTATGCAGGCATGTGTGAGCTTACTTGCTGTGTGGCCAGCAGTGTAGGTGTATGTTAGTCTTGTGATGTACATTGTGCCTGGGCACATGGCTTACTTTCAATGTGTGCATTTGGGAGGTGGTGGTGTGTGGTGAGTGGTGTGACTTTGGGGTAGCGTTGGTGTGTGTGTGTGTTGTGGCCATGTCGACTACACACATATGTTGCCCATGGTGGATGTTTGTAACCGTGTTGAGGTCTTTGAATGTGATGACGTGTGTGTTGTATGTTGCACAGTATGCAGTGTGTGGGTGTGTCCTTGCAGTTCAGGATGACTCCTACTTGTTATGTTTCTGACGTTGTGTGTGTGCAGGGTGTGTGACTGTCAAGATTGTGCCTTGTTCAATTGTGCATGTCAGAATTTCTGCAGTTCTTACTCACTGTGCAGTGCTGCCCACCCACACTGATGTCGTGTGTGTGTCTTGTCAGGCATTGCTGTAGCATGCTTTTGCGTGGCTCCTACTTTTGCTTGCTGAGTGTGAGGTCAGACTGTGTGGGAAATTGTAGACATGTGTAGGACTGTGCTTTGTAGTGACCAGGCCGTCAGTGTTAATGTGATGATCTTTTGGGCCACTTCAGTGTCTGATAAATCCTGCTCCACGAGCTGTGGTATTTCACTGTGGCCACTGTTGCGGCTACTCATATGCGTTGACATCCATCGACAGTGGACTACATGGTCATCTCACGACTTTCGTGTACTTCACACACTCTCATCCTCTCTCATTGGTACTTGTGTTGGTGAAATGATTCAGCAGAGTCACATATTTGCTTCAAGCCATGTATTTGGACTTACGTCCTCTGTGATGCAGTATAGTGGACACTACTGGCAGCGAAATGCATGTGGAGGATATACTTAGCATGATTACACATACAAAAGGGGGTAGGGGTAGATGTGATTAGTTGTTGACTGTGGGATGAGGGCTTCAGAGTTACAACTGCCTTGCCAATGTACATTTGCTAATTACTGAGGAGCTGTAAACTTTGACACAGACAGTATTCATTTTGCCTACTAGACAGCTTGACATCATGGGCACAGTACATCTCAGTTCCATGGTACAGGTTTACTGCAATAGTTACTCCGACACACCTGCGTGAGAGGTGACATCAGAGCATGAGCCTACGTGCATGCAGCAGCGTGTCACTAGTTGTTGCAATGTGGTGGCTACTGAACATGACACATTCACTGGGGTCATGTTGTTGGGGGGATGCATTTGTTGTCCATGCAAAAGTCCAGGCACAGAAGTACAGACAAAGGTGAGGTGACAGTTCTCACATACTACAGCAGACAGATTAGTGTGCACTGACCGGTGCATATGTTCATGTGCGCAGGATACATATTATAGCATAGTTGTCCGTGCAGTATTGTCCATGTGGTTGCTATGCACAAATCCCATACCTCTGCCTCCCCCTGTTCATGCAGAGATACTGGATGTGGTGAGGAACAGAGTGCATGTCCCGAAAATGTCTGATGTCATGGCAGTGGAGTTGATGGTGTGGTGTTTGTTGCAGGTTGTATGGTATAGTTGTTGTACAGCTAACTGCCCAGTCCGTGCGAAAGCCAAGCATGGGTACGGTGTTGAACATCATTGTTCAATTGGGGGTATTGCGTCGGGGCCCGATGAATTGACAGGTTGTCAGGTATGCGATACCTTCCAGCAGGGCTTCCATGGCATTGGTGGTAAACATGGATGCCATCCAATGAAGCGGATGGTGGCTGGCAATGTGTTCATCGTAAGTTGTCCCTTGTAGGAGCCTGATGGGACATGTTGGATGACATTCGATGAAACTGTGATCCAGAATACGTTGTGTGGAGGCACACTGGTCCCATTGCAGTGTGTCCCCGATTGCAGCCACATACGCCATGCCCCCATAGACTGAACAGGTCCTGTCGTGGGCGTCCAGGGGGGCGAACAGTTGTACCAGGTCCGCCTTTGGACATGCCGGGTTGGAGAGACATAAATCCACAGGACAGTGGAACGGACACCTCCGACAGTAGAAGACGGGGATGACGCAGCTGAAAATTGCGATGCGGTAAGTTACTCAGTAACTTACGTTCAGCATGGCCAGATTTTCACAGCCCACTATCTGTAGCAGGCTCTCTGTACAGCTGCATTTGTCCGGCGTAGTTGGGAAGCTGTGGTGCAACAGCCATTTTGCTACAGGGCGATGTGATGGCGTGTTCCGGCTGGCTGTGCAGTCAGCAGAGTGCAACCTCCGGTGCTGTGAATTCTGGCATGGTTGTACAGAAGCAGGACTTGGGTTATAGCTTGTGCGGAGGCCACAGGCCCTCATCCCACATGCTTCAATGAATGGTCAAGGTCAGTGGTGTCTGACTCCTTCCAGATTACTTGCATGTGAACCACATGGAGGAGTGGTATTTCTTTTTTGTGTTCTGAACTTTCATTCATGTTGTGCGCTATCTGCCCAGTGGACGGTTTCCTCGGCATGCCTCTGTTTGGCTTTTTGTTGGGACAATGACTGTATTCTCCTGCTTGAATTGTTGAAATGTGGTTTCAGAGTGGGAATGGAAGGCCATTCAGTGCTATCTGCTCTCCCGTGTGTGGGCGGCACGCTGCGTTTCCACTATACGTTGGGCCTTGTGTGTGTGTGTTGGAATTGGAAACACCTGTTGTCAGGCACCCGGGTTTTTTAATGTTACGTATTGCATGTATTGGTATTGGGTGCAGGATGGTATTAGTATTTTTGTATGGTACTGGCGTGCCTTTTGCCGACGGGGTCCATATTCTGCGGTGTGATGTAGCAGCCGCTGTGTGCTTCGCCATGTTTTGCACACAGGGGTGTGTCCTAATTTGGCGTGACATCACTCCCCTGTTCGGGACAGTTGTGTGACATCAGGTTGGCAACTGTGAGTTGCCGGTTGGGGACATGACTGATGCAGGAATGCCACGTGACATGTGCGTTCAGGGTGGGGCTGGTGTGTGGGGTGTGTAGTTGTGACCCTGTGTTTGTGTGCGGCCCATGGATGGCGCTGTCGTTGGCCTCTGCGTTGTGCGCATGTGTTGCTGCGTCATCGCCGCTGCGGTGCCGTGACTGGGACGTTAGTTCCTGGTCCCGGGTAGTGTGTGCCCGGTTGTTGCGAGTTGTTTCATTTTGCCCGGTGGGACATTTGTGGGTGCAGTGGTGGATGTGTCCTGTCCACACAGGGGTGTCTGGGGGCCCTTGTGCAGTTTTTCCGCCCTTGCATTGTGTGCAGTGTTTGCGTGCCCTTGTTGTGTGTCTACCTACCTGCGTCGCCGCTGCGCTTTGACTCCTAGGTGCTGCATCAGGTAGAGCATGGGGATAGCCTGGAGTGCTGGATTCATGCTCTGGGTGGGCCGCCTTTTTGGTCTCCGTACTCAGTGGTCGAGTTTCCGCCTTGGTATCTCGTGCGGTGTCTCTTGGCCGGGGGAGCTGTTTGGTTGCGGCATCGTAATTTGTACGACGGGCGGTACGTGATTTCGTCGGACAGTGTGTCTCCATTGGCTCGCGCCGCTACGTGAACGGGCGCACTTTGATGGCGGAGGGCGTCGCTGGCTTACGGGCGGTGTTTGGCTGACTTTTCACATCCTAATTTGGCGGGCGTGTGGGCCGCTGCGGGCGGACGGTAACTGGTGGTTTTTGCCTCCGACAGCACGGCGGTAGAGCTTCCGCCCGCCATCCTAATGGACCCCGTGGTATTTTAGATGGGTTAGTTTGATGTAGTAAATTCTCGGGCAGCAAAACGCGTGTGGTGTCTGGTAGTCAGGTAACTACTGTTTTTAAAATGGTGGACGGCTCCTTTTATACGTTTTGTGGTGTTGAACGTTTTTTTAAATGAAAATATGTTTTGTGTATAGCTTTTCGTCATGTTTTTAATGCGTGTAAAACTGTAAATTCTTTTTTTTGTTATGTTAATGTTCGTTACTTTTTTAATGTATGTTATGACCGCCATTTTGGCGACCTGCGGGTCAAGGTGATTTCATTGAAAGAGTTGTCAGACTTTCGTTTTTGTGCATTTTAAAATGGTGGGTTATTTGTTTAGATTCGGATTAGTTTTGTGTTATTGGGCTTTAAATATGTTTAATATTTAACATAATTAATGTTAGATAGTTAGGTAAAATGAAGTGTATTAATATTCGTTTTTTGGGCTTGGGGTTATTGAGAAAATTGAGTGAAAAATTAGAAAAGATGTGTATTTAATTAAATTATCCGTATTAACATTATTTTGTATATTAATTGTTTTTTTTAATATTTTATAATTGTGTTTTGATTATATTTGAGTTATGTAGTATAGAATTATATTAATAAAAAATATTTAGAATATATTGATCTTTTTTAAACATTACTCGAGCATTAATTTTAGTACCCGAGTATTAATTTTAATACTCGGGTATTACTTGTAAATGCCCACGTTTTAATACACTACCCCACCCAAAACCCGTATTTTCCCTGCATCCCGTCCCAGGGGTTTATTATACATATTTTAAAAAAATGCATTGTAATAGTATGCGTTGTGCTAGTATGCGTTGTAGTGGATCATTTAATGTATTAATATACTTTTGCGTTGTAATGGTATGCGTTGTTAAAACATGCGATGTAATGGTACTTGCGTTGTAAAAACTGCGTTGTAAATGCATGGGTTGTAATTGTTTGCGTTGTAACGTCATATATTCATGCACACACATTACAATATTCTACACACTAGAGGCTTATAACTATACACTTCAAACTCATATTTTTCTTGTGTATTTCTAGAACAACCATCTCTAAACCTAGTTTCCGTTTTTGCGGTGACTCCAGATATCGCAATTAAATCGGTAATCGCAATTCCCGCGGATACGTCGTGAAAGCGGAAAGCAAAAGCAGGATTTTAATAGCCAACACCACATTCAAAAAATGATAACTAATTAATTCTAACCATCACAGTAGATAACTCACTATCTAAATAACTTTATAAAAACATTTATCAGAATCTCAAAATAATGTGTATTAATAATTCACTGATTTAAAAAAAAATATATTTTCACCAATATTCTTGACGACGTTGATAGTCACAATGTCTCCAAGATAGTACATGGGGTGGCCACGCTGGCGGTCAGGACGTTGTCGCAAATATCATGCGTGAATAATAAAAACTATTTTGGACACAACTTGTGTCACTAACACCTCCATTTCTCAACCATGGGGTCAGAGTATCTCTACCCTGACCCCTTATGTGGGCTTTCACACAGATTTTCATCCCCGGGAACCATTCTAGATAGATAAAATGGCAGCCACAACTTTCTATTCAGGTTACGACCAGCCAATCAGAGCATTCCCGGTGGCACGTGCATTCTTGATTCATCGTGAAACCTTCACGAAATATCTGCGGCCAGAGATATCACTATAATTTTGAACTTAAATTTCTCAAACTACTGAATGGATTTACACCAAATAAACAAAAGGCACTTCCTTGAACCGACATCCACCTCCCTGCAAATTTGGTGTAAGTCCGTTCAGCGGCTCGGGCTGTAGAGGTGGCTAAAGGTTCCTATGGGAATTAACATTACAAATGCAACCTTATTTTGCGCCCCAAATTCTTGGTCCCCACTCCACGGATCACCCCCAAACTTTCCTAATCAATAGTACCCATCGTGACACTTTTTTGGCAAAATTTCATGCAGATTGGTCAAACGACGCCAAAGTTATAGCCAAGTCAAAAAATGCTTTTCCTATGGAAACTAGGTCCTAACTATAACTACCTACTGCAGACCGCCAGTAGGTAATATATAAATTTTGGATTTCGGGAGTTCGAACGATATATACACAAAATCACTTGGAGCGCTCAATTAAAGAATCATCGCCCTTAACTTTTTCAAGTGGCAACAGAAACTATCACAATGATAAGTGTTTACCTCAAGCTGGTAATCCTGGGTTACCCCCCTCTCAGCTTCCAAGGAGACTTTGTGGCAAAGACTACCCAATGCCACTACAGAAGCTTCTACCTACTTCCCCTTCCCAATCCATCTATATGACCCAGGTCGCTAAACTGAAGCCAGACTCCTATGAGGACACTGAAGCCATGATCAACAAAGTAACCCATTAGCTGACTGCTGAGCGGAAATGTCTCTCCGTGGTAAGGTCTGACATTGTGTATGCCAAAAGGTACCCATCTAATCAAACAGCGTATGATTATGTACAAATTGTCCCAAAATCAGTGTACCTGGCTGAAAATCTCATTAACTGTGAACTGTGTACTTGCCACCTTGAGGGTGTCAAACCACTGAGAATAAGATCGAAGGCATTTCCACCGCCCGCTGAGACCCCAAGACAGCCTGTAGCTGGTCAAATGAGTTTAGGAGAAATTAACTGACTAATGTGTAACCCTATAACGAACTCTCACAAGGTTTACAATTGTGCATCTGGCAAACTATCTGTTGTTAACTCTAAAGCGTTGGTAATTGCTCATGTACTAGGGGTAATGAAGGGTTTAGCCCAACTGTGACCGAGTTAAATAATGTATTTGTTAACCATGATATAGATGACACTTATGAGCTCAGGGATAGTGTTAGGACAGCGAGAGTTAATACACTTAACCCAATAGGGAGCTGCAACAGTACCAATGGGTTCAGGAATAGTGCCAAGGCAGCTAGAGCTAATAATCCAACAGGGAGCTGTGTCATAAACCCGTGTTAGATGAAAGGCTCAGATGCGTTACCAAGGGTTTCATGGGGAAGTAGACATAGTGGGTTAAATGCCTCCTTACCTAGCATTAGACTACTATCATGGAATGTAGCCGGTTTGGGGTCTAAGTCGATCGATTCAGAGTGGTTGACAGATATATCAGAACATGACATCTGTTTATTTTAAGAAACCTGGGTAACAGAGAAGGTATTTATAGATAGGTACACTTCACTTAGTGTAGATGCAAAACCAGCCGAGCAATTCGGGGAGCCATAGGTGGTCTTATGATTTTAATTAGGATTGGTTGTATTAGCACACTCACACCAATCACCATTGCCAGCCCTGATCTAATGGGGACCACTGTGACCTTCTCCACACCAAAGACAAAACTCGTAGCATGGGATTTTAATACCTCCTCTGAACACTGTCTATTTAAATGAGATCACAAGAGTGGAAGACGAAACATGGGGTATCCCTCCCCTACTAGGACATCCTAAGAAAATTGTTTCTAATCTTGCACTACATTTACCATCCTTAACAATTGGTAGGAGCCTCAGAGCATGTAATGGGCATACTGCTTCTGACCCTAACAGAGCAGCAACGTTTAAAAGAGGTGATTGCACCAGTGTTATTGCTTACGCCCTTGTTGATCTGAGATTATGGCCACTCTTGGCTGCTATGACAGTGGTAATGCAATTAGATAGCGACCACAACTCCCTAGAAGTGACTCAGATGGGTGATTCTCTGAGACAAGAAAATAATCTTTGCACAACTATAGTACCAGTTCCCGTTATAACAAATAACCGTTGTTATGTCTCATGGCCGAATGTAATGTTAAATCAAAAATTACATATGCAGATCTACCGACTTGTTGTAATTTACTTGGAGGAATATGTGGGGCTTAGTGAGAATGAAATCCCTATCTTAAATATACATACTGGCTTGTTTGATGACCTGAGAAGGGTTTTTTACAAGGATACTCCTATTGTGAAAATTAACCCCGCTAAGGAAGAAAAATGGTTCGATCAAGCTTGCAAGATAGCAAAGGCAGAGCTAAGAAAAGCTTTAATTGAGGGCAATCGCGCTAGTCAAGCAAGCACCAACTGTAAGTTAGCTCTGATAAAGGCAAAGAGGAGTTGGGACGACAAATTATGGCAGGAAAATCTGGATGCCAGTAAAATTAATGACAACAGATTATTCTGGTGCCTTATGGCTCAAACGAAGCCAGATAAGTCCAAGTACATCTTACCTGGTAAATGAGTGACACATTTTTCTACTCTTTATGCTACAGGGGATTTGTGCGACTTAAGTAGTAGTAGTATCGATAATTCTGATGCCTTTATAACCTTCGATCCCACTGCCCCGGTTGTCTTTAGTCTTGACGACACAAACAGAGCGATTGAATCCCTAAAATCTGCTAAAGCTCCTGGCCTGGGCAAAATCCCCGGAGACTTAAGCAAATCTGAACCCCTGATCTGGTCTGCATACCTAAATGTATTGTCTAACGCAATAGCAGTCGGGGGCACTGTACTGGCTTCATGGCTTGGGGCTGAAATTGTAACAATTTATAAAAAGGGCGAAGCAAGTGAACCATCAAACTACAGGCCTATAAGCCTTATTGATAATGTCCAATTTTTTTCTGCAAAACTGATTTTGGAGAGACTCCTTGATTTGGTGAATATAAATGAAATCTTGTCCCCCTTTCAGGCTGATTTCAGAGCGAAGATCAGTACAATGGACCAGATTTTTAGGTTTGCTATTTTATTTTGGAAATATGTTTTTTTACAAAACCAAAAACTTTGTGGCTTTTATTGACCTTACAGCAGTGTTCGATCTTATCCCACGTCAAAAACTATGGCAAGTTCTGTCAAAAATGGGGGCTCCTGGTAATCTAATATATTTTAATAAATAAATTACATATGAATAATTATGCTCAAGTCCTCTGAGGTCCTAATGGAGAATAAACAGATTGTATCCCTATTAAGAGAGGAGTTTGCCAGGGCTGCGTTCTGGCACCTTCTTTGTTCTCTTTATACATTAATAATGTTGTAGAAATTCTAGAGCAATGTAGAAATGATTCACCTGATAATGGAGAAAGTGTGTATGTTTCAATGCAAACCCCAGCTGGAAAATGTGTATAAATGTACTTATTAAGAAACCCATACAGGCCTAGCCTTGCTACAATAGCAGAGTGAAAAGTAGTACCAATAGGGTTAACATTTGAAGGGAGAAAATAAATGCATGTTTTTGTAGACTAGAGAAATACATTTAGGCAGCCACCATAGCTGAGAAGGCCACAGGCCTGCTTTGTAGGGAACACGTGTTTAATAAAATATGTTGATAAGAATAGAATAGACGTGCAAGGCAGCCAAGATGTTAGGCTTCATAGAACCCCAGATATGTAGGAGTGGTATCTCATGCTTCAGACCCAGACAAGTCAAGGACACCAAGCTAGTTTCAGACCCCAGGTGCAGACTTTTATAATCACGTGATTAGCTATTTTTGTAGAATAGTATTGCCTTTTTTAACAAAGACTTCTGCTGGAAGTTTCCATCAATAATTATTATGCATGTGACGTATTTACCTTTGAACTGAAACAGTATACATTTCACTGTGTGCTCATGTGCCACAGGAAGCTTTAGGTCACAGCTGAACAGTGATTTATATTCTTCCACCTCGATCGAGGAAATAAACTCTGTTCTTTGCTGCTAAAATTAAAGTTGTGTTTTTTTTCCTTTCATCCAGAGAACACACCGGTCTTGAACGCTAGGAAAATACCAATTCTCCTCTTTGCTGATGATTTCCTCCTGATCTCAAAAACACCAATGGGACTCCAAAAGTTAATTGATAAGTTCCTAAGCTTTTGTAATTCTATAGGTCTAGAATTGAATGCAAGTAAAACTAAGTGCATGGTGTTCGAGAAATCTAAAAAGAAAAGTAGTACTGTATGTGCAGGTAGAGAGGTTCTTGAAAGAGTTCACAATTTTGATTACCTGGGTGTTAGACTCATGGATAACTACTGGTGGACAAGTCAAATGAGTAAAAGCACACTAACGATAGAACACAGATCTAATGCCTTTATAAGGTATTATAACCAAACAACGTCATGAGTAATTTCACCCGCCCTGGAAATCTATTGAGCTAGAGCCCAGTGCGCGGCGATGTATGAGGCTGAGATCTGGGGTTACGCTGACTTAGTCGTTGACAATTACGGAAAATAACTTCATTAGGAAATTGCTTGCCCTGCCATCTAGCTCACCTCTTACCCCCATGTACTTCGATTTGGGTCTGAAAAGAGTTTCCGATCTGACCATTTTAAAAACCATAGTTTATTGGGTTCGACTCTGGACCACACCAGAACTCGGAGCTTACAGAGACTCACTCACTGATTGATTTATTAAAACTGCCAGGAGCTAGGAATATCCCATCGGTTAAATTTGTTTCAGGTTGGTTGGGCAAACTCGGCATGCAGAGCTATTGGGAAAATCCAACTGTTATTTGTAAAATTGACCTCAAGGTGTTAAAAGCTCGGTATTGGGCCTACATAAATGAGAGATACATACATAATAGCCCAAGTGGGTCTCTGACTACCCTGTTTCTAGATTTTAAGTTTTCCCCAGTATTCGAGAAGTTTTTAGATTTAATATCCCCTCCTTTAACTAGGAGCCTGTACATCCGTTTTAGACATGGTTCTCTCCCTTTACGATCCTTCACATGCAAATGGTTTTCAAATCAAGATCTTACAATCTGTCCTGCATGCGGTTTAAACGACGAAAATGAGATACACATAATGTTCTTTTGTCCAGAGTATTTCAATCCACGTCGTAAATGGATTCTGCACATTTGCCGTGACATGGGAAAAAATAGTCATCTGGCAGTTTTTAGAATCCTAAAATGTGATACATCGACAAAAATAGTATTTGCAGTCAGCAAATTTCTATAAGCTGTTAGGTTCAGGAGAACAAAAATTTTAAAATTAGTTGTATAAAGATGTGCTAATACTGTGTTAATTGAATATGCTTATGCCTTTTTAATTAGATTGCTCTTAGCACACCAGTATTTTTTGCACTATGCACGGTCACCTTATGCTTTATCATATTTTTTTAGTGTTTTTAATGAGTATGTCGCCCCACGATATGATTGTGGTGGATTGTAGATGACAAATTTTTAGAACGCTGCTCAGGTCATGGAAACAATTTTTAAATGTCATATTGCCTTTATGAAATATGTATTTTGATAATCTAGTTTTATATTAGATCTGGTTGTACTAGGCATGGACACTTTATGGACCTATCACTCTGCTGGATACCGCTCTTGGAGGTATATTGTTTACGAAATTGTATGAGGTGGTTATGATGTTCTCCACTTTCTTTTAAAGAAAAGATGATGAACTAGAAATGTTTTATTGCAGAAATTTGAGATGATCACAGTTATTTTTTAAATATATTTTTTAAATGTGTTTGATCGTATTATGTATGGTGTGGTTGTACTATAGTATTTTGGTTTGTGTCACTTTGATGGTTATTTATAAACGAATAACGTTTCTTTACTTCTAATATATATATATATATATATATATATATATATATATATATATATATATATATATTTTTCAACAACAGCTTACACGGCACTCTCCTTGGTACAAAATATATCTTTATTGAGACCTCCTTCTCCGCCACCTACGCGTTTCGAACACAAAGTTCTTGTTCACGGTAGTATACGAAGTCCTACTTCAATTTCCAACCTTTTATACATGGTCTCCACGTAGCCCATAATGAGGCATTGTGGGACAGGTAGTTTTACATATATTACAATTACTTTTTTTATATTTATTTCTTTTACCCAAAAATGTTGCAAGAAAAAGTGTTATTTGTATAAGCCATTATTACGCATTCACATCTTATACATAGGATTTACCCAATGTGTGCTATGCTATCAAGTGTTCATTACATTTGACTTATGAAGATTGTCCATTTTTACAGAACAACTCATCCATTTCAAGGAAATCATGACTTGGTGTCCCATATACTTGAGGGCTAAGTGCCCCACTGTCTTACAGACACTTCAAACAGATGCTACTAAGTTAGGCTTATTGGAAAGAAACTACTTGCAACACAATAATAATCCAATACCGGCTACGTGTTCTCTTAAAATCTAAATCACATTATAATTCGAGGAAAACAAGCTAATATATGGAGAATTGATATCTCTAAAATATACTCATTGTAGGTCTGTATCTCAAAAACTGAACCAAATATTTACAAATGTATATACATTTCTTCGTCCCCATTGAGCTCAAGGGGACCTTGGTTTTCATCGAATAATCAGTTTTGATTCCATGCGTCTCAACTTGAGTACTCGATTTCCTCCTCTCTCATGTGGGGAATTGTAACCAATCCTGAATACTTCATGTCTAACCATGTCCGATTGGCATGTGTTTTCATGTGCTTGGCAAGAGCATAAGTTGCATCTTCATTTTGTACAGCTCTTATGTGTTCTAATATACGTTTTTCAAGGAGCATTTGGTGCTTCCGATGTATCTTTTCCCACAAAAACACTCTAAGAGGTATACAACATAGGTTGATTCGCAGGTGATTTTTTCTTTTATTTCAAAGATTCTGTCCCTTGGATCTTTGAGCGATTTAAGATTTTTCCCAATCTTACATGCTTTGCATGTTGTACACTTTCCAAAGCCTAGTTGTTTCGATCCTAACCATGTTTTCTTCTCACTCTCAAAATGGCTTCTTATGATTGTATCAGATATAGACGGAGCTTTCCTATATGTTATCATCGGTCGATTGCCTAAATCCTTCCCGATATCAGGATCCCTTCTAAGTACATTCCAATATTTTGTCAGGATTTTTTGAATTTTGTAGCTCTCTTTGCTGTAAGTTAGAATCAATCGTGGTTTTTCATCTTCCACGCTTGTTTCTCGTGATTTATCATTCACCAATGTTTGTGCTCTGCTTTTTTGTCTTGCTCTCTTTTCACCCTTCTGAACATCCTTATATTTATATCCTCTCTGAAGGAAACGTGAAGTTGTTTCTTCAAACGTCTTTTCCATTTCCGATGGTTCAGAGCAGTTGCGTTTCATCCTTATAAATTCCCCATAGGGATATTCTTTATAAGGGATTGGGGGTGAAAGCTTGATCCATGGAGAAGACTATTTGTGGCTGTCTTTTTCTTAATACAGTCGTCTGGATCTTATTTTCTTTTATGTAAATTTTCGTATCCAGAAACTCAATTTCTGTGGGATGGATATTATGGGTAAATTTTAAGCCCACCTCATTGTTTTTCAGAATTGCCAAATAGATTAAAAATTCCGCTTCAGTTCCTCTCCATAGTAGAAAAAGATCATCAATGAAGCGTAGCCATAGGGCTACCTTCATTGTATGGGAATCATTCTCTTCTCTCCAAGCTATAGCATACTATGGAGAGGAACTGAAGCGAATTTTTAATCTATTTGGCAATTCTGAACAACAATGAGGTGGGCTTAAAATTTACCCATAATATCCATCCCACAGAAATTGAGTTTCTGGATACGAAAATTTACATAAAAGAAAATAAGATCCAGACGACTGTATTTAGAAAAAGACAGCCACAAATAGTCTTCTCCATGGATCAAGCTTTCACCCCAATCCCTTATAAAGAATATCCCCTATGGGGAATTTATAAGGATGAAACGCAACTGCTCTGAACCATCGGAAATGGAAAAGACGTTTGAAGAAACAACTTCACGTTTCCTTCAGAGAGGATATAAATATAAGGATGTTCAGAAGGGTGAAAAGAGAGCAAGACAAAAAGCAGAGCACAAACATTGGTGAATGATAAATCACGAGAAACAAGCGTGGAAGATGAAAAACCACGATTGATTCTAACTTACAGCAAAGAGAGCTACAAAATTCAAAAATCCTGACAAAATATTGGAATGTACTTTGAAGGGATCCTGATATCGGGAAGGATTTAGGCAATGGACCGATGATAACATATAGGAAAGCTCCGTCTATATCTGATACAATCATAAGAAGCCATTTTGAGAGTGAGAAGAAAACAACATGGTTAGGAACGAAACAACTAGGCTTTGGAAAGTGTACAACATGCAAAGCATGTAAGATTGGGAAAATCTTAAATCGCTCAAAGATCCAAGGGACAGAATCTTTGAAATAAAAGAAAAATCACCTGCGAATCAACCTATGTTGTATACCTCTTAGAGTGTTTTTGTGGGAAAAGATACATCGGAAGCACCAAATGCTCCTTGAAAAACGTATATTAGAACACATAAGAGCTGTACAAAATGAAGATGCAACTTATGCTCTTGCCAAGCACATGAAAACACATGCCAATCGGACATGGTTAGACATGAAGTATTCAGGATTGGTTACAATTCCCCCACATGAGAGAGGAGGAAATCGAGTACTCAAGTTGAGACGCATGGAATCAAAACTGATTATTCGATTTAAAACCAAGGTCCCCCTTGGGCTCAATGGGGACGAAGAAATGTATATACATTTGTAAATATTTGGTTCAGTTTTTGAGATACAGACCTACAATGAGTATATTTTAGAGATATCAATTCTCCATATATTAGCTTGTTTTCCTCGAATTATAATGTGATTTAGATTTTAAGAGAACACGTAGCCGGTATTGGATTATTATTGTGTTGCAAGTAGTTTCTTTCCAATAAGCCTAACTTAGTAGCATCTGTTTGAAGTGTCTGTAAGACAGTGGGGCACTTAGCCCTCAAGTATATGGGACACCAAGTCATGATTTCCTTGAAATGGATGAGTTGTTCTGTAAAAATGGACAATCTTCATAAGTCAAATGTAATGAACACTTGATAGCATAGCACACATTGGGTAAATCCTATGTATAAGATGTGAATGCGTAATAATGGCTTATACAAATAACACTTTTTCTTGCAACATTTTTGGGTAAAATAAATATTAAAAAGTAATTGTAATATATGTAAAACTACCTGTCCCACAATGCCTCATTATGGGCTACGTGGAGACCATGTATAAAGGTTGGAAATTGAAGTAGGACTTTGTATACTACCGTGAACAAGAACTTTGTGTTCGAAACGCGTAGGTGGCGGAGAAGGAGGTCTCAATAAAGATATATTTTTGTACCAAGGAGAGTGCCGTGTAAGCTGTTGTTGGAAAATACTTAATGCGAGAGGTGGTCCTGTCTCGCCACGAGCACCAGCTGGAGGGTGCTCCCCCCGAAAAGGGCCGTGTTTGTTGATTATATTTATATATATATATATTCACTGAAAAAAACCATAGGTTTTAGGGACAGTTATAGTTAGTTGGACATTGCACTCGTACAAAACCCGTGAAATTCCCCTGTTATAGTTAGTTCAGCTAACTATAACTCGCGCCCCGCAATGCACTGCTGATGACGTCACATATTACATCACTCATGACATGGTCAGTGACATCACTGATGACATCACTGATGACATCTCAAATGACATCACTGATGACATCACTGATGACATCATCCAGTGACTGTGTGTTTCTGTAAAGTTTAAATATGTTTAATATATATAGGGAAAGGCGTATTGAAGAATGAGTGGGTGTATAAGTGTCTGAATGGATGATTTAGTACGTGAGTGACTGACTCTACAAGTGAGTGATTAAACGTATCTTACTGAATGCATGGGTTAGTGACTAAACTGTGTGAATGTCTGTATCCGTCTGTTTGTTGGTGTGTAAGTGGATGCATGGATTTGCGAATAGCTACATGAGTGTCTATATGGGTTATTGATTGGTTCTCTGAGTATCTGTATGGCTGCCTGAGTGTTTGTGTGGGTGGGGTGTGTGTGACTCTATACATAGATGTGTGAGTGGGTGATTCACTGGGTGCATGATTTCAAGAGTGCATCTGTGATGGACTGCTTGGGTGGGTGAGTGTGTGTATGGGTGTGTTAGTGAGTGAATGTATATCTCAGTGGTACATGTGCGAGTAACTACATATGTAAAAGGCAGTATATATGTGTGTTAGAGTATTTAAATGGCTATAAGTGAGAGTGTGTTATTGTGAGAGTGGCTGTATGGATGCGTGTGTGCTTGTATCAATTATTGTATAAGAGCGTAAGAATGTGCTAGTATTTGTATGAGTAAGTGAGCTGGTGTGTGTGTAACTGTATAGGTGAGTAAATGGGTGTGTGATTAATTTTTTGCATGACTGACTAGGTGTGTGAGTACCTCTATGGATGAGTGGCGGTGTGTGAGTATTTATAAAGGTGTATGAGTGCATATGATAGTCCTGTACTGAGTGACTGTAAGTATGAGTGACTGTACAGGTGAGTGAGTGGATGTCTGTGTAGACCTAAGAATCAGTGAGTGGGTATGTAGTTTTTGGTGTTGGAGTGTCTATGGTTTTGAGAATGGCAGTCTGTAATTTAGAGTGGGTGTATCAAAAGTTATATTAGGGTGTGAGAAGATGCATGAAATTATCACATGGATGATGTCATCAGTGATGTCATTTGAGATGTCATCAGTGATGTCATCAGTGATGTCACTGACCATGTCATGAGTGATGTAATATGTGACGTCATCAGCAGTGCATTGCGGGGCGCGAGTTATAGTTAGCTGAACTAACTATAACAGGGAATTTCACGGGTTTTGTACGAGTGCAATGTCCAACTAACTATAACTGTCCCTAAAACCTATGGTTTTTTTCAGTGAATTTCAAAGGTTTTTTAAATGCTAATTTCTAACTATAACGTGCCTGAAACCTATGGTTTTTTCAGTGAATTTCAAAGGTTTTTTAAATGCTAATTTCTAACTATGCCAACAGAGGTAGGACATGTGAAGAAAGAAGAAAAAACGCACAGAAAGAAGCAAAAGATGTGCAGAAAGAACCAACAGAGGAGCAGAAAGAGGCCTTGTTGCAAAATCATCCTGTGCCCACAACTTTTTCAGACGGGTACTGGTGGTAACTGACTCTGACTAACCAGAGCCAGTGCGCGTTTGCACAGTGGTGAAGGGAGGGGGCCTGAGGTGACATGTGTGCAAACGCGCCCCGTGGCGCGTTTTAAGTTGCGGGATTAAGTCCCCTTGAATCCTGAGGGTCCCTGGGGCCCAACTATCCCCCAGGTACCTACAGTTAGGACCACAGAGCTGAGTTGCAGAGAGGCGTTCCGAGGCCACGCACCTTTTTTCACCTCTCTGCAACGCAACTCTGTTGTGCTTACTGAAGGTACCTGGTGGGCTAGTTGGCCCCCAGGATTCAAAGGGAATTAACTCCCCAACTTAAAACGCACCACAGGGCGTGTTTGCGCACATGTCACCTGAGGCCCCGCCCCCTCCTTTCACCACTGTGCAAACGCGCCCCGTGGCGCGTTTTAAGTTGGGGGATTAGGTCACCTTGAATCCTGAGAGTCCCTGGGGCCCAACTAGCCCACCAGGTACTTCCAGTAAGCACCACAGGCCTGTGTTGCAACGCCTGTAACAAATTGTGCAGTTGTGTTTAGGTAGTGAAGAGGGTCGTGCTGGGGGTAGTGTTTTAGGGTTTAGTGTAGTGCAGTGGTGTTTGTGTAGTGTAGGGGGTCATGCTGGGGGTAGATTTAGGGTTTAGGGTAGTGCAGTGGTGTTTGGGTAGTGTAGGGAGTCGTGCTGGGGGAGTGTTTTAGGGTTTAGGGTAGTACAGTGGTGTTTGGGTAGTGTAGGGGGTCGTGCTGGGGTTAGTGTTTTAGGGTTTTAGGGTTTAGGGTAGTGCAGTGGTGTTTGGGTAGTGTAGGGGATACTGCTGGGGGTAGTGTTTTAGGGTTTAGGGTAGTGCAATGGTGTTTGGGTAGTGTAGGGGGTACTGCTGGGGGTAGTGTTTTAGGGTTTAGGGTTGTGCAGTGGTGTTTGGGTAGCATAGGGGGTACTGCTGGGGGTAGTGTTTTATGGTTTAGGGTAGTGCAGTGGTGTTTGGGTAGTGTAGTGGTTCGTGCTGGGGGTAGTTTTTTAGGGTTTAGGGTAGTGCAGTGGTGTTTGTGTAGTGTAGGAGGTCGTGTTTTAGGGTTTAGGGTAGTGCAGTGGTCTTTGGGTAGTGTAGGGGTTGTGGGGGGTAGTGTTTTAGGGATTAGGGTAGTGCATTGGTATTTGGGTAGTGTAGGGGGTCATGCAGGGGTAGTGTTTTAGGGTTTAGGGCAGTGCAGTGGTGTTTAGGTAGTGTAGGGGGTCGTGCTGGGGGAGTGTTTTAGGGTTTAGGGCAGTGCAGTGGTGTTCGGGTAGTGTAGGGGGTCGTGCTGGGGGAGTGTTTTAGGGTTTAGGGCAGTGCAGTCATGTTCGGGTAGTGTAGGGGGTCGTGCTGGGGGAGTATTTTAGGGTTTAGGGTAGTGCAGTGGTGTTCGGGTAGTGTAGGGGGTCATGCTGGGGGTAGTGTTCTAGGGTTTAGGGCAGTGCAGTGGTGTTCGGGCAGTTTATGGGGTCGTGCTGGGGGTGGTGTTTTAGGGTTTAGGGCAGTGCAGTGGTGTTCGGGCAGTGTAGAGGGTCGTGCTGGGGGTGGTGTTTCAGGGTTTAGGGCAGTGCAGTGGTGTTCGGGCAGTGTAGGGGGTCATGCAGGGGTGGTGTTTCAGGGTTTAGGGCAGTGCAGTGGTGTTCGGGCATTGTAGGGGGTGGTGCAGGGGGTGGTGTTTCAGGGTTTAGGGCAGTGCAGTGGTGTTCGGGCAGTGTAGGGGGTCGTGCAGGGGTGGTGTTTCAGGGTTTAGGGCAGTGCAGTGGTGTTCGGGCAGTGTAGGGGGCGGTGCAGGGGGTGGTGTTTCAGGGTTTAGGGCAGTACAGTGGTGTTCGGGCATTGTAGGGGGTGGTGCTGGGGCTGGTGTTTCAGGGTTTAGGGCAGTGCAGTGGTGTTCGGGCAATGTAGGGGGTCGTGCTGGGGCTGGTGTTTCAGGGTTTAGGGTAGTGCAGTGGTGTTCGGGCAGTGTAGGGGGTCGTGCTGGGGCTGGTGTTTCAGGGTTTAGGGCAGTGCAGTGGTATTCGGGCAGTGTAGGGGGTCGTGCTGGGGCTGGTATTTCAGGGTTTAGGGCAGTGCAGTGGTGTTCGGGCAGTGTAGGGGGTCTTGCTGGGGCTGGTGTTTCAGAGTCTAGGGCAATGCAGTGGGGTTCGGGCAGTGTAGGGGGTCTTGCTGGGGCTGGTGTTTCAGGGTTTAGGGCAGTGCAGTGGTGTTCGGGCAGTGTAGGGGGTCATGCAGGGGTGGTGTTTCAGGGATTAGGGCAGTGGTGTTCGGGCAGTGTAGGGTGTCATGCTGGGGGTGGTGTTTCAGGGTTTGGGGCAGTGCAGTGGTGTTCGAGCAGTAAAGGGGGTCATGCTGGGGGTGGTGTTTCAGGGTTTAGGGCAGTGCAGTGGTGTTCGGGCAGTGTAGGGGGCGGTGCAGGGGTGGTGTTTCAGGGTTTAGGGCAGTGCAGTGGTGTTCGGGCAGTGTAGGGGGTGGTGCAGGGGGTGGTGTTTCAGGGTTTAGGGCAGTGCAGTGGTGTTCGGGCAGTGTAGGCGGTCGTGCAGGGGTGGTGTTTCAGGGTTTAGGGCAGTGCAGTGGTGTTCGGGCAGTGTAGGGGGCGGTGCAGGGGTGGTGTTTCAGGGTTTAGGGCAGTACAGTGGTGTTCGGGCATTGTAGGGGGTGGTGCTGGGGCTGGTGTTTCAGGGTTTAGGGCAGTGCAGTGGTGTTCGGGCAATGTAGGGGGTCGTGCTGGGGCTGGTGTTTCAGGGTTTAGGGTAGTGCAGTGGTGTTCGGGCAGTGTAGGGGGTCGTGCTGGGGCTGGTGTTTCAGGGTTTAGGGCAGTGCAGTGGTATTCGGGCAGTGTAGGGGGTCATGCTGGGGCTGGTGTTTCAGGGTTTAGGGCAGTGCAGTGGTGTTCGGGCAGTGTAGGGGGTCTTGCTGGGGCTGGTGTTTCAGAGTCTAGGGCAATGCAGTGGTGTTCGGGCAGTGTAGGGGGTCTTGCTGGGGCTGGTGTTTCAGGGTTTAGGGCAGTGCAGTCGTGTTCGGGCAGTGTAGGGGTCGTGCTGGGGGTGGTGTTTCAGGGTTTAGGGCAGTGTAGTGGTGTTCGGGCAGTGTAGGGGGTCGTGCTGGGGCTAGTGTTTCAGGGTTTAGGGCAGAGCAATGGTGCTCAGGCAGTGTAGGGGTTGTGCTGGGGGTGATGTTTCAGGGTTTAGGGCAGTGCAGTGGTGTTAGGGCAGTGTAGGGGGTCGTGCTGGGGGTGGTGTTTCAGGGTTTAGGGCAGTGCAGTGGTGTTCCGGCAGTGTAGGGGGTCGTGCAGGGGGTGGTGTTTCAGGGTTTAGGGCAGTGGTGTTCGGGCAGTGTAGGGGGTCATGCTGGGGTGGTGTTTCAGGGTTTAGGGCAGTGCAGTGGTGTTCGGGCAGTGTAGGGTGTCGTGCTGAGGGATGGTGTTTCAGGGTTTAGGGCAGTGCAGTAGTGTTTGGGCAGTGTAGGGGGTCGTGCAGGGGGTGGTGTTTCAGGGTTTAGGGCAGTGCAGTGGTGTTCGGCCAGTGTAGGTAGTCTTGCTGGGGGTGGTGTTTCAGGGTTTAGGGCAGTGCAGTAGTTTTCGGGCAGTGTAGGCGGTCGTGCTGGGGCTGGTGTTTCAGGGTTTAGGGCAGTGCAGTGGTGTTCGGGCAGTGTACGGGTTGTGCTGGGGCTGGTGTTTCAGGGTTTAGGGAAGTGCAGTGGTGTGCGGGCAGTGTACGGGGTTGTGCTGGGGCTGGTGTTTCAGGGTTTAGGGCAGTGCAGTGGTGTTCGGGCAGTGTAGGGGGTTGTGCTGGGGGTGGTGTTTCAGGGTTTAGGGCAGTGCAGTGTTTTCGGGCAGTGTAGGGGGTCGTGCTGGGGCTGGTGTTTCAGGGTTTAGGGCAGTGCAGTGGTGTTTGGGCAGTGTAGGGGGTCGTGCTGGGGCTGGTGTTTCAGGGTTTTGGGCAGAGCAGTGGTGTTCGGGCAGTGTAGGGGGTCGTGCTGGGGGTGGTGTTTCAGGGTTTAGGGCAGTGCAGTGGTGTTCGGGCAGTGTAGGGGGTCTTGCTGGGGGTGGTGTTTCAGGGATTAGGGCAGTGCAGTGGTGTTCGGGCAGTGTAGGTGGTCTTGCTGGGGGTGGTGTTTCAGGGTTTAGGGCAGTGGTGTTCGGGCAGTGTAGGGGGTCTTGCTGGGGTGATGTTTCAGGGTTTAGGGCAGTGCAGTGGTGTTCGGGCAGTGTAGGGGGTCTTGCTGGGGGTAGTGTTTCAGGGTTTAGGGCGGTGCAGTGGTGTTCATGCAGTGTAGGGGGTCGTGCTGGGGGTGGTGTTTCAGGGTTTAGGGCAGTGCAGTAGTGTTCGGGCAGTGTAGGGGGTCGTGCAGGGGTTGGTGTTTCAGGGTTAAGGGCAGTGCAGTGGTGTTCTGGCAGTGTAGGGGGTCATGCTGGGGGTGGGGTTTCAGGGTTTAGGGCAGTACAGTGGTGTTCGGGCAGTGTAGGGGGTCGTGCAGGGGGTGGTGTTTCTGGGTTTAGGGCAGTGCAGTGGTGTTCGGGCAGTGTAGGGGGTCGTGCTGGGGCTGGTGTTTCAGGGTTTAGGGCAGTGCAGTGGTGTTCGGGCAGTGTAGGGGGTCTTTCTGGGGGTGGTGTTTCAGGGTTTAGGGCAGTGGTGTTCGGGCAGTGTAGGGGGTCTTGCTGGGGGTGATGTTTCAGGGTTTAGGGCAGTGCAGTGGTGTTCGAGCAGTGTAGGGGGTCTTGCTGGGGGTAGTGTTTCAGGGTTTAGGGCAGTGCAGTGGTGTTCGTGCAGTATAGGGGGTCGTGCTGGGGATGGTGTTTCTGGGTTTAGGGCAGTGCAGTAGTGTTCGAGCAGTATAGGGGGTCGTGCTGGGGATGGTGTTTCAGGGTTTAGGGCAGTGCAGTGTACGGTGTTGTGCTGGGGCTGGTGTTTCAGGGTTCAGGGCGGTGCAGTGGTGTTCAGGCAGTGTAGGGGGTTGTGCTGAGGCTGGTGTTTCACGGTTTAGGGCAGTGCAGTGGTGTTCGGGCAGTGTAGGGGTCGTGCTGGGGCTGGTGTTTCAGGGTTTAGGGCAGTGCAGTGGTGTTCGGGCAGTGTAGGGGGTCTTTCTGGGGGTGGTGTTTCAGGGTTTAGGGCAGTGGTGTTCGGGCAGTGTAGGGGTCTTGCTGGGGGTGATGTTTCAGGGTTTAGGGCAGTGCAGTGGTGTTCGGAGCAGTGTAGGGGGTCTTGCTGGGGGTAGTGTTTCAGGGTTTAGGGCAGTGCAGTGGTGTTCGTGCAGTATAGGGGGTCGTGCTGGGGATGGTGTTTCTGGGTTTAGGGCAGTGCAGTAGTGTTCGAGCAGTATAGGGGGTCGTGCTGGGGATGGTGTTTCAGGGTTTAGGGCAGTGCAGTGTACGGTGTTGTGCTGGGGCTGGTGTTTCAGGGTTCAGGGCGGTGCAGTGGTGTTCAGGCAGTGTAGGGGGTTGTGCTGAGGCTGGTGTTTCACGGTTTAGGGTAGTGCAGTGGTGTTCGGGCAGTGTAGGGGGTCGTGCTGGGGCTGGTGTTTCAGGGTTTAGGGCAGTGCAGTGGTGTTCGGGCAGTGTAGGCGGTCGTGCTGGGGCTGGTGTTTCAGGGTTTAGGGCAGTGCATTGGTGCACGGGCAGTGTAGGGGGTCGTGCTGGGGGTGATGTTTCAGGGTTTAGGGTAGTGCAGTGGTGTTTGGGCAGTGTAGGGGGCCGTGCAGGGGCTGGTGTTTCAAGGTTTAGGGCAGTGCAGTGGTATTCGGGCAGTGTAGGGGGTCGTGCTGGGGCTGGTGTTTCAGGGTTTTGGGCAGAGCAGTGGTGTTCGGGCAGTGTAGGGGTCATGCTGGGGGTAGTGTTTCAGGGTTTAGGGCAGTGCAGTGGTGTTCGGGCAGTGTAGGGGTCGTGCTGGGGTGGTGTTTCAGGGTTTAGGTCAGTGGTGTTCGGGCAGTGTAGGGGTCTTGCTGGGGGTGATGTTTCAGGGTTTAGGGCAGTGCAGTGGTATTCGGGCAGTGTAGGGGGTCTTGCTGGGGGTAGTGTTTCAGGGTTTAGGGCAGTGCAGTGGTGTTTGGGCAGTGTAGGGGGTCATGCTGGGGGTGGTGTTTCAGGGTTTAGGGCAGTGCAGTGGTGTTCGGGCAGTGTAGGGGGTCGTGCTAGGGGTGGTGTTTCAGGGTTTAGGGCAGTGCAGTGGTGTTCGGGCAGTGTAGGGGGTCATGCAGGGGCTGGTGTTTCAGGGTTTAGGGCAGTGCAGTGGTGTTTGGGCAGTGTAGGGGGTCGTGCTGGGGGTAGTGTTTTAGGGTTTAGGGTAGTGCAGTGGTGCTTGTGTAGTGTAGGGGGTCGTGCTGGGGGTAGTGTTTTAGGGTTTAGGGTAGTGCAGTGGTGTTTGTGTAGTGTAGGGGTCATGTTTTAGGGTAGTGCAGTGGTGTTTGGGTAGTGTAGGGGGTCGTGCTGGGGGTAGTGTTTTAGGGTTTAGGGTAGTGCAGTGGTGTTTGTGTAGTGTAGGGGGTCGTGCTGGGGGTAGTGTTTTAGGGTTTAGGGTAGTGCAGTGGTGCTTGTGTAGTGTAGGGGGTCGTGCTGGGGTAGTGTTTTAGGGTTTAGGGTAGTGCAGTGGTGTTTGTGTAGTGTAGGGGGTCATGTTTTAGGGTAGTGCAGTGGTGTTTGGGTAGTGTAGGGGGTCGTGCTGGGGGTAGTGTTTTAGGATTTAGGTTAGTGCAGTGGTGTTTGGGTAGTGTAGGGGGTCGTGCTGGGGGTAGTGTTTTAGGGTTTAAGGTAGTGCAGTGGTGTTTTTGTAGTGTAGGGGGTCATGTTTTAAGATGCAATGCTCCAATACCTGACCAGTCTGCACTACATAAAACTGCAAAAAAACTAAAAATAAAAAGTGTTTTGCACACTTTTGTCATTGGGCTATATGTGGGCTACATCTGGGTAATATTTGTGCTACATTTGGGCTCTTTTTTCACTGGTGGCCATCTTGGAAGACTTCTTTGTTATGAAGTTTCCTAATTTCTTCATTTACTGCAGTCTCCTCAGTAGGAAATGCTTTCAGTTTTTACTTTGATTCCATCAAGAAGGCATTCAGATGTGTCTCACATCTGCCATAAATTCAGAATGTTAGCACTCTAGTTGCTCATTAGATCACTGGAGTAAAGCTACTGCTCACCAGGGAGTTAACTGGTAGTCTGCTGCTGGTATTGAAAGTGATTGTTTCAGTCTGCATGTCAGAATTTTCTAATGAAATAGAAGAGGATTTGAGATCTCACTTAAAACATGCCCTAATTTTTCTTTCTGCAGCACTAACCATAATTTCTATTTTCAAAAAGAACCCCTCCTTTTGTTCCTTTTTAAATTAAATGTTTTAAGTGTTACCGGTTTATTCCAATCAAGATGGCTTCAGGTGTGCCATACTTTTGTCATAAGTAAGGCTGTTAGCGCTCTAGTTGTTCTTTAGAACACTCTGGGAAGCTGCAGTAGAACACAAAGGCATCAACTGGCAGGCTGTTCCTGTTGAAATATAACAGGAAGATATTTGAGATCACACTTGAAATATGTCCTAATTTTTCTTTCTACAGCACTAACCATAATTTCTATGACAAAATGAACCCCATCATTTTGTTCCTTTTTAAATTAAATGTTTTAAGTGTTACCAGTTTATTCCAATCAAGATGGCTTCAGGTGTGCCATACTTTTGTCATAAGTAAGGCTGTTAGCACTCTAGTTGTTCTTTAGAACACTCTGGGAAGCTGCAGTAGAACACAAAGGCATCAACTGGCAGGCTGCTCCTGTTGAAATATAACAGGAAGATATTTGAGATCACACTTGAAACATGTCCTAATTTTTCTTTCTACAGCACTAACCATAATTTCTATGACAAAATGAACCCCATCATTTTGTTCCTTTTTAAATTAAATTGTTTAAGTGTTACCAGTTTATTCCAATCAAGATGGCTTCAGGTGTGCCATACTTTTGTCATAAGTAAGGCTGTTAGCACTCTAGTTGTTCTTTAGAACACTCTGGGAAGCTGCAGTAGAACACAAAGGAATCAACTGACAGTCTCTGCCCTTGTTGGATGTACATGTTTTACTGAGAATGTCAGACTTCATTCTCACATGAGTGAGAAAGATAATGTGAATTTACAGAAAATATGCTCTCATTCTAGCTTCTGGAGCACCTTCCAAACCTACATGGGACAAGCATGAGAAAATCGTGTTCTCTCAAACATGATTCATGATATCCCAGCAGAAGGTTTTTCACATGGTAAAATCACCTTAGAATACACCACAATTCCTAAAATTAGTATGGTACCATCAACAAATAAATTCTAATGTAACTAAAGCCTGTTATCACCCTTTATAGTTCTCCTTTTGGTGACCCTCAAAATCTTCTATTCACTACAATGCATTTCAATGAGGTACTATCATTTATATTGGTCCCAAGATGGCTGCCAGCAATTCCAGGATGAAGTGCTGACAGCCAATCAGATCTCACGATGACATGTGTGGTTAGGCTCCGCCCAGATATATATGTGACTTTACTTTTGATTTTCTCAGGAACTACTGAACGGATTTACACCATTTAAGCAAAAGGCACGACACTGAACCAAGGGCTACCTCTTTGCCAAATTTGGTGTAATTCCGTTCAGCAGTTCGGGCTGTAGCTGCGACTAAAGGTTCCTATGGGAAAATGAATGGGGAAAACGCGTTTTGGGACCCCCTTTTTCTCGGCCCCCGCTTGACGTATCACCCCGAGACTTTCAGGATAGGAGTGGACCGGAGCGCCCCAACAAGTTGGAAACTTTCGCGAAGATTCATCAACCGGCGCCAACGTTATTTCAAATAGAATGTCGCGGATTTCCTATGGATAATAGGTTTTAACTATAACTATCTACTGGCGACCGCCAGTAGATAATATATATATATATATATATATATATATATATATATATATATGTGTCTCCATTGTTGCTCTGCTCTTAAGAACTCAATTCCACTGAATTCTTTATTCTGGAGGAACCAGAAACATGCATTCCTGATTGCTTGCACCTGACGCGTTTTGGGGCCCCCAGTCCCTTATTCATAGGTTGAACAGCACCTGCGCAGAAATACTACAAACTCCCATTTAGTCATTTACTGAAAATTCATACCCTCTAGTGGGTTTCAGGAGAGTACCTTATTGTAGTGCATGATGGAGTTTGTAGTGTTAACACAAAATTTTTTCCCTTTGGTGGGTTTCTGCGTGGCTGCTTGATTTTCAATGAAATTCTTCAAGCCCTCCAGTGGGCCTCAGTAAAGCAAATGTCCGGTTAAAATCAGAAGGCTGCCGTGCCACTTGAGGGTTAAAGCTGGTTCCACCCCCTGGCCCCATGTTTCATTCAGTATGATGGTGCAGTCCTCCACGGCCAGAGCAGCCGTGATTGTCTCCATTCTTGCTCTGCTCTTAAGAACGTACTCACAGCAGCCCAATTCCACTGAAGCTAAAAACTCCCATTTACTCATATACTGAAAATTCATACCCTCTAGTGGGTTTCAGGAGAGTACCTTATTGCAGTGCATGATGGAGTTTGTAGTGTAGGGCCTGTGAAGTTTGGGGCCCCACGTGGGACAGCAAGTGGTAATTGTTATGGAAGGAACATGTTTCGAGTGACCCAATGGACAGTTGTGTACATCAAGCAGTGACATTTTATAACAAATGACTGTACCAGTTTGAGTACTCAATGAGCGTAAGGAATGGTATTAATACTATCAAGACCAGAATATGTCAGTATTTAAATCCAATTGGATGGTTCACTTGATCGCTACTGCTATAAATAGACAGCAGTTGCAATGTTTTGCCATATGTACCCATGATTAATGTCGGTAGAATGTAACGCGTAGGGGTAGGTGCACTGCGTTTCATGTTCCGAATTGAATAAAGCAATAACAAGTTGCAGTAGAGTGCATATCCTTTCTTCCCCTTCTGGGCATCGGAGAATTCAGTTGATTTATTGGCAGCGGAGATCAACGCCGACCGGAGAGTGCACCACCTCAACAATATAAGTACTGTACCACCAAAGAGAATCGAAGGCGGTGAGTACTATCGCAGATTGCTGCATAGAGGACCTGTGGGGCCTGTGAAGATTGAGGCCACACGTGGGACAGCAAGTGGTAATTGTTATGGAAGGAATATGTTTTGAGTGACCAAATGGACGTTTGTGTATATCAAGCAGTGACTTTTTATAACAAACGACTGTACCAGTTGGAGTGCTCAATGTAGAGCGTAAGGAATGGTATTTCTACTATCAAGACCAGAATGCATCAGTATTTAAATCCAACTGGATGATTCACTGGATCGCCATTGCTATAGACAGCAGCTGCAATGTTTTGCCTTATGTACCCATGATTAAGAGAGGATGCGGCGCTGACTGCACGAGGTGACCGCTGTTGCTGTCACTCACCGAGGGATAACAGACGGTGAGCGAGGGCACTTCTGACAACCCTGGGACCCCTGATGACCCGTATGGGCAGTTGGGGGGCTCCGGTGTCCTGTGCCCCCTTCCTTTGGACGTAATCCAGTAGAGCTTTCGCAATTTAGCAATGCTCTCGGTGAGCCCTGGGATCGACGCCTGGCCCCAAAATGGCGCCCGCAGTCAGGCGGCCACGGGAGGCTCAGCGGTGCACCCTGGGGGGTCCCCCATGCACAATACAGCTCAGCTTTCTCTACTCTTGGCAAGAACTACTCGGTGGAGGGCACAGGGGAGTCGCTGCTCACCTTCCTGCAGCACTCGGTGATTTCATCCTTGTCCTCCAGAGAAATATGGAGTCCCGCTACTTCTACCCCACGCTTCTCGTCACCAGCCTGGCATCCGGGCCGTTTGTGTTCTCTCACGAGCAGGGCTTCATCGTGTTGGAGACCAATCCACCTCATCTACGCCTACACAGGGATGTACATAGGCCCAGTCATGATGTGCCTGACCTTAAAATGGCGGCCTCCGCTGCCTTCGTTTCTCCGGCAGCCACTATGACAGACCCCAGTTCCTTCTATGATACCGAGCTGGACTACACCAAGCATCGCCATCTCCGCATACACGTGGATTTCAGCAGCAGCGTGGTCCAGGGGGGATGTTTCCCTGAGCGTGGAGTCCCAGCAGGGTGGCCTCTCCTCCCCTTGAGATACTGTTCTTCCTATACCGGTCTGCCAAAACTGACCTCCTTCCCTGCCCCTTGTTTCTACTCCCCTCCCCCTTTCCCTCTATCCTCTATTGGGGACTTGTTATTCTATGTTTGACTATGCAACTGTAGCTAATATACCTGCTCAAAATTGTTTATTCTTGTTTTTCCCGACCGCTGAGACCTGAGTAACATGGCTGATGCCCGGTGGAGCTGCTAGACAGCTGTAAAGGAGATTGGCCCCGGTTCACCCCCTTGACCGTCACCTACCCAGCCGGACATTGGGCATAGTTCACCTTGTCTCCCCGCTGTGTCTCCTTCCTCCCCCAACGACCGTTTCCACTGACCGTTGAGACCTAGCATTTTGGCCGATGCCCGGTGGAGCTACCTTGATAGCTATAAAGGAGATGGGCTATGGACTTCCCCCCCGGCCGTCACCTATCCAGCCAGACTTTGGGCAGACTTCTCTTCATCTCTCCGCCTTATCTCCCTCCTTCCCTTTTACCTTACCCTTCTACGCTCCTTTTCCTTGTCTTCTATGCTCTTTCAATGCTCTCCAACAACAGATGTAATTTGTAACTGATATAAATTCGTAACAATGTGGAACCTCATGTAAAGCGCTCTGATACCTCCGGGTCTAGCCAGCGCTATATATAACTCAAATAAATAAACAAATAAAATGAAGGTCGTCAGACTGAAACGCTTTGGGGAAGGTGCACTGCGTTTCATGTTCTGAATTGAATAAAGCAAAAAGAACATGCAGTACAGTGCATCTCCTTTCTTCTCCTTCTGGGCATCGGATAATTCAGTTGATTAATTGGCGGCGGAGATCAACGCCGACCGGAGAGTGCAAAACCTCGACAATATTAGTACTGTACCACAAAAGAGAATCGAAGGCGGTGAGTACTATCGCAGATTGTTGCGTAGAGGGCCCGTGAGGCCTGTGAAGATTGGGGCCACACGTGGGACAGCAAGTGGTAATTGTTATGGAAGGAATATGTTTCGAGTGACCCAATTGAGGGTTGTGTATATCAAGCAGTGACTTTTTATAACAAATGACTGTACCAGTTGGAGTGCTCAATGTAGAGCGTGAGGAATGGTATTTCTACTATCAAGACCAGAATGCATCAGTATTTAAATCCAATTGGATGATTCACTGGATCGCCACTGCTATAGACAGCAGCTGCAGTGTTTTGCCAAATGTACTACTGAGTAAGGTTGTCAGACTGAAACGCGTAGGGGAAGGCACACTGCGTTTCATGTTCCGAACTGAATAAAGCAATAAGAACTTGCAGTAGAGTGCATCTCCTTTCTTCTCCTTATAGGCATCTGAGAATTCAGTTGATTTATTTGCGGCGGAGCTCAACGCTGACCGGAGAGTGCACCACCTCGACAATATTAGTACTGTAGCGCCAAAGCGAGTCTAAGGCAGTAAGTACTATTGCAGATTGTTGCGTAGAGGGCCCGTGAGGCCTGTGAAGATTGGGGCCACATGTGGGACAGCAAGTGGTAATTGTTATGGAAGGAACATGTTTCAAGTGACCCAATGGAGGGTTGTGTATATCAAGCAGTGACTTTTTATAACAAATGACTGTACCAGTCGGAGTGCTCAATGTAGAGTGTAAGGAATGGTATTTGTACTATGAAGACCAGAATGCATCAGTATTTAAATCCAACTGGATGATTCACTGGATCGCCACTGCTATAGACAGCAGCTGCAATGTTTTGCCTTATGTACCCATGATTAAGGGAGGACGCGGCGCTGACTGCACGAGGTGACCGCTGTTACTCACCGAGGGATAACAGACGGTGAGCGAGGGCACTTCTGACGACCCTGGGACCCCTGATGACCCGTATGGACAGTTGGGGGGTCTCCGGTGTCCTGTGCCCCCTTCCTTTGGACGTAATCCAGTAGTGCTTTTGCAATTTAGCAATGCTCTCGGTGAGCCCTGGGATCGACGCCTGACCCCAAAATGGCGCCCGCAGTCAGGCGGCCACGGGAGGCTCAGCGGTGCACGCTGGGGGGTCCCCCATGCACAATGCAGCTCAGCTTTCTCTACTCTTGGCAAGAACTACTCGGTGGAGGGCACAGGGGAGTCGCTGCTCACCTTCCTGCAGCACTCCGTGATTTCATCCTTGTCCTCCAGAGAAATATGGAGTCCCGCTACTTCTACCCCACGCTTCTCGTCACCAGCCTGGCATCCGGGCCGTTTGTGGTCTCTCACGAGCAGGGCTTCATCGTGGTGGAGACCAATCCACCTCATCTACGCCTACACAGGGATGTACATAGGCCCAGTCATGATGTGCCTGACCTTAAAATGGCGGCCTCCGCTGCCTTCGTTTCTCCGGCAGCCACTATGACAGACCCCAGCTCCTTCTCCGATACCGAGCTGGACTACACCAAGCGTCGCCATCTCCGCCTACACGTGGATTTCAGCAGCAGCGTGGTCCAGGGGGGATGTTTCCCTGAGCATGGAGTCCCAGCAGGGTGGCCTCTCCTCCCCTTGAGATACTGTTCTTCCTATACCGGTCTGCCAAAACTGACCTCCTTCCCTGCCCCTTATTTCTACTCCCCCTCCCCCTTTCCCTCTATCCTCTATTGGGGACTTGTTATTCTATGTTTGACTATGGAACTGTAGCTAATATACCTGCTCAAAATTGTTTATTCTTGTTTTTCCCGACCGCTGAGACCTGAGCAACATGGCTGATGCCCGGTGGAGCTGCTAGACAGCTGTAGAGGAGATTGGCCCCGGTTCACCCCTTGACCGTCACCTACCCAGCCGGACATTGGGCATAGTTCACCTTGTCTCCCCGCTGTGTCTCCTTCCTCCCCACATGACCGTTTCCACCGACCGTTGAGACCTAGCATTTTGGCCGATGCCCGGTGGAGCTACCTTGATAGCTATAGAGGAGATGGGCTATGGACTCCTCCCCCCCCCCCCGGCCGTCACCTATCCAGCCGGACTTTGGGCAGACTTCTCTTCGTCTCTCCGCCTTATCTCCCTCCTTCCCTTTTACCTTACCCTTCTACGCTCCTTTTCCTTGTCTTCTATGCTCTTTCAATGCTCTCCAACAACAGATGTAATTTGTAACTGATGTAAATTCGTAACAATGTGGAACCTCATGTAAAGCGCTCTGATACCTCCGGGTCTAGCCAGCGCTATATATAACTCAAATAAATAAATAAACGAATAAAATTAAGGTCGTCAGACTGAAACGCTTTGGGGAAGGTGCACTGCGTTTCATGTTCTGAATTGAATAAAGCAAAAAGAACATGCAGTACAGTGCATTTCCTTTCTTCTCCTTCTGGGCATCGGATAATTCAGTTGATTTATTGGCGGCGGAGATCAACGCCGACCGGAGAGTGCAAAACCTCGACAATATTAGTACTGTACCACAAAAGAGAATCGAAGGCGGTGAGTACTAGCGCAGATTGTTGCGTAGAGGGCCCGTGAGGCCTGTGAAGATTGGGGCCACACGTGGGACAGCAAGTGGTAATTGTTATGGAAGGAATATGTTTCGAGTGACCCAATGGAGGGTTGTGTATATCAAGCAGTGACTTTTTATAACAAATGACTGTACCAGTTGGAGTGCTCCATGTAGAGCGTAAGGAATGGTATTTCTACTATCAAGACCAGAATGCATCAGTATTTAAATCCAATTGGATGATTCACTGGATCGATACTGTTATAAATCGACAGCAGCTGCAGTGTTTTGCCAAATGTACTACTGAGTAAGGTTGTCAGACTGAAACGCGTAGGGGAAGGCACACTGCGTTTCATGTTCCGAATTGAATAAAGCAATAAGAACTTGCAGTAGAGTGCATCTCCTTTCTTCTCCTTATAGGCATCTGAGAATTCAGTTGATTTATTTGCGGCGGAGCTCAATGCTGACCGGAGAGTGTACCACCTCGACAATATTAGTACTGTAGCGCCAAAGCGAGTCTAAGGCAGTAAGTACTATTGCAGATTGCTGCGTAGAGGGCCCGTGGGGCCTGTGAAGATCGGGGCCACATGTGGGACAGCAAGTGGTAATTGTTATGGAAGGAATATGTTTCAAGTGACCCAATGGAGGGTTGTGTTTATCAAGCAGTGACTTTTTTTTATAACAAATGACTGTACCAGTCGGAGTGCTCAATGTAGAGTGTAAGGAATGGTATTTGTACTATGAAGACCAGAATGCATCAGTATTTAAATCCAATTGGATGATTCACTGGATCGCTACTGCTATAAATAGACAGCAGCTGCAATGTTTTGTCATATGTACCGATGATTAAGGCTGACAGACTGAAATGCGTAGGGGAAGGCGCACTGCGTTGTTGGAATTAAATGAAGTCTGATCTGTGCTACCGTACATAATGATGCTTAAGTTAGCCTTTGCGGCGCCATTTCATATTTTGCCTCCAATTCTAGGCCATGATCACAATTAATTGCTCCATGGCTCTGCAAGTAGTAGCTGTGCTGAATTTTCTGTGTCTCTCAAAATTGGGCCTTGCTGTATTAATGAATAGATTGTTTTGCACTTTTGCATACCTTTCCCACGAGATGGAAGCCTGCTCCCAATGGCTCAGCTGCAGGCAAAGACCGAATGACCTTGCCAGAGAGATAGTGTGTGCCGGGTCTCAGACTCTTAGCTTAGTTTCGTGTGCCTCCTTTGTTTCTTGCTGCCTTCTGTGGAAAGTTACTGGGTGGGTGTGTCTTGTGCCCATGCTGAAATGTATAATTGGTACCCTTATGCTGGTGAAAGCCAGTCCTCTCGACAGTCATCTATGGTGCTGATCAGATTGGGGTTCCACTGCAGTGTAATTTACAAATAAATGAGTGTTTGTATTCTCTGCTGTCTGACCGACTCTTCACTTGTTTGGAAGCCTAAGAGGTGGTTGTAAGTGACCCGGGTGACCCATTTTGGGCCACTTCCTTCAGATGGCACCCGAACAGGGACTCCACCAGGTGACCCATCCCGCCCGTAATCGGGCTGTGGGGTCGGGGTGGCGTCCAGTCGGATGGGCGGATCGGGGATCCCCATATGATAGAGCTTGGTTCTCGCAGCTGCCCCGCCTGTCTGATCGGACGGCTCCTCTTCTAGTGGTCATCTCGGCTGGGGTCCTGAAAAGGCGAAACCCTTGGATCTGACCGTTTGGTCCGAAGAGTTGGCAGTGGAGAATAACTTGATTGACCTGTGTGCACCGGGTGAGTTCATCTTGAATTCTTGGTAAGTGCGGCGCCGTCTTGTTTGAACTTGGTGGGTCTGTGGACCCTAGAGGTACAGAGTGTTTGCGAATGATCTGCCAGGCCACTTGGTAATTTGGTCTACTCTTGAAAAGGCCTGGGGCGAGTGCCTATCCTCTTGTCTTGGTACAGTCTCTGGACTGTCTTGTCTTGGTGCAGTTTGAGGACTGCCTTGTTTTGGTGTAGTCTGAGGACTGACTTGTGGTTTCCTTTGCTTGATACGGTCTGAGGATCGTCTTTGGAACAAGCGCTTGAATGTGTTTTGTGAATATGGTGCACCATCAGTTTGTTTTTGGTACGGTCTGAGGACTGTCTTTAAAAAAAAAAAAAAAAAAAGCTCTTGCAATTGCTTTGCCAGGCAAAATAATGAATTTGGCTCCTTTTTGAAAATGCCTGGAATGAGTTTCTTGTTGTCATTGTTGTTCTGCAGATGCAAGATTGGAAGAAGATCAGCCGGCGCAAATAATAGTAATAATATATATATAGGTTTGTTTTTTGCATAGGAAGAACGGTTTGAGAAAGGACGAAGGAATGTGTAATGGGGGGAGAATGTGAAATAAGACAGTTAAAGAGAAAATCAGGGGTGCGCTGATGGCACCCAGACCTTACATTTTGCTTTGCACATTGCAAAAGGACAAAAGCTGTTTTGAGCTACAGACATGAAGTTGCATTTAAAAAGTGGCATGCAAGAAAAAAAAAAAATGAAAAATGAATGAATGAGCCCTGCTCAGATGCTCATGTTTTTTTTAGTCTGATGGGAAGTGTAAGGAATGCTCAAGTAATTAATTCATGATCGATTTGAATGTGTTGAATTTAGATTTGACCTCGTTCCAGAATGTGCATTTAATTTGAAAAATGTGTTGTGAACATTCAAGGTAGTGTATATATTTGTGCTGAACAGACACGCATTTTAAAAGTGCAGTAGGAGAGATGAAATACACGCTCGTAATTCAGTAGTGTTGGAAGGGTTGCTGTTTGGCCTTGAGATAAGAATGGAATTTCTCTCGCTGAAGGACGCACTTAGAAATACACAGCCTCATCTGTAGAAGGAAAAGGAGGGGCTTCATCGGGCAGGGAGACGCAGAACAGCAGACAGAGAAGTGAGAAACGAAGGAAATGAGCTTGAAAGGCAGACGGATTTAAAAAAAATATATAAATATGATGGTACAAGTGGAATTTGCTCAGAAAAAGTTGTTTGCAGGGAATAAAAGTGAGTTACAATGTGTTGTTTTCACAAGCAGAAATAAAAGGTGCTCAGAAGTTTTTCGAACTCAGATGCTCCCTCGAAATATGGAGAATGCAAAAATTAATTTGAATAAGTTGTCCAGGGCAAATGTGAATTATTTTCAGAAAGAAAATAAAAACATGTTTTAACAGGTTGCTGTATCTGAAGATGAGGTTTCTGGCTCTAACATTTCTGGCATTACCAAGTCCATTGTGGCAACGGTGGAAGGGCCGGATTTTCCCACTTAGGAAAGAATATCAAAGTTGTAGGAGTTTTAAAAGAGAAAATACAAAGTCCGTTTTAGAGAGGGTTGCAGCAACAATAGGTTCATTTGAGAAAGGTTACTAATTTGTTGTTTGTGACTCAGGCCTGACAGGAAAAGATTTGTTTTGCAAATTAAAAAGCATAGATTACTGTACACCAGAAGATTTTAAATATCAGATTCCTGATGAGAATGCACAGTCTAACATGGCCCAACAAGAGACAGCTGTAGCATTGTTTTCATAAATGACAGTTGGCACATTACCCTCTGATTTTATTGTTTTAAATATTCAGCTGTTCTTTCTATTTCTGCTGTTTTTGCTCCTGCTATGTCGCTCAGGCTGCTTTGGCTATGGCACATCTTGCTCTTTCTTTGTCTCTGCCCCCTGTGGCCATTATGTTGTTAGGCCGCATTGTCATGTATTTGGGTACGGTAAGTTAAAGGCTTGTCGCCGGGGGAAGAGGTCAGAGTGAAGGTGTGTCTAGATTATAGTGGGCAGGATTTGTGTCTTAAAAGGGGGATTTGATTGTTTGCAGATTCGTTTTTTTCTGTGTTTTTGCCATAGCGATTTGGTTGTAGGCATTTGGAAGTATTTGGTCTACATTGCCTCTTTCTGTTACGTATTTAACATAGCACAGTGTTATGAGTGTTTTGGTGGGTGTTTCAGACACATTAGTTGTAGCACATGTTTTGCGCTCTCTTGCTCTGATTATTGGTCCTTTTACCGTGAAGTTTCCATTTCAGTTAATGTCTAATTGTGGTGAGCATGTGATGGGTTTGGCATCCTACTATTACTGCTCTCAGGCAGGTGAATGTCTGATGATGGGCCTTAATGTAAGTAGTGAATAATGTTTGTCCCCCCCCCCTGAGTTTTGCGGATGTGCCATCCACTTTGTGGGCAATAGGCGATGTAGAGCTGGAATTCTTACGGATTTCACTAGCCTTGTTGTGTATGATACAGGATTTGGTTGAGAAAGGTGTTGGTGAGGAGACGACTGGTAAATTGTCCTAGTCCCATTATTTTGATTGTGTTTACAATTTTGTGACTGATTGGTGTGAAGTTCATGAAAAGGTGGTTTTCCTACATTCTGCTGTTCTAGCCATTGCTATGCTTCTGCTAATGGTTCTTTCTGCTGCTTGATATTTTTCTATTACTGATCTAAAATACATTCTTTGGCGGTACTATTTATTTCAATAATAGGTATTTGTCCGGATTTCACATGGACTGGTAGGAGTCATAGGCTCCGCTGCGCTTCTTAGGACTATGCAGAAAGACAGAGCATCTATAAAAATGTTTTAAAAAGGTAGTTATTTGCTCATCGTTTCAGATACACAGCAAAGTTGTAGGGACAGTACAGTTAAATAGTATTAGACCTGGCATCCTTAGCGTAATTTTCCCTGACTGTTTGCCTCTACCTCCTATGTTTTTGATACTGTGCTGGATTTCGTTTTTGCTGGTTTAGATGCTTTGGGCATTTTGCTGCTGCTGGTCAGTGTCACAGTGCAGGTGCTCCCTGTGTAACTTGATATTGTACTTGGTTCTCCCTGATTTGCGTACTTTGTTTTGTCAGTAGATCCCTAGTGAAGTGCACTGGGTGTGCCAGGGCTGGTGGATCGGGTGCTACTGGTGGGCTTTGCAGGCACTGATTGTGCCGCCCACATGAGTGGCCCGGTAAAAACTTCTCGGGCCTGCCACCGTAGTGCCTGCGCATACCTTGTACATAGGGCACCCCTATGGTAGGCCCAGGGTACACCCCTGGGCAGGGTGCAGTGTATGTGAAAAGTAGGATGTGTGCTGGTGTGTGTGGCATGTCCTGGTGGTGAAAAGCTGCCATTTTCCCTTTTCACTATTGAAGGGCTGTCCTGCTGATGGGGAATTTTTGTACCATTTTACGAGTATATCTGTCATGGGGATAAGATAGAAAATAGGAATATGGTACCCTTGAACTCAGAATATGATAATACATCTTTTAATAAAGATGGTTTTTAAAGTCTGTGTTTGAACACAGCATTTTTAGGAAGCGGCTATTTTCTTGTCCAACATTTCTGTGTGTTTGTCTTTTTGTGGATTAACTGTCTTGTTTCAGTGTGACAGAGAAAGAGGATGTGCATTTGGTGTGGTGTTCTGTTGTGGTGCTTTCACTGTGTTACTGTGAGTGTTGGTATAAATACTTTACACATTGCCTTTGGGATAAGCCTGTCTGCTCGTGCCAAGCTACCAAGGGGGTGAGCAGGGGTTATCTAAAGTATGTATTCCCCTTACCCTGACTGGAGTGAAGGGTCCCTATTTGAACAAAGGTACCTATCTCTGCCAACTAGAGACCCCCATTCCTAACACGTTGTTCCTGTGTTTAGTTTTGAGTGGCCAGGGAGTCTGCTTTCAAAAGGGGTAAGTATTGTTGACAGGAGGTTTCCTTCTTAGGTCACCTACTGTCGAAGGGGGGGGTAGGAGATTAGCTCCTTGGTGAACTAACCCATTAAATGAGGTGCATGGGGTGCATGAGTCTTTACTCTGAATGCCTAACACTTGGGCAACTAACAAACAAAATACGCTTTCTTTGGCTTCTGTGCTTGGTACATATATTATTGCGTGCTGTTTTGTGTGGTAAGTACACAAGACGGCTTGTTGTGCGCTTTCTGTCCTTGACGCTACCACAAGAGCCCTCCCGAGCTGTCTAGGAACGGTCATGACGGTGGCCGTCTCCATAAGACGATTGATTGGACTCGCTTTAGCCACTAATTTCACAGATATGGTACTCCATGCTGTGAACATGCCCTTAAATAAACAGAGACACAGCACCTCACCAGTGCACGTCTAACCGGCTATAAAACTGTACTGTTCGAAAAAATGTCATAATTAAAAGTGTGTCACCTTGAAGTCAGCCATATTACTGCCCTTCCTTTCTGTAAATTGATGGAATTGGAATTGAAAAGGAGATGAAAGGACGGGTAGACTAGACTGATGTTCCCTTATCTGATCCTTAAGGGGAACTATAGTTTGATGGCTCTTGTTTAAATTCTCAGGTGGCACCACCACTATTGCTCATGTTACCGCAACACTACATATGGTCGCAGGGACATCACAAGTCCCTTATTAGTTAGCCTGAGTAACTGGGTTGTGAATTGTAAGTAAGTGTAGTGCCCACCGGAAAATAACAGATGATGTGGGAAGGGATAATGTTTGCAGATCAGACAACTAAGCAAAATGATTAGACTGAGAATGAAAAGAATGTTTGTAATAGACCCTGTTGAAAAGGTACCGGAAGTCATGATGTTTGAATAGAAAGTATAGCACAATTGAAAGGACAAGTGATGGTGTATTGATAGGCCAGGGAAGGAAAAAGAATGTGGCCAGATGCTTATGTATTCCCCGTGGTTATGAGGAGACATTGCCCAACTCGTGTACTGTATGATGCGCATGACGCACATTACTAGGAAGGGTACCTGTATGCCCCACCAATAATTTCTCACCACACATTTTCTTCTTTGAGGTTCTTCAGATGAATAATATAGGAATGGACAGATGCAATCATTCAAAGTATGTCCGGATTGTTCTTTCAGAGCTTAGTAAATGAATTAAGGCTTACCCCACTACTCGGTGTTGGGAGAGTTTTTTTTTTTTGTTTAAAGTTTTATCCTTGCCAGTTAACCGAAAGTTTCTATCCCATCTACTAATAGGTCAGGGACGCCTTGCAGTCACCAGAGGGGCCCGGACGCGATGCACAGCATGGCTGCTTGTTATGGAATATCCATATGAATACGACTGAGGCGGAGCTGCAGAGCAAAGAAGTGCTGGATGAGGCAGTACCACCGAAAACAAAGGAAAGAAGGGCTATCCAGGAGCCCCAGCCTGTTGATCCACCTGTGCTTGAGTGCCAGCCCATTGAGTCCAGCCTGTGGGCTCGCCTGTGTTTGATCCTCTGCCCCCTGGTCCTCTTGAGTCTGTCCCCCCTTTTTCCCTGACCCCTTTGTGCCTGGAGTGACAAGGTACAATATACGCCCGACGAAGGAACACAAGGGAAGTTGGATTAGTAGGGATGGACTTCATTGATGAAGAATAGGGTGCAGGTACCCTGGCTAAGGTGCCAGCGACAGAGCAGGGTAAGGAAGATTGGTGCATTGGCCTGGGCACTGGACAGGATTAGTTGAGGGTGTCCTCCCAGGAGGGAGGGTGCCCTATCCTGAGTGAAGAGGATTTCTCCAGAAAGAGCTAGACGAGTAGCTCCACCGCCGGTGCTCAACAGCGCCTACACCAGATGAACAATAGGAGCCTGCCAGTGATGGCTCTCTGAAAGACACTGGAAAGAAGAGTTTTGCCCATCCTCCTGTTCCCTGGTCACCAATTCCATTGTATTGCATTTCTCTCCCAATTACCATGTACCCTTTTGGTCGTTCCATTATTGAAGAAGAACAGCTCTTTGCAGCCCCGCAGATAATTTAATTATTTCGATTGATGCACATTCAATCCCTTTTTTTCTGTTCCAGATATGATATTTATTGATTTTTCGCACTACAAATGAATATGTACATTAAGAAGATGTCTGTAACCGTGGTTGATATGACAGTTTTGTATCCAGGGGGGGGAGATTAAGGTGGGTGAGAACACATATGACTTCATTTACAGATTGAACATGACAACAGGCACGTCTTAGATCCTGCATCATAATGTTCACTTCGCCCGTGGATCATAAGTTCATACTTGGCCTCCGAGGGGATGGTTTGCAAATGTTGCCTCTTTTCTTTTTCCCCACTGTATTTGTTGCCTCATCTACGTATCGCACATTTCATCAGCTACAATGTAAAAGTATGTTACACGAAAAATAAGCCCTTGTATGCACTGTCTCCCAGCTTGCTGTGTCTGCTGCATAAGTATATTGACTCCTAAGCAAAGGATATCCATGCAATACAAATGTTAAGATCATGCTTCAGAAAGAGATCGAAGGGTTGATGAGCATTGATGTAGATACTTTTTAGGTCAACATGTCTCTTATAGTTTCCCTGCTTAATAACAAGCATTTGAACATTTCTGAGTATTAATATATTGATCATGTGACCAGAGATGTTTCCCCTCCCTAGTATGAAATGGCTTAGCTAAGGCTAAAACGACGGTTTGTTGGAATTAAATGAAAAGTCTGATCTGTGCTACCGTACAATATGATGCTTAAGTTAGACTTTGCGGCGCCATTTCATATTTTGCCTCCAATTCTAGGCCGTGATCACAATTAATTGCTCCCTGGCTCTGCAAGTAGTAGCTGTGCTGAATTTTCTGTGTCTCTCAAAGTTGGGCCTCGCTGTATTAATGAATAGATTGTTTTGTACTTATGCATACCTTTCCCATGAGATGGAAGCCTGCTCCCAATGGCTCAGCTGCAGGCAAAGACACAATGACCTTGCCAGAGAGATAGTGGGTGCCCGGTCACAGACTCTTAGCTCAGCTTCGTGTGCCTCCTTTGTTTCTTGCTGCCTTCTGTGGAAAGTTACTGGGTGGGTGTGTCTTGTGCCCATGCTGAAATGTATAATTGGTACCCTTATGCAGGTGAAAGCCAGTCCCCTCGACAGTCATCTATGGTGCTGATCAGATTGGGGCTCCACTGCAGTGTAATTTACAAATAAATGAGTGTTTGTATTCTCTGCTGTCTGACTGACTCTTCACTCGTTTGGAAGGCTAAGAGGTGGTTGTAAGTGACCCTGGTGACCCATTTTGGGCCACTTCCTTCAGCGTTTCATGTTCAGAATTGAATAAAGCAATAAGAACTTGCAGTAGAGTGCATCTCCTTTCTTCTCCTTCTTGGCACCGAAGAATTCAGTTGATTTATTGGCGGCGGAGCTAAACGCCGACTGGAGAGTGCACCACCTGGACAATATTAGTACTGTACTGCCAAAGAAAATTGAAGGCGGTGAGTACTATCGCAGATTGCTGCGTAGAGAGCCCGTGGGGCCTGTGAAGATTGGGGCCACACATGGGACAGCAAGTGGTAATTGTTATGGAAGGAACATGTTTCGAGTGACCTAATGGAGGGTTGTGTATATCAAGCAGTGACTTTTTATAGCAAATGACTGCACCAGTTGGAGTGCTCAATGTAGAGCGTAAGGAATGGTATTTGTACTATCAAGACCAGAATGTATCAGTATTTAATTCCAATTGGATGGTTCACTGGATCACTATTGCTACAAATAGACAGTAGCTGCAATGTTTTGCCTTATGAACCCATGATTAAGGTCGTCAGACTGAAACGAATAGGGGAAGGCGTGCTGCGTTTCATGTTCCGAATTGAATCAAGCAATAAGAACTTGCAGTAGAGGGTATCTCCTTTCTTCTCCTTCAGGGCATTGGAGAATTCAATTGATTTATTGGCGGCGGAGCTCTACGACGACCAGTGAGTGCACCACCTCGACAATATTAGTTCTGTACCACAAAAGAGAATCGAAGGCGGTGAGTACTATTGCAGATTGCTGCGTAGAGGGCTTATGGGGCCTGTGAAGATTGGGGCCACACATGGGACAGCAAGTAGTAATTGTTATGGAAGGAACATATTTCGAGCGACCCAATGCAGGATTGTGTATATCAAGCAGTGACTTTTTATAACAAATGAATGCACCAGTTGGAGTGCTCAATGTAGAGCGTAAGGAATGTTATTTGTACTATCAAGACCAGAATGCATCAGTATTTAAATCCAATTGAATGATTCACTGGATTGCTACTGCTAAAAATAGACAGCAGCTGCAATGTTTTGCCATATGTTCCGATGATTAAGGTTGTCAGACTGAAACGCGTTGGGGAAGGCGCACTGCGTTTCATGTTCCGAATTGAATAAAGCAATAAGAACTTGCCGTAGAGTGCATCTCCTTTCTTCTACTTCTGGACATCGGAGAATTCAGTACATTTATTAGTAGCAGAGCTCAACGCCGACTGGAGAGTGCACCACCGCGACAATATTAGTACTGTACCGTCAGAGAATCGAAGGCGGTGAGTACTATCTTAGATTGCTGCGTAGAGGGCCTGTGGGGCCTGTGAAGATTGGGACCACACGTGGGACAGCAAGTGGTAATTGTTATGGAAGGAACATGTTTCGAGTGACCCAATGTAGGTTTGTATATATCAAGCAGTGACTTTTTATAACAAATGACTGTACCAGTCGGTGTGCCAGATAGGTGTCTACTGTAGAGCGCAAGGTATGGTATTTGTACTATCAAGCCCAGAATGCATCAGTATTTAAATCCAATTGGATGGTTCACTGGATCGCTAGTGCTATAAACAGACAGCAGCTGCAATGTTTTGCCCTATGAACCCATGATTAAGGTCGTCAGACTGAAACGCGTAGGGGAAGACGCACTGCGTTTCATGTTCCGAATTGAATAAAGCAATAAGAACTTGCAGTAGAGTGCTTCTCCTTTCTTCTCCTTCTGGGCATTGGAGACTTCAATTGATTTATTGGTGGCGGAACTCAACGCCGACCGGAGAGTGCACCACCTCGACAATATTAGTACTGTACCACAAAAGAGAATCAAAGGCGGTGAGTACTATCGCAGATTGCTGCGTAGAGGGCCCATGGGGCCTGTGAAGATTGGGGCTACCCGTGGGACAGCAAGTAGTAATTGTGATGGAAGGAACATGTTTCGAGGGACCCAATGCAGGATTGTGTATAGCAAGCAGTGACATTTTATTACAAATGACTGTACCAGTTGGAGTGCTCAATGTAGAGCGTAAGGAATGGTATTTGTACTATCAAGACCAAAATGCATCAGTATTTAAATCCAATTGGATGATTGGATCGATACTGCTATAAATCGACAGCAGCTGCAATGTTTTGCCATATGTACCGATGATTAAACTTGTCAGAATGAAACGTGTAGGGGAAGGCGCACTGCTTTTCATGTTCAGAATTGAATAAAGCAAAAAGAACTTGCAGTAGTGTGCAGCTCCTTTCTTCTCCTTCTGGGCATCTGAGAATCCAGTTGATTTATTGGCGGCAAAGCTCAACGCCGACCGCAGAGTGCGCCACCTCGACAATATTAGTACTGTACCACCAAAGAGAATCGAAGGCGGTGAGTACTATCGTAGATTGATGCGTAAAGGGCCCGTGGGGCCTGTGAAGATTAAGGCCACAAATGGGACATCAAGTGGTAATTGTTATTGAAGGAACATGTTTCGAGTGATCCAATGGAGGTTTGTGTATATCAAGCAGTGACTTTTTATAACAAATGACTGTGCCAGTCGGTGTGATCAACGTAGAGCGCAAGGTATGGTATTTGTACTATCAAGACCAGAATGCAAAAGTATTTAAATCCAATTGGATGGTTCACTGGATCGCTACTGCTATAAATAGACAGCAGCTGCAATGTTTTGCCGTATGTACCCATGATTAAGGTCGTCAGACTTAAACGGGTAGGGGAAGGCGCACTGCGTTTCATGTTCCGAATTGAATAAAGCAATAAGAACTTGCAGTAAAGTGCATCTCCTTTCTTCTCCTTCTCGGCACCGGAGAATTCAGTTGATTTATTGGCGGCAGAGCTCACCGCCGACTGGAGAGTGCACCACCTCGACAATATTAATACTGTACCGCCAAAGAGAATCGAAGGCGGTGAGTACTATCACAGATTGCTGCGTAGAGGGCCTGTGGGGCCTGTGACGATTGGGGCCACCCGTGGAACAGCAAGTAGTAGTTGTTATGGAAGGAACATGTTTCGAGCGACCCAATGCAGGATTGTGTATATCAAGCAGTGACTTTTTATTACAAATGACTGTACCAGTCGGTGTGCTCAATGTAGAGCTTAAGGAATGGTATTTGTACTATCAAGACCAGAATGCATCAGTATTTAAATCCAGTTGAATGATTCACTGGATCGATACTGCTATAAATCGACAGCAGCTACAATGTTTTGCCATATGTACTGATGATTAAGGTTGTCAGACTGAGATGCGTAGGGGAAGACGCATTGCGTTTCATGTTCAGAATTGAATAAAGCAAAAAGAACTTGCAGTAGAGTGCAGCTCCTTTCTTCTCCTTCTGTGCATCGGAGAATTCAGTTGATTTATTGGTGGTGGAGCTCAACTCCGACCGGAGAGTGCACCACCTCAACAATATTAGTACTGTACCGCCAAAGAGAATCGAAGGCTGTGAGTCCTATCGCAGATTGCTGCGTAGAGGGCCCGTGGGGCCTGTGAAGATTGGGGCCACACTTTGGACAGCAAGTGGTTATTGTTATGGAAGGAACACGTTTCGAGTGACCCAACGGAGGGTTGTGCATATCAAGCAGTGACTTTTTATAACAAATGACTGTACCAGTTGGAGTGCTCAATGTAGACAGTAAGGAATGGTATTTGTACTATCAAGACCAGAATGCATCAGTATTTAAATCCAATTGAATGATTCACTGGATCGCTGCTACTATAAATAGACAGCAGCTGCAATGTTTTGCCATATGTACCGATGATTAAGGTTGTCAGACTGAAACTCGTAGGGGAAGGTGCACTGCGTTTCATGTTCAGAATTGAATAAAGCAATAAGAACTTGGAGTAGAGTGCAGCTCTTTTCTTCTCATTCTGTGCATCGGAGAATTCATTTGATTTATTGGCGGCGGAGCTCAACTCCGACCGTAGAGTGCACCACCTTGACAATATTAGTACTGTACCGCCAAAGAGAATTGAAGGCGGTGAGTACTATTGCATATTGCTGCGTAGAGGGCCTGTGGGGCCTGTGAAGATTGGGGCCACACGTGGGACAGCAAGTGGTAATTGTTATGGACGGAACATGTTTCGAGTAACCCAGTGGAGGTTTGTGTATGTCAATCAGTGACTTTTTATAACAAATGACTGTACCAGTCGGTGTGCTCAATGTAGAACTTAAGGAATGGTATTTGTACTATCAAGACCAGAATGCATCAGTATTTAAATCCAATTGGATGATTCACTGGATCGATACTGCTATAAATCGACAGCAGCTGCAATGTTTTGCCATATGTACCGATGATTAAGGTTGTCAGACTGAGACGCGAAGGGGAAGGCGCATTGCGTTTCATGTTCAGAATTGAAAACAGCAAAAAGAACTTGCAGTAGAGTGCAGCTCCTTTCTTCTCCTTCTGGGCATCGGAGAATTTAGTTGATTTATTGGTGGTGGAGCTCAACGCCGACCGGAGAGTGCACCACCTCGACAATATTAGTACTGTGCCGTCAAAGAGAATCGAAGTCGGTGAGTACTTTTGCAGATTGCTGCGTAGATAGAGGGTGGGGCCTGTGAAGATTGGGGCCACAGGTGGGACAGCAAGTGGTAATTGTTATGGAAGGAACATGTTTCGAGTAACCCAGTGGAGGTTTGTGTATGTCAATCAGTGACTTTTTATAACAAATGACTGTACCAGTCGGTGTGCTCAATGTAGAACTTAAGGAATGGTATTTGTACTATAAAGACCAGAATGCATCAGTATTTAATTCCAATTGGATGGTTCACTGGATCACTACTGCTAGAAATAGACAGTAGCTGCAATGTTTTGCCGTATGAACCCATGATTAAGGTCGTCAGACTGAAATGCGTAGGGGAAGGCGCACTGCTTTTCATGTTCCGAATTGAATAAAGCAATAAGAACTTGCAGTAGAGTGCATCTCCTTTCTTCTCCTTCTGGGCTTTGGAGAATTCAGTTGATATATATATATATATATATATATATATATATATATATATATATATATATATATATATATATATATATATATATATCCAAAGACTTCGTCACCAATCCAATAAAAAGACGAGAAGCAGACCCAGAGTTGGTGCAATTGCTGGTTTATTTGGTGAACTCCCGCACCTCCGCCATTACGCGTTTCAGCCTCACACGACGCCTTGATCACATGACACGAAACGGAGACTTCTTTTCAAATTTAAAGTGCTAGTGCATAGTAAACACACGTGGAATGCAGAATTTTGATGGACAAAGAAGAAATACTACCATATGTTTCTGAGCAGACCTTATGCAATGCCATTCATTTTCATAAAGTGCAATAGACATATACCCATAGTCACAGTGTGCAATCATGTGCAATAAATAAATAAATAGATCTTCATAATTAAATTTAAATACAATGCACATAAAAAAAGGGTAAAAATATTTTTAAGAAAGGGAAGGGGGCAGTTTTAATACAAAAAGTAAAAATTTGTACTTTATATAAGAAGGATTAGAGGTAACGGATTCATAGGCAGGTAAAAAAGTCCTCACTTGCGTTCAAGCCAGATGGGATTTTACAGTCGAGTTCCAAGATGTATTGTGTTTCCAACTTTCGTAGGAGGTAGTCACGGTTCCCACCCCTTCTCAGTGGCAAGACAGCATCAATGGCAAAGTATTTCAATAGCTGACTATCACTGCCATGGTGTTCTTTGAAGTGTCTGGCCACTGGGTACGAAGCGTCATTGTTGGAAATGGCTCGCATGTGCTGGAGTATCCGCTTGTGCACTTGCAATTTGGTGCTCCCCACATAGCGTAGGCCACACGGACACTCCAGCACATACACCACAAATTCTGTTTTACAGTTTAGAAACTTGGAAATCTCAACTGGTCTCTGTCTGAAAGGAGTGGTATACATTTTGACATTGTTGCTGTGTCTACACGCTTTGCAATTGGAGCATTTAAAAATCCTGTTCGCAGCATTTAGCCAGTTTTTAGTAGAAGTAACCTCAGGGCTACTTCTGACTAATGCGCTGCTCATAGATCGGGCTTTCCTGTAAGTAATGCTAGGGGTAGTTGTTAGGCGCTCGCCCAATATGGGGTCATTCAGTATTAGTGGCCAATTCCTATTGACTATTCTCCTTAAGGTTTTATGCTGTCTATTGAATGTCAATATCAACCTGGTAGGTTGATCCAAGGATTGTCTAGTTTGAGTCCCTTTTGTTTCGGTCAACCAATAACTCTGAACGTGGTTGATTGTTGGCCTTGTTCATTGCGGCCATAATCACACTTTTGGCATAACCCCTAGCTAAAAACCTTTGTTTACATATCTGCTGTGCTTCTGTGCAGTCCATTTCTGTGCTACATATTCGTCTGATCCGTAGCATTTCCCCGTAGGGGATGCTATTGATCAGATGTGGCGGATGGTGACTTGTAGCATGTAACACAGTATTGCCGGCGGTAGCCTTTCTATGCAAGCGTGTCTGTATCTGGTTGTTACATACATACACCTCAACATCTAGAAAATTTATCTCATCACGACTGATTTGGGCAGTAAATTGTAAGTTGAGAGAGTTAACATTCAATTCCATTACAAATTTGCGAGCTTCCATTTCATTGCCTCTCCATATTAGGAACAAATCATCAATAAATCTGTACCAACACAGAATATGTTTGCTGAGGGTATCTTTGTATTTTGTCATGAGGACCTGCTCCTCCCACATGCCCATATGCAGACAGGCATAACTCGGGGAGAAGCAAGCCCCCATGGCAACTCCTCTCACTTGCTGAAAGATTTGATTATTAAATGAAAAAAGTTGTTTTCAAGGCATGTGGATATCATAGACAACAACATTTTTGTTATGCAAGCCATATTGTCTGCGCTTAGTGTTTAAATAAAATTCAGTGGCTAAAAGACCATCTCGATTATGTATGCTGGTATACAACGAGATTACATCTAATGTCATGAATAAGCATTCCTCATCCCATTTTACATTATCAATTTTCCGTAAAAATCCCCAGTGTCTTTTAAGAACGATGGAAGTTCTCTTACTAGGTCCTGGAGAAAAAAGTCCACATATTTGGATGTATTCTCTGTTTTGCTCCCTATGGCTGAGATAATAGGTCTGCCGGGAGGTCTAGACATATCCTTATGGACTTTGGGGATAAAGTATATCGTCGGGATGACAGGATGGTCGGTTTTTAAATACTTAAACTCATCCATACTCAAAAGACCAGCTGATTTCCATGCCACTAGTTTGCTATTGTATTCCATCCAAGAACTCTTTACTGCTAAAATGTTGCTTCGTTTGTAGCAGTTTCTGTCACTGAGTTGTCTTTCTGCTTCTTCCATGTAGAATTCACGTGGCCATAAAACCACATTTATATAAAAATGTAATTGGTAATTAATTAATTCTTATTTTTAAAGTGGAATACTGTTTTGCGCCGGGTGGTCAAAGGGAATAAAAGCATTAATCCATCACAAATTCCTCACAACCAGGCTGTTGAGTTTATAAATAGAAGTGTGGGTTCACTGAAACTAAGCATGTTTTATTTTCTTAATTCTGTAGTGGGCGGCTTCATAGAGGCAATGACCAGTGGGCCTCTTTTCTTTTAATTTCTTGCTAGCGCATAATGGTACTTGTATTTTTGCAGATTGCACTCATATTTTTATGCAATTACTGAAATGTTTCAATGTTAATTAAACTCTTATGATGTATAATGTAATTTTATATTCACCAATTTGTTTGCAGTGGAACAGTCGTAAATGACAAATGCTACATTACGTCTGCAAGCCATCATGGCACCTGGTAGCACATTTATTTCATTTGCAGAATGGTGATACACTAAAAACACCCTCTTTCTTGCAGAACTCTCAGGGTTACCCAGGCCCATGCGTGAGCAGCTCATCCAGGCCAGGATTTTCCTTTGTATTCCAAAACCTATATTGAGGATTTCATAATGGAGTCAATAGGATTACAAATCCTAGAATGCAAAGAAAAAAATCTGGACTGGATGAGCACCTCCTGCATGGAACTAGGATGTTCTAATTCCTTAAAGTATGCCTTTCCTGTGAGCATAGACAAATGTAACTTTCTCCTGTTAACATCTCACTTGCATTATGGTCAGAGGATGCATAGTGGAGAGGCTCCGAGGGGGATATTAGCAACAACTTGCGATAATTATCGCAAACCGCGCTTAGCGCGTTTTTTTTTATCGCCGCGTATTGCTGGATTTTATCGCGGAGATAACACGCTATTAGCAACGTTTATCTCCAATGCGATAAAATATCCAGCGATAGCGGCGAAATCCAGCGATATTCACGCATTAACGCCATGGGGGACTTAGCCTGACAATCCACCTCCCATTGAACAAACAGGTAAGTCATGTTTTTAGCAGGTGTTAAATTCTAGCGATAATCGCGCTTAGCGCGAGTTTTTTTATCGCTTCGCCTGCGTTGCTAATAGGGGGCAGTTGTGTTAGCGACTGTTTTCAGTCGCTTTTAGTTGTGAACGCCTACCTTGCATGTCATTAGCGATAATTATCGCTGGCATGCAGGGCGATGGGAAAACCAGCCGCTATCGCCAGAAAGCTGTCGCTAACGCCTGTTAGCGACAGCTTACTGACAGGGCGATAAAAAAATTGCCGCTTTAGGGGCAAAAAGTGCTGCTAAAGCGGCGATAAAGCCCTTGCTAATATGCCCCCGAGTGTTTTGGTATCAGAAGTACCTATGGTATCCAAACAGCATGAGCAGGGCCGCTCTTCACTGCTGGGCAGATTCAAGCAGATCGAAGGTGGGGGTGCTCACCTGCGTCATGAGGCCCTAACCCATCCATCGGGATCCAACAGAAGTGATGGTACCGCCCAGACTTCTCTGAACCCAAAGCTAATGCTTTGCAGTTTTCTCTCACTGCTTGAAAGCAATTCCTTGTTTCACATTTGTACAGCTCATTATGGGAACGGTCTATATATTCATATATACATAATATATTATCTCGTGCTCATGAGGCGGGTTCGCCTCCTGAAAAACAGGCCGAACTCTTTCTGTACGGTTTGGTTAGCTTTTAAAATATGCATGCCTTCATTTTGTTTTGCTTGTAATAAATAATTGAATGATTCTGATTTCTTTCACTGTAATAGCCTCCTGAGAGGGCTCCCTCATCTTCAAGATTACTCAGAGGAGGCTTTAGGGGTTACCCGCATGCATAATTAAGGGTACAAGGTCTTAGCTCACAGCGTGCTTGCTTGTATCCTTCCTGCCTGCAGAAAGCAGGCCTCTCTCTGCTGCTAGAACTCTGTCCACCCAGCAATCCTCAGATATTCGTAGGAGCCCTCCCCATTCTCGTTTCTTCGCCATCATACACTTCCTGTTTCTTTATCTCGCGGCCGGGGGTTCTTTTCATCCCTGCTTTCTCCTTCCGTTCTTTCTCTTGCTCTTTCCTGCTCCTTTTTATTTTTCTTATTAATGCCTTTGTCTCTTTTGCTCTGGGTCAAAGTTCCCATCCACAAACATTGTGCCAGCCTAGTGCCACCACCTGCACAAATTTAGCAGGATGTCTGGCATCACTGAAGTTATCTTTTTGTGTGTGTGAATGGAGGCAGGTAAAGAGTACTGGACAGAGACAGGTAGTGGAGGTTGTGCAGATCTGCATAAGGGAACAAGCAGCGGCTGTGGAGACGAGAGCTAGAGCAGGACGATGCTGTGGAAAGCCAAGAGTGCAGAAGCTGCGCACACAGAAACGAGCACGTTTTGGGTAAGCTGGGAGGAGGAGGGATGACGTGGGCAGGACCAATGCCTGGGAGCCAATGAGCAGCGTCCACTCGGCTGCTCCGGGAGGCTGAGCCGACATCCAGTGGATGGAGCCGGGAGAGGCAGACCGAGCTGTGCAAAGATCCTGGGGTGTAGGAGCCGCGGCGCTGAGAGCGGACTCCAGCAGTCAAACCCACCCGCGAGCCTAATGCAGGCAAGCAGCCGGATCACTGGCGGTGAATTCAGAGGGACTCCGGCAGCAGCATCGGGACTGAGCGCAGAGAGCTCCCGAGAGGTACCTCTCACAGCATGCATTACCCTTCAGTTCCCACCGACAGCTCTCATTCCGCGGTCTGCTTCTTGTATCCCGGCTCTTTTCCTCCCTCTGCCCCTTCTATCCCTTCACCCCTCCAGGTTCCCTGCTCCTTTCTTCCTTCTGAAGCTCTTACTCTTCGTTCTCCCTTTGATTTCACGTTTATATTTCTTCGTCAGCCTCTTTAATTCGTCTCTCCCTGTTCTCTTTTTCTCCTTAGATTGCTCTTATTTTCCTCTGTTACTCTCATTCGTATGTCTCCCATTTTTCCAGTTTTTTCCCAACCTTTCTTCTCCTCGTTGTCTATTTCCTGTGTCTGTTTCCCTTCTTTTGTTGGCATTCGTGTCTGTCCTCGTGTTGTTTCGACGCTCTTGCCCTCAACTGCTCTCAATCGTTATTATCTTTCATGTTTCTGGCTTCCATCTTTCACTCTTTCACCTGCGATCATGCGCTTTTTCGTCACTCGGTGCATGATTTCTTGGGTGTTTCATCCCTCTGCTGCTCTCGCTCCCACTTCCCCATTTCTCAAATCACAGTCTCTCACCCCAACTGTTACACTTACTCCGAGTTCTTGTTCCTCTTTTCTCCCCTATGTAGCTCCTGTCCCCTCTTTTTCTCTCTATCAATTGGCTGCCTTCCTCCCACAGTTACATTTACTTAGTCCATGCTGTCCATGTCGTTCTTTGTCTCCCCCTCCATCTGCGGCTCATATTCTCTTTCTCCTTCTTAGTTTTCATGTTTTCCTCTAGGGTTTGAGAGCCCATGGTGCACCTCGGTTTCTTTTGGTGATTGGTGACACTAGAGCGCTGCACATCCCAGCGTGTCACACTTCTGTCTGTTTCTACACCCCCCTCTGTTCCGTGTGTGTGACACACTCCAGTAGAGTGCTTGTCAGGGAGCCTTCATCTTAGGGTGTCTTGGAATGCACTGTGGGATGATTTGCAGTGGCGGTTGGTGACATTTGAAAGTGGTGAGGCGTAAAATTATTGTCGTATTGCACTGCAGCAAGCGAGCGTAGCGAGCGAGCCCGAAAAACCTAAGGGGGATACCCGTGAAAATTTTGAAAAAAAGAGTGGGCAAATGGTGCATTTTCAAGCAAATTTGAGTAAGCAGGAAGGTTAATAAAGCAATAAGATTGAATTATTTATAATTTAAGAAATTACCAATTTTTATGAGCTATAGAGGACAATCTTTGCGTATGCTGATGTTATCATTTGCCCATATTAACCTTTGAACACACTGATACATTTGTAATGGTTTTAACTATACAATAAATACATTAATTGACTGTGCAGTGCTGTACAGTGCTGGGAAAGAGCAGGCTGGACCCGACTGTGTCAGTCGCAGCCACTTAGCTCCAACTTGCAAGCAGCCCACTGAGCTACCCTGTTGGCCTCCTATGACAATGTTATTTGCCCCTCGTGACACAGACTTGAACAGAGAATCCCCTGCTTGAACTGGGGCCCATGACAACCTTCCTAGGCCGCGCTGAGTCTAGGAGAAGATTTGTATGGCTGCCGCCGGTACTGGTTTGAAAGCAGGAGGTGTGCGTCACAGGCTCCAGCCACATACTCGAGCCACGAGGCAGCCACGTCTCCTCAAAATGTATTGCCCAAGAGCACAACTTCCCGAAGCAGGAGGTGAGGGCGGATGTGAAGCTCGCAGTACACCTGAGCATGTCATCTCTGTCGGGCCAAGTACACAGCAATATGCCCTTTTGTTCTTACAATTCTCAGGAAAAGGTGTGCCGCCCTTTGCACAATGTCACCCGTGTGTGCAGCAACAGTGTCGCCAACTCAACCTGCTCTATCAGCGTGTCCTAATGAGAGGAATGTTCTCACTCTGTCACTGGGATTTATGATTATACCGCTGAGGCAGGGGTTGGGACACTTCCAGCTGCTTGAGATTCTCTTCATTCCACCTCGCCTCCCAGAGCAGGACCTGCATGCCCCAGTGAATAACCCCAGTTCACTTTCAGGAGCCTCGCATGATTCAACTCCGTCTGCTCTGCAGGTTAACTGGCCCCTCCCTCCTCCAAACCGCATTCCCCCGTCTTCATTCCAAAACGCCAGCATACTAACATCACGTCCTTCTTTTGCACGATTAATATAAGTGTCTGAAAATCTGAGAAGCTCATCTTGCTAAAGGTTGCGCTTGTTCTTCAACTCCTTCTATAAAGAAGATTATGGCACTCTATTATTGCTGTTGTCCTCTCCTAAGGTAACCACATGTCCGCCCTTCACGGGCCATCCACAATGGCTTGTGAAACGGCAAAGTGCACATGCAGGGTCAGCACACAATGCAAAGTGAGGATGGGCAATTGTGAAAAGTTTGGTGCCAGTAACATCCCAGTAGTGATTAAAATAATGGTAGAAGCAGTGCCATGGCGTGCACCCCCATTCTCTTGCGGACTCATTCATTGAGCAACTAAAAGATTGCGTGACAGAAGTCGGAAGGTGTTCAAAGAGACAGCAGACATTGGGATGATTTTTTTTGTTGCAGTTTTATTATAGCGCAAACTCTACCCAATGGCATTGAAGTGCTTTACATCAGCACCAGATGACATTACAGACCAAGGTCACATTCCTGTTCGTAGGCACGGGGAGATTAAGACATTTGGCCGGAATGAAATCACAGGATGTTGATCCAACGCTCGTGGTGATAGCTGACTGTCACTCTCTTGTGAGATGCAGTGTACATGGGGATGTGCCTTATAGGATGGCAAAGCGCTAGTGTGTGGTGCTATGTTCAAAAGCACGAGAGAGAGGGAGAGTGTAAGCCCGAGAGAGAGGAGAGGGTAAAAGCATGAGAGAGGGGGCGAGTGAAAGCACGAGAGAGAGGTGAGCGTGGAAGCACAAGAGAGAGGAGAGGGTGGAAGCACGAGAGAGAGGAGAGAGTGTAAGCATGAGAGAGAGGAGAGGGTTGAATCACGAGAGAGAGGAGAGAGTAAGCACGGGAGAGAGGAGAGTGTGTAAGCACGACAGAGAGAAGAGAGTGTAAGGAGTAAAGAGTGTAACCACGAGAGAGAGGATACAGTGTAAGCACAAAAGAGAGGAGAGAGCGTAAGCACAAAAGAGAGGAGAGAGTGTAAGCACGAGAGAGAGGAGAGAGTATAAGCATGACAGGAGAGAGTGTAAGCACGAGAGAGAGGAGAGAGTGTAAGCACGAGAGAGAGGAGAGGTTATAAGCACGAGAGAGAGGGACAGTATAAGCATGAAAGAGAGGGACAGTATAAGCACGAGAGAGAGGAGAGGCCAGCACCAGTGCAACGATATCGGTATGTCCCTCGACTTTGAAACTTATCTTAGGGAATGGTGTATCTGCGCACAGGAGGGGAGGTGAGAAATGCTAAAGCAAGAGGACTGATTTCTTTATTTGGTACCTCGTTTCCGTAGTGAGAAACAGTAAATTATCCGAGCAGCGCACAGGTTATTCCTATTGTGCGTGTTTTCGAAGTGCTAGAAAGCACAGATTTACAGCATTAAGTGGTCTTCTTAGTAATATGCGCTATTCACTAAAAACTGAAACTTCTACCTCAGGCTGGAAGCGCCTAGAAAGTGTTCACACTGCCCGCTGTTGGGTTTATAAATTGTCTCACTCTGAATTCTTTTTTTTTGCACAGTGCACTAATTTAGGACGCACACTCATGCCAGCTTTTCTGTACACTGGTCACTACCCTAAGGCTGTGCTCTACAAACCTCAGTGAAGGCCAACGGTGCCGAGAAGGTGCGCATCCCACAGCAGGTGTAGCGATTTCCAGTGGTGTCAGCGCCGCTGTGGACCCATTTAAAGGCGTCCCCGTTCTACCCAACTCTAGGGATGGGGGTGGGGGGGTGTTCTTTGCCTGTTTTGTGGCTCCTGGCACCTTGCTACATCAGTGCTAGCGTGAACGCTGTTCCAAGTCAATCTCATTAGCGCCGAGAGCGCCGAGACGTGGCTTATTCCGAACCCTGGCATTCATAAACAGTGGTCAGTAGTGGTTAGTTTGCATTCTAGCGTCTAGAAGTGAGTGGGGTCTCTCCGAGCCCTCACTTTATGTTCTTCCGATGTTCAATTGGCCCCAGCCCCTTAAAACACAGAAACACCCAACTGATATCCTAGCTGCTAGAAAAGGTTGAGTAGCCAGAGGCGCTTTGGTCGCACTCACCTTGCACTTGCGCCCGTCGATAGCGCCCAGATCCTCATCGAACTCGACGCCCAGCATGAAGCAGACGCGGCCGGCATGACTCAGGGGTACGCGCGGGGAGGGGGGTGGGGAGGGAGGCGTTTAATATAAAATAAAAACAAACTTTCCAGGCATCTCCTCCGTCGGTCCCTCGTCGCATCACGTCTCCTCTCACAGACGTGGAACTAACTTCTCCCCGCTCTTTTGCTTAAGTGGCAAATCAGAAGACTGGGGCGGCTACTCGGCTGTATCCTGGCATTTGACAGGGCATGGGGCGACTGTACGTCACTGCCCGAGCAGGATCCTATCTTCACACTCCTGCACTACACTAGGCATGCGCAGCATACCTAATGTAATGTCAATGGAGTGGGGAGCTGAAAGAAAAAGCGCTCTTCTCACAGATGCGCAGCAGGCTCTCGCACGCAGGCGAGAGCCTGCTGCTCTCGCCTGCGTGCGATGTGCGTTTGTTGTTGACTCTGTCATGCGCACTTGAGGCTGTGAAGCAGCTGCCAGCACAGGCCGGAAATGTAAACAGACGAATTGTCAAAGCTGTCAATTCGTCTGCTTACATTTCTTGCTGCCCGATTAGTGAGCAGTTTTTCTTGTTGATTGTCTAGTGGGGCGCTGCCCTGGCGCCCCTATGGAGCAGCCGCCACTGATGCCTTGCCCAAACCCAGAGACTCCCGGGTGAGCCGCTCTCGCGCAGGACTATGAAGCGACCTTGTCCTGTTAGGGACTGAGGACATGCACGTCTCTCATTTGAAAGGGAGAGTATCTGCACTTCTCGGTAGAGGTTCCATTCTTTTAATGGGAGAGTACCAGCACTATGCAGCAAGACACAGGTACACGGGCATTGTGAGTACTTGCACTTTTATATTTTTATTTCATGCACTACTCTTGTGTGAAATAGTTTTAGGTCCCTGTGGACTGCAGTCTGTTCCTCGCCATGCTACGTTGTCATCGGAGCATGAGGAGAGGGACGGTGTGTAGGTGAGTACTAGCCTAGGCACCTACTGGTGCAGTGAACAGAGCCAAGGAGAGTCCATTCTAAGGTGGCTCACCATGGATCCATTCTGCTTGTCTCGCTTGGCCCAAGGATCAGCAAAGATGAGCGGCCTTATGGTACCAAACTCTACATAGGTCCCTCTCTCCCTATCATTGCCCATTGTGGGGACAGTGGATGTTCCTCATCATTGACTTCTTATCTCTTTCACTGATCTTCTTCCTGTCTCCACCGCCGTCATGTTCTGCTACTGCCTTTGTGTTTTTTGGCTCCATTCACCTCTAATACTCCTGTATTTTATTGCTCTCTACGGATCTTTTAGTCCTTTCTTGCCTCTCTCCTGCTTACTCTCCTAGTTCGCCGGTCCATCCCTTGGCTCTAGGGCTCTTCTGGTTATCTAATTCCTGTCTCACTTACATCCTTCTGGCTCTGATTGTACCACTCTTGCTGTTAACTGTTTGTGTTTGTTTAACCTGTATGTGGTCCGGATTCAATGGATGACACAAGCACTGCTCCCAGGCTTGCAGTCTTTGCTTCTGACAGAGTAGAGAGCTGCACATATGACTTGAAGGAAATTATAAATTTTTATAAGATGGATAAACGTTTGTGACCCTAAATGGATAGAGATCCGTTTCTCGGGCAGAGCCTACTGTGTATTTGCAATTAGTCTATGCTGCTAAGATGTATAGTAGTCCAAACAATACTTAAATAGATATAAACAATAACAATAATGAAACAATTTTTTACATATATTAAACTTAAAATATTAACCATAACACAAAATTAAATATATGTGCAACCGACAAATTTATCTAATTGTATTTAAATATTAAAATTAACATATACAATAGTTTGAATTCATATTTTAAACTAAGTAAATAAAATATATACATATATATTTTAAATGTAAGCCAATATTTTAACAATTAAAAAATACATAAATAATATTAACAGCAACTAAACAAATGCAATTAAAAAGCATATATAAACAAATATGACACATTAATAAATTTAACATAGAAATCATTTTTAATAAAAAGGAAGTTTTTAAAAATAAAATTATATAAAAATAAAAAATAGTAAAACATGAAAACAATAAAAAATGAACAACAGTAGCAAAAATATTTAATATAACTCTAGTGTAAACAAAAATAGGAAAAATGTTAAACCGTGCACAATTTACATGTACTATTACTACTCCATAGTAAGCAAAAACAGACAATGTGTTGGACTTCTGAGAAGCTAGATTTACTATTCCCACTTCTGTCTATCCAACTGTATGGAAATTGTTGGCCTTCTGATAGGTTAGATTTACTAATACCACTCCAGTCTAAGCAACAGAAGGGAAAGTGTTGGACTTTGAAGAGGCTAGATTTACTATTACCACTCCAAGCAACGGTAGGTAATGTGTTGGACTTGGGAGGGTTAGATTTACTATTCTCACTCCAATCCAAGCAAGAGGAGGGAAAGCGTTGGATTTCCGATTGGTAGGTTAGATTTACTATTTCCACTCCATTTACAGCAGGGCCGGACTGGCCGCAGCGGGCACCGGGCGTTTCCCCGGTGGGTCGCCATGGTGGGGGCCGGTTTTGGGCCCCTGGGGGCCGTTTTTGTTACCGGGGACCGGCAATTTCGGCCCCCTGTAACAAAATTGGCCGAAACCGGCCCTAACAAACATCTCGGTCGCACTTCCCCCCTCCCCTCCGGGGGGGCCGGCCGAGCAGTATGCCAGGGCTGGTTTTGCTTCCCAGTCCGGCTCTAATTTACAGCAACAGTAGAGAAAGTGTTGGACTTTGGAAGAATATATTTACTATTCCCACTCTAGCTTAAGCAACAGTAGAGAAAGTATTGGACTTTGAAAGGGTTAGATTTACTCTTGTCACTCCAATCCAAACAACAGTAGGTAAAGGGTTCGTCTTCCTCGCCCCAATCCAAGCAACAGTAGGGAAGGTACTGAACTTCAGAGGAGTTAGATTTAATACTCCCAATCCAGTCTAATCTACAGTAGGGAAAGTGTTGGTCTTCATATGGGATACATATACCATTCTAATTCATAATCATTTAAAAAAAAGTATTTAAATACTACTCTACAGAAAATGATTAAACATATTCAAAATAATATATATTTAGTATATTAATTTAAAAAATGAAAATTGTAATAACGCAAAGTGAATTATCAGATAAATTAAATATGTAAAATTAATTGAAATAAAATGTACTTCCCTTCCTACTACCTAAAAAGAAAACACATAATAAATTAAATTTAAAAACAAAAATAACATTGAAATATTAATTTTAAAAAAACAAATCAAATTAAAAATAATAGTATTATAAACCTAACACACATTTGACAAATGTATTGCTTAATATACCTATCAATAAAATAATAAATAATTCCAATTAAACAAATAATTTAAACAAACAATTAAAAACTGAACATATATAATTATCAATTAAATATTAAAAACCCATATCATATTAATGAAAAAACAATTCACACCATTGCCCTACAAATCCAACAACGTACTCCCAAAATATAAATTATCAATTAAACTATAAAATATAAATGTACTTTCAAATAACAAATTAACCGTAAATGAATTACATTAAAAATATATAATAAAGCAATTTACATAATTAATAACTAATTAAATATTTAATTCACATTTAGAAAATTATTATTATTAAAAATAAGTAAATTATGATTAAATTAGATTTTCGCTTTATTCCTAAACCCAACAACCCACAACTACTTTATAAATTACTAATTAAATAAAAAATATATATATTCAAATTACACATTTAAAATTGCTGTGGGGCAGGGGCATGAATGATCTGTAGATGAATGTTGCCATCTTGCATGAAGATCTAAATGCCCTTGACCTCAGGCAGGCTGGCAGGACAGAGTCAATAAATCGCTACTTTTGGAGTCTAAATCCCAATCTTGCCTAATAGCTTGCTAAGGAATGTGGTCCTGGGAAAACAAAACAGTGAGACATAAAGGACTTTTCTTAGATTCCAATCAGAGGCATGATATTCGTCTCACTTTCCAAGCTCGGGAAGGCTGCTTCCCAGCCACCTACTTGAACATTAAGCTGTCTCGGGCTTGGAGCAAGATTTGTGAACACCCATTTATTAAAATGTTAACCACACCCTCCCTCCCTCTCTGGAAGGCTCTTTTGAAGATAATGCCAACTGTTTCAATAATTAGCTCTTATCAGCTCTTAATTACTTAGCCCCGCTAAAGTAAAAGTTTCAGGTCCCATGGTTTTCACAGGCCTTGCAGGAAGAAAGAAGCAAGTGAAAAACACTGGGAAGAATACCGAGAAGGAATGACCACCTTTCCCATAAAACTTCAAGGAGGCATTAAAAAGTAGTATAAATTCATCAGGAGGACACAGGCAGACTTTTATACGAAGAAAATTATTGAGACCCCCAGTGGCCCTAAGGAAATCCTCAAAATTGTTAAATCTCACTTAATTCCACTTAGTTAAGTCCCTGCATTACTCCTTTCTTAAACTTCTGTGAATACTTGTCTGAGTTATTTCATGGTAAGATAGAGAAAATGTACCTGGATTTCCTTTAGTTCCTCCAGGAAATATCGATACTTTGGCTACTACAGAGCCAGCTATCTCTCCTAATGCGCTGCATGTGTATCGATGTAACCTCTTCTCACTGGCGGACTCAGCCCAAGCATTGCTTAGGTGTATGTTCAGCTCCCCGTCTGGCTCTGGCGTCAAGAGGGCCTAGAAAAGCACTGCAGATCATCAATCTGAAGCTTAACAAACTGGTTGGTTAATCACTGTAGACCCTGACTGTTTCTGACTGCTGGAAGCATGCCTATGTTTTACAACTGCCAAAAAAACATTGATGGATCAAGGTCACTCTGCTGCTCTAGTGCTGTTGGGCACACCACAGCATTCAACATAGTGTCTCACCAGGGGCGGCTCCTCTGCTATGGCGAACGAGCTTCGCCCCCTCCCGCCAGCACCCTCCAAATCATGAGAAATAAAACGATAATAAAACTTAAACCCGTTCTATTATCGTTTTATTTTCCTTTGACAGTCTTGGGGGTGGGACGACAGGCACTGAGGGGAGTAGTATGTGCACTCCCTTCACTGCACATGATGGTTTGGCCGGCCGTCTCAGGCTGGCCAAACCATCATGGGCAGTGAAACTTCTCTCCAACCCAGCAATGCTGCTGGGTTGGAGAGAACAGGCACAGACTCAGTCTGTCCTGGAGTGCAAATTGAGGGCACTCAGGCCAATCCTGAAGCTGCTCTCATTCGAGAGCAGCTTCAGGATTGGCCGCAGAGCAGGCTGGGAGCCTGTGCCTTCAGCCTTCAGAAGAGGATGAGAGCAGAGGAGCGAGACTCCATGGAGGGCAGCAGGTAAGTTTTTCTTTTTTATATTGCTCTCCCTGTCAGCTCGACGATTCCTCGGAAACGGTTCGATGCCAAAAGGGGTCCACCTCTCGACAGCCCCAACCCTGAATGCTATAACAGCACAGGCGAATGGGATGGTCAGGCGGGGGAAGGAAAGGAAGGGGTCAGCAGGGAGGGAGATCTGAAAAGCAAAATACTCAAAGATCAGCAATCGTTAGGATATATGGTTTCTCTTATCTAAGCCAGTGAGCAACCCCTACCTGTAAAACAAATAATAGCATTCCTTCCATTTAGGAAAATCATAGAGCCAACAGTTCTGTGTCTTAGTTCAGTAATGATGGTGATTGCGCTAGGGAAAGGATAGAGGTACAAAGGGAGTCATAAATCCAGGAGCCCAAACAGACATGCAGCCATCGCTAGCTTTGCCATGCGCCAAAGAGCCATACACACCAGTTCGCACACTTTGTTCCACGTCACAGGGGAAGAGCAGGAGGCCGCCTCTTGAACCCCCTGTTAAAGGTAAACCAAACACAGACGATCAAAATACTTCTTTTGAATCCGGAGTAATAGTTCTGCATTACTTAACAGTCATGTGCATAAGCGCAAATCACATCCTCAGCATCAAAACCTAGATACCTAAATCCTTGGTTGAGTTTATGCATAGATGTAGCGTGATACACTCCCAGGTAACGAATATGCGTGGGCTTTAGATGAGGCAAGGATCCCACCAACAATGGAGGCTGAGTCACAATGTATAGAGCACACTTCGGCCCCCCAATAGATGAACAACAAGAAAGTCTGTTGAATTAACAACACCGGGACGTTCCCGGTCAAGGTGGTGCAAGTGCACCCTTACCCTACTTCAACTGGAACAAGGATCTGCAGCGCGGCCGGCGCTGCTCAGACAGGGAATAACCAGCAGCTTGTTCCTCATCTGTGGCTGCCTTTAACCGGTCTTCCTCTTCCGGTGGAGACGCCACGTGATCGGGGCTGTAGCGGATACGTCCGCTAAGCATCATGGGAGAGGTAGTTTCCAGTGCCCGGCGCCGAACGCAGATCGTGTTGCAGCGCCATTCTCCCGCCGACTCGGCCACCACTGTTGAGCCCCCACCTTGGGTCCACCATCCAGACAGCCAGGACCAGGTTTCGCCACCACGGGTGAACAGCGATGCGTCCCCCTCGCCCTCAGGTACGTCTCTGTCTTTGGTCTGACCGGGATCTGCCCGAGTCGTCCCGAGATGTGTAACACTCCCTAAGTCCCCCTTTCCACCCCCACGCCCAGCCTTTTTTCCATGACACGAGCCGCACCTGTCATACTCTATCTTGCATACACAACTTGCAAGTGTAGGGGTCGATGGGCTGGCCATCAGCTGGATAAAATATTTCCTTTTTAACAGAAGCCAATCAATCATGATCTCTTTCTTAAAGTCAAACTCTAAAGAGCTAAACTATGGAGTGCCACAGGGCTCTACTTGTAGCCCAATGTTATTAATGTCTATATGTCCCCTTTAGCTATAATTATTAAGTCCTATGGTCTTAGGGTGGCTTTGTTTGCTTACGATGCACAGATGATGTCCCCCATTGATAAAAAATCCTGCCATTTCCAGGAAGCCTTTAGACTATGCCTCACTCAGGTTGCTCAATGGATGACAAACAGTTGTCTGAAATTATTCTCAGAAAAAACAAACTTTTGATCTTTGGTGGCCCTCAAACCATCTGGTCACCTGATTGCTGGCCTAAGGAACTGGGAGAGTCCCCTTACCCCATAAGCACAGTGCGAAATCTAGGTGCCAAATTTGAAGCCAAGTAATCCCTCCGCCCCATATAGTCCACTACAGGCATCTGTTTTTCTTTGTTACACTCTTTTCAAAAATGTTTGGACATTTTTCTTGTCTCAGTGCACAAGACAGTCATCTATGCTCTGGTTACATAAACCTGGATTATGCTCACTCACTTTATCTTGGTCTTCCTCGGTGTTTGGTTTGGTGGCTTCAACTGGTGAAAAAAGCCACAGCCAGACTGGTTTTGAAGATCCCACATCATCAACATATCACATCACATCTCAGTTCCCTATACTGGCTCCCAGTGAGCATGAAAATCCATAGTATAGGTCCTGGCTATCTGACTGAATGTGTAAAACATTATTGTCTCATCAGGGATTTGAGATCGTCATATGCACTACTGTTACCGATTCCTTACATTAAGCGCGCGAGGAAAGGTTGGCTTCCTTCATGCTCTTTGTCGCAAAACTTTGGAATAATCTTCCTTTTACTTTAAGTAGCATTGACAACAATATTTGCTTAAAAATCTATTGAAAACCTGGCTCTTTAGATCTGCTTAACTAATACTCTCATTGTGCCTCATCCGACTTACTGGGGCTCCAGGATGCCCGCATGGCAAACAAAGACGGACTTTCTGACCCGCCAGTGCCTCTTATTTGGAGATCGGTTCACACTTCCTAGATCCATCCCACACACTACAAGTCCATTCACAAGTTCCGCCTCATGGTGATTTGAGGTCGTGATTTACAGACTTAACATTTCATATAGAAATCCTGCCCCTGCATTGGTGTATTAGATGCGTTTCCTTGCTGCACTATCACTCACAAGTTTTAACAGAATTGGTATCAGAAACTCTCATAAAACGTACTTCCTGGCATGCCACGTTTTATGCAACACATTATATCATTTTAATATGGTGTCTGCAAGTCTTCCTGGAGACGTACATGTCTCTACTGTGGGGTCGATTCCGATTCGGGCCGGAAATTTCTCCGACCGAGCCGGACCCGGAGAGATTTCCGACCGAATCGGACCCGTGCAGTCCGACCGAACGAGTACGATGCGTCCGTATGTTATCGGACTCGAGTCAGTCGGACTCCCATTGATGTTAATGGGAGCCGGTCGTACAACGCGTACGCGGGCTCCCATTGACTCAATGGGTGCGAGTCGGACAAGTGCGCCCCCTACAGCGGGTACGCGGCGAAGCGATTCGCGCCGTACACGCACAGGTAGGGGGGACCCATGGGTCCCCCCTGTGTGCGACTCGCGCGGCTACGCGTACAGGGGGGTCCGACACGGACCCCCAAAGTACGGCTCCGACAGCTCTTTCGAGCCGGAGTGCGCGGCTCGGTCGGACTGCTCGCGGCGCGCATCGTACTTACCCGGCCGGGGAACGTCTCCATTGCGCGGTGCGAGTCGAGTCCGAGCGAGTCGGTCGGAGCGGTTCGAGCCGGGAGCGAGTCGGTCGGAGCGGTCGGGACGCCCGGACGAGTCGGTCGGCGATTTCGCATCGTACTCGCTCGGCCGGACCCGCGTACGGTTCGGTCGGGAAACAGGGCTCCGAATCGGATCCGGTAAAGCCGAATCCGATTCGGAGCCCTACCGGCCGAGATCGGAATCGGCCCCTGTGTCTCTAGCTAGCTCACTTCAAAGGATTCGATACATGCACGACAGAGTATGGTCTTGGTGTTTCCTGCTTTGTAGAGTCTGTATCGATGACGTGGGTACTTTCTGAATCTATTTTCACACTGCCCTGCACTCATCCTGCTACAGTACGGGCTACCTTTCTTTCTTCTGAAAGAACAAAACATTGTGTCTCCTTGAATTTTCAACACAAACACGCTAACACCCCACAATACTGTTTACAGCCAGGCGCAACCAGCAAACCGTACCAGCTGGAGAATGGTTGACGTTTCGTTACTTCACCATAGTTGTTTTCGAAAAACGTTTCTAAAAATCCAATTTGAGATAAATGAGTTTTGTCATATAATTTGAGTATGATACATACATGACACCCCTAGAATTATGCAGCACGAGGTTACAAATGTTTATGCTCGGAAAGAAGTACTTTGAAAATGGCCAGGTAGGCGCGTGCTAAATTTGAGCTGTAGACACCCACCCCAAAGACACCCAGTGAAGGGGAAGAAATGTTAGTGGTTTTAAAGCTTTCATTGCGTCTTAGGGCGACCACCTCCCTCGAAGTCCTTAAAACACTGTTTCTTGTGCTGGACTTTGTGTGATAGCCTGCTGCATGCTGGGTGTTGTATCCATGTTGTGCTCCCATTGAACTAATTAGAGACACACCACTGGAAACTATGATCTGTAGATGAAAAGCCCAAAACCGGAGACCAGTGGCCTCCTTATTGCCAGCTTGTAGAGGCGTATTACCGATTCTGCATTACTTTCCTCATAAGATTGGCTGTGACGTTGCAGCAGTATCACTGGGAATCACTACATCAAAATGTTTAAATACATTGCAGTTGTATTTGTATTACTGCATTTGCCACGACATCGTGATTCATTTCCTCACAGTTTCTTGATAGTTTGTTTTTTAATTTGGAAATTAACTTTAATACGAAAATATTGAGGAGCGCTAAATATAGACAAGGTAAAATCAAATATAACTGAAGTAAAAAAAAATATTATAAGAAATATGAAAAATCATTCTTTTTTCTTGCTAATGCAGCAGTGTATTCTGCGAGATGTAGAGACCAAGAGCCTCTTGTTCCTACACTGTCCTGCTTACTATTATACTCAGGTCTCATGCATTCACACCTTCTGCCAGGAAAAGGCAGGATTTTCTGGCAAGACCAAATTGTACCTGACATCAATGATAAGATTCACAGGCCTATAAGAATTTCTAAAGTGTGAGATTTGCAATACAAGTCTACTCGATGCAGCCGTATTGATTGCAGGATGGAAGTCACGTGATTGCGGAATAGATTTTTGCCTGGTCAGAAATCTCTGTCTGCCTGCTTGCATGCACGTGCCTGCATCCTTGCTCTACCTCCGGGTCAGGCCAGTAAGACAAGTGTCTGCAGACAATCGCATTGACTATCTTGTGTTTAATCACATTTAATTGAATGATGGGGAAAATTCTTATTGATCACAGGTAGCCAATTAGATTGGATAAAACCTCAGTCTGTTTCATCCAATCTGATTGGCTTAAAAGCTCAAGCACCCTGCCATCCACCAGCCAAATATTAGTCAAAGCAAGCATTTATAAACCAATTCCATTTCCACTTATTCAGGTGTTGATTCCATCCTATATATAGGAAAGCTGCCGATGATAAGGTGAGCAAATCGGTGAGAACCTGCCTATCGCTCCCTGGTGGTTGCTTACGTGAGGCACTTCCTATGCTTTTTATGTAGATTTCCACTTGCACTTTGTTTCATCCCTTGGCAATGGACCTGCTTTTCTAGAAACATAACACATACACGAGGGATGTTCCTAGATAATTACTAGAACCAGTTCCGCCATAAATACAGAATAGGGGGACCCCTATTATATGGTATATTAGATGTGTGTGTCACACCAAGGGTTTTTTGTTTTATATGATATTTGGAGTGGGGGCGCCCTGGGGTTTTGTTCCCTCTATAACTCCTTTTTGTGTTTCGAGACCCGGAAATGCGCCAAAAAGATATGCCTTCTCAGGTGAGGCATAACCAGGAGAAATATCTTTATTTTTCCTTCCTACTTCCACTTTACATGTGTGCTGCATTCTGCATCACACATAGAAAGAGGAATATGCCTCTCAGGATTGTTTTTGTGCAGGAAGGTATTCCTTCCTGCACACAGGGCCGGACTGGCCATAGCGGGCACCGGGCGTTTCCCCGGTAGGCCGCTAGGGTGGGGGCCGGTTTTGGGCCCCTGGGGGGCCGTTTTTGTTACCGGGGGTCGGAACCGGCCCTCACAAACTGCTCGGCTGCACTGCCCCTCACCCCAGGGGGGGCCGGCTGAGCAGTTTGCCAGGGCCGGTTTCTGTTCCCAGTCCGGCCCTGCCTGCACAAAAGCAATCCTGCATGCAACGCAGGCACCCTTGCACGATGGTGCATGGGTGCCTGTGTTGCCGCTAGACTGCCAAAAGGGCACCAGCACAGCACATCGGAAAAGGCAGGAATGCACTGCATTGTTATAAATATGGTGCATTCCTGCCCTTTCTTTGTCACGCAGTGCAGCATTGCTGCGTTGCACTGCCTGACATCCTCTTAAATAGGCCCCATGGTGTGCAGGTAGGTGGGAGCTGCAGTGGTGGACTAGATTACATTCCTCTGGTTGGCCAGCAGTATGTGGCAGGTCTCTTGAGATATTCCATGCTTGTCAAATCGATTTCTGATTTGGAGCTGGTACAGGAATGGGCGATGGAAAAGACCCATAGCAGATCTGTCTCATATGAGTATAAGATGATTAAGCAGGATAAGGGATTCATTATGCAGCCTGTATGAACTATAGTCGTTGGATAAACACTTATCTTCACATTACTTTTGTTGTCAATATTCTTGCCACAACCCCCCTGCAGCACCAGACTTGGGGCTTTATAATCGGGTATTATACCTGTTGGAACCATCTTTCACCTCACAGGGAGAATTCTTGGCCCACAGAGGGAAACAGCACACAATGGAAAAGTGTTAATCCTACTATTAATGTTACACCCATCACATACATTGGGTTACACAATGTACCTCTATTGGGAGAAGCACTAGAACGTGTAACTCATCATCTAAAACTTCTCTAAACGGGAACATCAAATTAAGCTCCTTTGCTAATTGGTTGTGATTGTTCATGGGAAGCCAGGGCAGGCTCCCAGGTACAATACTGATGTTGACGCTGGCTCCCCTGTAAAAAATGCCAATTTATTGTGCTTGTTTTGAGATCTCACGAATGAAATGTGTTTACAATCCTTGTCCCCCCCTCCTGGAACGTTTTCTGGTTGGGGATGTTTTGGGCGTCCCTCTGGTTCCAGTTCTGTAATTCTCATGTTTATTGAAGGTAGCTGCAATGCTGGAGTCCTTTGCAAAACCTACAGAAACAGTTTTGGGGAGTAGGTAACCCTGAACGTCTACAGGCCTGCTAAGAAAGCCATTGGTGGTGCAGAATGATATGCACCGGAGGTAGAATTTAGATGTAATCCTGTAAATGAAATGTGTGAAAGGGGGAGGGGGGGGGCACTTTAAGACCAGCATGGATGGCGCTTCACATTTACAGACGCGGTCACTCACGCCAGATGCGTGTCACTGATCTGTGAATAGGCACGTGTAACCAGTCACGCACTGCGAGTTACCGAAACAGCAAAGCACTGTTCGTTAGAAATAATGATGCTAAAAGCCCAGATTGTTCTCCCCAGAAGTGCAATGTTCTGGACCTATTAAGATTCTAAACATTTTTACAAAAACAAAAAAGCATGTGCACGCTCTGCTCCACTGACCCTGGACGATAAATGTAGGTATTTTGCTCATTTTGAGGGTCGCATCCCTCTATACTTTGCCCGGCTCTCTGTATCTTAAGTGCTGTCTTTTTGGCGGATGCCTGCACAGATTCTTGCCAGACTACACCTGCTTCGGAGGCGCAATGTGTTTTCCTCCACTCTCCACCCGTTCCTTGTGTGTACTCTGCCAGGCGATCTCCTGTGCTGTACAAACGCTCATCCTCAGGAGGCAACTTACAGCATCGCCACCGCCAGAAGTGGCTGAATATTGGTATTTACAAATAAATCCCCCTTCACGAAAAGCCTGTTTGAGCAACATTGAAAATCAAAGCACTGATCTGAAGATTTTCATCATTCCATCGGTTGACATCTTGGGTTGCCACATTTCCGAAAGAAAAATACCGGCCATTTGTTACATTTTTAGGAGTCTGAAAAGGCATTGACTTGATAGAACGTCACATAAAGTGATCTGTTTTCATTTGTAACGTGACTTTTTCTGTTTTTATTTACTTTACTTACTAGTCGGGGATCATCAAGGCAGCTCTTTAACATATTTTAAAGATTTCTTCTTATATTTGCTCTTTGAGGTATGTAGTGATAAGGAGGAAAAGTACTGGCTTTAGCTGATTTTTCAATTTTTTGTACCGGCCATATCATTAAAACAACGGTCATGCCGCTAGAAAACCGGCCAGGTGTCACCCTAATGATATCTGATAATATCTTATTAATATTTTGCCTTTGGCATGCTCCTCCTCTTTCTCCGTATACACGTCTTTGTCTAGGAGGTGCCCCCTGGCTCTGTTAAGAAAAATAGGAGCGGTAGGAGAAAGTAGAAAGGTAGCCATGAGCAAAAAGAAAGACAGGTCACGGCAAAAGTGTAGTGAAACAGAAATATAGAGAAGGGGGAGGTTGGAAAGAGGTGAGGTGCACTGAGAAAAGTGGTAAAGTAGAGAGAAACAGAGGTGAGCTAGAGAAAGAGAGGTGAGGGTGATTTAGAGGTAGAGAAAGGGTGAGGTAAAGAGTCAGATATCAACAGAGGTGAGGTAGCGAGATGCCAAGAGAGAGAGAGAGAGGTGGGGAGAGTGAAGTGACGAAGAGGAGGTGCGTAAAAATAGTGAAGGGTGCAAGATGAGAGAGTGGAGGTATTGAGCCAGGGAAAGGTGGCAAGAAAGTTGAGTTAGAAGGAACAAAGGTAACAAGCATTGGCATAGCCAATAGGTCTCGCCTTTGGGGCCTTATAAGTGTTTAGCCAGAGCTATTGACTTTGCCAATGTCTTCAAGTTGTGCTGTAGAGAAGTGTGGCTGCTGTGCGGCATGCGGAAAAGTTATAATAAAAAAGTGTCAGAAGCATTTTTGTTACTTTATATATGACCAAGAAGGCATTCTGTAAAACTGAACAACCATATTAAAAAAAGTATTTACAATAAAAAAAATTCCTCAGTTTTCTTTTGTTCTTGCAATGCTGGCAACTTGTTTCTGCCTATTGCAATGGTTGTTTGTTAAAGCTTTTTTTTGAGGGGGCATAAACAATCGGAGGGTGAAGGTTGGGAACTAGTACCTGTATTATAACACTAGCAGCGGCCAGACGCTAGGGGAGAATCAACAGATGCCAGATTCCGAGAGCAGGCTGAGGTGGTGCTGAGTGATGCTGAGGTGGTAGTGGTGGTAGTGGTGACTGTTGCGGAGACGATGCTGAGGTGATGCTGAATGATACTCCGGTCTTGCTGAGTGATGCTGTGGTGGTGCTGAGTGATATTGTCTTGGCGCTGAGTGATGCTGTGGTGGCGCTGAATGATACTGTGGTGGTGCTGAGCGATGCTGTGGTGGTGCTGAGCGATGCTGTGGTGGCGCCGAGTGATGCTGTGGTGGCGCCGAGTGATGCTGTGGTGGCGCTGAGTGAGAGATAGAGTGAAGATATAATGCCCAATTAGAGAGGGTGGTAAGAGAGAAAGAGAGAGAAAGGGTGTACATAGAATAAAGAGTGGAGCGGGATAGAGAGAGAAAGAAGGGGAGAGAGAGTGAATGAAGGAGTTTGAAAGCGAAACAGATAAAGGGGTGAGAGAATGAAAGGCTAAAAAAGATAGAGAGGGGAGAGTTAATTAAGTAGAGAGAGAATTAGAGAGGGGAGAGAGAGCGAGAAGGAGAGAGACAATAAGAGTGGGGGTGTGGAGTTTAAATAGAGTGAAGAAGTGATGGGGAAAAAGTAACCTTAAATATAGCTTTGTGCGAATAAATATTTAAAAAAAAAACAGAGTGAGACAAAAATACTGGTAATTAGGCTGTGACTCCCAATATAAAACAAATAGCGATATAAGGTGAAATCAACCCACCGAAGCAATATTTCTAACTAGACAAAAAAAAGCTTGCATTCCAATGCTAATCGCTGTTGTTTTTCATGTGACTGTAGTCCAGGGCCGTCAGTTGGTAATGTGAGCTGCTGCTGCGATTGAAACATCAGAGTCCAGAGAGTTAATGAGCCATGACGAGGAAATGAGGAAGAGATAGGAAACCCAGATGGCAGCTGCGCGCGTGCACGCCATCGTGAACGCAAGCTGGTCGCCAGCCGAAAGCCAGTGGGTTTGCACTTCCAAAACCCGCTTACTAAAACTCTCGGCCAGACCAGCGCAAGCGCTGGTGCAGGCCGAGACCTAAAAAGGGATGAGGCAAAAGAAACGTGTGGAAGGACTTGGATGAAATAATCTGCATAAATCTGATTGGGACAGAGCACTGCTGCAGGCAGTGCCCTGTGATTCAAGGGGACTTTCGAACAGATACTGAGGGTGTTCACCCCGGGTCAGTTCTTTTCAAGTCACTGGTGGTGGGTCTGAGTTTATGGGAACACACATCTCTGCTGTGATCACTCAAGTTGTTGGGTGTGATCATCTGTTCACAGCCACTGGTGCACTGCAACTTGCTGACAGGTTTTGGCTTTTTCCATTTCCTCAGATGACCATAAATCAAAGAATGGGAATCAGCAGACAGAGATCCTTTTTCTAATCTACACTGTACTTGAGTGAATGTAAGATCATTTGCTAAGTTTTGAGGAAGGGCCTTCAAGGATGAGACCGGAATCAATAACTGTATCTTTTTATTTATATGTGAGACCTATGGTACAGCATCTCGTACATAACCCTGGTCATGGTTCAATCCTCCTTTTAGCTGTAATTATCTACCGCCTCACACCGCACACAGCCCCCACCCCCACAACATTATATTTCAACAACATTTAGAATTCAAGACACTGAAATGGGAACCTACTGCTTACTACACACTCCCCGTTTTACAAACATGTAAGCAAAGAACAGTTATTCCCTTACACTTACAATATTAGAACAATCATCCAAATAACTTAATTTCGAACACTGCTAACACAACTAATCCTGTTACTCTCTCCATCACCCAGGTAGAGGCACAGCCCACAAAAACACAGTCATGGTAAATGTGATGTAGGTTGAGGGAACCCTCAGTACCCTGGAAGACTTGAGGCTACTCATACTTCAGATCAAAAAAAAACTATCCGACAACATCTAGGTTGAGACTGACTTTGTGCAATGGACTAAGGCCTACAAGTCTTATGCCCTTCATGGAAATGAGGTCCTACCACATGTCTGCACACTCACGCCATACATCATTTATACATGCAGGACATATAGTCACAGACTCCCAGACACATAACGATATGAGCATTGACCCTTCAGATCTACTATGACCAGGGATTTCCGTGTCACTCCCAAGATTGCACATTGAAGGGACAAATATCAGTAAAATCAGAAAGTGTATCCCCACTTCAACTCAAAACCTAAGAATCTCTTGTAATCAGATTGTTACTCAAACACTGCAGTGACATTTGAACACAATGCCATCTCATGTTCACATCACAATCAAACATGCATTACTAAATTACACAGGTGACACAGACATACAAGTTATATGCTTGCCGCTCCACAGCTCAACAACCCAAGAATGTACTGGAGCGGGCTTGTGCTGCATACTTCCTCTCTCGGGTGCCATGCACAAGTGTAGCAGTGCATTTTTAATAGCCCCATTATTTTCTGTAGCACCATGCGTACACTTCACAAACCTGATGGCTCACAAGTGCACACTCATGTCACAGTGTGTGGCTCCACATTCAAAACTAGCCAAATACAAATGGCGACTTCTGTCTCCGCACATTGTACAGCCTGTGCAAAAAGCTCACTTCAGCAGTAACTACAGGTTAAGTACGTAAAAGGTTTCCTTTAATGGCGGATATCAGACAAATAACACAGTGACTATTAGAGATGAACTGCTGGAGAGCTCATACACATTTGCCTTTTTTCCCAAGAGACTGTAGCTAGACAGTACCAATTGGTCTAGCGCCTGAAATGCACCAAACCAACATCTGCACTGGAAACCCTTGCAGCACCTTTTCCATAAACCAGATCTCTCCACCCCTTCAGGAGCTGGGGGTCACATACTTTAGTCAATGTTTCCAGCTCATCTTAGCTTTAGTCCTGTCCAGTAGTTGTGCTCCGTAAGTTAGAGCTAATGCTCCTGGTGAGAGCCCTCTGTTCAATCAAATGTCGCGCAAACATCTGTCCTCTGCCCTCCTCGCTTGGCAGCTGCTGCCCAGCAGTGCACTGTGATGCCACTTGCTGGTGAGTTTTAGGGTGGATGGCCCCAGACTACTCCTTTCAGGTCAAGGGGTGGCTTTTCTCTATCTCCAAGAAGATACACTCCCGCAGAACCTGCTCCCAACAGTCCTTCAGCGTCCTCTTTGTTCTCCAGATAGGTTCTTCTGCAAGCCTGTTACCGATTTATTGTGTCTATAGGAGACAATCAGATAGAGCATCTTCTTTATTTACACATCAGTCCTTTACGTACAGCATCAGGGGTATAGACTTCATCCTCACACCAATTTTATCTACAGGCTTCCACTCCACATAGAAAATGCTATTACATCATCATGCACTCGCATCTTACCAGGCTACACCCGACACTACCTAATTCAGCACCAGCTTTTCATAGGAAAATCACAAACGTGTATTTGTGGGAGGAATACCATTCTGTGTGACACATTGGAGCATAATGTCCGTTGACTCGTCTGACCCCCATTAGCAGCCTCCCAGCATTGCTTTACCCTCAATCTGGTTTCTGACGTATATGTTGACTCCGAGGTTTGACGTAAGCAAAAGTGAATCCTAGCTCAAGCCTGCTGTTTTCAGAGGATCTGCTTCTGCCTAAAATGGGCAAAGTTGAACTGCTGGTGATAATGTTGCAGCAGTGCACGGACTGCTATGAGATAACCTTCTTGTGCACAAATCACAGGCAGGTTGTGAAGTTTTTTTAGGATCTATTCTGGGCTACCCACAGCTATTCTGAGTGGCTGTAAGAAATCAGTCCGAATAAACCGAACACATAGCCTATTCTGAAAAGTTGAAGTGTGGCTAATCAGATTACAAACAAACGCGCGCTGCAGCAGGGGGGAGGGAGGGGCCTGCGCGATTCCTTTGCGGGAGCGTGCAGCAAGGCGCGATGATTGTGACCATATGGCGCCACCATATGGCGCCGCGCGCTCCCGCAAGGGAATCGCCAGACGTGCACGCGTTGCCATTGCAAGCAATGCAACGCGTGCACGTTTTTGCCCCCAAAGCTGTGCCGATAGCTAAAGGTCTCTCCTATGCAGCGCATGCGCGCTGCGTAGGCGAGACCTAAAAAAGAGAGGCAGCTGGAGAGGTGAAGTAGCAAATGGGTGGTGAGGTAAATTGAGAGGTAGGGTTGTAAGCGAGTTGAGGCATAGAGTGAAATGAGATAGAGAGGTGAGGTAGAGAGTTGGCTGACATAAAGACAGAGATAAGTGAGGTATAGAGAGATAGGAGATAGAGAGGGTGGTGAGGTAAAGAGAGATATGAGTTTTATCAGGAAGTGAAGTAAATGGACTAGGGTTAAAGAGAAGTGAAAAGTGAAATGGAAACAGAGTTGAGAGGTGCTGAGGTAGGCATGAGATAGACAAAGAGGATTGAAGTAGAAAGATGATGAAAGCTTGTTTAAAGTGGTAGTGATGTAGAGGCTGGCAGAGAGATTGCTAGTGTGAGAAATGGGAGGATGTGAGAGTTAGAGAGAGGTGTGGTATGCACCCCGGACTCTCAGGTGTGATTCTTCTGCAATTTTCTTCACTGGTTCTTCTCTTAAATTTCCAACAGACACTAGTTTTTTCACATGGGCACCTCTGGGTGACAAAAGATTCCTATCCTGTGTGGAGACCCCCAGGGCTCCATACTGTTTTCTTTCCTCTTTAACCTTTACCTGGAGCTGCCTGGTGCTCTACTCACAGATAACGGCGTCAAGATCCACAAATATGCCAATAGTACACAACTCTACTTGAAAGTCTCCTCTGCTTCAGTCATCCAATGCTTCAAACACTGCTTGCACATCATCCAGCTCTGAATGTTCAGCACCTACCTACAGCTCAGCCCAACCAATAGAAAATTCCTGTTATTAGCCAGGACAGCAAACGAGATACAGTACAAACCTGGGTCAATGACAAAATCCTTGACAGCTTTGAACTACAACTTTCACCAAATGTCAAGCCACATGGATTCACCTTGGACGCTAACCTCAAACTCAAGAATTACATTGCCAAAAAACAAAGACTGCCTAGTACCAGCTTTCTCTTCTAAAGAACTGTTTCTTCAAAAAAGTGATTTAGAACTGCTGTATAATCCTTGCAGCTGGATGCTGATAATGCCCTACTTCATGGCTTCTCAGGGTCCACACTGACACCCCTTAGGGGCATCCTACATGCAGTGACTGGCCTCATTCAGGGCCTGAAGAAATATGATCACATCACCCTCCATTCTTATAGAACTCAATTGGCTAGTCTTGCCTGCTCCCACCATCTTTAAAACCAGCTCCATCATTTACAAAGCTATCTTGCAGTCAAGCTCACCATATCTGGTGGTTCTTGGCACATCCACTTCCAGGACCTGGCAGTTCGGGCTGGACTGTTCTCAGGGTCAAGACTGATTTGCATAGGACTGGGTTTAAACTGGAATGTCACGGAGAGCAAAAAAATGATGGATTTAGGCCCAGATCTCTGTACTGGGGTGAATATTTGACATTGTTCAGCATTATGTCCATCAATTGTTCTTTTTGCATTTGTCTCCCAGAGTGGGACTGGTATGCCCAGACGTGGGTCCCATTCTCTTCATGCCCCTGCATTCAAACTAGCCTGGCTGATTAGGGGTGAAACCCCGAAACCTGTCCCAGGATACTTTATTTCCGGTCCAGGAAGGACCTGGCCTTGCAGTTTGGGCTGGACTATTCCCATGGGGAGCAGGGTCAAGACTGATTTGCATATAGCTGGGTTTAAACTGGAATGGCATGGGGAGCAAAAAAACAATGGATTTAGGCCCAGATCGCTGTACTGGGGTGAATGTTTGACATTGTTCAGCATTGTGTCAATCAATTGTTCTTTTTGCATATGTCACCCCGAGTACGATGTGTATGCCCAGACGTGGGTCCTGTGCTCTCCATTCCTCTGGAATCAAGCTAGCCTGGCTGATGAGGGGTGAAACCCCTAAACCGGTCCTAGGATGCTGGCCTGGCAGTTCGGGCTGGACGGTTCCCATGGGGAGCAGGGTCAAGACTGATTTGCATATGGCTGGGTTTAAACTGGAATGGCACGAGGAGCAAAAAAATGATGGATTTGGGCCCAGATCTCTGTACTGGGGTGAATGTTTGACACTGTTCAGCATCCTGTCCATCAATTGTTCTTTTTGAATTTGTCACCCGAGTGGGACTGGTATGCCCAGATGTGGGTCCCGTGCTCTCCATGCCCCTGGAGTCAAACTAGCCTGGCTGATTAGGGGTGAAATCCCGAAACCTGTCCCAGGAAACTTGTTTCCAGTCCAGGGAGGACCTGGCTTGGCAGTTTGGGCTGGACTATTCCCATGGGGACAGGGTCAAGATTGATTTGCAAATGGCTGGGTTTAAACTGGAATGGCATGGGGAGCAAAAAACGACACATTTAGGCCCCTTCTCTGTACAGGGGTGAATGTATGACATTGTTCAGCATTCTGTCCATTATTTATTCTTTTTGCATAGGACATCATTAGACTGCAGACTAAGAAGTGTAAAAAAGAAACAAACAAGACAGCAGGCCTTTTCTGACCATGCACCCAGGATCTGGAACAACCTCCATGTAAAGTGCCTAATTTGTTAAATAATAAGTGTAAGTGCTCAAATCTTTTCACAGAAGCCCGCAGATGGCACTGATGGAATTCAGGATTGCTGAACACCAATGTTGCGCAGTCTTGATTTTATCTCATGCCTCTCTGTTCAACTGTCATACACTCCTTGCCCCTTTATTTCTCTCTTGTGTATTCTTTTTTCATCCGTGCTTTCTCCCTTTGTTACAGTTTTTCCATCTTTGTCTCCTTCCATCATTCGCTTTTTTAAGCTTTATCTCTTGCACAAAGTTTGGTAAGGAAAAGTAAGTGCCAGTCCCCCAAAAATGAGTGCTGGTGGGCCCCACCTGCAACCACCGGCTCAAATTAAGCCTGTCCCTGTATCCATCAGAACCACCTCAACGCTGCTTCAATTCAGGAAAGAGTTGAAGACTCACCTCTTTAAAGAACACTATAACACAATACATTAACCACCCACAATCCACCTTCCTCCTCTATAACTCGATGACTTATTCAGGTTTTTGGCCATGTATAGAACTCCACTGCCTTTTGATTGAGTTTGTGTTATAGATACACCATGTACATACATATATACATACATACGTACGTACGTACATACATACATACGTACATACCTGTACCCATCAGGACTTCTGAAGACACACTTCTTTAAAGAACGATATGCCACAACACAGCCCACTTCTGCTTCAAGAACTGAGCTACATCTCCAATAGCCTGCTGACTATATTTTTGACTTTGACCCTGTACAGCACACTACAGCCTTATGGCTAGGTTGCCACGATTCAAATTATATATATATAGATACCCGAAAGGAGACACAAATTGCATATGAATGCAAGAGTTAAAGATGGGCAAAAGCCTTGCTGTAAAATTAAAAATACATTCTGTTTCTTAGAGATACCCTTATTAGGGCATTACGCTGAACCTCTGACTGTCCCAATAATTTATATAGATTCTTTGGTAGATGGGGGACCCTGGCAGTTGCTCATTTTGCACATGACTTAAAATGTCTTTAGAGAAGATGGGATGGAATTTCCTTGATTGTTGTCGAGGCTTGCTGCAGCCTTTCTTTTCTGAGGGGTCAGTGTAGTGTCTGGCAGTCCATGGACCAATGTGTTTTCTCAATCCAAATGCAAGATTATTATGCCTTGCACAGAAGTTCTGAAATCGCGTTGAGGGAGAAATAACATAACCTTTTTCAAGCAGTAGAGTTGGTACTATGTCATCTTGATCTTTTTAGTGATGTACTCACTGAAGGAGAGGTCAGGTGAAAGTTGAGTCAAAGTAGCTTGGTGTTGGTTAATTCTTGGGGGGGTTAAACATATCCAGGTTCTAGACCTACCAAATTCTAAATAAGTGTGCAAGAAGGGGTAGGGCTTTGGAGGAGGCGGGGCTTAGTGCCAAGCACAACCCTTTAGTCACTTCTACCTGAGCCCCAACCCATCCATTAAAAACAATAAAATAAAAGCTTCTAAGCCTGCTGTCAACGTGCTGGTGATGTTTCACAGCCCATAATGGACATCTGATTTGCAGGGCCTTGAAACCTGAACTGGACATCCACTTTGTGATGGGTTTCCCAGCTCATCTTCTGTGCCACTGTGTCATATTGTCTCTTCACCGGGTGACCATGTGAAGGCATCTGATATCTTGTGTCACATAGTTGGACTGTGTTGGTTGAAGGGTCCGAGGTTCATGTTATAATCCAGATTTGGATTAGTTCTTGTTAATTCAGACAAAGTTGGTCTTGGTGGAGTTCATATTTAGGTTAAAAAAATGGGATACATAAAATATTAACATTTCCTCATAATTTGTCAGCTTGACTTTAGATCATTTTTATCAACATATTTTCTTGCCCTTTCTCATATTTTTGGCAGTTCTCCTAGGAGGAGGTATGGTTTGTCTTATGTTCAAGCAGCACACACATTTAGCAGATTCCATTAGCTGTGCATATTCATTTGTGTAAGGGAGTTTCTCTTTCCTTTGTAAAGTCCCACAAAGTGCCTGTGTGTGCTTTTGGGTCTTGAGCACTGTGAGTAATTCTACAAAGTTAATGTTTTGAAGTTTTTTTTAAAGGGACTTGTAGCATTCATGGACATCGATTTACCAAAAAGTGTAACCACTTAGCCACTTTTTGACCCAGTGACATTACAGGAAGTGACATTATAAGATATTTCGAGAAGAATCCTTCCGAGAAGTGATGTCACATGAACTCTGTTGGACCTGACATTCTTGGTGTGTATTTTCCCCAACTTTTTGCTTTCGCGCCTTCTGTTTCTGATGACTTCGTTTTTTTGCTATCCTGTGGACTCTCCATACTTTCCCACTGCTAAAGTGCTTGTGCTTTTCCTTTAAACATGGTAACATTGCCTTACACCCAATTTACATATTTAATATACTTGTATGTCCCTAGAAAAGTGATACTACTTGTACCCAGGGCTTGTAAATTAAATGCTACTAGTGGGTCTGCAGCACTGATGGTGTCACCCATATAAATAGCCTTTTAAATTGGGATGGGTGGAACTGGAAGAGTTTTATTGCGTGGAATTCAGTGGAATTACATTACAATTCTGCAAGATTCCGCTGAAAATTCTGCGACGAGGTGAAGTGGGCATTTGGCGCTGTTTTCTTAGCACAAAAGGCACTCTTGCATCCAAATATGAATGCGAGGATGCATTTTGTACTAAGAAAATAGTGCTGCCAAATACCACTCAGCTCCCCAACATACGCTGCAGTAATTACTGCAGAGTATGTAATGGTGCAGCCGCTGAGTGGTATGTATTGGCTTCTAAACTTTAGAAAACACTGCATATCACTCTGCAGTGCATACCCCTCTGCGCCCTTACATACTCTGCAGTGGTTACTGCAGAGTATGTAAGGGTTCCAATATGTATTCACTGTAGTGTTTTCTAAGCCACAAGAAAGAATAGTCCCTCTCTGTTTAAACACCACTGCAGAATAAACTTCAATCTGCAGGGATGTTTAAACATAGAGGGACTACTACCTCTTCCAGCTCTCTTTAAAAAAAACAGTTTACTGCAGATTAATCCAGCCGGCGGAGCAGCGGAATTTATAAGTAATTCCGCGCTACAAGAGTAGCATGAAATTATAATAATTCCTCTGATTTTACAGGCGGGATTAAACATTCTGCTCAGGTCTACTTTTAAACATTTCCCAGGTTTGCCATTGCAGCCTGTGTGTGTTGTTTGAACTGCCATTTCAACCTGGCAAAATAAACCTTTTGCAAGGCCTAAACCTCCCTTTATAATACATGTATGTCACCAATAGGGCAGGCCGTAAACAGCCCATAGTGCAGGGTGCTGTGTATTTAAAAAGTTGGGCATGTACTTTTAAGTTTTACATGTCTCGGTAGTGAAAAACTCTTCAATTTGTTTTTCACTACTGCAAGGCCTACCTCTCCCATAGGATAACATTGGGCTTCCTTATTACATTTAACAAGTGATAACTTTCATTTGGGAGCAGGTAGACAGCTCGAGTTTGGTGTCTAGGGAATTGTAATTAAAAGCCCTCTTTAATGGTAACATCTGATTTTTAGTTATAATCCTTAAAATGCCACTTTTAGAAAGTTGGCATTTCTTGTCCTAGCCATTTAGTGCCTGCAGTCTGTCCCTGGTCACATTACTAGGTGTAGATGGCAGTTGGTCTTTGTTGATTGCTCTAAGACAGCGAGACAAAGGGAAGAAAGGTGTTGGCTGGATGGGCCACTCTTACTTAACAAGAGGGAGGAGCTGTCACCTATCACACGTGCACACAGCAAAGGCCCTGCCTGAACACTTTCACAAAGGGTTTGCCACTAGTCTTTTGTGTCCTCAGACAAGCTGGCACCAGGGCAGAGAGGAAGGGATGCCTGGCACCTCAGGCGGTGGAAGCATCCAGAACCTTCTACTTCAGAGTGGGCACCTGGTATAAATAATCGACACTCAGTCCCAACTCTTCAGTACACTCCTGGATCTGTGGATACTACAGAAGAAGGGTTGCTGGGGTGATTTGCTGCCAGAAGGTCTGCCACACTGCTGCCCTGCTAGTCTGCTGCTCTGCTGCACTGCTTGCTGGGAAGGAAGACTGGATCTGCACCCTTCATCTCAGGATGAAGTGACTACTAAGGTCAGCCAGCTGACCTCCTGTTTTGAGCTCCAGGGACATAAGCTCTATAGGCTTCTTGCAACTGCCTGTCTGACCTGCTGCCTATACCTGCAACTGGACTTGACTGAGCCCTGCTGGCCTCTGCTGGAGGGAGTTCCTCACCCCCAAGTAGTGCCCCACAGGTCCTTGACGCTTGGTGTGGCCTCAGTTGAGCTCTCCTGAAGTTTTGGGCTCTTTGCAAAAGTGAACAGGCCTGTTCGTGTCAAGATCTTGCTGCCCATGCCTCCCTCCGATGCAAGGTTCGGGTGAAACCGACTTTTTGTGCCATAGCGATCGCCAACGATGCCTGCCAGCGCAAGATCTGCATTTCACGCTACAGCATTGACAGCTTGCGGTGACCACCGATACGAAGCTTGAGCAATGATGGTCCACAACACCCAACAAGATCTTCACGCTACCGCAATGACCATTTACACCACATGGCCTGCTCTTTGCGCTACATCGACAACCATACTCGATGCTGTCCCTGCTCCTCGCGGCCCCTTCCACCACAAATGGAATTCCTCTTGCTGGACTTTGAAGGTAACTCTTTCAGTGGGACTAACCTGGCCCTTGTACCCAGGCCTGCTCCATTGCCGTCAACCTGAACTTGTGACTTTCACCCGATCTCGCACAACCAGATTGCTGCAAGTGGAGCTTTGTGCTTTTGGGTGCTTTACTTACCAGAAATCTTTAAAATTGCATATCTCCAGTTCTTCTGACTGGATTTTTGTCATTTTGGTGTCAAATAATTTATTTATTTCATTTTATTTATTTTAACAATTTGTGAGCGCACAAATACCCGTAGGTGTCTCGGCGCTATATGCTGGGAAGGTAAGTAGAGAGCTGGTGGGAAGCCTATTGCTTGAAAAGCCAAGTTTTTATTTGTTTTCTAAATGATAGCAGCATGGGACTAGCCTTAATCTGCAAGGGAAGAGAATTCCACAATTTGGATGTGGCAACTATGAAGCTTCTGTCACCCCAATTGGCTTTCTTGGTTCTAGGGACGATCAGAAGATTGGCATCTGCTGAGCGAAGGGATCTGCTGGGCGTGTAAGCCAGGAAAGCTTTCTTCAAGCATTCCGGTCCAGCATTGTGAATTGCCTTATAGGCAATACAGATAGCCTTAAATTTCGTTCTGCTTCTTATGGGCAGCCAATGGAGCTGTCGCACCACATTGGAGATGGGCTTGAACTTGGGGGTACCTGACAGTATCCTAGTGGCTGCGTTCTGTACCAACTGCAGCCTACCCAAAACCCTTTCTTGGGCATTAATTAAAAGGCTATTGCAGTAGTCAACCTTAGACATGACCAGAGCACAGATTAACTTTCTCCCGGTGCTGGCTGGAACGAAAGGTAACAGTTTCTTTATCATTCTTAAAACATAAAAGGATGAGGAGACCACTGCGTTAGCATGATGTATGAAAGATAATTTGTCGTCAAAAATGACACCCAAGTTTCTGGCCTTCTTGACGGGGATTGGGGGTAATCCCAAATCAACTGGCCACCAGGTCGGAGACCATCCTGGGGCAAGGTTTCCAAAGACCATTACCTCTGTCTTGGCTGAGTTTAATTTTAGACAGTGATTTGACATCCAGGAACTAATGGCCAACATGCCATCATGAAAGCATGTCGAGACTGCATCTCCATCTTTATGCATGGCGAGCACCAGTTGCATATCATCCGCATATGACATGAGACCCATCCCGAATGATTTAATTACTCGTGCTAAGTCAGTCACGTAAATGTTGAACAAAGTCGGACTTAGCGAAGATCCTTGCAGAACTCCACAAGGGAGCGAGAAAACTGGTGAGTTGAAGTCACCCAGACTAACTGGGTGCGATTGGATAGAAAAGAGGACAGAAGGACTTTGGCCTTGTGCCCGATGCCTATGGCTGAGAGACGATTGATCAGCGTAGCATGATCAACCGTGTCAAATGCTGCCGATAGATCCAGTAGCACCAGTACTGCGGCACCTCCTTTATCAAGCACAAACCTAATTTCATCAGACGCTTTAATGAGTACGGTTTCAATGCTATGGCCTTTCCTAAAGCCAAACTGCGTATCATCCAGTAGCTTATTGTCCTCAATAAATTGAGCCAGCTAAGTATTCATAATCTTTTCAATGAGTTTAGCTGGAAAAGGGAGACGCGCAATTGGCCAATAGTTTTTGGTCTCTCCTGGATCAAGATTGGGTTTTTTCAACAACGGCAGAATGATGGCCTTTTTCCATAAGGAAGGATAGGTGCCTGAACAGAACATAGAGTTGCAGATGCTCGCCAGGTTAGTACCTATTAGGTCTGGGATCAGTTTCAGGACTGAAGGGGGGCATGGATCAGACGGAGAGCCTGATTTGACCGTGTTAGCCAGATCAGAGATCTGTTCCACTGAAACTGGCCTAAATTCCATGAAGTTGGAGCTGTCTCTACTCTTGCTATTTTCGACCAGCTGATTCCAGCCCACCGCGGGGACAGTGAAGTTAGAGTAAATTTGCCCCACCTTGTCTTGAAAGTAGCTGGCTAATGAATCGCAGAGTGATTGGGATGCCAACTTAGTGGAGTTATCCGCTGGCCCTGCCAGCTTAGAAACTACCTGAAACAACTGTTTAGAGGAGTCTTGTGCGGTTTCTATTTTCCTGGTATAGTAATTACTTTTTTCTGTAATTATAAGACGTTTATAATTTGTCAGTGCCATCTTGTAGCGAGATTTCTCCTTGTTGTCATATTCTAGGCGCCAGCGCCTTTCTTGTTTCCTACAGCGTTGCTTCTCCAATCTCAGTGCCTCAGAGAACCAAGGGGCAGAGGGAGCCTTCCTATTTTTGGAGACAGTTTTATACGGTACTAGTCTACTAAAAGCATTTTGGAGCCATTCCGTGTAATTTGTGGAGGCCACTTCAGGGTCTAGAACATCTTCAGGCTGGGTGTCAATTAGATGCTGTTTAAGAAGGGCCTGCTTTATGCCACTCCAAGCCTTAAACTGTTTAGAGGGAATTGAGCTGGGGTGTACGGCGGTAGGATGCAGTATCCTGATATCAAATAAAACTGCAAAGTGATCAGACCATGTCAAAGGGAGGATATCTTTTATTGAGATCTGCTCATTATTCGTGAACAGACCATCCAGTGTGTGCCCAGCCGAGTGAGTAGGACTCTTAACGAGAGTCCTAACACCTCTAACTCCGAGATAAGGGCTATAGAATCCTTATCTTCGGGGGCTTCCAGATGAAAATTAATGTCCCCAAGAATGGTAAAATTAAATTCACCAGCCACGGGTTCCAGTAGGTTTCCTACTGCTGATAGAAAATCTCCCCTGGGGCCCAGTGGGCGGTGTAGGAGGGTCCCCTTAAATGACTGATGATTGGTGAGCATTATATTAAAATTATATTTATTACATTTTGCTTTATTTTTCTTGTGTTGTGTTTGCAAGTTATTACTGTTTGAAATGCTACATAAATACATGACACATTCCCTCTAAGTTAAGCCTGACTGTTTTTGTCTCAAAATACCAGAGGGCTAAACACAGGTTAATCTGGGGTTTGCCTATTTTTCACCCTGACAGAGATTGTGGTTGTTGCTTGAGTAGGGTTTTACCCCCCTCAACCAGTAAGCCAATTTCCAATACACTTGATCTTGATCACATCACAATAATTGACACTGAAGAAGTTAGGTGCTCTCTAAGCGCACCTTATAAAATAACACAAGTTAGGGGCGTGGCCAGGCCGAGCACCAAGATGGCTGCTCACCCGTGAAGCTCCTGGAGCCGCCGCCGATATTTGCAGCCATGATCCGCTCCTGCGGCGCGCTGGCAGCTGATCTATAGACCGATACCCGCTACGGAACCACGGGAGTGCTTGGAGCCGCTCGACGATGCCTGATTCATCCCCCGCTGCGATGTGCTGCTGCTTGCCATGCTGAGCTGCCGCACGGCATTTCGAGGCACTCACTGAGAGGAGACGCGGCGGGGCTTCTCGATCGAGGTGCCTGTGCTGCATTTTACCGGCCTGTGATGGGTGAGTCCTGCGTGGCCCACGGCACGCCTGAGTGCTGCATATAAGGGACGAGTGCGACAGAGGTGGCGGAGGCGGCCAACACTGGCCCCATTACCTGTGCATGGGCCCAATCCTCAATTGCATGGGAGATCTGTTTGGGGCGTGAAGGAGTGGCCCCCTCTCCCCAACACGGCATTGGCACACAGCAACTACTGGCGGGCACCTGCGGGCTCGGGAATGAGGCGATCCCCATTGAAGGCATAGCGTGTGCACTGCAGGCTGCTCCCAAATCATTGTAGGTGACTGGAATCGGACACACCTCTCTCTGCTGGGCACCCTGCGACCGTCTCTCTGTCCCCTGGTCCTTACCCTCGGGGGGACACAGTAGTGCCTGCAAACCAGGAGGCTTGGTGTTTTTTCTTTTCAGCAGGCTCCCTTCTGCGATGCCAGCTACTAATGGGTACTAATTTCATAGCACCAACCTACCTCTCTACTGCCAACGTGGGCTGAGGAGATCCCAAGGAGCGGCAGCTGTCTTTTGACCAGGCAAAGACCCCAGAAGGGAGGATGCTGGGGGAACTGACCAGGGGGAACCATCAGATTCATCTAACCCCTTTGGGACTGACTCCCTCCTGCAGATAACGTCGAGGCTATCATGACAGAACTGCGCCCCGGTCTCGGGGCTATCGATGCAAGATTCGATACAATTGACACCCAACTGGACAACATGCATGGGTGGCTGGAGCAGCAGGAGGCCCGTGTTGCCACCTCCGAACAGCGCATCTCTGAAATAGAAGACACCCAAACCACAGTGAATAAATGGCTTGACCGAGTTGAGTGCCTCCTGAAAATAACGGCTACCAAGGCGGAGGATTTAGAAGCCAGGTCGCGCTGCAATAACATTTGCATAGCTGGGGTGCCTGAATCTACGAACACCAGACCCATGGAGACCTTTGTGGAGAAACTTCTGGAGGCCCTATTTGGTAGGGAGGCCTTTTCCCCAGCTTTTGCAGTTGAGAGAGCTCACCGGGTGCTTGCCCCTCGATCGGCCCCCGGCGCTCCACCGTGATTGCTTATAGCCCACCTCCTGAACTATCACGATCGAGACGTAGCCCTACAAATGGCCAGGGAGAAAGGGGAACTTCAGCATCAAGGTATGTCACTCTCATTATACCACGATTTTACCCCCCCTGGTTCAGGAAGCACGGCGTAAATTTCATGATGTGAAGCGGTACTTGCGAACAGCGAATATACGCTATGCCATGCTCTATCGAGCCCGCTTGCGTGTCCACCCTGATGGAAAGACTCACATCTTCGAAACACCCTCCGATGCTGCAGATTTCCTGAAGCACCGCAAATTAAACTCGCCCCCTCCCTCTGGAGAGTGACCAGCTGGAACATGTTACTTGGCTTGGGGGTTTTGGCTAGGACACGGACTCTGCGATCTGATGTTTTTTGATTCGTCGCCGCGCTGGAGACTGCCCCACCAGGCCACAATCGGAAACATTTCTGCTCTTCCTGTGGTTCTTGTTCATTTATCAGGCTACATACTTTTTTCATATAAACTGACTGCATCCATGTCAGCGACATGATGAACTTTGACGATATGGCGGTCTCCCCCCCTGGAGCATTGCCTACCCCCTAAGAGATCTCCTAAGATTTTGGGAATGGGATTCCCGGATGCAGGTAGGGGGGCTATCCGCTGTGGGAGGGGGGGTTAGGGGTTGTTGTTTTACGTGTTGATATGATATGTTTGCTAGCCATATACGAGGTGCTGCATGTGTAGATACTCAACTTTATGTGCGTGGGTGCATTGACGCTTTCATGCATGTAACAACATACCATCAATGGTGCCAATGGATGTGAGACCTGAGGCGCTAGAGCTCAAATGTATATCTTGGAATGTGAGAGGGCTGTCTAACCCTCATAAAGGAAGACGAGTCCTGGCATATTTCGCTAGACATGCGGTGAAAGTTGCATTCCTGTAGGAGACGCATTATGCTCCCAGGTCCAATGATCGATTTGCCTTGAATTGGGGGAGATAGTCGTTTTTTCGCCAGTTACAGCACCTATTCCAGAGGGGTCTGCATCCTGATACATAAAGCGATCCCCTTCACATTACACAAAGTTATTAAAGACACTGAGGGACGATATTTGTTGGGTGCCGGCAGTTTGGGAGTGCAGAATATACTTTTGGTTTATATTTATGCCCTGAATATAGATATGCCAGATTTTTTTCCCCAATATATCCCCGCATGTCTCCACCCTGCACATAGATTCTATAGTAATGGGGGGTGACTTCAATCTAACGCTGCAACCCGCCCTGGACACCACAGGCCCTGACTATATCACCAAACCCCACTCCGTGAATGCATTACAAACTATGCTGCAGACTCATCTATTGACAGATGCCTGGCGTCACCAGCACCCCACTGACAGAGACGTCTCTTTTTTCTCAGCGCTACACGGGACATTGTCCCGGATACATCACTGGTATACGTCCCCAGATCTCCTTGTTCACACACATGCAGTGGATTATCTCGCTCGAACCTTATCGGATCACTCACCTGTGCTCCTGTCCCTCACAATTCCCAGTGTCACTCGAGTGTTCCGGTCTTAGCGTTGTCGTCAGAGGCCTTGCTTGACACTGTCTTTCACAGCGAAGTCAGGGACGCCATAGTTGAATATTTCCAGACAAACGTTGGCTCGGTGCCCAATTACGCAACAGTGTGGGAAGCCTTTAAAGTTTATATATGAGGGATATGTATGGCCAAACAGGCTGGCGTGTGTAGGAAGGTGGAATTTGACTGCATGGTTACCCCCACTTTTTTCCTGGTGTTTTGCTGGTTTTTGACTAGTCTGACTGGGATCCTGCTATTCAGGACCCCAGTCTATCTGCTTTCTCCCTAAATTGGTTGTGTTATGTACTTTAGGTACACTCCAGATTGGATTCTGGGGTACCCTTATCAGTCCCTAGTATATGGTACACCATGTACCCAGGGCATAGGTACCCCAGAGGCCTCCCAGGGGCTGAAGCATGTATTGTGCCACCCCTGAGAGGCCATTCAAAATGACATAACAGGTCTGCTACTGCAACCTGTGTAAGGAGGCGCATGCACCCCTTACTTAGATATAGGTTACCTATATCTATTCTAAATCACTGCACATATAAACCTATCAGTCACCCCTATGGCAGGCCTTATCAATCCTGAAGGCAGGGTGCTGGGTTTTAAGTGGGAGGGTGCCCCTGCATGAGCAGAGCCCCTCTGCAGCCTTCGGAATCTATTCCCCGGGGTTGTCTGTGATGCAGCCAACCATATATACTTAAGTGCATTATAACCTCGCAGTAAATGCTAACTTTAAAACGGCTGCTTAGAAACATGTCGTGTTTGGTGTCAAACATCTTGGAATCATACCTCCACACCAGTAACTGGTGTGGGAGGTATGATTCCTCCCTTGTAGTACCATTACTATGGGGCACCGGTTTACCCGGTATCAGCTTTCTCGACCTGGGCAGCACAAAATGGATGCTGCCAGCCACAGACACGAGTCTGCCCTCCTGCTGCTGAGCCAAGCTCGAGCAGAGGAAGGCCTGACAATAGGTTTCCTGTCACAAGGAGGTGTGACCTCCTCCCAGACAGGCTTTAGTGTATTGGGGCTGGGTGGGTGCACTCTTAGAGTGCCAGAAAGTCTGCACTGGGGGCACATTTGGTGTCCCCATGCATAGTCCAGCTCAAACCGGTTGCAGGAGCCAATGGCTCCTGCTCTGGCGTGAAACTGGACAAAGGACATGGGTGCAGCCACCCCTCTGTCCTGACCCTCCCATAGGTGGGTCCCCAAAGTTAGTCCAACCCCTTCCTTGGGTATAAAGTAGGAAACCTGACTACAGGACTTTAGATTTTACCTGGACTAAACTCTGCAAGCAGAAACCAAGTACTTCGACGGTCTACATTTCGCTGGACGACAGAAGAATCTCCCTTGGAGTAAAGGAGTTACTCCCCTGCAGCAGCAGGCACCTAGACGCATCTGACCGGTTTGCATCTCCCGAGCTCCTGAGGACTCCGAAGATTTCTGCAACACAGGAGGTGGGATCCCGAGCGTCCCTGAGGTTGATCTGCTCTCTCAGCAATCCTGAGACCAGTATCCCTCGTGGGGACCGTGCAACCCGAACCCCTGTGCACCGTGTACTTTTGCAGCAGCATATGCTTTTCGGCGATCCCTGAGGCTGTGCTTTGGACTACGTGTAGTCCCGACCCCGAGCAGCATTTCCACTAAAGATCTCCGGCCTCCACTCCACGAGTGCTCCATGGGCTGGTACTTTGTGATTCTGCTTGAGGTCCCTTTGCGATCCCTGGTTTGTTGGCCTGTGGGTCCTAGCGAGGGTCACTTTGACTTTCCTTGGGCTTCCCTGGTTGCTCCAGACGTACCCTGACTCCCCATAGCTTGGAGAGTCTCCTGGACCTTGCTGGTCTATACTATCACTTGTTTCCTCTGCCTGTGTGGGTTGCCTTTGCCAAGGCTTGTTGGTGTTCAATACGGACACTGACCCCTCAGCACTCGACATCCTTCATGGGACAGCTAACCTCCAGACTTTTGGATGTCGTCGACGTCTCCTGGTCCCCGTGGCTGCAGAGTCAAGCATCTGATCTTCGCACCAGAAGCACCCGACATCAGTGGGCATTCGTCTATCGAGCCCCTGGTCACATGAAGTGGCCCAGACTCTGTCCCCTCTGCTTTCAGGTACTTCATACTCCGAATCCAGGCTTGGATTCCCCCAGACACTTTTCATCTTCCCGGCAGCAGCACTTCTTCGCATCACGCCATTGAAAACGACGAGGGTGTCCGACACCACTTGACCCCTATGCACCCGGCTCCTCTGGGATAGGAACACGGGTACCTCGGTACTCACAAGGGTGCTGGCCTTAGAACCTTCTATGTTCCAAAGGACTTGCTTGAAGTCCTCTCCGAAGTGTCCTTAAACTGTAATTTTCCAACCGCGACTTTCCCATAGAGTTGTACGGAGCTCGCGTCTGTGTTCCCACACTGCACCCGTCCTCCGTGGGCTCCCTGTGTCACTCCTGTGGGTGGTTCCTTGGGGTCCCAGCGGTTGTACGTGCTCTAGGCACTGTGTCTATTGAAGTCGGTGTTGTTATACCACTTTCTTAGTATATGGTTCGGTCTCCCCCTGGAGCCCGCTGTGTATTGTGCTATTTACTGTCGTTCTATTGATTTAACATTGTGTACTGTACATTCTAATCTCAGGTAGAGATTAGTAGAGCGTGTTTTAGTAATAAATACATATTTTTATATAATACTTGTGTGGTTCTCCTTTCATTTAGTCATTCAGGAGGTGATATTCTGGTAAAACAAGCTGCTTTACAATCCTTCAAGATTAAGCCTGAAGGCTGCTCTCCATAGCTACCAGTAGGATAGCTTTCATAAAGGTTATCTTTGACCTAATCATCAATAAGGGTCGTTTGGACTGGTGCAAGGTGCCCACTTTAATTAGTGGACAGCATACACCAGGCCAACTTCTCACAGCGTGCTTCACACTATTTGCCGGGATCTGGATGCGACCGAGAGGGCGCCCAAGGAGCTAGATGACCGTGGCCGGGCAGGGACCTCCTCCTCCTCTCTACACCAGAGGGCAACTCTCCTGACGGAATTTCAGGAACTTGCCAACCGGGAGGTTAATTTTATGGGCAAATATACTTGAGCCAGAATATATGGGGAGGGAGAGCGGCCTGGCCAGACGCTGGCTTGGCTCCTCCGCCCTAGCCACCATTCTTCTTTCATTGCGCAGCTGCAGATGGACGGCGATACCACTCTTACCCAGAGCTCTGATATCTCTGCGGCTCTTCATTCTTATTACTCGGATCTGTACACAACGCGCTCCCCACTGACTGACGCCGACCTTGCTGATTATCTGACTGAAGTAGCAATGGTGTGGATAGAGGGGGGCAATCGTGAGTTCCTAGCTGCACCGATATTGGCATATGAAGTAATGCAGGCTAATAATGATCTTAATGGCTCTCGGGCCCCTGGCACGGATGGTCTTACGGGCATATTTGATAAAACTTACAAGGTTTCTCTACATGCTGTGATGGCTTCTTCAACTGCCGAGCCGAGAGAGTTCCCCCCACTCTCTCTTATTGTCATATCGGCTGACAGCGCGCACTTAGTTTCCCGGCTGTATCAATTGACGCAGGCTCTGCGGCCACCGGTGGGAATGAGGGCCCGTGAAGCGTGGGAGCGGGACTTGGACCAGCCTGTAGCCAACGAAGTTTGGTCTTTTTGCTGTTAGCAGATGCTATACGTCTCTAACAACTATAGGCCCAAGCTTCTTCATTTTAAGTATCTCCATAGGGCCTACATTATATCAGCACTCCTCGCCAAGATAGGTCCTTTCAGGTCCCATGGTTGCCCCAGGTGCGCAACTACTAACGCTGACTTTATGCACCTGGCATGGTTTTGCTCATTGGTCCAGGCTTTCTGGAGAGAAGTTTCTCGCTGCCTTGCGTCCATGACTGAGGTGGACTTGGCCCCCTCTCAGATTAAGGCATTGCTAGGGTATGTCAAGCCATTGGCCGCAGGTGTACGGCGCTTTGTCGCTATCGATTTACTCCTCGCTAAGCAGCAGGTGTCCATAAACTGGGGCACCTTTGTGGCCCCCGTGCTTAAAGCCTGACTGAGAGACTTAAATTATTGTGACATGACCAGCGATACCTATGTAACAATGCTGCCACTCTCATCCAGACCCAAAAACATCTGGTAACCCCTTCGCTCTTATCTATTACTCCACCCTGATCTCACGGACTGAGGTTGGGCATCCCTGGGTGTTCTGAGAGTCGTGCAGGCAGGAATAGGACAGAGTGTTCGGGAGTTGCCTTATGCGCTTTACATGCTGTCTGCCCACTGGAGCTCAGTGAAGGTCCACCACATAACCTTACTGCTGTCTGATGCATGTATGTGAAGTAACTCACTTTGTTCACTCGTGATCTTTTCAAATCTTTGTCTGGGCTGTCAAATATAAAGGCTTTTATAACTGGACACACTGGGGTGGCTAGTGTTGATGCTGGAATGTGAAGATACAACCTATCTCAGGACACTGCTGGAAGGCATTGGATTGTGTGTTACTTGCCCACTGCCCGGTATCGGACACAGACTATGTCACCTTGTATGGCCGCTTAATGTTTGAGTTATGTTGTTTTTCTTTATGTACTGTTCCTTTGCTGGCTGCTGCTGCTCTACTCTTGCTGGTTTGACTACCATTAGTAATGTATCTATGCAGTAGTCTGTGTTAAAAAAAAAATGCAATAAAAACATTTAATAAAAAAATAAAATAACACAAGTTACTAACATGTATAAATAAATGCCTATTTATATACAACCTACATTTTAAATAGGGTGCTGACATGATAGGAATATTATCCAGTTCTCTTTTCTATTGCATGAAAAATTATTTGTGGATTAGAAAAGGAGAATGCAGTCCACAATAAAACTCAGAACAACATAGGGAACCTAAATTATGCCACAAGCCATCATGGTTTAATGATTCTCCTATGTAGGTCCCTTTAATAAAATGTACTTCTAAATTACTGGGAGACACACAAAAAAGAGATTTTAAAACAGTAGTGGTTTTGTCCACCTGTATTAATTCATGTAAACTCTATATTGAATGTGACCCATGTTACTGACGTAACTTACTCCTCTTCAGTATTAATACATTTTGATTATATTCACTTGTAAGTAATTATCACTCATGCAAAGCATAAGGGTGGAGTTTTTATTGAAACACAGAATTTTCATGTTTTCACAATAATGAAAATCAGGAACATGTAAAAAGAAATTCAGGAGAGTGTGCATTCCCTGTTGAATTTATTTGTTTTATAGAATTAAAGCGTTAACGACCCCAGTCACAGTGGGAGCTTCAGAAGGTAAGCATTGTTCACCTTGGTACTGTTGACACTCTATTCTTTCATCACTGAGGCCAGAGGTCACAAAGGCAGTGCCACGGATCTCATGGGGCAAACCCAAGGTCACAGCTGCAACCCCTGGCGACCCCTAAATGACGTCCTGTGTAATATTCTAGCTGATTGTGTTGACCCTGGTGCGGCTTCCGGAATGTCAAACAGTGGTTCATTGGGGCCTGTTCTGTGTCAATGCGAATTCTTCCTTCTGCTCTATTGGGAGTATTTGATACTCCTTGCTGTTTTCTTTTGCCAAGAAGCTTCCTTCATCTGCTTCTGGAAATTGCTGAAGACCTTTTTGTTCAATAAATAGCGGCAGTAGTGGTCGTTCATTTTATAAATAACTGCTATTATAACTATAGGTATGTGACATTTTACTCTAATGATTCTTTGGAAGGCTTCAGGGCTGGTCTTTGTTCTTAGTGGTGGATGGCATTTGGTTCACTTTACCCGTGCCAGCAGATTCCGGTAAACAAAAGAGGTGTCCCAACATGCTACTCAGATAGCTGCCTTTACAGACTCTTCAAAGTTTAAAGTTTCAAAGTTTATTCTGATTGCACGATTAATTAAAATCATAGCAAACAATACAATATATAAAAAAAGCATAAGAGTATAGAAAGACTGTACCATACCAGTTGTAAAAAACGTAAACATATATGGCATGATTAAATATATTAAAAATAGCAACAAAACTACCCATTCAAACTAGCAACAGAAAAAAGATCACTGGCAGGCTAATACAAGTGCTAATAAAAGTGCAAGTGCATATCAGAGCCAACAAAAAGGAAAGACCCTTGTCCTACATATAACGTACTTAAAGTGCAAGAGATGCCAATACCAATTAACCATAGGGCTAATCTGACTTTCAATGAGGAAAGCTTAACTTGCCAATGCCTTATGAACCTTTCAAGATGTAACATTTTTGAGCATTGAAGTGGAAATTGCCATGAACTTAATGAATCTTGTGGTAAATTGGCATGATTCACCATTCAGACATGTGAGTGCTCCCAGGAAGCAGCAGGGGCGGGGGGGAGGGCGAGGGGGGAAGAGGGGGAGGAGGTAGGGGGATTAAAAAAAAAAAAACACTTACCTGGCGGACGGCCGGTGCTGCCTTTCCTGCGTCCTCTTCCTGGCTTCTTCTCTGCAAAGGAAGCAGGAAGCCCCCGACTAACAGCCTCCTGATAGCCAATCAAAATGTAGCAATGCAGCGTTGTGATTGGTCTGAGCGCTGTGGTTCGGCGCTCAGCAAGGGAATGGGAGGCTGGGCATGTTCTCCATGCAAGCTGTAATGCAGTCTGCATGGAGAACATGCGAAGTGCGCATGAATGTTTGGCCAGCCCCAGAGGGCCGGTCAAAAATTCATGCGCACTTACATAGAGCTTACCACTCCTCCCCCTGCTCTGAGAGCAGAGCAGGTCTGCCCCACCCACCGAGACGCTGCAGCAGAAAAAATAAAATGATAATAACGTAGAGTTAATATTTTATTTTTCCTTTTTTTCCACTGCAAAAAGCAGTGGGCGACGCTCCTCCACCTTAGCGGAGGAGCCGCCACTGGCTTAATTGTCTAAAAATTGGAAAAAGATAATTTCTAAGTGAATATAAAAAGGGGCACAAACATAGGACATGCAAATGTGATTCCTGAGTAAAACCACAACCCCTACAAGATGCGTCTAAGGTGCCAGTACTTATACGCTTTGAGTGGTATTAAGCCGAATCTCAAGCACATTAGTTGTGACTTTACTTTAAAGTTTATAAAAAGTGATAAGTTCACTGGAAGAGTCATTGGTTGACATAAGACAGTTTTCAGGTCAGCATACTTTGTGGTACTAGTGAAACTTAATTCCTCTTGAGCTGATAAAAGCCTCATTTGCTTCATCAGTAACTTTGAATTACTTTTCAGAGGCAGTGCAGTCTTCAATAGTCTATAGCAGCAAGTAGGTCAGTGGCTGCCTGGACAAACATGTAGGTATCTGATTTCAAGTCCTGTATAATGTCACACAAGAGTCTTTTTATCAATACCTACTCAGCGGTTGCAAACTTGGAGTACATTGATAGAAAACTAGCATATAGAACATAGTTTGACAAATAGCTAAACTAGGCGAATCTTTGCTTGTGCAGAACTGGCCGGTAGCTTGAAAAAGCGCCTATAGCACTGACATTGGGCCCGGCAAGCCATCATAGATTCTGGTACCATCACCCCAGAGAAGATACGCTGGCACCAGAGTACACCCCCTATGCAGCCAAGCATTACTACAAGGAACAGTATCTCAGCAAACATAAAACCGGCACACTGAAGCCAGACAATGAGAATTTCAGACAATTAACTGTTAATCCTAAGGTTACTCGGAGTATATAGTGAGGAGTAAGAACAATAGCCATTGTTGTTATGAGTCTGATGAAGCTACAACACAAGCCTCGAAAATGCCAAAGGAGCGTCAAGCACCAGTGGGTGAATGACGTGGCAGCCATATTGGCACATCACTTTTTTCAATCACTTTACTAGAACATGAGGGTCTAAATACTTGCACAGTGAGGGCTATGGTGCTGCTATAATGCACACAAAACTTAACCTGCACTCACTGTTGTTGTAGCTCAGAGAAATATATAAGTATATTAACACATGGGGAGGTATGAAAAATCCAGTGCGTATGATACTGAAACCGAGCATAATCCAGTAACTTGGAAGGAGGCGTAGAAAGATAAGATAAAAGGACATTTTAGGAAGTGTTGTGAATGAATAACACTTTGAATAAACAAAAGATATAATAATAATAATAATGATAATAACAATAGCAATATAAGCAATGATACAAATACGTGGTTCTGTGTCAATGTGTCTTCTTTCTTATTGTTGATATGGCCCGAGCGAACATAACTGTATGAAGAAACAATTTACTTGTTTCAGTTCTCTGATTTTGATTTTTAAATGATTCTCTCCAGAGCCTACATGTAGTTGTATACTCCCAGCAGGGTTAGATTGTGCTGGCGTCTTTTTTATGTGTGCGGCAGAGTTTGACCACGTCATCTAGAAATAGCAACCATTTTCCCCTTTGGCCAGTGAGAACCTGGGCTTCTGATTTCACGAGCAGTGTTGAGAAGTCAGTTATGTAATGGCTAACTAAATAAGGCTGGATAGAGGCTTCACCCTGGTCTGCCTCCTGTTCTTGTTTTCAAGGCCTGTAACTGTATGTTATTTGCATTCACGTTACATTTCGTTGTAAATTTCATGTTCGCCCCCTCTGCCAGTTGGCAGTTGTTTCATGTTTTTCTTTGGTTCCAATTCAATCAGAAGCTTTTCTGCAGTGAGTAACGCAGTAAGAGAACCCTACCCTGGCGGTTACAGGTTTGCTGACCAGTCTAGAAGGTGACAATGTGTTCTGAGATTCTAAGTTTCAGGATGTATGCTGTCTGACTCCACTGTACAGTGTTGCTGTCAACTAGGGGTCTTCAGTATTCATTGGTTCCTCAGGCTGCAGATCAGTCTGCAGAGAGGAGTCGGTGCTGCCAGGATTCAGACTAGTGACTTTTAGCTCTCTGTGCAGTTGTGCTCGTTTTGTATCCTCGCTGTTAGAAATGGTGGTTTCTAGTTGGCAGTGTGAAGGATAGAGAGCAGCAGGTGGAAGAAGTGTTGCCCCCTATGAGGGCAGGGGTCACAAAGGAAGTGCCAGGAGTAGCAGAGAGCAAGCTAGAGGTCGCAGAAGCGATCCCTGACTACCCCCAAGTGACGTCCATGACTTACTTTCATGCTATTGGGAGTGCTGTAGCAGTTTTTGTCCTCCTGTTTCTGCGCACATGGAAGCGGCTCTACAATGCCAGGTAAAGACAGAGCCTGTCAATATGGTGATGACGGTGGGGGCAGCAAAGAAAAGGACCCGTCCCAAACCTGCTGCAGATTCCAAGGTGTGTTACATGTGCTGGGGACCCTACCCTCATCAAGGGTCAAGTCCTCTCGAGAGGAAGCTTTCCAAGCAGCAAAGCAAGCTCTGTCAGCACATACTACTTTGGCTTATTTTGACCCTCGCTGTGATTCTAAGCTGTCGGTAGATGCCAGCCCTACTTGCCTTTGGGCAGTCCTGTCTCAAAAGCATGATGATGGTGAATGGGCTCATGTGGCATATGCCTATGGTGCTCTGACAGATTCTGAGCAGTGAAGTTCTCATATTGAGAAAGAAGCCATTGTGGTCCATTGGGATGATGCCATTTTCACATATATCTATAGGGCCAACTGTTTATAGTCCACATGGACCATAAACCACTGATACCTCTGTACACTGGTTCCTCCTCAAAATCACCTCCCAGGTTTGAGAAGTGTATTCTTCAGCTACAGGAATACCGCTTCTCCGTAGTATATCGACTGGGATCTCAAAGTCCAGCAGACTATCTCTACAGGCATGCAAGACCAGCTATTGTCGTTGAAGCATCAGATGCAGAGGATGTGGAGGAGTATATGCTTCTGGTGGTAGAGCAGTCGAGGCCTCTGCCAATCTCTCTGGAGGACATCATAGTGGCTACCCAGTCAGATGACTATCTTCAATTAGCAATCTCAGCAGTGGAATCAGGGAACTGGCATACCCTCACTCACAATGCATAATATCGTACGGATGACGCACGATCGACACTGTTGTCGTTGCACATCTGGCACGAACTTGCTGTCCTCGTTTGGTAATTCCTGCATCACTATAACAGTAGGTGGTTGAACTATCCACACTCTGCTCACCAAGTTGTAGTGAAAATGAATTCCAGGCTCAGGAGCAAGGTATGGTTCCCTGGTTTGGATGATCAGGTGGAACACACCGTGAGACAATGTTCAATGTGTCAAGCTGCTGGTCCTGCAGCACCACCTGCACTCCTCATTACAGAATCCATTCCCCCTGTTCCCTGGCACCGAGCGAGTACAGATTTTGGAAGATTACCAGATGGCCGACACATGTTAGTGATAATCGACGATTTTTCAAAATACCAAGAAGTTGAGATTCTTGAGTCAGTGACTGCTGAAAAGACCATACCTCGACTGGAAAAGGTAGGGCACTCATGGTCTGTTGAACGAACAAAGGACCAACAATGGTCCCCCTTTCTCCAGTCAGGAATTTGCTGAGTATGTAGCCTCACGAGGTGTTCATCATCGTAAGATCACTCCAGATTGGCCGCAAGCTAGCAGTGAGGCAGAAAGCTTCATGTGAACTTTAAACAAAGTCCTGAGGATTGCGTTAGCCAATGGCCAGAACATGAGAGCGCTCTGTATGCTTTCCTCCGTGTGTACCGTCTCACTCCACATGCCACAACCAGAGTGGCCCCCAGCACATTATATATGAACCAGATGGTGGAAGACACCATTCCCGATGTTGAAGAATCTTCCACAATTAGAGAAAAGTTTGCAGACGCCTTACATCGGTGCCATGCACAGAATGACGCAAACACAAGGAGATGATAGACGGAGCACTGAAACTTTTCAGACACTCACCCCCAGTCACAGATCTGAGTTGAATCCATCCTCATTCTTTAGCTCATTTCGCCACCTCAGTTCAGACCCAGCTATATGCAAATCAGTCTTGACACTGTGCCTCATGGGAACAGTCCAGCCCGAACTGCCAAGCCAGGTCTTCCCTGAACGGGAAACAAGCATCCTGGGACCGGTTTCTGGGTTACACCCTTCATCAGCCAGGCTAGCTTGAATCCAGTGGCAAAGTGAGCAAGGGACCCACGTCTGGGCATACCCTGCCAACTTAGGGCGAACAAAGCAAACACAAGGAGATGATGGACGGAGCGCTGAAACTTTTCAGACACTCACCCCCAGTCACAGATCTGGGTTGAATCCATCATCATTCTTTAGCTCACTTCGCCACCTCAGTTCAGACCCAGCTATATGCAAATCAGTCTTGACACTGTGCCTCATGGGAACAGTCCAGCCCAGACTGCCAAGCCCGAGCGGGACGGGTATGGCCAGACGTGAGTCCCGTGCTCGCCATGCCACTGGAGTCAAGCTATTCTGGCTGAGGAGGGGTAAAACCCCCAAACCGGTCCTAGGATGCTTGTTTCCAGTCTATGGAGGACCTGGTCTGGCAGTTCGGGCTGGACTGCTCCCATTGGGCACAGGGTCAAGACTGATTTGCATATGGCTGGGTTCAAACTGGAATGGCATGGTGAGCAAAAAAGCAATGGATTTAGGCCCAGATCTCTGTACTGGGGTGAATGTATGACATTGTTCTGCATTCTGTCCTTCAATTGTTGTTTTTGCAAATGCACAGAATGACAGCACGTCGAGGAGAAGATGGGCTAAGCAGCGAATTTGTGACTTGGTACTTGTCAAGAACCAACGTCTGGGGAGAACGTTTTTGTTGCCCTTTGCGGTTGAAGCCTGGAGAGTGAGTGCTGTGAAAGGGATCATGATCACTGCCAGAAAAATGGTGAAACAATCACGGGGAATGTGTCTTTTTTCAAACTTTAAAGGAAGCCAGATTCTGAATCAGAGAGCACTCCCTGTGCGTCTCCAGTGGACAAAGGGGAAGTGATGATAACGTGAGAGGTACACAAGGTGGTGCTCGCACGTCGCCTCCGTCACAGCCTGCGGAGTTCGGTGGTCATCACCTGCAGACAGATTCCTCTGAGTCCCATGGGAATAGGACAAGAGATGACACTGGTGAGGACCCCAGTGTGGGGGTTCCTCGACAACCAGATGAGCTAGGGTGGTGACCCTGGTCTCCCGTCGGAAAAGCATGGGGAGATATCACCTATGACCTCGGCCAGTGATTTCCATAAAGTTGAAAGATTTAGTATTGATCTAAGGCTGTTTTGACTGCCCAGGTGTAAGACACTACTGGTGTGTTTTCTAGTTCTTCATGTGATGATGACTGAGTTAATTGTTGTCAACTATTGCACATGACATTTGCAAATGTTTAACTCGCATGCAGGACCTGGCATGCTGTTTTGTTGTTGTTTTATGGTTTTAGTTTTGTTTGGGTGAAGGAGGAATGTTGTGTTGGGGATGGAACATCCCAACACACAAAATGAGGAGGGGTATTTTAGTGGGTGACCCCGCCACGTGTAGTCTGAATGCTATCGGCCATGACGTACACGGGGGTGATAATAAAAGGCCCGTGGCCCTGGCCTCGTGGACAGAAACGAAAGAACACTGTGTCGACTCCTTTATTTGTACCCGTTAAGCCTCGCTGGCAAACCTAACAGGTGGGTTCTAGTCAGGCAGCAGGTGTGAAAGGAAACCACTGAGGGGCTCGTACAGCCAGTGTGAATAGTGAATGAGAGTGGTGAAAGGACGCGCTTGTGAAACAAAGTGTTTACTCTAGGTTTCCTAGTGATAGATTAAAAAATCTGCTGATTTACTCGACTTTGTAAGCTGCCTCATCTCAGGTATGAAAATCTCACGCAGACCTAGTTTTCTTTTACTTTTTTGTTTCCTCCTCTAAATTCAGGACTGCAACTTCCAAAATGAACAGGTCGAACTACGCAATAAGTGCTCTGACGCTTGAGATTCGCGGATTTCACTCTGCTGCAGGGCACCTCATTTTTTTGTTTAATGCATCGCTTGTGGTGGCCCGTCTTGCAGATGAGAGGCAGTTGCCTCGAATGGCCTTCAAATAGCACCGCAATTAAGGGGCATTTATGAGGACATTGACAGTTTATCACCACCACACTAGTTGGTGGCTTCAGGGCTTCAGATGGGGCCCGCGGCGGATCACTTGTGGTGTCAATGTCATTTGGGAAGCATTATGAACCAAGTCACAGAAGAAGCCTATTAAGGCTTTTATAGAGTTAACGCGAGGAAACACTAGCCAAGGGCCAGGAAGGCTATTGACTCTGTTACCCACTGCACATCATGTTTCTATTTTTATTCGTGCATCTAATTGGTCAGTTAGTGCGTGCCGCCAAATGACAGGAAAACAACTTTTCCCTTGCAGTATGTCCTTTTGCAGAACTTTGGCTTATGTGAAACACCAAGATGCGTTTGTTTTTAATGCCATCTCTGCGTCGATCAAGGGGTGTCTGTGGAGACTGAAACTTCAGACCACAGGCACAGTGACAGGAGTGCCCTGAGAGCATCAGCCTCTGCACATCACGGTGCGTGTGGAAGCTTTACTCACTGCGAGACCAGAGTATAACCCCTCCTGGGCACGGAGGAGGAAGGCTTGGGTGCCCTTGAAAGCCTCGCAACAACACCTTCGCTCTGTGAACACACTTCTTTGTATGTGCGCTGGTTATGCCCAGAGACCGCTGCAAGAAGCGGACGAGGTGGAGCCGGTGGGTAAACAAACAAAAAAAAACTAAACTGCAAACCACACCGGCCACAGGGCTGGGCACTCCCTCCTGGGTGTGTGCAGCCCTAGAGTCTGTCAACCAGGAGTTTAGTCGGGCACTCCCTCCTGGGCAAAACATCCCTCTGGCGGACGAGAGATTCATACAGGGCCACAAGGACCAGTCACCCTGCACATTCCATCCTAGACAACTCCCGCTCCCCCCGGCATTCCCTCCGAGGTCTTCACTCCCGGTCCTGCACACTGCGCGCTCTGTCGCAGTCTTTCTCTCCTAGGCCTCCCCCCTTGACCTCCTGCCACCCCAGTCCCTACCCAGGGTAGTCCCTCCTCCTACTCATCTGTTTCCCTCCTGGGCATCGAGTCTAGAGCATAAATTGTACGGGAAGGAGGGCGGCGAGATCCCCGCCCTAACATCGGTAAGCATGCATGTTCTATTCATATGTGTGTTTGTAACACACCCAGCCCTGCCAAGTATCACGCATCAGGCGTGATAATAACGCATTTTTGTGCGTTGGTCCGCATCGCCGCACTAAAATGTCAGGTCACGCATTTGTAGCGCCTCCTTGACACCACTGCAGGTGCAGAGGAAGAGACCAGCAGGACCGAAATTGCTGCCCTGGGCAAACACTTCTGATGAGCACACAGCGCGGACCACCTGCTGCTCTGGCAGAGTGTCTTGCAATAGTCTCAAGTGTGCTAAGTCTATATGGCAGGTCAGGAGTGTCGCGCCGACCCAGTGGTTCATTGCTGCGACCAATGAGCATTCATTAGAGCACAGCAGCTGCGGGCCGGCCAGGAGCATCATGGCAATAACGTGACACAGTCAGGCTTTAAGTGGGGGGAAAAAACTGGGGGTGCTCTAAAAGGGGCGGGGCAAACCTCTTAAAGGGGTGTGGCCTGTCCAAGTAGGGGGCGTGGTCTAAATCAAGATAACTAGCATTGTGTGCTTAAGAAAATAATAAAGTCGCATCCAGCAAAGGATAATAAAATAGGCAAAAAGGTATATTTATTAAGTATAAGCCATAAAAATACCAAACACTTTAAAAAACGTAAAAATTATTTACATTACTCAATTTCAACTTTTTTTTTTTTTGTGCCTTTACCAATGCTTGTTTTATAAAGGCACAAATTCATTAATTTTGGGAATCAAGTATATGCTTGTATTACTTTAATGTAGTAACAGGAGATCGATTTCAACTTTTTAACTTCCTGGTGCTGTTAGGGCTGGGGCAGGATCACGCAGACTAGTTCCTCTCTCTGCGCTTCACTTGTTGCTGGATTACACTGCAGCCTTGACGCTCAGTGTGAAAGGTCAGAGCAGGGTCGTGCTGGAGCAGGCAGCCTGTGGTCGTCTCTCTCCTAATCATCCCACGATGTCAAGGCTGGCACCACGACGAGGTTGCTCCTGCGCTGCAAAAAGAGAAGGGAAATCCTGAGAGAAAATGGCTCTCTTTAAAAAGGATTTCCCTTCCTCCTACAACGCCGCTCACTTGGCATGACGTTATGACGTCATGCCTCGAACCTCCACTTCTCAGTAGTGAGCAAAATGAGCATGCGCACATCGATGTGCATGCTCTCACTGCAGTCCAATTAAAAACAAGCATTTGCAATGCAATAGGTCTCGCATGAGTGAAAGTATGAGCTATTGGCGTTGCTAATATTAATGCAACGCCAATAGCTCAAACTTTCAGTAATGCCAGAGCTTCAAAAGTAAAGCAAAAGATAAAAAAAAGAATCTGTCTTTACTTTTGAAGCCATTGCACATCCGTGCTTTAGCTTAAGATGTTTAAAGCTAAATTGAGGGTGCCGCGATTGTAGCAAAAGTAAACAAACAGGAAAAGAATGCGTGTAGACATTTAAGAAAAGAGTGCTCCGAGGATGTAATTAAAACGTATCAAGTGACATGTAACAGAGGGTGTCCTCATGGGAGGTTACAAGAAGAGAAAATGCGGTACTAAGGAGGGACTATTAAGCGTATTGACTAATGAAAAGCAGCTATTTACAAAGGACTGTGACTGGAGTGAATTAAAAAGGTGGGCGTAAAGTGGGTGGAGCTTTATGCCTATGTAGAAGAGACAGTGCTAGCGCTGCCTTGGCGAGACGTAAAAAAAGCTTCCTAATGGTTCCTTTACTGACTGACTAGAGCTGAAGATGGACTGGAGATCAAGCAATGCTAGTGAGGTCCTCTAACTGGGACCCATCAATCCTCGCCATTGCACAAATTGTTTGTCTGCGCTCCATAGAACATAGGCAATCAGTTATAAAAACGCTATTCACCAACAATCACTCACTAGAGGGAGTCGAGGTCCTGCACAACCAATCTAGACAATTATGGAGCACCTCCTGGGTTGGGTTAGTGACCCTGGCTTGATGAAACAAACTACTATGAGTTATCTCGCTTCACAGATGAGTGGCCTCCTGGCCCATGGGCCATGACAACATTCCCAACCTAAAATTAAAGAACGATTTATAAACCTTAAAAGGAGGACAAACTACAAGTAATCATTTGCCATCCCTACAATACCCTTCAGGGTGAACATGCACTTACAAATACACGTTTTGTTGTGTTACTTTTCCTTATGCCCACGTGGATGCTGGATTCAGCTACTTATTTGGCATGGGAGTAGGGCAAAAGTAATTGAAAACGAATCGGAATTAGGCTGAAGTAAATCTAAGCCTGATATTCGATATTTATTTGGAAATGGTGGACACCTATGCTTGCTGGATCAGAGCAGAGAGAAATCTAGAAGGGAATGGCATTTTATAGCTATCTGACGGGGGTGGGTCAACATATCATATGTAAGCAACATCTGTTGTGAGCCAGGAAATATATTCTGTATTGTGAGGCTTGCTGTTTTGGCCCTACCACATGTAAAAGTCTATACATGACAGCTGGCGACCTCTGTGAGCTCAAAAGCTTGAAGTGTTTGAAGATGCCCCACATTGTATGATGCGCCATGTGTGCACCTTGCCAGTTTAAGGGAGCAGGGTGTGGACTCATCAGTGAGAAGTCACGTGAACTGGTGCAATCATTAGGGTTGACACATGAGTAGTAGTTACCGGTCTGTCTGATATTTTTATAGCAAGAAAGGTAAAATAAAAAAACAAAGGCAGAACTCCAGTTCATATACCACTGACTGTAGGAATGGCACGTTTAGAAGCCATTCGTGCGCGCTGCCATCTCAATAAAGGAGATGTTTAAAAAACATCAGGCTCTTAACTAAGTGACACCACTGCCGCCGTGCTGAAGTTGGACTGCACCAGTGTGGTCATTGACGATAGTGCTATAATTAAGCATTTTTTTTTTTTTACTTGAACCAGAGCACTTATAGCACAGAATTAGTGAGGCTCGCATTTTGTGGACTTTAACATTATGCAGCGCGAGCACGTTTATATATTTATGGCACCACTTCTGCTTCTGTGGCACCAACTCCCCTGCCTATGTGATGAGCTGAGGTGTGGAGACAAGCAAAGCGCAAGCCTACGTGCCGGTCGTGCTTCCTCTCAGTAGCATTCCCGCGCTATTGGCTCGACCTAAAAAAAGAAAACGGACTACCTTTGAGAGGCCCGAAAATAGAGCCCGAGAGAGACCCGTTTCGAGGCCCCCTGAAAATAACTGCCGGTGCTCAGACCCGGACAGACCCGGCCCACTTAAAGCCCTGGACACAGTGAGGTCACATGATTGCAACAAACAATGTATCCATAACTCTCTGTGTGCGCGGCAGGGCGAGCAGCAGTTATGTTTGTTTTTAGTTTGACGCTGCCCGCCACGCAATAGTTATTTTTGTGCCTCCTCCATATGCGCGCCTGTTTCACTGGACAGTGAGATGGGTCGCTGAGTCATGGCAGAGGCAGCTGAGGTTATGCGCAAGCCACCGTGAGTGCTCGCACCACCGCAGGCTTGCCTCGGCCTCTCTGAGGCTCACCGGGCCTCACCAGCATTGGCGGCAGCTGACTCAGTTGTGAGCCTGCTGCCGCCCTCTAGCAGAGAGAGCTGCTGCTCGCTACTTTCGGCGCGCTGCATGCCATGTGCAGTGTGCGGAGTGGTAGAATAATGATCCCGTGGTCTGGACTAGGGGTCAACCAACTCGGGCCGACCGGAGCCGTGCTGCCTGCACTGCAGCTGTGAGAGCATGTACCAGCCCAGGGGGAGGCACCTGTTGCCATGGCGCCGTCTTCGCTCGTCGCCTGCCTCAAATCCAAGTAAGTGAACTTATAAACTCTGAACTCATAAAACTATGCTCTTAAATAAAACTGATGTCCCTTTGCTCATTTGATTGGCCAGATTTATAGCGGCCGAGCAGTGAAGAAAGCGATTAGGTAAAACTTGTTATTTTACGTTTGTCAGAGCAAAACAAGAAATTAAAGAACACCTGCTGAAAATTTCGGTAGTGGAGTCTGCACCATGGCTACATTCCATACCCCAGCGAACGATGATGTGTGCTTTCAAGTGAGGAGACCCAATCTGGGAAACAGTCCTCATCCACCTCCTTCTCTTTGTATCCCCCACTATAGCAGTCATTATGTTATTCTCTGTACTCGAGGTGAGCAAGTGGCAAGCACACTGCGCCGGTTTTTGCAATCGATAATCTGACCGTATTACAATAACTGACTTCGCTAAAATTTACAGAAACGTTCTTTTGTTTGCAGTGGTGAAGCTGGCACTGTCAATGAGTGGTGCAGATCTGAGTCCTCGTTTTGTTTAACAGTACGATCAGCTTAGAAGAGAAAGAGGTGCTTCAGTTTCTGGTGCTTTCCAGCAGTTTTAACATCTTCTTAGAATGTCTTGATGCTCAAATGGGTGTAACTGCTGATATTTATATGTTTTCCTGGTTTTCATGGCTTGATTTTTGTTGCGAGAAAGTGTCACTCATAGTTGTTGAAATGTCACACATAATTTCACTGAATTTATGAAAATGTCACACATGGCAATCTGAAACCTTGGCAGCTATGCACACCGGAGTGTGCTAGTGTTCACATCTGCGTGGTCCACAGAGTGTCTGTAATAAACATTTTTTTATAGTGTTTTCAAGATTTGTCGAGACAGCGCTTACATTCGGTCGTTCATTTTTTTGGGTGCCAATATCAGACTATTCTGTGTAGTGTATACAATCCACTAGCCAGTATTGTGAATGTGCCGCACCAGTGTTTATAGTGCTTCGATTAGCCTTGTCAGAATAATGTTTTGCCTCTGAGGTATAGGAGCCAGGTTCACAAAATGGTGGTGCCCAGGTCATAAGAGAAGTTCCAGGGGGATGTGAGATGACGAGCGTGCTACGCAGGATGCCTTTACATGTACGACGGCCCAAGGAAAATATCACGGAATGAGAAGGGGCTTATTTACAAGCCCATTGCGCCGCCGGTGCATCACTTTTTTGATGCACCGGCAGCACAGTGTGTCTGCCCATTTTTACGAGTCCACGTAAAGCCAATCTGCTTGGCTTTTCATGACCTTGGAAATATGGCTCCCTTTCACGCATTACTCTGTGTGAAATGGCCGTTCCATGGGTGTTGCTGTTGGTGTTCCCACGCAACATACATGGAACCTGACGCATTCCCAGATTTACAAGGTTTTTCAAACCTGGGAACAGGGCCGGACTGGCTACTGGGCGTTTTTTACTGGGGTGGCAGGGTGGGATCCAGGTTCACTGCGGAGGGGCTGATTTTGTTGCAGGGGAGCTGCCGGCGCTTCTAAATGAACAATGCAAAACAAATAGCTTTAAATCGTACTTTTTTAAACATTTGTTTTGCATTGTTTATTAAGGAAAGTCTGGTAGGCAGTCCGGCCCTGCCTGGGAATGCATCACATTCCTACGCCTCCCCAGGGGAGGCATAAGGGAGGTGCGAGAGGAAATACTGCTATTTTTCCTCGTTTTTCCTTTTTCTATGTGTGCTGCATGCAGCACACATAGAAAGAGGAAAACACCTCTTGTGATTGTTTTTGTGCAGGAAGGTGCCCCTTCCTGCACAAAAACAATCACCCCTACAACGCAGACACCCTTGCTCCATGGCGCAAGGGTGCCTGAGTTGGTGAATGTCAGCCCATTGTGCACCAGCACAGGGGAAAAGGTCTCTTGATCATGATTGGATGTCTTTGTCTATCTCTGTTCGCTGCTACTTAGTCAGTGTTTTTCTCTCTATTCTTGTATTTGTTCCACCCCTTGGAGCTTTTCTGTTTCACAGTCGTTTCTGATTGGATTATTTGTAGCTTTCCACTGCTGATTTGAGAATTTTTTTTTTTATTTCTCAGGTTCCTGTTTCATTTCAATTTTAGCAATCCACGGAGCACATAACTTTCTTTGGTCTCTCCCTGGTCTCTGTTCATTCCACTGCTCACCCTTCCACGCTCTCTGCTCTCTCCTCCCTACACTCAGTTCCTTGTCTTATCCCCTAATTGTGCTTTTTTTCCCAAATTTTTATGCAAGAGCCCAGTGGCTTCACAATGCTACTAGAGTGCTCACTTCTATCCATCCTGTACAAACTTGATTTCTTAATTTGCTGTTCAAAATTTTCTGATGGCCTTCTTGGAGTGGTAAATGGATTATAAAGTATAATTTAAAAAACAATAAAAAAACAAGATGGCTCTATGCACAGGCAGCCATCTTGGACTTTTTTTCATCATAAAGAAACACAAAAAGCATTCCAAGAAGGCCACCATGAGTGTGCATGTATACGCATGTCTGCTGATGCACCAACAGCCATCTTGGAATTTTTTTTAAAATATTGTATTACTGATTTACCTCACTAATATGGCCAGTGGTCATTTTCGATCAGTAAATAAAAAATGCCTATAAGCAATGCCAAAGAAAACAAGCATTGACAAAGCCAATAGCTTTGCCCCTTACTATTACAGAGAGACAGATTGGCTTTAACCATACGTGCTTTCAGAAAGAGGTGGAATGAAATGTTTGAGGCTCTTTGATTGGTGCTTGGCTATGAAGGTGAAATGTCATACATCAGGTCTGATGACCATCTATTGCACCCTTAGCATACTCCATCTGTGTCTCCTATTGGTTGTTCAGCTTATCTTTTTAGAAAAACAACCATTGGCAAAGTCAATAGGTCTGGCCATGGCAAACCGGTGCGAGAGGTTACATTTTTATTTTTTATTGCTAAAATATGCCACAAAAAATAAAATTGATGTAAGTATGCCTTGGCTTAAATTTGTCAGCAATATGCTTGCAATATAAATTAAAAAATAAATTGTAATCAAACGATATGGCTGCTTCCTAGGCAAGCACTTGCTTCCCACAGTTCCTGGCTTTATAGCCTCAAAGGTCAGAATTTTCTAACCCAGATGATCACCTCCAGAGGATGCAGTCAGATAATACCACTATTTGATCAAGTCAGAGATCACTTGATGGTCCTATTGTGCCACATCCATGAGATGCTTCATTTTCTTCCTGATGCCCAACACACACTGAGGAAACTACATGCTGAGTCAGAGGACTGGCAACCCTCTTTCACCAGTGAGCGGGGACCCAGCACAAGGCCAAAAGTAGCAGTGTTCAAAGTTAGAAAGTTTTTTTGCAACCTTTGAAAAGTTCCAAGGAAAGCATTAAAACTTTACAAAATTGTGAAGATTTACGCTTTTTCATACCTGTAGGAGAATTGTGATCAGGGCTGGCTTTAACGCTGATGGAGTCCGGTGCAACAATCATTTTTGGCGCCCCCACACCCCATGACCGCCTCCTCGGATTGACTCACTACCACCGGGCAAAAGTACCTCTCATCTCTCCAATCATAAGTTATTGCTAAACACAGTTACCCCCACCCCTGAGGTCAGCACCCCCTCCACAGGTCAGTTCCCTGCGTGGCCGCACCGGTCGCACTGCCCCAAAGCCGGCCCAGATTGTGATCTTTGCAACAACTTGTATTCCAAAAGGTAAACCTGTCCAGAGAAAATCTGCATACGTTTTCTATTTTGGCTGGGGTTTATTACAGTGCACATCATCTTGCAATGTAGTAAAAACTGTCTCGCAAAGCGCAGAGAAACTTTACACGAATAAAGGCGAACTTAAACAAGAACACTTAAAAGGCTTCACAAAGGGTATACATCTTAAAATCGCAAATGGATGATATTGAAGTAAAAAAAGTTTGCACACCCCTGGTGAATAGAGAAGAGAAATTCTCCCTCTTGTCAAGAACTGCATTGTGTGTGAACAGCAAACATAGGTGAAGGATATTACACTTTTCCAGTACTGTTCTGCATATAATACTCTGCGGGTGGAGGTACACAGTGGAGAAGTTACATCTTACCCTGCATTCGTCTCACGTCTCTTTCACGAACTTGCCCTGTAGCCACCAAGAAGAAGAGCAGATAAAGGGTGGTCAACCAAAAAATAAAATCCTCTATTTTGTCATCATTTAGCTTTAATAAATTATGTGCCATCCATAGACATACGAGATCGAAAGTGTTCAGCAGTTGTATGAAACTCCTCTCTGAAGGAAATGATAATTTGTGTGTCGGTGGTTCAAGATATCACTTGGGATCCAAAAAAACAGATAACAGAAGATTGATGAGAAACATACAGACTGAAACTTGTAGGACAGTCTTTCCCAAACCGTGGGGTCGCAAAACAATTTTTGGTGAGTCGTAAAAGTCCTGGTCTTCTGAAGATAAACGAGCAATAAATAAAGATTCCTTTAAATTTTGCATTTATCTTGTCACATTTGCTGTGCTTCAAAGACAGAGGTCAAATTTCAGGCTACATCTTCTGACAAATTGCTGTTTATTATTTTAACATGGGGACTGGTGTTTACTTTTCTTATTCTGACTGCAGAGTAAAACCTCCTGTCTGTTAAAGCTAGGGGGGGTCATCAAATTTCGCCATTCTAAAAATGTCCTGGTTCTAAAAAGTTTGGGAAGCATTAGTGTAGAGCATATCGAAGAGCCCTGGGGTTCACCAAAATCCAGTTCCCATGAGGAAGAACAATAAGAGGGGAGGTAAACAGATTGCCGCATTGATTGATGCTTCTATTTCAGATTTCGGAAGCGGTAGCGGCCTCAGTGGTTGATGCTTCTATTTTGGGTTTGTGTGACGCAAGCGCAGCATTGCAGTTCCACAGCAGACATAGAAGAAAGACTCACTTGATGGCATGTGGCGTGTGGTGACGGCATCTATCACTGCAGTCGGTGTGCAAGAACTCTGCTTTTCCCGGCAACATAGAGCCTCTGCCTATTATGGCTTGCCTCTGACCTTGTCCATTCGGTTAAGCCCACAATTTCTTTCTTTCCCTTCAGGAACAAAGATGAAGCAGTGCAGATTTTACATGGATGGACTAGATAGTGGAACTGAGGGGAAACTATAAAGAAAGAGCAGTGCGCGGGACCATGTGTTGTGGTGCGAACGCATGGATCCTACGGATGGGCGGGTGCTGCCAGAGCCAGTAAGATGACTAACTGGTTGTCTGTCAGCTGGTTATTTAGCGTTACACCTGGAGCACTGTAAAATGGCAATACGAAAACAATGTACTTGTGCTGTTATGCCCAGACATTCCCAAAGGTTATTTAACAAACTAATGGCTACATTGCCAAAGAGGTCAAGGGGACTCCTTACTCAACTATCAAAAAGTGTTGCCCTGAACTACCTTTGGACATGAGGTGGAACTTTATCAATCTCCCACTACCTTTTAAATAGACAGCCTGCGACTGCCCCATTGGTACTTCAATTACCCCTGCAGTTTCAACTAGTTATCAGGAAGCATGATGGGGAATCTACTGCTGGCCATCGTAATGAGGATACACTAAGTAGTTCTAAAATGCAGAAAACATTGGTCTTTGTCGGAGTGAATCAACAAACAGAGATACCGGCGGTCAAAATTTGTGAAATACTTTCATTTGGAATCACCTCACATATAGAAGAAAAAGAAGTATGGAACAAAGTTGTGCCATGTAGCCCACTGACCTCCTCATTTCTAGTTTCTGATTATACTTTCCCAGATGTTCTGGTTTCGCCCAAAAATGGATTTAACATTGAGTCAACGACTAAAATATCTACGGCGCAGGGTGGTGAAATCAATTCCGGTGGAAAATTTGGAGTGGGATCTAAAGGGACAATCCTTTAGTCTCGATATATCCGTTACTCCCCTTGATACCTGATCTAACGTGTGCACACACTGTTAATAATGGTCATATTATATCAGATTCAATGCATCATTTCCAAAGGGTCTTGGCTTTGATATTTGCTCTTTTTGAAAAATTTGTGTTGAGCGCAGATCATGATTCTTTGATTATGACAGAAATTTTACAGATTCTGGTTAAGAACACGTGGGTGCGGGGGTTCAACATAAGACATAACAACTAAAAAGGACGCAGTGTCTCAAACAGACGAAGCAAATTTTACCATAAATTCCGCAATGACATGTACCAATTGAGAGAGATGTGAATTATGAATCAACAAAGCATCATTTAATACTAACAAAGGAATATAATGGTGAAATGCCAATACCAACAACAAGGGACCCGAGCAGTTGGAAACTAGCCCTCCCGTATTATACAGAAAGGAAACAAAGGTTCTTAATAAAGAAGCCAAAAAAAGCACAAAGTGCAAGGGGAGCAAAAAAGCACAGGAGCAGAAAAGATGCAGTTTACTCATTGACACAATTACTTAAAGAACAAGTAGAGCATAGTACCTTGTTAGACTCTCCGAGTAATCATCCAGAGGCTTACTACTAAGAGCTGGCAAATGTAGATGCAAGAACATCGTTTTAATTTTCATTTGCTGGCTCTGAGTCAGGCAGTGGAGCAACGCTCACCCGCAACTGCTAAAACCACAGCTATTGTCCATTCCATGGACATAATAGAAGTGTACCCCATAATTTCCGTGAAGAAGAAAGCCGTTATCACTGGGTCAACTTCTAACACTAACAAGAGGAGGAACCAAAGACAGATTACTAAAAAGTGAGTGTAGAGGGTTAGTTTTGAACTTGAGCATGAAGTCAAGGAAGGTAAGAACTCTGATTCTGCTGATATGTCAAGCTCCAGTAGCCTGTCAATTCCATACTGTTGAAAGAATGCAGGATCCTTCTTTTCCTACCCTTCTGCTCTAGTCTACAGAGAAGGCATAGGATGTCTTCTTTGTGATCAGCTAGAGAGAGAGAGAACATAAAGATGAATCTCTTTTATTGAACGTTATTGAGATACTCCTTGATGTTTCCATTCATTTTCTATTAAACAGATCATGTTTACAGATGCATTTTATGTAATGCCATCTTTGCGATTGCTTAACTCCAAGGACTTGAATCTTGTGAGACTTATGATTTGTGATGATAAATGTGGCTCCCTTGTTACTTGTGCAGAATGTACAGCCATTAATGCCTTAAGATTGGTTATGAATAATGTCGATGGTTTGCGGAAAATGGGGATAGAGCTTGTACCCGGGGCTAAGAAATAAAGGTGGTGTCCCTTGCCCAATAGCCTTACGTAAATTGCTACAAAAAGTTAGATTAGATACAAGACGAATCCTAAAAAAGAGGAGGGCAGTTTGCGATTGGACCAAATGGAGGGAAGAGAAAAAATAATTATGGCACATATCTAGTAAAAAACACACAAGGGGTTTGCTACCTGCAGTTCTACATAATGTATCTAGAACTACAACTCTAATTGAGAGTAAAGAGTAGGTTCAGCAGTGTAGACCTTGCTAAACATTATCAGAGTGGGAAGAGACAACAAGGAGATGGCCTTGTGAGAAGTGAGCCAAATCTCCTGAGAGTAACTACCTGGAACATATTTGGAGTATGTTCTAAAACGGATGACTTAGAATGGCAAGCATTTATTAGACAACATTATTTCTGTTGTGTACAGAAGACATGGGCCATCCCCGAAGTTAATGTGGATGTGTATACCACTCACTATGCTTAAGCAAGTAAACAGAAATCTGGTCGACCGTCTGGTGGGTTAGCCACTTGGGTATCAGTAAATTTACAAACGTCTGTGGCATTTCTTAATGTACCAAGTATGCCGACAAACAAAATGGATACTGGACTAGCTGGGGTTAGGCCATCAGGGGTTGTTATTGCCATATTAAATTTCTATGTCCTCCCAGGGATGAAAGACAGGTGTGAGCCTATCCTAGCTGCCTATCCTAGTGGCCCTTGTTGGTTTTAATAATCAGATCTGATTGTAGAGATATGTTACACCAGAGATTATTAATCTGCGGCTATTTTAACATCTCTCTAGGTAAAGATAGGCAAAGGAGCGCAATTCCAGAGAGGATTTCTCGTGGGGAGTACCTGAAGCTGTTATGAAGCATAGCAAAGTGAATAGAGGGCTGTGGGAATGTTTTCCGTCAATGGTGCTGTCATGCAGGTTAGATATCGTAATAGCCACAGTCCATCTGATGTCCCAGTGAATATGACCTTTAGAGGGGTAAGCGCTTATCTCTCATTGACTATATCTTGATTTATATTTAAGCCAGATTGACAGTATGGGATGTGCAGAAAATTCTCCACCCCAGTAGTAACCATAATCCATGTGTTGCCTTTCCAACTAATAATGAAATCTGCTAGGCAGGAGGCAGGCAGTTAAGCGTAGAGTAGAAAACTATAATCTCTTTGTTCCGAGTATGATGGAATTAATGTATTCTACTCTGAAAGAATTGCTAATAGTACCTAGAGGGGCAAATGAGGGCAGAGTGATAGCCCTACATTAGTAAATTCTTTTTCTTGACAACCACAAAATCCACTAATCATATTAGTGATGGTTGTCAATATGGTGGCTAGTACAATAGAGAATGGTAGATTATGAAGAGGGAGCTATCATGTACCTTAGTGAGGCGCCACAACTTACTAGAAACAGAGGTAGCCTTTATGAAACAAAGGCAAAATGATTGGTCCGCCAAGAGGAAAAGGTGTGCCCTTTCATATGAGTCACATGACTGACGTGTTGCGCCACGCCCAGTGTGGCTAGAGAACCTATGTACACTGCTACCTCAGGGCGGGTGATGTCTTCCATCCAGAGATTTATGTCCCCTAGCAACATACAGTTAATACAGAATATTTCAATGCTTAGGGAGCTACGCAATCTGCCAATAGAGATTCAAAGTTGGTAGAAGGGCCCGAAGGTCAATAATGAAGGAGACCAGAGAAGGAAAAGGTATATTGAAGTGTGATAGTAGAAATAAGTGATTACGCTGCATGAAATGAATGATCTAAGATAATGGAATCCAACAAGGGTTTCCATTTATGGGAAGACCGCTATTTTTTATTAGAGCGATCGTGTCTAATTATATTGTATCCTAATGGAATGGCCATAGTCAAATCCGGATTAGTCCGGTTTTAGCTACATATAAAAAGAACACTGATTTGGACATGAGAAATAAAGCCATTGTGAGTTGCAATCATGCGAGCGTTGAGGAGATGTCAAGCAGCTGCAATAGTCACTGTCTTGGGCCGAAGACGGGGGTTCTTCATTGCCCTTTCAAAATTATAAGACAAAAACCGGTGGCTGACTTAAAACAGGAGGCTGAAACAATTGTATATTTAAAGATAGTCGATGTTCAAGGGTGCAGAACTTACCTCGCATCTGTAGCCAATTGAAATAAGTTACTCTCGAGAATAGGCAAAATGGCTAAAGAAACCCAAAGAGTTTCTGGTGCTGGATGTGGCCAGGGAATGGATGGGGGCACCGTAAGGCTTACCTTTGTCATGTCCCATGTACCCGTTGGCCCAAAATGCTGTCCTCCTAGTGAAGCACAGGTCTTGAAAGTTACTTTTTGTGACACATGGCAGCCGACTGAGCATCTCACTGTCTCTACCATATGTGCTTACAGTAGATCATTCACCAGTTGACGTTCAACTGTGTGAGCAAAGCCTGGTCCGCCCTTCACAAAGTCAACCTTCTTCTCTGGTTTTAGAGTAGTTACTGCTAACCTCTAATTCTCAACTCTTTACCATCATCTTTTGATAAGGGCAAACTCATGAGGGGCAATCTTCTCAGGATCTACCAGCTTCCAGTGAGCTGGTTTGTCTCCTCTCAGTTTCTCGGAGGGGTTTCTATGAAAGTAGACATTGGGAACCGGCATGGGAATTCCAAAGATCTTCCTCACAAATGACATTTTCTGAACCTATGTCTTTGAAGCCTCAGCATTCCAAGTGGCATGGCAGCTGCTGGAGTAGGAGGGGGGTCTTACGGCTTATTGCTTTAGAGACTGGTGTTATATTGTCAGCATCGTTTGGTTGTAGAGAAAGGGGTTCTTTTCAATTAAATTTCACATCCTGTTTCCCTAGTGTTTGGGAAACCCTTCCTTCCTCCTTCTCTTGATTATCAGAGCCCCTAGAATATTAGTCCTCTGGGCCACTTATTTCACTTAGTCCTCCACATACATGGGTTTTTGCTCCCTTGTAACCTACCAGTCTGCGCCACAGTGCAGTAGCTGGGGATCAGCCAACACTGAATCACCAACTTTGTGTTGTAAGTTAAGGAAACAAGCTTCCAGCAGATAGATGCTCCCTAATAATTAGACCAAGTAGTTGTTCGTTTCTGTGTTAGTCAACCCACCTTACAGCGTTTCACATTTTAATATCCATACTGAGCAAATGTTTCCATGTTACCTGCTGATGCTTTGTTGTTCTTAAAGGATGTCATGTAGTGGGCTACAGGTGTAAAATGACAATTTTCTCCTACCATTGTGTTTATTCTTGTCCTCTGCTAATTCCTTTGTGGCCTCCCTTCTCTGTACAGCTTTTCCATTTTTTAAATGTTGCCATCTTCTCTTCCTCTTACAGGCATTTAAGCTGGCAGACCAATTCAAATGTCATGAACCAGCCGAGAACATCTTGCCCCAGCTGGTAGCTATTTGGAAGTAGGGGCCAGAGGGGGAAATGCTGGCACCGAGACACCAGTCACTGAGGAAGCTTAGGTGAGTGTGCTGCAAAGCTGTGGCACAGCATGTCGCGAGCCCACCACTATCATCAGCGGCCATTCATGTTCTCTTCAAGTTGCTGCTTCTCTTTCTCTGCAGATTGGCAATGCTATGCTTTGATGACACCTTGGTGCCGCTATACTTTCTGGTTCAGCTTCTCAGCCTATTTGCAGAGCAGGTCTTCATCGAGGCCTCGCTGAAAAGTCATTTAAGGTGTTCCTCGATGCGCATCAATTTCTGGGCAATAGTTTGCCGAAAGCGGCAAGTTTGATATGCTGATGCACAGTGTCAAGTTGGGGAGTGCGGGTGGTATTGAACTCGCATAGTGGGATAACTGGGATTCCTGCAGTACTTCATTTGTGCTGATAGTTGTTTGTGATTGGCACGGCCACTCGCTTTTGGGCACAGAGAGTTATTATTATCAGACTCTGTCCCAGAGCAAGTGAGAGCAAGGAAGAAAAGGAAGAAACAATGGGAACAAAATACATATAGGAAAACAGTGTCAAATGAAGTAAGCAGGGATGAAAACCTGCAAGAGTGAGATAAAGAGACATGAAGTGTAGAGTGGTGGAAGAAAGAGACACAATGCTAAATAAATAGAAGAATAGGTAGCCTTGGTATTGTTTTTACACATTCAGCAATGGATTTACCAGTTGGCTGGGGGATGGAGGCTGCTTTCATGGCTTCCATGCATCTGTGAACAAAGCCATCGTCCATGGAACCCCCTGCTCCTAAAAGCAATGTGCAAATATGTGGGTGTTATGTCACAGCACTGCCTGTGGTCACACATGTTCATGTGCCTGATGGGGCAGGCCTCCACCACATTGGCCAATCAATGTACAGCTTTCATTAAGTTGTCTGGTAATAAACCAATGCACTTGCGACCCTCGCTGAGCAGCACCTGTAGCAAGTGCGGAACCATTTCAAGGCAGGGTCACAGACAGGCGCTGGGGAAGGGGGCTGCAAGCACATTGTTTTTCCTCTCATAGTGTCTTTGCGATTGACATTGTTCTGGGAGGAAACATTGTATTTTTAAAATTCCGTTTTCCCCAAGGAGTGTTAATGTTAGCCATTAACAGAGAGAAGTTCCTATTTGTATTTCAAATGCTATCGCTGCCGTCTCACCCACTGGGCTCTTTAGGCAGAAAGTCAATAACAAAATTTTATTTTGCATTTCACTAGTCTGACAAGTGAACTGTAACACATCAGCCACTGAAGGGAGTTGGAGAAATGTTGTACACCACCCTCAATCTTCATTCTGCAGTGGAAACACCCCTTCTTCATCGAACCTAAGCAGAAGTAGTGCAAGTATCCTTCCTTCGGAGGATAAATATAGGTAGGTAGCAACAGTGCAACCTTTCCCCATCAAAGTACACATACAAATCTAGCCGCAACAGTGCAAGCTTTGCTTACTCACAGAATTGGTACAGGGTGGCAGCAGCAAATAGAGAAGAACAGATCCAGAACGACAAAATACTACAAGCTTCCATTGGTCAAAGAACAAGTATAATTAAGGCACGAGGGACGTGCAGTTTACAGACAGATCTCTGGAGCGTGTGCTTAACTCACTGAGGGGATTGTATAAATGGACGAGTAAGTGAATTTGCCAGTGTAATCACCATTCTCACTCAGTTGATATTCTCCGTCAACATCATTTACTGGCAAAAACTGTGCAGTTTCTGAACAATGAATGTTCTAAACGTTAAGGAGATGATTAGGGGCCGGATAGGGACCCGTTTCAATGTCCGTTTCTCATTACAGTACAATGCCCTTAAGTGGGCATGGGTGAGGGCTGGAAGTCTTGTCCTCCATTCCAGTCCTGGGCAGTCTTAGGTAGTCCAGTCCCAGTGGTTGATGACACAGTCAGACGCAGGAACTGCACACCAGTTGATTCCACAACCAAAGCACCCTAGCTGAAATAATCTAAACAGATACCCAAGCATAGCGGAAGCACGCTCAGTGTATCTGTTTACAGCATGCAGCATGTGACCCGACATCACAGAGTCACGGCTCTGTGACGTAAGGTCTCTCACGGACTGGCATGCAGGGCGGCTCCTCCGGTATGACGGAGGAGCGTTGCGCCACTGCTTTTAAGCAGTGCGAGGAAGAAGAAGCATAAAATGGTAATAACTTACAGTTATTACCATTTTATGTTTCCTGCCTCTTTGCGGGCGGGCGGGCGTGGCTGCTCTGCTCTCGTAGCAGGGCAAGGGAGATGTGGTTTGCCCACTCCTAAGTGCGCAATGACTGTTTGGTCGGCCCTCTCGGGCCTCCCAAACCAGCCATGCGCACTTTCGCCATTCTCCATGCAGGCTGCATTACAGCCTGCATGGAGAACAACCCCAGGCCCCCATTCCCTGGTTGAGCGTCAAACAATGACGCTCAAAACCAATCACAACGTTGCATAGAAGCGTTGTGATTGGGCAGGAGAGCCTGGCTGTACTTCCTGTGCCTGTCTGACGAGGAGAGCAAAGACGCGGGAACCGGCGCGGCGAGGTAAGTGTTTTTTTTTTTTTTTATTTTTATTGTGCACCGTTTCCCCCCTCCACTCCCCCTCGGGCTCCCCTATCCCCCCCAGTGCGCCCGCACCCGCCCCGACACCAGCAAACCATGCCGGCTGCCACTGCTGGCATGTCCTATTTCTAAGGCAGCCTCCTTAACTCCCCTCTTTCCCAACTCCTCACAGGGTTGTTTGGTGTTAGTTATTTTTGCTGACCACACCCTACGCACCCTGTGACGACTTAGGAAAGGGTGAGTGGAGGCAGCTATAGAAATAACTGACAAGCATCCCCTGGAGCGAGGAAAGGGCTTGCACTGTACATGCCCTGGGCTGCTTCAAAATCTGACGCTGTTTCACGTCATCGGTGGGTCCTCCCTTAGGACCCCCAAGTACTAAGGGCCTGGGCTGGCACCATTTCAGCCTATATAGCCTGCACAAAATTCACCATAACTGGCACATGCTTAATAGCGCATGTGCCTCAGGAAAACTGCCTGTCTGATGTGACGAAGTCGCTGTTAGCAAGCGTCACATCAGGCAGGCAAAGCCACTGCACTATTAAAAAAATGTCTATGGTAACTGCTGTTTGCAATTACCATACACATGCCTTTTAAAATTGGAAAGGCGGGCCCCTGCACCCAGTATTAGAAGCTGCCCCTGTCTGATATGATGATGGTGATGGGACGGTGACAGCAATACAAACGTTAGATAAATAACTAAAAAAGACTGCTTTCCCATAGACAGGACAGGGGAAAATGGAATGTATATAGCAGATCAGAAACCCAGAATAGCCCAAAAGTGTTACATGGACAAGTAGAGAGGGCCATTTTTTCATTGGCTGAAGGCCACTCGACTCCTAACATTCTGCAAGGAAGTAAGAACATGAGTAAAATTGAACTTTTTTGGTGAAATACTGAAAACCAAAGGGAAAGCAGAGAAGTAAGTCTAAATATGACCAGGCGAGGAAAAAAAACACGTGAAGAAGCAGAATTTTACCTAAAAAGCCATGAAATCTACCATACAAAATTTTAATTATGCTGTATGTCTTGTCTGACTCGACTTGTCAAATGAGTACAATTTTTATTAAGAGTTTTATTCAGTGATGTGGTTTAAACAATCTCATTAGTGCAAGCCTTTGTATGCAAATCATTCTATGACATGCTATACACTGTAACACCAACACACAGCGGCAATAGCATGGGCAAGCAAAAGAATCAATGACATCATACCAATTTTTAGAAAGATGAGAGAATTTTGAAGTCTGTAGAGACTGCTTGATCATCAACTCATGTAGGGCTACTAAACCAAAGAGTGATACTGGTTGCACATTATGAGACAGTAGAGTCTGATGCTTTGGAGGTGCAATTGTGTGGTGTGGGTGGCTAGATGGAGAGTGGGCCTTGACTGTGGGGTGGAGAGCACTGAGTGATGGATGGACCCGGGCCAGAAGAAGTATCAGGTGAGGACTGAACTCAGGGACATACTTGAGAAAGCAACATCTGTGACTCCGAGTGCGGGCCTTGGGACCAGCAGAGTGAGGGCCAGCTAGCCATGATTAGAGGACTGGGACCACTAAAAGCAAGGTAATGTGGGTAAAGCAAAACATGCAACTAAAAGTGATGTAGCTAGGCACTGGCAGACGAAAGACAAACTTGTGGGGTCAGGACAGAGCCATATGAAGGGTGCGGCTGCAGTGATGCCAAGATTAGCAGAATCAAAGGGTATGGCTGCTGGATAGAAAACAGGCCCAAACTCCAGCAGACCAAAGGTGCACTGCTCGAAAGGACTGGAGGAACAGAGCCATTCGCTGCTGTATGGGACTTATAGAACACCCCAATATGAGACTGCTAAGAGTGAAGAGGCAGCAGTGAGCTCAGGCAGGATCAAAGGAAGCAGACTGCTGAATGGACTTTTGCGTTGGTAAAAGCACAAGGTGTGACCGCTGAGAGGAGGAATTTAAGAGGAGGCCCAGATCCCATCTGAATTAAGTCTCACTTGTGTGGAGATGACAGTATCAGCTGACTTTGTATACTGAAAAAGGCAAGTGTAGGTACAAGGTGAATCTTCAGTGACTCCAGTATGGAGTGTGTTAGCTTAAAGACTGGTGGCCTCTTCAGAAATTGGGTGGAATTTTACTTATTTTGTTGGGAAATGACAGCATGAGGTTATCCGTCCATAGAAAGTAATAGTGTCTCTCCCCTGTTCACAGTCCCTCATAACGTCATCTCTTATTATTAGACTTCTTTTGTATAATGTAATTTTAATTTTATGAAAAAGGAGATGTTTGACATAGTTAAGTTCTACATAGAATATATGATCTGCAGTGTCCCATGCTGATATATTTGTGGATGAGTGGAGTACCCCTAAAATCCTACAGCCCTAAAGACACTTCAATAGCACACCCACAGGTGGGTGAGTCGTGGACAATGTTAAACCTCAATTTCATATGGCAATGTGTCCCAAGATAAGGTGCAAATCAGCATATCAAAAATGCAGTCAATTTAGAAAGGCTGACTCAATAAGTGAGTTCTAGGGTGGACTGAAGAATTGTAAAACATTTATTACAAAAAATTCAAAAGATACAATACAGGATAACTACAATGTAAATGCTTAAAATCATTGCCATGAAGGCTCTCAGCAATAAGACAGTGCCGAATATATGCAAAATTAAAAATATTTTAAGTCCCAAATGAACAGCAAAATCAGTAAGAAATCAGACAACATCCATAGTAGCACCCAAAATATTCTGGCTGACTCCCAAATTCAAAGGTTTATATAGGAAATCTTCTTATATAAGCACATAGAAAGTGGAAATGCATCATGGTGTGAGCATAAGAAATACCTTTTTGCAAAACAGAACATTGGATTAATTATCGTCATACAGGCTTACACTTAAGCATTATCCCACAAAATGGATTTTCATTCAGTCCCCTCTGACCTAATGTCTTCCGGGATGTCAGAAGAAACCAGTTATAGAAACAACAGTGAACTATTATGAATACAATACTGCATGCAAGCGGAAGAACCTTGAAGAAAGTTACAATTCTGAGCCCATGCTAGAAAGTCAAGTTAGAGAATAGTGTCAATAGGAAATAAACAAATGACTTGCTTAACTGTGTGCAGCAAAAATAATAAATGTGACATCTATTTTGAACAAGATGGTGTTGAGGCCTAGTTAAGGACTAGTTTGCATAAGCCAAGAAAATGCACTTTAACTGGCCATATCAAAATTGTTTCCAATGCAATAATATCATGTCAGTGTTCACATGTGGATTCAAGTGTAGATCAATATTCTGCACTATGTTAATATTGCACCAATTGAAAAACACATACAATTTCAACATAAACAAGACTGGAGCAGCTCATCCCTGAAAGTTGCTGACGCAGTGGATGAGGCGGTAATATTAAACCCATCATACTTATGCCCATCATCTGGCTGGTGTGAAGCTGGTACTTGGTAGTACCACAGATGCTGGACTACTATAATTCTTTACTCATGTGTCTTCAAAAATATGCATTCTCTCCATTTTAAAAAGATATCAATTTCGCATTCCAGGTGGTCTTTAATCTCTCAACACTGACCCACCTCCTCCCATCGCTGAGAAAACAGTGGCTTTCTGCCAGCAGCAGAGCTACCTACATTTTGCTTTCTCATCTTGGTATTACGTTATTCCACCGACTATCCTCTTACATGCCTAAAGACCGACTTTCTGTGCCTTCTGACATCCCTTAGGCCATTCACCTTCATGACCTTTATGCTCTTCATACCTTTACCTCCTCACTTTTCCAATCCACCTTGAGCACAACCTCGTATTGCACAGTCCAACTTTTTCTCCAGAAGGGCCACTCCCTCTTTCAAAAACACCCTCAACCTCACATCCTCAACAGAGGGTCTTGCATGCTCTGACCTTCTTGACATGTGTCACGCCCACCTCTGCCCCATATCTCCCATTGCCTTGCCTCTCCTCCCCTTGCCCCCTTCGCTTCCATTCTACCGTGCTCCCTGCTGCAACGTGCAATGTACAAGTCAGATATGTGTTTATTAATGTGTGTACTGCCGCGTCCAGTATCTTCACTCTTAGTCCAAACTACCCTTAACCTGCTGCCTTGAGGTGACCATTCGGCTCACCGTGTCCTTGGTTTCCCTATGCCACTATGTGCAGTGTTTCTTTGTTGACATGATATTTCGGCTCAATAAAAACATAAATAAATACAGAATAAAAAAAATGTTATTGGTAAAAAAATAAAGTCAATGCTCTAGTGCAAAAAATCCAATAAATGTTCTTGTCCTCAACAATCCAACTCAAAACACCCACCTGCTCGTTGAAACCTTTCAATCTTGGAGCCGCTGATCTCACAATGCTAGTATAAAATGAATCTTTCGCTGAGGATCATTTGAACCAGGGAATATTCTCCGGTGTCACAACAGAGAAGCTGTCACTAGACACACCCTCCCTATTCATGAAAAAAAGGTGCATGCAACGCGCCAAATCTGAAAAAGAATATTTCACGGTAGGCTTAAGTGTAAACTGCAAGCCCTGCGAGCTGGAATGTCTGTGCAGAGTCAGTGACCCCGGTCCCAATGACCGAACAGAGGCCACGGCCATGAGACCCAAGTGGGGTTTGTCCGCTAACGAGGAGTTGGCAGCAAAGGAAGCCAGACCTCTGTTGAAATCAAGTCAAACGTGGTGACGTGACAGGGGCAGATGGCTGACATACGTCCGATTGTTTACATGTCCTATGCGCTGTTTTTCCGCGATGGGAACAAATAAATAAATATGAGAGGCCTACTGTGCACCAGCCTGACTCAGTACCCTCTGGATGCACCCCCTTTGGCCCCTGTAGTGTAAACTGTGTCTGTCCTTGTGTACTTTCTCAGCCACAGCACTAGGATGCCTGGCTCCTATATTCACTGCTATCAGCAGAGCTGGGTCAAGGCTATCTTTAGCAACAACAAATGAATCTGGTGGTCTATAAAAAGGAGCCAATACTGAATTATTAATTAACACAAACAGTGCCAACACCCAAAATACCAGAGTACATAAAATCAAATAAATGACCTTTACGAACTTGTCAGGTTTCCATCAACTACCAAGAGAGGTCAGTGTCATCATTTGGATACCCTTCCTTCCTACCACCACTCTTCTAAATCACAGAAGAGGATCATGTGGATCGGATTTCGACCAGGTCACGAAAATCACAAAAGGAGGAAGTAAAGACAAGATGGAAGGAAAAGTGAGACCATATGTTCACCTTGTAACAGGCCTCAAACAAGAATATTCATTTATTTAGGGTGATGGAATTATAAGTGCAGTGCATTGCATGTGAGTGAAATTAAAAAGGATTTGGAAGAGAGAAAAAACTCCTTTTAATACAGATATCTCTACCGATCCTACATTAAAAATAGTGCAGAAGCAGCTTTGAACGCATAGGTCAACAAGTTTCAGCCTAATGGGCCACTTGCCCAGGCTTTCTTCAGGACCTAAACAACAAATACTATCGCTACTGCATTCCCAATTTGGTCATAGAACATTTATGTGTATAAAGTTGTCATAAAATACGACCTTCTACATGGTCATTCATCCGTACAAGCGGAGAATTCTTCACACCTGTAACACATAAACACATAAAAACCGATTGTGAAATAATAAGACAGTAGCACAAGCTCCCTTACATTAATTCATCTCATGGATGACCTTATTGGTTACTCCATATACCAATAAGTTATTAAAGTTACACTGCTATATCCTTTATTCTGCTGGTGCACTCACCTGTCTTGTATGAAGTCAAAACCTCACCTCACCCGGTAAAAACTCAGGTATGGGAGACCCCGCCCTGTAAATAGAGGAAAATCACTTTTAAGGGACTTCATTCATCTATCCCTTATTTAGTGTACTTCAATTTGTACTTCCCAGCTCAAGAACGAAAGCTCTTCTAAAAGAGGACACCTAAAATCACAGTTTTCAAAAATGCAAAACAAAGCTCAGGAAAACCTTCGCTCTGCTCTTATTATCTGTCCCATTGGTACCTCGATTCCAAAATTGTCCAAAGATACCAATAATTGTCCCTCGTGTTCCTGAATAAACGGGCATGCCAGAGTAAATGTGGCACCCGAAACCAATCGGCTATCACTGTTCGAAGCTGCTATGCTCAAAAACTAATCTTATACGCACGAACAGTCAACGTACGCAAATGCATATGCTCTACAACCAGTGAGGAAGACGCATGGTGTACTATGTGTATTCACAAGACAGGTAAGGCTAACGATCTTTTAGTCCTACCAGTGCAGGCACGGCAAACCTGACCACAAAAAACAGTCTCGCGCTCCTTTCAAGCATATGATAATAATTTATGCAAACGCTATATGGTGCATTAATGCAATAGCGACGCGGGAGAATTTAAGATCCTACCTCTCTGTCGGTGCCTCGTGCTCTCCTGAGTCTGTGGGAGGTGCGTCGGTGCCTATCAATCCTGACTATGTATGTTACGCAGGACTGCCGGCAATTGAAGATGGCGTCATTCTGAACTACAGAATGACGTCGTAATACCCGGAAACTGTAGTTCTTTACTGGGAATAGGGGGAATTAATTCAAATCGTTCCCATTCTCTCATATACGCACATGTTTATGTCTAATCATTCATTTATTTTTCACTTGTAAATGTATACAAAAAATGTATACAAAAACACACAAAGACTACTTAGTAAATGTATATAAAGTGTATAAAAATTACGGGTACAATACTTCTTTTTAACTCCATGGTGTCACTACAGGTGGAGACTCTAGTACTCTTCAATTATCTGAAATACAAAAGGTCTATTCAGGAGGATACATCTACATATCCATAACACTGCTAGCCAATCTCAATGATGTAGATACATCGCAATAAACGATCATAACTGCTACAGAATCAAATGGTCATAGCTATTGTGAAATCTACATGATTGATGGTTGTGACTGCCTCATTCTTGTCTAAACTAGAGTGTTATAAGGCAGTCCAAGGTATACCATCATTCAGGCCTTTGGTGTCACTACGCAGTTTAAACACCCACTTTTGTTCCTTATTGAAGAGAAATCTGGCTTTGTCAGCAACGTGAGATGGTATATGTGGTTTTTCTAAGACTGTCCATATGAATTCATCTGCCTTATGGTCAAACTCAGCAAAATGCTTCGTTAGTTTAGTGTTGGTTTTTCTGCATCTAAATGTGCTTTTATGTTCTAGCATCCTGAGCTTAACTTTGCGAGTCGTCATCCCCACATATTGATATTTACAGGGGCACTGTATCAAATAAATCAAATTGTCGCTATTACAATTGGAGAAAGTTTTTGCACCCAAGGTCTCTGAGTTCCGATATCAACTGTTTTTGAATGTCTTGTTTGTGGGCAAATCGCACAGGCTCCGCAAGGGAAATGGCCCTGAACCGCAGGTAAGTCCCAGAGTGTGCCAACTTTCTTTGATCCATGCTCCTTTGGTCGTGTGTGCACCAATTTGTCACGGAGATTGTACCCTCTTTTGAATGCGAACAAAGGCGGTGGAATTTTATCCTTACAACTGTTCAGCAGTCGCCAATTTTTGCGAATACTCTTCTGAATACCATTAGTTAGTGTACTAAAAGTATTTACAAAAGTCAGACGCCCCAAAGGTGGTTTCTTGGCCTGTGGTTCCAAAAGCGCCTCTCTATGATTATTAGTAGCGCCTTTATATGCCCGTTTGATGAGTCTTTTAGGGTATTTCTTCTCTATCAATTGATGGGACAAATTCTGGGCATGTTGCTTATATTGCTCGGAAGTAGAACAATTCCTTCTCACTCGTAAAAATTGGCCAAACGGCAAATTATCCCGCAGGGCCTTCGGATGTTGGCTGTCATACCTAAGGAGGGAATTCCGAGCCATTGGTTTCCGATAGAGTTCACTTTCTAAACCTGTTGGCGTGACAAAAATAGATAAGTCAAGAAAAGCTATTCTGGTCTTATGAGCCTCTAGTGTGAATCTCAAAAAATTATTCCGTGTATTGAGCCATTGTTGGAACTGTACTACCGATTCAAGGTCTCCACGCCACACTACAAAAATGTCGTCGATATAACGCTTCCATAGTCTTATCGACTCATGGAAGGGATTATCGTCATTCAGTACATGTTCTTGTTCAAAAGTGTGGACGCATAGATTCGCCAAACTCGGCGCAAAAACACTCCCCATGCTCGTTCCAGAGATTTGAAGGTAAATCGTTTCTTCAAACTTGAAGAAATTATCTTTCATGGCCAAATGGGCCAGGGTCATAATGAAATGGACAGGTGTAATAGAGTCCAGGTCAGTATTATTCAAGATTGAGGCAATTGTGTCCAACGTCTCATCTTGAGGAATAGATGTATATAATGATTCGACATCGAAGGAGACTAATAAGTCTCTCTCCGAGTCGAATTCCACCGTAGGTAAAAAGGCGCAACACATCTTTTGTATCCTGAAGATACGTCGGCATCTTCTTTACTAAAGGCCTCAAGAAAAAAATCTACAAAAGTAGATAATGGCTCAAGAATTGAACCTATCCCTGAAATTATGGGTCTCCCTGGCGGTGGTCGTTGGCTCTTATGTACTTTTGGTAGAGTGTAAAAGTACGGCATCACAGGGTGAGCAGTTTGAAGAAATGCTGTTTACTGTGATGTAATCCACCCTTCGTTGTATGCTTCTTCCACTACTTCAGTAATGGCTTTCCGGATTCTCTCTGTGGGATCTTCTTTGAGTGGACAATAAAATCTCCTATCACCCAGTTGCCTTAAGCACTCGGCTTGATATGCCTCAGTCTCTAGGATCACAATTGCTCCGCCTTTATCCGCGGGCTTAATTGTTATCTCACGATCTTCTGTGAGGGCTCGTAGGGCTGCTTGCTCACTTTTAGGCTATCTTTGACATGCTTGGAATGTGTCCACAAGCCCTTGCTTGGTTTGCATGACAAGGAGGATGATGGACAAGCTCCCTCTGCTAGTGATGTCCAGGCTCTGTCCACAGCAGCAGGCTCAATGAAGCACGTGTCATTTTCATATATCTTAAGTACTTTCATTTATCAGAACAATTAGCAGTAGGACCATTACTTTCAATATGTCGCAAAGTCATATGTTCCAGTTTTTCTGTTGGGCGTATCATGGTTTTTATCTGGAACTGAAGCACTGTGCGCCTTAACAATGTGGGGCCAGATGTCTCAAGTTTCTCAGGTCCATGCAGAGTAGCCCATCTAGTCCAGGTGTTTGTCTTTGCACTCTGGGCCTCTTAGATCTGATTTCTGGACTACAGGTCCCAGGGTGTGATGCACAAACCTGGACTTGGATGAGCTACTCATGCATGGAGCTGTGAAACTTTAGAGATCTGCCATCCATCAGGACATATGTGACAAAGCGAGGTGAGGAAGGTGACTGGTGAGGAGCGGCACACCGCGAGGACACTGCAATTCTAATGTAAGTCTTTCTGAAGCGAAGAGCATAGAGTTGGGGAGGGGTGGGATTTTATATTAGCAGAAGTCTGCTGCATGTGACTTCAGGATAGGAAGGAAGTGTCCATCCCAAAGTATTTTGAGGTAGCATTCAGTGAAAGGGTCCTTAACCTTCAATGCACCTGAACGTGGATGGGACACAGGCAAGCGGAGGTCAGTAGATCATAGCGCTCATGATCAGGCATAAATGGGAAAGGTCTGTTGGAGGTAGGGATGAGGTGCCTTGTACTACTTTGAGGACCAGGGGAAATAGCTTAAATATTGCCCCGTGTAAAGCCAAGTGCCAGCTGATTGGTTGGTGTGGTGGTGGGATGGTGTAGTATGTGCGTGTCTATGGACGTTGTAGTGTGTTTGGGTAGAAGTGTTGAAGTAGGCCTCGCAGTTGTCTGTAGAAGAATGGGTTTGTTAAGTTACTAGTGTGAGTAACAACTGCCTTGATGGAAGCCACACTGAGCTCCCACAAGGCCCTAGAAAACTGACTCTAAAGGTAAGATATTTTCTGTGATAAATCCCTAGGTCGCCCATTATATGTTGACACAAGAATCTAAACCTGCCTCAGTGAAACTGCAAGTGCTACACGTGCAACAACCAGTCATACCAGAAACGTGCTGTAGGCGATAAAGAACGAAGAGGTACAAACCACACTGGAGGCATTGACTGCTTCCAGGGTTACATCGTTAAGAGGGATGTGCAATCACTGGCTGCAGAGAAGGGGCTGCAACACTGATTAATAGTCCCAAACCCTTCAAAGATGTTGCACAGAACACAAAGTGCAGGATGAATGAAGGGGCAAGAAGACGCAGCTAACGTCCAGAGGATATCAAGCTCTCCCTCTAATATTATGTAGTTTGAGAGTGAGCTTTTTCTGAGGTCAACAGGGCACCCCCTACAGCTCTTATATCAGGCTATCTTTACCACAGGGAATGAGTGACAGTCATCTAAAATGGGGTTACAAAGCTGGGGCTCTGTCCAAATGGCTAAACAGGGTGCTGATTAGCACCCAGCTTTCAAAACGGGGATCAGCATTCATACCACCCCGGTGAATTGGGAATAACCCCATTACAGCAGATCCTACACATTAATGCTGTCTGCCAGTAGGCCACTGCTGGAAGCTTCTAAGTGCTACATTAGCGCTACATTAAACCTGCAGCAGCAGAATAAAGAGAAATCCATACAGCCATGCTGGCACACATAACCATAGAGACCCAACAAACACGCTGGTGGTACTCTGGCACACTTGTGCCTTGTCATATGCCACCTTTGAGTGCTTTTTGTAGGGAATGGTACCATGGCCCCCCCCTGCGGGCGGTGACCATGCACTCAGGACCTACCTGAGGGAGAATATGGAAGAATGAGGTATGAACAAAGGGATGCAGGAACACCGAGGTGGCCCTTATTCCCTCTTTTCCATTCACAAAATCCCTGGGGGAGGCCGGTGGCTGTTCACTTCTCCTCACTGAGATCCCCCAATAGAGGCCTGATGAGGGATATGTCCAGGATCCGAAGCAGGCTGAGGGCAGATGGTGCAGATCTCTCCTGATGCACATCTACAAGAGGTGGGTCTGACCTCATATCTTTCTCCTCGCTCACAGTCACTGAAGGCGGACGACTGGCACTCCCCCGGTACACGATCACCAGAGCTAAAGATGACGGTGGAGCTGCTTTCCAGCACATTGAATGGCTGCCCTTGAGTAACATACCTAAAGGCCAGACTTGATGTGGACATCCTAGGAGGTACCGACCAGGTAGCGAGGCCTCCTGTCATACATCCCACGGAGGTAGAGACCTGACTTTAAGAGACATCCAATGTATGTAGACTAGGGTACATACACTGTGGTGCTAACTCCCAACAAACAGATGTGGATGCGTGAAGGTGGCATAGGGCTCTGCAGTTTCACCACACCTGCGACATATGATTCTGTTAACACATGCAATCAATGCATGCCCCCTTCCCACAGAGACATGGTACTCACTACAGGGACAAAAGTGATTTCTATATCGTTCGCCCCTGTCTGCAACAGCACAGATGACCTAATAAAGCTAATAAACCATGGAATGGAATGTGCAGTGCATAGCTACTAGTGGTTCACATTATTTCAAGCATTTCCAACCATACATGTGAAGTGAATGCCCTGACATGGGTGCTGGGATCACCTGACTCATCCGGTCTAATAAGACTGACACTAGCCTGCAGGTGATTGTGTTAGGAAGGATTGTGTTGGGGATGTTTGTGTTGGGGTGATTGTGTTAGGGATGCTTGTGTTAGGGATGCTTGTGTTGGGGTGACTGTGTTAGGGATGCTTGTGTTGGGGAGATTGTGTTAGGGATGCTTGTGTTGGTGTGATTGTGTTAGGGACGCTTGTGTTGGGGTGATTGTGTTAGTTGGGGTGATTGTGTTAGGGATGCTTGTGTTATGGATGCTCGTATTGGGGTGATTGTGTTAGGGATGCTTGTGTTGGGGTGATTGTGTTAGGGACGCTTGTGTTGGGGTGATTGTGTTAGTTGGGGTGATTGTGTTAGGGATGCTTGTGTTATGGATGCTCGTATTGGGGTGATTGTGTTAGGGATGCTTGTGTTGGGGTGATTGTGTTAGGGATGCTTGTGTTGGGGTGTTTGTGTTTGGGATGCTTGTGTTAGGGATGCTTGTGTTGGGGTGATTCTGTTAGGGATGCTTGTGTTATGGATGCTTGTGTTGGGGTGATTCTGTTAGGGATGCTTGTGTTGGGGTGATTGTGTTAGGGATGCTTGTGTTAGGGATGCTTGTGTTGGGGTGTTTGTAATAGGGATGCTTGTGTTGGGGATGCTTGTGTTGGGGATGCTTGTGTTGGGGATGCTTGTGTTGGGGTGATTGTGTTTGGGATGCTTGTGTTAGGGATGCTTGTGTTGGGGTGATTGTGTTAGGGATGCTTGTGTTGGGGTGACTGTGTTAGGGATGCTTGTGTTGGGGTGATTGTGTTTGGGATGCTTGTGTTAGGGATGCTTGTGTTGGGGTGATTGTGTTAGGGTGATTGTGTTGGGGTGATTGTGTTGGGGTGATTGTGTTAGGGATGCTTGTGTTGGGGTGATTGTGTTAGGGATGCTTGTGTTGGTGTGATTGTGTTAGGGATGCTTGTGTTGGGGTGATTGTGTTAGTTGGGGTGATTGTGTTAGGGATGCTTGTGTTATGGATGCTTGTGTTGGGGTGATTGTGTTAGGGATGCTTGTGTTGGGTGATTGTGTTTGGGATGCTTGTGTTAGGGATGCTTGTGTTAGGGATGCTTGTGTTAGGGATGCTTGTGTTGGGATGCTTGTGTTAGGGATGCTTGTGTTGGGGTGATTGTGTTAGGGATGCTTGTGTTATGGATGCTTGTGTTGGGGTGATTGTGTTAGGGATGCTTGTGTTGGGGTGAATGTGTTAGGGATGCTTGTGTTAGGGATGCTTGTGTTGGGGTGATTGTGTTAGGGTTGCTTGTGTTAGGGATGCTTGTGTTGGGGTGATTGTGTTAGGGATGATTGTGTTGGGGTGATTGTGTTAGGGATGCTTGTGTTAGGGATGCTTGTGTTAGGGATGCTTGTGTTGGGGTGATTGTGTTGGGGTGTTTGTGTTTGGGATGCTTGTGTTAGGGATGCGTGTGTTGGCGTGACTGTGTTAGGGATGCTTGTGTTGGGGTGATTGTGCTAGGGACGCTTGTGTTGGGGTGATTCTGTTAGGGATGCTTGTGTTATGGATGCTTGTGTTGGGGTGATTGTGTTAGGGATGCTTGTGTTGTGTTAGGGATGCTTGTGTTGGGATGCTTGTGTTAGGGATGCTTGTGTTGGGGTGATTGTGTTAGGGATGCTTGTGTTAGGGATGCTTGTGTTGGGGTGATTGTGTTAGGGATGATTGTGTTGGGGTGATTGTGTTAGGGATGCTTGTGTTAGGGATGCTTGTGTTGGGGTGATTGTGTTAGGGATGCTTGTGTTGGGGTGATTGTGTTAGGGATGCTTGTGTTGGGGTGATTCTGTAGGGATGCTTGTGTTGGGGTGACTGTTAGGGATGCTTGTGTTGGGGATGCTTGTGTTAGGGATGCTTGTGTTGGGGTGATTGTGTTAGGGATGCTTGTGTTGGGGTGATTGTGTTCGGGTGATTGTGTTAGGGATGCTTGTGTTGGGGTGATTGTGTTAGGGATGCTTGTGTTGGTGTGACTGTGTTAGAGATGCTTGTGTTGGGGTGATTGTGTTAGTTGGGGTGATTGTGTTAGGGATGCTTGTGTTATGGATGCTTGTGTTGGGGTAATTGTGTTAGGGATGCTTGTGTTGGGGTGATTGTGTTTGGGATGCTTGTGTTAGGGATGCTTGTGTTGGTGTGATTGTGTAAGGGAGGCTTGTGCTGGGGATGCTTGTGTTGGTGTGATTGTGTTAGGGATGCTTGTGTTGGTGTGATTGTGTTAGGGATGCTTGTGTTGGGGTGAGTGTGTTTGGGATGCTTGTGTTAGGGATGCTTGTGTTGGTGTGATTGTGTTAGGGGTGCTTGTGTTGGGGTGATTGTGTTAGGGATGCTTGTGTTAGGGATGCTTGTGTTAGGGTGATTGTGTTAGGGATGCTTGTGTTAGGGATGCTTGTGTTGGGGTGATTGTGTTAGGGATGCTTGTGTTGGGGTGACTGTGTTAGGGATGCTTGTGTTGGGGTGATTGTGTTTGGGATGCTTGTGTTAGGGATGCTTGTGTCGGGGTGATTGTGGTAGGGATGCTTGTGTTGGGGTGATTGTGTTGGGGTGATTGTGTTAGGGATGCTTGTGTTGGGGTGATTGTGTTAGGGATGATTGTGTTGGTGTGACTGTGTTAGGGATGCTTGTGTTGGGGTGATTGTGTTAGTTGGGGTGATTGTGTTAGGGATGCTTGTGTTATGGATGCTTGTGTTGGGGTGATTGTGTTAGGGATGCTTGTGTTGGGGTGATTGTGTGTGGGATGCTTGTGTTAGGGATGCTTGTGTTGGTGTGATTGTGTTAGGGAGGCTTGTGTTGGGGATCCTTGTGTTAGGGATGTTTGTGTTGTGGTGATTGTGTTAGGGATGATTGTTTTGGGGTGATTGTGTTAGGGATGCTTGTGTTAGGGATGCTTGTGTTGGGGTGATTGTGTAGGGATGCTTGTGTTGGGGTGACTGTGTTAGGGATGCTTGTGTTGGGGATGCTTGTGTTAGGGATGCTTGTGTTGGGGTGATTGTGTTAGGGATGCTTGTGTTGGGGTGATTGTGTTCGGGTGAGTGTGTTAGGGATGCTCTTGTTGGGGTGATTGTGTTAGGGATGCTTGTGTTGGTGTGACTGTGTTAGGGATGCTTGTGTTGGGGTGATTGTGTTAGTTGGGGTGATTGTGTTAGGGATGCTTGTGTTATGGATGCTTGTGTTGGGGTGATTGTGTTAGAGATGCTTGTGTTGGGGTGATTGTGTTTGGGATGCTTGTGTTAGGGATGCTTGTGTTGGTGTGAATGTGTAAGGGAGGCTTGTGCTGGGGATGCTTGTGTTGGTGTGATTGTGTTAGGGATGCTTGTGTTGGGGTGATTGTGTTAGGGATGCTTGTGTTGGGATGAATGTGTTTGGGATACTTGTGTTAGGGATGCTTGTGTTGGTGTGATTGTGTTAGGGATGCTTGTGTTGGGGTGATTGTGTTAGGGATGCTTGTGTTAGGGATGCTTGTGTTAGGGTGATTGTGTTAGGGATGCTTGTGTTAGGGATGCTTGTGTTGGGGTGATTGTGTTAGGGATGCTTGTGTTGGGGTGACTGTGTTAGGGATGCTTGTGTTGGGGTGATTGTGTTAGGGATGCTTGTGTTGGGGTGATTGTGTTAGGGATGCTTGTGTTAGGGATGCTTGTGTTAGGGATGCTTGGGTTGGGGTGATTGTGTTAGGGATGCTTGTGTTGGGGTGACTGTGTTAGGGATGCTTGTGTTGGGGTGATTGTGTTTGGGATGCTTGTGTTAGGGATGCATGTGTCGGGGTTATTGTGGTAGGGATGCTTGTGTTGGGGTGATTGTGTTGGGGTGATTGTGTTAGGGATGCTTGTGTTGGGGTGATTGTGTTAGGGATGATTGTGTTGGTGTGACTGTGTTAGGGATGCTTGTGTTGGGGTGATTGTGTTAGTTGGGGTGATTGTGTTAGGGATGCTTGTGTTATGGATGCTTGTGTTGGGGTGATTGTGTTAGGGATGTTTGTGTTGGGGTGATTGTGTTTGGGATGCTTGTGTTGGGGTGATTGTGTTTGGGATGCTTGTGTTAGGGAGGCTTGTGTTGGTGTGATTGTGTTAGGGAGGCTTGTGTTGGGGATGCTTGTGTGATTGTGTTAGGGATGCTTGTGTTGGTGTGATTGAGTTAGGGATGCTTGTGTTGGGGTGATTGTGTTTGGGATGCTTGTGTTAGGTATGCTTGTGTTGGTGTGATTGTGTTAGGGAGGCTTGTGTTGGTGTGATTGTGTTAGTTGGGGTGATTGTGTTAGGGATGCTTGTGTTAGGGATGTTTGTGTTGGTGTGATTGTGTTAGGGATGCTTGTGTTGGGGTGATTGTGTTTGGGATGCTTGTGTTAGAGATGCTTGTGTTGGTGTGATTGTGCTAGGGAGGCTTGTGTTGGGGTGATTGTGTTAGGGATGCTTGTGTTATGGATGCTTGTGTTGGCATGATTGTGTTAGGGATGCTTGTGTTGGGGTGATTGTGTTAGGGATGCTTGTGTTAGGGATGCATGTGTTGGGGTGATTGTGTTAGGGATGCTTGTGTTATGGATGCTTGTGTTGGGGTGACTGTGTTAGGGATGCTTGTGTTGGGGTGATTGTGTTAGGGGTGCTTCTGTTGGTGTGATTGTGTTAGGGATGCTTGTGTTGGGGTGACTGTGTTAGGGATGCTTGTGTTAGGGATGCTTGTGTTATGGATGCTTGTGTTGGGGTGATTGTGTTATGGATGCTTGTGTTGGGGTGATTGTGTTTGGGATGCTTGTGTTAGGGATGCTTGTGTTGGGGTGATTGTGTTAGGGATGCTTGTGTTGGGGTGATTGTGTTGGGGTGATTGTGTTAGGGATGCTTGTGTCGGGGTGATTGTGTTAGGGATGCTTGTGTTGGTGTGACTGTGTTAGGGATGCTTGTGTTGGGGTGATTGTGTTAGTTGGGGTGATTGTGTTAGGGATGCTTGTGTTATGGATGCTTGTGTTGGGGTGATTGTGTTAGGGATGCTTCTGTTGGGGTGATTGTGTTTGGGATGCTTGTGTTAGGGATGCTTGTGTTGGTGTGATTGTGTTAGGGAGGCTTGTGTTGGGGATGCTTGTGTTGGTGTGATTGTGTTAGGGATGCTTGTGTTGGGGTGATTGTGTTAGGGATGCTTGTGTTGGGGTGATTGTGTTTGGGATGCTTGTGTTAGGGATGCTTGTGTTGGTGTGATTGTGTTAGGGATGCTTGTGTTGGGGTGATTGTGTTAGGGTTGCTTGTGTTAGGAATGCTTGTGTTGGGGTGATTGTGTTAGGGATGCTTGTGTTAGGGATGCTTCTGTTGGGGTGACTGTGTTAGGGATGGTTGTGTTGGGGTGATTGTGTTTGGGATGCTTGTGTTAGGGATGCTTGTGTTGGGGTGATTGTGTTAGGGATGCTTGTGTTGGGGTGTTTGTGTTGGGGTGAATTTGTTAGGGATGCTTGTGTTGGGGTGATTGTGATAGGGATGCTTGTGTTGGTGTGACTGTGTTAGGGATGCTTGTGTTGGGGTCATTGTGTTAGTTGGGGTGATTGTGTTAGGGATGCTTGTGTTATGGATGCTTGTGTTGGGGTGATTGTGTTAGTGATGCTTGTGTTAGGGATGCATGTGTTGGGGTGATTGTGTTAGGGATGCTTTTGTTGGGGTGATTGTGTTAGGGATGCTTGTGTTAGGGATGCATGTGTTGGGGTGATTGTGTTAGGGATGCTTTTGTTGGGGTGATTGTGTTAGGGATGCTTGTGTTGGGGTGATTGTGTTAGGGATGCTTGTGTTGGGGTGATTGTGTTAGGGATGCTTTTGTTGGGGTGATTGTGTTAGGGATGCTTGTGTTAGGGATGCATGTGTTGGGGTGATTGTGTTAGGGATGCTTTTGTTGGGGTGATTGTGTTAGGGATGCTTGTGTTAGGGATGCATGTGTTGGGGTGATTGTGTTAGGGATGCTTGTGTTGGTGTGATTGTGTTAGGGATGCTTGTGTTGGTGTGATGGATGCTTGTGTTGGGGTGATTGTGTTAGGGATGCTTGTGTTAGGGATGCATGTGTTGGGGTGATTGTGTTAGGGATGCTTGTGTTTGGGTGACTGTGTTAGGGATGCTTGTGTTGGGGTGATTGTGTTAGGGATGCTTGTGTTGGGGTGATTGTGTTAGGGATGCTTGTGTTGGTGTGATTGTGTTAGGGATGCTTGTGTTGGGGTGATTGTGTTAGGGATGCTTGTGTTGGGGTGATTGTGTTAGGGATGCTTGTGTTATGGATGCTTGTGTTGGGGTGATTGTGTTAGGGATGCTTGTGTTGGGGTGATTGTGTTTGGGATGCTTGTGTTAGGGATGCTTGTGTTGGTGTGATTGTGTTAGGGAGGCTTGTGTTGGTGTGATTGTGTTAGGGATGCTTGTGTTGGTGTGATTGTGTTAGGGATGCTTGTGTTGGGGTGATTGTGTTTGGGATGCTTGTGTTAGGGATGCTTGTGTTGGTGTGATTGTGTTAGGGAGGCTTGTGTTGGTGTGATTGTGTTAGTTGGGGTGATTGTGTTAGGGATGCTTGTGTTAGGGATGCTTGTGTTGGTGTGATTGTGTTAGGGATGCTTGTGTTGGGGTGATTTTGTTTGGGATGCTTGTGTTAGGGATGCTTGTGTTGGTGTGATTGTGTTAGGGAGGCTTGTGTTGGGATGATTGTGTTAGGGATGCTTGTGTTATGGATGCTTGTGTTGGGGTGATTGTGTTAGGGATGTTTGTGATGGGGTGATTGTGTTAGGGATGCTTGTGTTAGGGATGCATGTGTTGGGGTGATTGTGTTAGGGATGCTTGTGTTGGGGTGACTGTGTTAGGGATGCTTGTGTTGGGGTGATTGTGTTAGAGATGCTTGTGTTGGTGTGATTGTGTTAGGGGTGCTTGTGTTGGTGTCATTGTGTTAGGGATGCTTGTGTTGGGGTAATTGTGTTAGAGATGCTTGTGTTATGGATGCTTGTGTTGGGGTGATTGTGTTAGGGATGCTTGTGTTGGGGTGACTGTGTTAGGGATGCTTGTGTTGGGGTGATTGTGTTAGGGATGCTTGTGTTGGTGTGATTGTGTTAGGGATGCTTGTGTTGCGGTGACTGTGTTAGGGATGCTTGTGTTATGGATGCTTGTGTTGGGGTGACTGTGTTAGGGATGCTTGTGTTGGGGTGATTGTGTTGGCGTGATTGTGTTAGGGATGCTTGTGTTGGTGTGATTGAGTTAGGGATGCTTGTGTTGGGGTGACTGTGTTAGGGATGCTTGTGTTATGGATGCTTGTGTTGGGGTGATCGCGTTTGGGATGCTTGTGTTGGGGTGATTGTGTTTGGGATGCTTGTGTTAGGGATGCTTGTGTTGGTGTGATTGTGTTAGGGATGCTTGTGTTGGGGTGATTGTGTTTGGGATGCTTGTGTTGGTGTGATTGTGTTAGTTGGGGTGATTTTGTTAGGGATGCTTGTGTTGGTGTGATTGTGTTAGGGATGCTTGTGTTGGGGTGATTGTGTGTGGGATGCTTGTGTTAGGGATGCTTGTGTTGGTGTGATTGTGTTAGGGAGGCTTGTGTTGGGGTGATTGTGTTAGGGATGCTTGTGTTGGGGTGAATGTGTTAGGGATGCTTGTGTTGGGGTGATTGTGTTAGGGATGCTTGTGTTAGGGATGCTTGTGTTGGGGTGATTGTGTTAGGGATGATTGTGTTGGGGTGATTGTGTTAGGGATGCTTGTGTTAGGGATGCTTGTGTTGGGGTGATTGTGTTAGGGATGCTTGTGTTAGGGATGCTTGTGTTGGGGTGATTGTGTTAGGGATGCTTGTGTTGGGGTGATTGTGTTAGTTGGGGTGATTGTGTTAGGGATGCTTGTGTTATGGATGCTTGTGTTGGGGTGATTGTGTTAGGGATGCTTGTGTTGGGATGATTGTGTTAGGGATGCTTGTGTTGGTGTGATTGTGTTAGGGATGCTTGTGTTGGGGTGATTGTGTTATGGATGCTTGTGTTATGGATGCTTGTGTTGGGGTGATTGTGTTAGGGATGCTTGTGTTGGGGTGACTGTGTTAGGGATGCTTGTGTTGGGGTGATTGTGTTGGGGTGATTGTTTTAGGGATGCTTGTGTTGGTGTGATTGTGTTAGGGATGCTTGTGTTGGGGTGACTGTGTTAGGGATGCTTGTGTTATGGATGCTTGTGTTGGGGTGATTGTGTTGGGGTGATTGTGTTGGGCTGATTGTGTTAGGGATGCTTGTGTTGGTGTGATTGTGTTAGGGATGCTTGTTCTGGGGTGACTGTGTTAGGGATGCTTGTGTTAGGGATGCTTGTGGTGGGGTGATTGTGTTGGGGTGATTGTTTTAGGGATGCTTGTGTTGGTGTGATTGTGTTCGGGATGCTTGTGTTGGGGTGACTGTGTTAGGGATGCTTGTGTTGGGGTGATTGTGTTAAGGATGCTTGTGTTGGGGTGATTGCGTTTGGGATGCTTGTGTTGGGAGTGATTGTGTTTGGGATGCTTGTGTTGGGGTGATTGTGTTTGGTATGATTGTGTTTGGGATGCTTGTGTTGGGGTGATTGTGTTAGAGATGCTTGTGTTGGGATGCTTGTGTTGGGGTGATTGCGTTAGGGATGCTTGTGTTGGGGTGATTGTGTTTGGGATGCTTGTGTTAGGGATGCTTGTGTTGGGGTGATTGTGTTTGGGATGCTTGTGTTAGGGATGCTTGTGCTGGGGTGATTGTGTTTGGTATGCTTGTGTTGGGGTGATTGCGTTTGGGATGCTTGTGTTAGGGATGCTTGTGTTTGGGATGATTGTATTTGGGATGCTTGTGTTAGGGATGCTTGTGTTGGGGTGATTGTGTTAGGGATGCTTGTGTTAGGGATGCTTGTGTTAGGAATGCTTGTGTTGGGGTGGTTGTGTTTGGGGTGATTGTGTTGGGGTGATTGTGTTAGGGATGTTTGTGTTGGGGTGACTGTGTTAGGGATGCTTGTGTTGGGGTGATTGTGTTAGGGATGCTTGTGCTGGGGTGATTGTGTTAGGGATTTTTGTGTTGGGGTGATTGTGTTAGGGATGCTTGTGTTGGTGTGATTGTGTTGGGGTGACTGCGTTTGGGATGCTTGTGTTGGGGTGATTGCGTTTGGAATGCTTGTGTTAGGGATGCTTGTGTTAGGGATGCTTGTGTTAGGGATGATTGTGTTTGGGATGCTTGTGTTAGGGATGCTTGTGTTGGGGTGATTGTGTTTGGGATGCTTGGGTTAGGGATGCTTGTGTTAGGGATGCTTGTGTTGGGGTGATTGTGTTTGGGATGCTTGTGTTGGGGTGATTGTGTTTGGGATGCTTGTGTTGGGGTGACTGTGTTAGGGATGCTTGTGTTGGGGTGATTGTGTTAGGGATGCTTGTGTTGGGGTGATTGTGTTGGGGTGATTGTGTTAGGGATGCTTGTGCTGGGGTGATTGTTTTAGGGATGCTTGTGTTGGGGTGATTGTGTTGAGGTGATTGTGTTGGGGATGCTTGTGTTGGGGATGCTTGTGTTAGGGATGCTTGTGTTGGGGTGATTGTGTTGGGGTGATTGTGTTAGGGATGCTTGTGTTGGGGTGATTGTGTTTGGGATGCTTGTGTTAGGGATGCTTGTGTTGGGGTGATTGTGTTTGGGATGCTTATGTTAGGGATGCTTGTGTTAGGAATGCTTGTGCTAGGAATGCTTATGTTAGGGATGCTTATGTTAGGGATGCTTGTGTTGGGGTGATTGTGTTAGAGATGCTTGTGTTGGTGTGATTGTGTTAGGGGTGCTTGTGTTGGTGTCATTGTGTTAGGGATGCTTGTGTTGGGGTAATTGTGTTAGAGATGCTTGTGTTATGGATGCTTGTGTTGGGGTGATTGTGTTAGGGATGCTTGTGTTGGGGTGACTGTGTTAGGGATGCTTGTGTTGGGGTGATTGTGTTAGGGATGCTTGTGTTGGGGTGATTGTGTTAGGGATGCTTGTGTTGGGGTGATTGTGTTAGGGATGCTTTTGTTGGGGTGATTGTGTTAGGGATGCTTGTGTTAGGGATGCATGTGTTGGGGTGATTGTGTTAGGGATGCTTTTGTTGGGGTGATTGTGTTAGGGATGCTTGTGTTAGGGATGCATGTGTTGGGGTGATTGTGTTAGGGATGCTTGTGTTGGTGTGATTGTGTTAGGGATGCTTGTGTTGGTGTGATGGATGCTTGTGTTGGGGTGATTGTGTTAGGGATGCTTGTGTTAGGGATGCATGTGTTGGGGTGATTGTGTTAGGGATGCTTGTGTTTGGGTGACTGTGTTAGGGATGCTTGTGTTGGGGTGATTGTGTTAGGGATGCTTGTGTTGGGGTGATTGTGTTAGGGATGCTTGTGTTGGTGTGATTGTGTTAGGGATGCTTGTGTTGGGGTGATTGTGTTAGGGATGCTTGTGTTGGGGTGATTGTGTTAGGGATGCTTGTGTTATGGATGCTTGTGTTGGGGTGATTGTGTTAGGGATGCTTGTGTTGGGGTGATTGTGTTTGGGATGCTTGTGTTAGGGATGCTTGTGTTGGTGTGATTGTGTTAGGGAGGCTTGTGTTGGTGTGATTGTGTTAGGGATGCTTGTGTTGGTGTGATTGTGTTAGGGATGCTTGTGTTGGGGTGATTGTGTTTGGGATGCTTGTGTTAGGGATGCTTGTGTTGGTGTGATTGTGTTAGGGAGGCTTGTGTTGGTGTGATTGTGTTAGTTGGGGTGATTGTGTTAGGGATGCTTGTGTTAGGGATGCTTGTGTTGGTGTGATTGTGTTAGGGATGCTTGTGTTGGGGTGATTTTGTTTGGGATGCTTGTGTTAGGGATGCTTGTGTTGGTGTGATTGTGTTAGGGAGGCTTGTGTTGGGATGATTGTGTTAGGGATGCTTGTGTTATGGATGCTTGTGTTGGGGTGATTGTGTTAGGGATGTTTGTGATGGGGTGATTGTGTTAGGGATGCTTGTGTTAGGGATGCATGTGTTGGGGTGATTGTGTTAGGGATGCTTGTGTTGGGGTGACTGTGTTAGGGATGCTTGTGTTGGGGTGATTGTGTTAGAGATGCTTGTGTTGGTGTGATTGTGTTAGGGGTGCTTGTGTTGGTGTCATTGTGTTAGGGATGCTTGTGTTGGGGTAATTGTGTTAGAGATGCTTGTGTTATGGATGCTTGTGTTGGGGTGATTGTGTTAGGGATGCTTGTGTTGGGGTGACTGTGTTAGGGATGCTTGTGTTGGGGTGATTGTGTTAGGGATGCTTGTGTTGGTGTGATTGTGTTAGGGATGCTTGTGTTGCGGTGACTGTGTTAGGGATGCTTGTGTTATGGATGCTTGTGTTGGGGTGACTGTGTTAGGGATGCTTGTGTTGGGGTGATTGTGTTGGCGTGATTGTGTTAGGGATGCTTGTGTTGGTGTGATTGAGTTAGGGATGCTTGTGTTGGGGTGACTGTGTTAGAGATGCTTGTGTTATGGATGCTTGTGTTGGGGTGATCGCGTTTGGGATGCTTGTGTTGGGGTGATTGTGTTTGGGATGCTTGTGTTAGGGATGCTTGTGTTGGTGTGATTGTGTTAGGGATGCTTGTGTTGGGGTGATTGTGTTTGGGATGCTTGTGTTGGTGTGATTGTGTTAGTTGGGGTGATTTTGTTAGGGATGCTTGTGTTGGTGTGATTGTGTTAGGGATGCTTGTGTTGGGGTGATTGTGTGTGGATGCTTGTGTTAGGGATGCTTGTGTTGGTGTGATTGTGTTAGGGAGGCTTGTGTTGGGGTGATTGTGTTAGGGATGCTTGTGTTGGGGTGAATGTGTTAGGGATGCTTGTGTTGGGGTGATTGTGTTAGGGATGCTTGTGTTAGGGATGCTTGTGTTGGGGTGATTGTGTTAGGGATGATTGTGTTGGGGTGATTGTGTTAGGGATGCTTGTGTTAGGGATGCTTGTGTTGGGGTGATTGTGTTAGGGATGCTTGTGTTAGGGATGCTTGTGTTGGGGTGATTGTGTTAGGGATGCTTGTGTTGGGGTGATTGTGTTAGTTGGGGTGATTGTGTTAGGGATGCTTGTGTTATGGATGCTTGTGTTGGGGTGATTGTGTTAGGGATGCTTGTGTTGGGATGATTGTGTTAGGGATGCTTGTGTTGGTGTGATTGTGTTAGGGATGCTTGTGTTGGGGTGATTGTGTTATGGATGCTTGTGTTATGGATGCTTGTGTTGGGGTGATTGTGTTAGGGATGCTTGTGTTGGGGTGACTGTGTTAGGGATGCTTGTGTTGGGGTGATTGTGTTGGGGTGATTGTTTTAGGGATGCTTGTGTTGGTGTGATTGTGTTAGGGATGCTTGTGTTGGGGTGACTGTGTTAGGGATGCTTGTGTTATGGATGCTTGTGTTGGGGTGATTGTGTTGGGGTGATTGTGTTGGGCTGATTGTGTTAGGGATGCTTGTGTTGGTGTGATTGTGTTAGGGATGCTTGTTCTGGGGTGACTGTGTTAGGGATGCTTGTGTTAGGGATGCTTGTGGTGGGGTGATTGTGTTGGGGTGATTGTTTTAGGGATGCTTGTGTTGGTGTGATTGTGTTCGGGATGCTTGTGTTGGGGTGACTGTGTTAGGGATGCTTGTGTTGGGGTGATTGTGTTAAGGATGCTTGTGTTGGGGTGATTGCGTTTGGGATGCTTGTGTTGGGGTGATTGTGTTTGGGATGCTTGTGTTGGGGTGATTGTGTTTGGTATGATTGTGTTTGGGATGCTTGTGTTGGGGTGATTGTGTTAGAGATGCTTGTGTTGGGATGCTTGTGTTGGGGTGATTGCGTTAGGGATGCTTGTGTTGGGGTGATTGTGTTTGGGATGCTTGTGTTAGGGATGCTTGTGTTGGGGTGATTGTGTTTGGGATGCTTGTGTTAGGGATGCTTGTGCTGGGGTGATTGTGTTTGGTATGCTTGTGTTGGGGTGATTGCGTTTGGGATGCTTGTGTTAGGGATGCTTGTGTTTGGGATGATTGTATTTGGGATGCTTGTGTTAGGGATGCTTGTGTTGGGGTGATTCTGTTAGGGATGCTTGTGTTAGGGATGCTTGTGTTAGGAATGCTTGTGTTGGGGTGGTTGTGTTTGGGGTGATTGTGTTGGGGTGATTGTGTTAGGGATGTTTGTGTTGGGGTGACTGTGTTAGGGATGCTTGTGTTGGGGTGATTGTGTTAGGGATGCTTGTGCTGGGGTGATTGTGTTAGGGATTTTTGTGTTGGGGTGATTGTGTTAGGGATGCTTGTGTTGGTGTGATTGTGTTGGGGTGACTGCGTTTGGGATGCTTGTGTTGGGGTGATTGCGTTTGGAATGCTTGTGTTAGGGATGCTTGTGTTAGGGATGCTTGTGTTAGGGATGATTGTGTTTGGGATGCTTGTGTTAGGGATGCTTGTGTTGGGGTGATTGTGTTTGGGATGCTTGGGTTAGGGATGCTTGTGTTAGGGATGCTTGTGTTGGGGTGATTGTGTTTGGGATGCTTGTGTTGGGGTGATTGTGTTTGGGATGCTTGTGTTGGGGTGACTGTGTTAGGGATGCTTGTGTTGGGGTGATTGTGTTAGGGATGCTTGTGTTGGGGTGATTGTGTTGGGGTGATTGTGTTAGGGATGCTTGTGCTGGGGTGATTGTTTTAGGGATGCTTGTGTTGGGGTGATTGTGTTGGGGTGATTGTGTTAGGGATGCTTGTGTTGGGGTGATTGTGTTTGGGATGCTTGTGTTAGGGATGCTTGTGTTGGGGTGATTGTGTTTGGGATGCTTATGTTAGGGATGCTTGTGTTAGGAATGCTTGTGCTAGGAATGCTTATGTTAGGGATGCTTATGTTAGGGATGCTTGTGTTGGGGTGACTGTGTTAGGGATGCTTGTGTTAGGGATGCTTGTGTTGGGGTGATTGTGTTTGGGATGCTTGTGTTAGGGATGCTTGTGTTGGGGTGATTGTGTTGGGGTGATTGTGTTTGGGATGCTTGTGTTAGGGATGCTTGTGTTAAGAATGCTTGTGCTAGGAATGCTTATGTTAGGGATGCTTCTGTTGGGGTGACTGTGTTAGGGATGCTTGTGTTAGGGATGCTTGTGTTGGGGTGATTGTGTTAGGGATGCTTGTGTTGGGGTGACTGTGTTAGGGATGCTTGTGTTGGGGTGATTGTGTTGGGTTGATTGTGTTAGGGATGCTTGTGCTGGGGTGATTGTGTTAGGGATGCTTGTGTTGGGGTGATTGTGTTTGGGATGCTTTTGTTGGGGTGATTGTGTTTGGGATGCTTGTGTTGGGGTGATTGTGTTTGGGATGCTTGTGTTTGGGATGCTTGTGTTGGGGTGATTGTGTTTGGGATGCTTGTGTTGGGGTGACTGTGTTAGGGATGCTTGTGTTGGGGTGACTGTGTTAGTGATGCTTGTGTTGGGGTGATTGTGTAGGGATGCTTGTGTTGGGGTGATTGTGTAGGGATGCTTGTGTTTGGGATGCTTGTGTTTGGGATGCTTGTGTTTGGGATGCTTGTGTTGGGGTGATTGTGTTTGGGATGCTTGTGTTGGGTTGATTGTGTTTGGGATGCTTGTGCTAGGGGTTATTGTGTTAGGGATGCTTGTGTTGGGGTGATTGTGTTAGGGATGCTTGTGTTGGGGTGATTGTGTTAGGGATGCTTGTGTTGGGGTGATTGTGTTTGGGATGCTTGTGTTGGGGTGATTGTGTTTGGGATGCTTGTGTTATGGATGCTTGTGTTGGGGTGACTTTGTTAGGGACGCTTGTGTTAGGGATGCTTGTGTTGGGGTGATTGTGTTAGGGATGCTTGTGTTGGGGTGACTGTGTTAGGGATGCTTGTGTTGGGGTGACTGTGTTAGGGATGCTTGTGTTAGAGATGATTGTGTTGGGGTGATTGTGTTAGGGATGCTTGTGTTGGGGTGATTGTGTTTGGGATGCTTGTGTTAGGGATGCTTGTGTTGGTGTGATTGTGTTAGGGAGGCTTGTGTTGGTTTGATTGTGTTAGTTGGGGTGATTGTGTTAGGGATGCTTGTGTTGGTGTGATTGTGTTAGGGATGCTTGTGTTGGGGTGATTGTGTTTGGGATGCTTGTGTTAGGGATGCTTGTGTTGGTGTGATTGTGTTAGGGAGGCTTGTGTTGGGGTGATTGTGTTAGGGATGCTTGTGTTATGGATGGTTGTGTTGGGGTGATTGTGTTAGGGATGCTTGTGTTGGGGTGATTGTGTTAGGGATGCTTGTGTTAGGGATGCATGTGTTGGGGTGATTGTGTTAGGGGTGATTGTGTTGGGGTGATTGTGTTAGGGATGCTTGTGTTGGGGTGACTGTGTTAGGGATGCTTGTGTTGGGGTGATTGTGTTAGCGATGCTTGTGTTGGGGTGATTGTGTTGGGGTGATTGTGTTAGGGATGCTTGTGCTGGGGTGATTGTGTTAGGGATTCTTGTGTTGGGGTGATTGTGCTGGGGTGATTGTGTTAGGGATGCTTGTGTTGGGGTGATTGTGTTGGGGTGACTGCGTTTGGGATGCTTGTGTTGGGGTGATTGCGTTTGGAATGCTTGTGTTAGGGATGCTTGTGTTGGGGTGATTGTGTTTGGGATGCTTGTGTTAGGGATGCTTGTGTTAGGGATGCTTGTGTTAGGGATGCTTGTGTTGGGGTGATTGTGTTTGGGATGCTTGTGTTGGGGTGATTGTGTTAGGGATGCTTGTGTTGGGGTGACTGTGTTAGGGATGCTTTTGTTGGGGTGATTGTGTTAGGGATGCTTGTGTTGGGGTGATTGTGTTGGGGTGATTGTGTTAGGGATGCTTGTGCTGGGGTGATTGTGTTAGGGATGCTTGTGTTGGGGTGATTGTGTTGAGGTGATTGTGTTTGGGATGCTTGTGTTGGGGATGCTTGTGTTAGGGATGCTTGTGTTGGGGTGATTGTGTTGGGGTGATTGTGTTAGGGATGCTTGTGTTGGGGTGATTGTGTTTGGGATGCTTGTGTTAGGGATGCTTGTGCTAGGGATGCTTGTGTTGGGGTAATTGTGTTTGGGATGCTTGTGTTAGGGATGCTTGTGTTAGGAATGCTTGTGTTAGGAATGCTTGTGTTGGGGTGATTGTGTTAGGGATGCTTGTGTTGGGGTGACTGTGTTAGGGATGCTTGTGTTGGGGTGATTGTGTTGGGGTGATTGTGTTAGGGATGCTTGTGCTGGGGTGATTGTGTTAGGGATGCTTATGTTGGGGTGATTGTGTTGGGGTGATTGTGTTTGGGATGCTTTTGTTGGGGTGATTGTGTTTGGGATGCTTGTGTTTGGGATGCTTGTGTTGGGGTGATTGTGTTTGGGATGCTTGTGTTGGGGTGACTGTGTTAGGGATGCTTGTGTTGGGGTGACTGTGTTAATGATGCTTGTGTTGGGGTGATTGTGTAGGGATGCTTGTGTTGGGGTGATTGTGTAGGGATGCTTGTGTTGGGATGCTTGTGTTTGGGATGCTTGTGTTTGGGATGCTTGTGTTTGGATGCTTTTGTTTGGGATGCTTGTGTTGGGGTGATTGTGTTTGGGATGCTTGTGCTGGGTTGATTGTGTTAGGGATGCTTGTGTTGGGGTTATTGTGTTAGGGATGCTTGTGTTGGGGTGATTGTGTTAGGGATGCTTGTGTTGGGGTGATTGTGTTTGGGATGCTTGTGTTGGGGTGATTGTGTTTGGGATGCTTGTGTTATGGATGCTTGTGTTGGGGTGACTGTGTTAGGGATGCTTGTGTTGGGGTGACTGTGTTAGGGATGCTTGTGTTAGGGATGCTTGTGTTGGGGTGATTGTGTTTGGGATGCTTGTGTTGGGGTGATTGTGTTTGGGATGCTTGTGTTGGGGTGACTGTGTTTGGGATGCTTGTGCTGGGGTGATTGTGTTTGGGATGCTTGTGCTGGGGTGATTGTGTTTGGGATGCTTGTGTTGGGGTGATTGTGTTTGGGATGCTTGTGCTGGGGTGATTGTGTTAGGGATGCTTGTGTTAGGGATGCTTGTGTTGGGGTGATTGTGTTTGGGATGCTTGTGTTGGGGTGACTGTGTTTGGGATGCTTGTGCTGGGGTGATTGTGTTTGGGATGCTTGTGTTCCCATTCTGACCGGGCAGATGGTTTGTCCTTTGGCCTGAACTGATGTTTTCTGGGTCAGGCCACATCACTTGCCTGTAATGGCACAGAAGAGTTAAAATACGAGAGATGGAAACTTGAATGTGCCCGGAGCAGCTACTTTGGGCACATTCCAGTGCCCACCCCGTGGTTTTGATACACTGCAGCTTTCCATCCATCACTGTAATGCTGTCTCCGGCATCTGAGGTCATTTCGAAAACACTGGGACCACATCTAACGTGGAACCGTCCCACGGATGCAGATGCCTGAGCAGTGCGCGAGGAGCTATTTTTAAAGGAAGGGTCGGGGTGTTGTGCGCCGCTCTGGCGTGACTTCAGTTGATCTGCAGTGAAGAGGGCTGTGCGGAGCCGGGTGGGGTTGAGGGGCTCAGTGTCAGTGGGCCGGCTCGCGCTGGCAGCCCCCGGCGGCAGTGTCCATGGCTGGCTTGTGCAGATGAAGCAAGCTCTTGCGTTTAATGATATTCCCGCCTGCGGTTGTTGTTCATTGTGTGGGGGCACCGTGCATCTGGCTGGCCTCGGCGTCCGTGCTATTCTAACGCTGCTGTGCAGTATTGCTTATGCTGACGGGAGGCTTCCTTGACAGATTGGGAGGGAGCGCGAAAAAATATTGCTTCATGATCGTACCGTGTTTAAAATTACATTTTGCGATGATGCGAAGATAAGAAGCTGTTGGGGAAGAGAACGTTATGCTCAACACGGAGCTAAAAGCAACCACGCAAAATAATACATTACCAGTGTCAAGCTGAAGTGCACGAGCAGGCCCATGTCCCCTCATGGGCTACTATATTAATGTGCGGGAATCCATGTCAGAAAGTACACGTCTACAGTAAATTAACAATCTACCTATAAATGCATGCTTTTCACAAAGAATAATTGAGGCCTTCTGCCTTAGTCATTTGTTACTAAACAGATCAGAGGTAAGGCATCTGACATAACTTTTCCCGATGAACCATCAGGCATACCACCTTGATCCTTAGCCTGTCGCCATAGCCAACTTAAACGTACCACATTTAATATGTGTAATACCAGGCCCTTTTTCAGGGAAAGCACACAACTTCTGCACAATAAATCCAGTAAGAAGGAGAACAACATGAGGGCAGAGCCAGCCTCGCTCTCCGTAGTGCTTATTAAAGCTCTATTTATATTGATCAGATAAGGTCTAGTGACAGGTGCACTGTCAAACCAGGCTTAAGCAGCCTTATGAGGTTAAAGCATGACGGGGGCGTGGCTAAGCCAGCAATGGTGGTAGACGTGCTTCGGTAGAGCTCCGTCGGGGGCTCCCTGCTCTAGCCACATTTCTCCGTCTACAAGGATCCGCGGTGGTCGCGGGGTGGCAGCTGGGCGCCCGGATGCCCGCTGTAGCTCCGTGCCGATTTTCGTGCCCATTAAAGATTGTCCGACGCACCGCGGCCTCCGGCCCTGCGGTGGGCTGAGCGAGGGTACGGAGAGCTGGATACGCAGACTACGCAAGCCCGTGGTCGGACCCCGCCCACGGGGCCAAACTCAGTGGCGCAGACGACCTGTGAAGCCGTTGCTGGGTGAAGTCGGGGGCGCCCTGCGCAGCCGGACTCACACGGTGCCCTAGATGTCATGAGCCCAAATACTGCTTGACTGGCCAACCGCTGCACTAAAGACCCTGGTGTTCAGCCCCGGAGGGCTAACGAATCGAGAGCCAAGCTGAACTGCGAGGACGCCCGATCTGCCCGCCATACATCCTAGGAGTTGGGGAAGTGTATCCGGGGGCTGGCGTCCCTTGCCTGGGGGCTGCTGCGGAGTTGTCGAGGCCCTGCGCGGAGGTGCGGCGCCTGGGGGCTGCGGTGGTCTGGCGGTGCCCCGCTGCGCAGTGCCGGCTGGGCGTAGAGGTGAGGCGCGAATGTGCTGACGCAAGTGGGTAATCCTGCAGGTGGCGGCGCGCCTGGGCATCCCTGGACGATCCGCCCCCGCCCCCGCTTCTGCTCCTTATCTTTCCTCCCTCGCTGCACTCGCCTTGGCCCCACCACTATCGACCTACACAGTGAGTCAACCTTGGTCTGGGATTGTGGGCCCACTCTGCTGTGGCCCTGCGGAGCGGCACCGGACAGCGTCTGCTGGACACAGGTGGTCTCCCGTGTCATCTGTCTGACTGGATGCCCACTCCGCTCTGACCACCACAGCCTCCTCTTGCATAGCCGAATCCCTGCAGCCCTGCAGTCCTGGAGAGACTCCCCTCCAGCTGACCTACGGCCGGACCTCGCCTGTTGAATTGGGCAGTAGACAGCTGATGCGACATTTGCTGGCGGTGACGGAGCGTTGATCAGAGACCCGGAAGCTCCAGTGCCACCAAACTGCGCCGCGATCGAGGAACTGAGTCGGCGAGGCACCCCGGGGGTACGCGGCGTTCCCTGCAGTCTGTGCGCTGGCGCCCCTCCTGGTGCTCGGAGCGCTAATGATACCCGGAGGTGGGTGTATAGGCGCAATTAAAAAACGGTGTGCCATGGATATATTGCTCCCGGATACTGTCATAGCGTGGTGAATCTGTTCCATCCTGGCCCAATTGCAGCGGTATGAAGCTGACGCCTGCATAAACGCAGAAACTGCCTGATGTATTGACTCTCTGTCTGTGCCCCTCGACGCACGGAGTCGCCTTGTGAGTCCAGCTCTCCAGAAGGAACGGACACGCTACAGTTTTTAGGTCAGTGATCGCCGCGCACGCTTGGCAGGGGCCTCATGTCACAGGGCACCCGCACCAAGATAGGAGCGGGAGGCGCCCTTATATCACCTCTGTCTTTTAGCAGCAAGGCAGGCAAAATGGCGACGCGGGTCCCCACCGACACGACCTCCAGCAAGCTGGATGCAGTGCTTGCGGCAGTGGAGAAACTGAGTGAAACCGTGAATCAAACCCGCGCCTCCTTAGAAAACAAAATTGACAAAGTTGCAATTGACCTTACGCATTTACGTGCTGACCACCGCAAGCTGGCTGACCGCACCACTGCCGTGGAAACTCAAATAGCTGACATCACTCCACAAGTTGCAACAACAGACAAACATGTGCAAAATCTACTGAATCGAGTGGAATTTCTCGAAGACAAAGTCGAAGATGCAGAGGGGCGGGCACGGCGAAACAACATACGAGTTGTGTGCCTGCCGGAAGGAAAGGAGGGGGGAGACCCAATTGCATACACTGAAACCTGGCTCCGTTCTCTGTTGCCTGAGGGTTCTCTCTCGCCTTGCTTCGTTGTGGAAAGAGCGCACAGGGTGCCAGCGCGACCCCTGCCAACAGGATCTAACCCGCGACCATTTCTAATCCGCCTTCTTAATTATAGAGACAGAGACGCAATATTGCACGAAACCAGAAAATTACAGGACATTCAAATAGACAATTATAAAATAATGATTTTCCCGGACTACACGCTGCACGTGCAGAAACAGCGATTTTCCTTCATGGCGGTCAAAAGGCGCCTTCGACAACGTAGTCTCCAATACTCTCTGCTGTTCCCGGCACGACTGCGAGTGATCGCGAGTGGGAAGTCTCATTTTTTTGATACCCCGGAACTGGCGGAAGAATGGCTCGATGCTAACACGCACGCAGCCGCTGGGACTACAGCTGCTAACGCGAAATCACAGGCGGGAGTTGCATCTTCTCGCCGTCGCCGCACTAGCAGGAGGCGGAGACGGTCTCAGCTTTCTTCACCTGTGGGGCCAGACCGGAGTCAAGTACTAAGTGAACGACATGAGGCCCTCCAGGCTGCCGCAGACATCACAGGCTCTTTGACAGAAGAAGCTGCCTCCACCTCGGGCCGGCATGAGCAGGCTAGCGACGATGACCTCTCGGACGACCTGCCAGAATCGCAAGACTCATGCGAACTGCCTACTGTTATTCCTCAAACGTCTGATGAAGTGGCTTGAAAGGACGCTCACGGACTTTCCTGGAACGACACCGATTTGCCATTCGACAAGGCCAGAAAACAGCCTGCTGCTCACTGTGTCATCCTAGGCAGTGACTGCTGGTAAATCTGACATAGTTGAAGCACATCCGGACTAAGGTAACTGGTTGGGGGTTGGTTGTAAAATCCTGACTGTCATCTGCGATAGTGCTTGCACACATTCTGTGCACTGCGGGGAGCTGACTGGCCGGAGCGCCGTGGGACATGATTCCCGCCTCTATATAATTGGCTAGCAGCAAGGGGGCTCCCGAGAAGAAGCCAAGTCAGTTATATATTCATTTTTTGTAATATAGTGCATAGTACACCCCCCCCCAGCTATTGTGTAAATGTTGTCCTGGTACGAAGTTTGGACGATTGCCTGTTGCACACTCGCCCATTTGGAATTATATATTTGTTATCTTTTGTTTATGACGCCATCTAGGGTAAACTGTTACATTTATTTTCAACGATCTGCCTCGAAGGGGCCGGTGGAGCTGAAGCTATCGATAAGAGTGCAGTTTACTTCTCCAGCGCGATGCCCACTCGCCCTTTATTTGATCGCAATCTCAACGCACAATGACCCCGGTTAAAGTAGGCACATGGAATGTGCGGGGCATACATACACCAGCCCGTAGATACCAAATATATTCCTACCTCAAACGTCACCATATACAAATAGCACTACTACAGGAAACACACTTAATCAAATCAGAATTGCCACACTTGCATCGTCGCTGGCGGGGACATTTGTACGCCACGGGGCATTCGGCGTTTGCACGGGGGGTCTTAATATGGATCAGGCCGGGAGTTCCTTTTAAGGTACTAGATACAAAAATAGACACAGAGGGCAGATACGTTGTAGTCAGAGGCATACTGGACGGCAGGCAAATAGTGATCGCTTCCTTATACGCGCCTAACACAGAACAAGGGGCATTCTTAGACACCATCTCACAGATACTAGCACCCTGGCATGATACCCCTATGTTATTAGGAGGAGACTATAACAGTGTATTAGACATAGCGTTAGATCGTTCGTTCCCCCCTCTTGCAGGTACAAATATCACCACCGCCATGAGAGCATTACACGACTGGGCGACTCAATGGCGCCTGGCGGATGCATGGAGGCATCAAAATCCTATGGACAAGGTGTACTCCTATTATTCGTGCGCACACGGGCTGCATGTGCATCTAGACCGTTTCATGATTTCCAATAATCTCCTGCCATATGTTGTTTCGACACATTATCTGGGGAGGACACACTCGGATCACAACCCCCACACCTTAGACTTAGAATGGGAGCATGTTAGACCACCGATCCCAGTCTGGAGAATGCAACCTGACACTCTACTAGACGCACCATTCCGGGGATCACTGGCCACTGCCATCGATCAATATTTTGATGAAAACACTGACACAGCCTCAACCTCCACTTAGAATGGGACGCCTTTAAGGTGGTGGTGAGGGGCCACTGTTTACACACGCAGGCGGGTATGCGTAAACAACTAGAGAGGGACCTGTTACGCATAGAGCAACGGTTGGCCACAATTGAGCGTGGGGAGTATGAAGTTGATGGAAATGCTCTTTCTAGGGAGCGCGAGGAACATTCTCAGTTACTAGACAGGTTGCGCTGCTTAAACTATGCAGCGCACTCGGCAAAGACCCATCACCAGGGCGATAAGGCGGGCAAACTCCTTACATGGTTGATCAGGCAGGAGTTGATGACCTCGCCGGTCACATCCATACGCACACTACAGGACGAAACGGTATACACCCAGACAGCCATTCATGACGAATTCACCTCTCACTATGACATACTATACAAATCCCTACTACAAGCCACACCCACTGAGATACAGTACTATTTAGCAGATCTTACTCTATTACAGCTCACCCCTGACAAGCAAGAGGAACTAAATGATTCCGTTTCGCAGGAGGAAATCAGAGACAGCATATTTTCCCTTTCTAACGGTAAATCACCAGGCCCAGATGGCTTACCGGTGGAATTTTACAAAGCATACTCAGATGCACTAGTCCCGCAACTGCTGAAGTTATATGAAGCCGCCATCGAGGACTCTACACTTACAATCACACAAAATGAGGCGACGCTTATCTCTTTACTCAAGCCGGGCAGGGACCCTGAACTCCTCGGCTCTTATCGCCCCCTAGCGCTCCTCAACACGGATTACAAAATATTTGCATCTATATTAGCCAAGCGTCTAGCCCCGCTAGTACGGTCACTAATCCATCCCGATCAAAACGGATTTGTTCCTACGAGAAGCACATCCCTTAATATACGCAGACTGTTTCAAGTACACACATATGCCCCAGGTGAATGATCTCGTTCGGGTTGCCTGGTTCTTGATTTAGAGAAGGCTTTTGACTCTTTAGAATGGCCTTACCTTGCTGCAGTGTTGCGTAAATATGATCTAGGTGAGAGTTACATACAGATGGTAAGTCTCCTCTATCAACACCCTACAGTGCGGGTTAAGACGGGGAAATTGATCTCTGGTGCCTTACGAATAAACCGGGGGACGAGGCAAGGATGCCCGTTGTTCCCGTTGCTTTTTTCCCTTGCGATGGAGCCCTTGGTGGCACTTCTCAGAGACAGCGGAGAAAATTGGGGCATACCATTAGGCGATGGTCTGCACGTGGTTTCGTTATATGCAGATGACCTGCTACTGTATATAAGAGATTTACAAGCCGTCCCCCCGTAATAGACATTTTTCGACAATTCGAAAAAATGTCAGGTCTTAAAGTGAACTGGACAAAATCTGGCGTATACTCCTTTACTGACGCTGTAGCTGAAACGAATATCACTATTAATGGAACCACCTTGACCTGGTACCCGTCCATGTTCAGGTACCTAGGCATTTATATATATAGATCCCCCGCTGATATACTAGATGGCAACCTTGTTCGGGCCATAACTGCGATCAGAGCGCAAGTACACTTTTGGAAAACACTGCCCTTAAGTGTAATGAGTCGTGTCACCTTAACAAAGATGATACTTCTACCACGACTGCTATATTATTTTTCAAATCTCCCAGTGTATTTGCCTGTCGGGCTCCTCTGCACACTGGAAGGCATCTTTCGCAATCTGATCTGGAATACCGGCAGACCGCGAATAGCTTTAAATAAATTATATGCACCCACGCGCAGTGGTGGTCTGGCGGTCCCAAATATGGAACTATACTACCTAGCGTCCCAGTTACAATGGTTGACAAAATGGATGAGTGGGAAGGGGCTGGAGGATACTGCAGCTAGAACACCACTGTGGTCGCAATCCCAACTACATTACTTTTTTCACCCCATTACCCGAGCTTCATGTCCACCTCAGATATATATTGCGTTAGCTCACAAATGTTACAGGAGAAGTCTTTATTTAACCCGCGATACACCGCCATATGCCCCGCAGTTACCATTGGCAGGCACTCCCAGAGGCACAGGGAAAATATCGGAAACTGAACTATTGACCTGGCATGAGGCAGGCCTCGATGCGATAGGTGATTTATACGCGGAGGGCACCCTTCTCACATTTGACAATCTGGCTATGGAAAATGATATCCCCGCAGGTCAATTTCTCCTTCACACTGCTTTAGTGCGGTCCTTGACGTCTGCCTGGGGAGACATGACAGCTGAGCCGCGAACACACTTGATCATACAATACCTACATGTTATGGGGGAAGGCTCACATGTGGTACACTGGCTGGTGGAAGCACTCCTTACGCATACACTGTAACCGCTATCGAGGCTCCGCGTGAAGTGGGCTGCAGACAGGGGACATCCATGGACGGACAAAGAATGGGACACAATAATCGCCGGCTCCACATACATACCACGAAGCTCCAGATTCAAACTTATACAGACATATATACTGCACAGGGCGTACCTCTCCCCGGATAAGCTCAATGAATACTTTAGTCTCACTAACTCTGCCTGCCCCAGATGTAAGCTCACTGGAGCAGATCTTCTGCATATGTTGTGGTCTTGTCCCTCGCTTCAGCTGTATTGGCATGCACTCCTAGAAACATTAACGAAATGCACTGGGTCATCCCTACAGTCCAACTGGGAGGTCTGCATACTGGGGTTGTATCCACGGACAAAGCAGAATAGGGTGATCTCCAGGTTTAGAGATCTGGGTCTGATAACAGCAAAACGCCTCATCACAAAGAGGTGGAAGCACAGCGATCCCCCAGCCCCGGGCAGCTGGGAGAAATCCCTTACAGTGTGGGCACAAGCTGAAAGTACCACGCTGCATAGAGAGGAGACTGCGGGGTTACGCAAATACCCAATAGCGCAGGCCTGGGATGACTTGCTTAAGGCACCTACACGGTCAGATTCGACAGGGCACGAATTGCCGCCCCCCAGTAACGCGGAGGGAGTCATGGAGCAGTAAGATAATCCCCCCCCCTCGCTTTGTGGGATATTATGAGTCACTTCTTAGCTCGACTATACTGTACGCAGTCACGTGTATTGTCAGACTTCTCATTCTTCCCATGTCACAGCAACGCACCGGCTCTGGTGTACTTAGGCAACTGCATCATACCACAGCTGATTACAGTTTTGGATGGCGTTCTTTCTTTTTCTTCTTTTGTTTATTTTTTTTATAGTTAGTTTAGATAATTGGCGGAATTTATATCAAGGGTCTTGATACATTTATTGTACACATGGACAACAGGATACACATACACTGCAGTAGTGCAAACACATGAGTACAGATGTAGTTGTGAGTTACATTTATGTCTGTAATTGCTGTTTTATTGGCAAATAACACTGTATTCTCAGTAATGTTGACGTAATTTTGTTGTCATGCACTCCTGCTTTCTAATATATCGTCTGTATCTGAAAAAGAAAACCCAATAAAGATATGTTACAAAAAAAATGAGGTTAAAGCATGACAGAAATGCCTGTGTTGAGCCAGGCTGCATGGCAGGCCAGGTGTACTCGTAAGGGTGTTGTATGAAACAGCCTTACAGTGCTGCCATAAGAAGCCCTAAAATGGCACCGGATTGTAAAAAAGCTCTAAAAAATGACTTATTACTAAGGTTAAGTGAGCAGAGTGATTCGGGGCTGCACGCCATCCCCCACCCCCCAGCGCCTTAAGACCCTCATGGGTGAGTAGCCCGCTTCACAAATTTCTGATGGATTGATTGATTGACTGAGAGTGCACAAATGGCAAAATATAATTTTGCCTGGGATTCTGAAAATGCTTGCGCCAGAGCTGCTAGCTGGGCTAGAAAGGCCGAAACTAAGCCAAAGACACTTTATGCCCAACTAACCTATCCAGAACACTGGAGCCTGAAGTAAGCCAGGCAGGCAGAGGTAAGTCTTTTCTTCTAAAACATTCCTCAAGATCACTAAGTACCAAACTCGAAAATAATTTCTCCAGAATCCAGATAGAGAAGCATAAAACAACCAACTGAAGAATGAACAAAAGCAAAGGATTCTGCAAAAATAATTGTGATACACCCACAATATTTACAAAGACAGCAGAACTTCAGAGATGGATAAACAAGCGTTTGGGTGAAAGGCTTAGAGCACTCAAAGTGACTTTTATTTTTAGGTTTGTCAAAGACAACTCCCAAAATCCCAGTGTCATGTGGACACAAAACTCAGGAGAGAGTATTCCACTCAAAATGATCAGATTCACTAAATGCGCCCCTTCCATATACATATAAAGTATAAACCCAGTTATCAATTCAGAAAACCTTTTCCAAATCATTAATTGAGTTTAGTACATTTCAAAAAGTGTTTTAGTGGTCACAAACCCTCAGGTTTACCTAATCTGAGGATTTACGACCGTTAAAACACTTTGCACGAGGCCCTAAAGCACATAAAAGGCAGCACGTGCTCAGCTGTCCCCTCTGTGGTTGATACCCTTCTTCTTCCTACCAAGAGCGTATAGCAGGCCACCAAACCCTCCTGGTCCTTCTCTATCCACTGGCCTTGTCGACAATCTAAAGACTCCAGTGCATCTCAAATATGATACAAAACTGATCTCAGTAACCCCTTGGACAGAGAAAGAATTGTGAGTGTGCAGAATGCATAGGCTTGATTTGTGTTGGTGGATGGCAACAGCATTCATTTTTGTGTGCTGGAACATATTTTGAAGTCTGGGTTTAGACAATCTAGCTGTCAAGAAGACATATTACTCAAAATACACATAGGCAGTCAATATGAATGAAGTGGTGAGAATTTATCTTATGCAATTATTGCCTCTTAAGCGTTTTGTCCATGAAAAGGGCATAGCATGTGGATTTTGGTGCTTACTTCACCAAAATCTGTATGTGCCATTAAATAATGAGCATTTTTCTCCCTTTATGTTCCTGAAGGTTCGAGTAGCCAACATTTAACAGTGGATGTTTTTATCAGAACTGGTACATAGTAGGTGCAATATAAAACACACAACTCATAATGACTATATGTATAGTAACAGGGCCTACCGCATATTTCAGAAATTAATGGCACACTCATAACAAGCGCCATAGAGTGGGCTTCAAGTCTGCCAATTTTAACCGCTTTTTCTGCCACCCTCTTTCAGTGATTGGGTCAATAATTTCTTGGCTCTATCATTCTCCACTTGAGTGCTTGCATTTAAGTGCACAATGGACTACTTTACACTACAGACTCAGGGGGATAGCTTCGGGGGGGGGGGGTTTGGGGTGTTACACCCTCCTAGTAAGTGTGTTTTCTGGTAAATAGTTGGTTCCAGGTGCCTTCAGTCGGGTATGGTGAGGTGTCTGTCGGACCAGGAATTGTTCCATACACACGGATAAAAACGCACACACACTCCCTCCCTGTCTGTTCTAAAAATCTTCAAAAATATTAGTTATTTTACAAAATATTGTGTTTTCTCTCACTTCGTACTTGTACCAATCCTCATTCATCTCCCTTTCCACTGCCCCTTTAGCCCTTCTCATGCACTCTGCTTATCGCATTATGTGTTTTAATATTATATGCCAGTGTGATTGTTGGAAAATCCGAATATCCCCCCTCCAATCTTACTGACCAAGCTATGCCCCTGTACAGACCTCTCTCCCCTTTATGACTTCAATGTGCTTGCACTGCATGCTTTAGCATATTAAATGATTGCTTTTATCAATGCCTGTTTGTTATTGGACTTTGTCCCAGAGCAATAGAAAGAAAGGATGAATATGGAGAAAAAAGAAAGAAGAGGTAGGAGAAAAGTGACTAAGGAGGAAAGCAGGAACGGAAAATACAAAAGAAATGACACAAAGAATCAGGAAGCATCTGACGGTGGCAGGAAGAAGCTTGAGATGGAATCAGGAATAGGCAGCCCTGGTACTCTATAGCACCAGCATTGGACAGTGCCTGCGGCGGGCTCCTGAAAAATCTTAGGTCCCTGTACGTATGTTTTTTGCAAATGAAGTACTGGTCCTTTATGTTACAAGGAGATTTCAAAAGAGGATGCTTTGCCTTGCTCTCTTGCTAGTAAGAGAAGGCTGCTTGACATCTTGGCATGGTTTAGGTAAGGTTGTGTTATATTTAGGGAGCTCTGGTTTCCCTAAAACTACACCTGGGAGAGTAAGTGAAGGAGAAATAGCAGAATAAAAAACTGATTAAATATGTATTTATGGAATAATCTGGGTGGCGCTGTTGTACTGTGCAGGGACTTCAAGGGCCGTATTACAATAAGTGCCTCGGGGGCGTAATGGGCATTTGCGCCCGCTTTGCGCGCCCCTGGGGCACTTTGGTATTATAGAAGGGGGCGCAGACACTTGTGCGTCTGCTTCTATAATACCGATAGTGCTGGCGCACTTAAAGCGCCAGCGCTACCTTCAGAGGGTGTTCCCTCATTTGCATAGGGGTGTGCCCTATGCAAATGAGAGAATTCCTTTGACTCTGCGCCCGCGCCATATTACAGACTCAGGCGCAGAGTCAAAGCAGCCCTCAGGAGGCGCACTGACCGTGCGCCATGTAAAAGGTGGTGCACTGTGAGTGCGCCCCCTGAAAGCAGCCCTCTGCAAGGGGTAAATGGGGTCCCAGGGACCCCCCAGAAATCCCCTTGCAGGCAGGTGCAGTCACTGATTGCACCCGCCTGCAAGGGGATCTCTGACCCCCTTTGAAAGTGCAGGCGGGTGCCGCCTGCACTATGAAAACACGGAGCAGCTGCTTCGTGTTTTCACATGGCAGCGCGAGTTCGCGGCTGCCCTGGGGGCAGCGCATACATCATACTAGGGCGCATTGTGATTGTTTGCGCCCGGCGCACCTTTTAAAAGGTGCCCCGGGCGCAAACCATCACCATGCATAATACGGCCCCAAGTCCCAGAAACTCCTGCAATACAGCCCAGGTGATGCAAGGGGCGGGAGAGCAAGCGCCATGAGTGGACAGCGCTATATAGTGCACTGCTTTACCCCACTGTTAGAAGGTGGTTCTGACACTATGGGCCGCCCGGATTTTTCGCTTTTTGAGCACCTAATTGTTGAGCTTTTTCTGTGGGGGAGCCTCATAAGTTGGGACTCACCCACAGTGAACTCATAATGAAAGAGACTGCATGGGGATTTTACTGGTGTCCCCCTGGCTTGACCAGGCCACTGCGCAGCAGCAGGAGTGAGGGACACCGGGCTAGTTACATGCAGACACATGTGTACATGCGTGTGCACACGTGTGCGGGCTACGCAGGGGAGATTCCTGGCGTGCGCAGCCCCAGGGCAGATACAAGGTGAATGGTGTGGCAGGACTTATGCGGAATTGGGTGGTGACATGGAATAGGCTTTATACACTGGGATGAAACATGCCAGTGAAAGTGGGTTTTACTGTGTTTTTCACTTCATTATTCCCTTATGGGGATGTGGAGCCCATGGGCCAGATTAACTTTCCTAAGGCCTACAGATTCCAGACACGCACTAAAGTCCACTGTAACGGGTGTGAGAAGAAGTATTCTGCAGAGTCCAAAGTCATATTTGTACTGCTTTTGGGTCATCCAGAACTGTCATATTTCTCTGAGCCAGCCATAACCAGGCCCTGGCTGGGGGCTGACCTCAGTAGCCTGGATTGATGACCTTCCTTCCCAGAGCGAAGACCTCCTCTCCACGAAGGGAAGATGGGTGGGGCTACAGGCTCATCCATCAGCAGCTATCACTGGGTGCCAGGCACCAGGCTGCACCAGGGAGGAGGCAGCCCGGGGGGGAAGGGGCTTGTGGCAGGAGACCCTGGACGACGCCATCTTGAACCAACTCGGAGGCCTGGGCAGGAAGGAGGGAGCCGGGGCAGAGAAGTGATGTCGCTGTGTGATAGGGCAAACAGAGACTTCCTGCCAGCCCCCTCCCCAACTTCTTAAAAAGAACTTGCACAGGAAGAGAAGCTCTCTCTGGGGTGTGGTCTGCTGAGGCAGAAGGTGCTGGAGCCTGGCGCAATGGGCAGTTGGAAGGAGGAACCCCCTGACTATCCCAGGATCCTGAACAGCGCCAGGAGAAGAGACCAGGACCAGTGCGCAGAAGCAGGGGCCTCTGCGCAGGGAGAAGAGAGGCCCAGGAGGAGAGCCAGGCGAAAGGCTGGCGTAGGGAGCCAGTGAAGACAGCTCCCTGCTGAATGCACCCTCCTGGAGACCAGGAGGGCAAAGGAGAGTGTTCCCAGTGGCTGGGGCTGGCCAAGAGGAGCAAGAAGAGACAAATTGTGAAAATCGGCCACCTGGGGGCTGAGATATGCCCCCCAGAAGGTAGGCGACCTTTGACCCCTCAGTGGACCGACGACGAAGCGCGTGGGGCTCCGTCGCCGGTCTCAACTATGCCCCCGGGGTGGGTCAGGTCCCGGGGGCTGCCCCCAGCAGAAGGGAAGCCAGGGAGCGCCGTCGTGCTCCCCGTGAAAATGCCCTGAAGGGGGGCCAGGAGCCCACCCTGGCACCCGCCGAAGATGGAGGCGGGCGGGGAGCGCCGTCGCGCCCCCGCGAAGAGGTCTTAAGGGGCCCGGGACCCCATCCCCTGGCCACGAAGCAAAGTCAGGGAGCGCCGTCGCGCTCCCCGTGAAGCCGAGCACGGGGTGCCAGGAGCCCACCCTGGCCCCCGAAGAAGATGCCCGGGACCCCCAACCCCAGGCCCTGATTCCAAGTCGGGGAGCGCCGTCGCGCTCCCCGTGAAAATGGCCCCCAGGGGGCCCGGGATCCCCAACTCTGGTCCCCCGTGGGCTGCAGTGCGGAGGGGGGAGTGCCATCGCACTCCCCCGGGCCCTCGCTGGGCCAGCGGCAGATGGCGTGTCTGCCCGCCGGAGCGGGCAGACCAGAAGTGATGTGCCGGCTCCCGCGGCTGCACACGGAGGTGCGGGCCGGGCAGGGAGCCGGCCGGAGCGGCCGTGGGTGTGCTCCCCGAGCCGTCTTCCACGAGAAGAGGCCCCCACGGAAGGAGCCGCCTTACCTGATACGGGGTCTGGGTGGGACCGGGCCCCCAACGGCAGGAGGAGCGGCCGGGGGTGGGCTCCCCGAGCCGCAAGGAAGCACCCACCTGGGGGTCCTGGTGGGACCGGGCACCCCACCGAGTCAGTAACGAGGCACGAAGCGCCAGCCGCAAAGGCAGCGCGGCTCTCCCCGGAGCAGCGGGGGAGCCGCTGCTCTAGTATGCACAAGGTCCCATAATGCCTTGCAGGCCAGGACCGGCCTGCAAGGGCAGAACAGCATTTTCACTGCTTGTGGTGGCCCCAGGAGAACGGGGTCACCACCCTATGTGTGCCAGAGTGCAGGGGGAGCTGCAGGAGCAACGCAGTCTCCCTCAGCCCAACGAGGAAAAGTCCCTCCCTAAGTCTCATGGGGACTTGAAAAGAATAACCCCTCAAGGGCTCAGCCAGCATTTTAACTCCTCTTGGGCTGGAACTTTTGTTCTACAGCTGGAGGAGGATTGAGAAGTGCATCAAGGAGCGAAGGGCTGCGTTGGGGATGTCTGCATTTACTAATGTTATTTCTTTTAGAGGGACTGAAGGTCACATGTGTAATGTGAAGTACCTGTGTAAGGTGATGTCATAAGCAAAGTGGGGTTATGTTGCTAGGGTGTCTGGCTGTATATGCGTAATCCTGTGATTTCATCTGTGATGCCTTTAGGGGCAGTAATTGCAATGCATTCTAATGATCCACAAATGTGATGAGTACTGTCATTCTAAAGTGATGCTTAAACATGTATTCTTGCTGCTGCGCTTAGGTGAAGAACCCAGACTGCTAGCCCTTAAGATGTAGAGGTGCATACTTCATGGTCCGTAGGAAATGCTCAGCCAGGGTTGTGTGTCACCAAGGCAGGGTTACCTATTTTAAATTCTTGTTGAGATAATGGGGTGGGTCGCCACTGGGATGGTGCCAGTGCGCAGGGCCCTCGCTCCAGGTTATGTTCAACTAACTGCATTGGGGGCAAGATGATGTGCATACATGGGAGTGGTGGTACTAGACCCCACCCCCCCTGCGGGAGGGGTGGAGATGTTATGCAATGACACAAAGTAATTCCAACAGCTTATGTATATTTGTAAATTGGTGCATAGTATTGAGTAGTGTGTGTGTTTAATAAATGTACTCTTACTTTTATAAAGCAAAGTACAGACTGGACAATCAATTATTGAGTGTTATTTCTGCGCACCTGCAAATGGCGATTACTAGCCCACACCACCTCCCTTGAGTAAGCCTCAGACTGCTCTGCAACGCTACCCTCTGAGAGTCAGGCGCTACAATTGGGTGTTTGGTTCCCAGTGAAGGACAAATGTAGTCATGTTATTTGTGCAGGCCTCACAGATACTGCCTCGTTTTTCAACACCCACTGCACGGGACGTGTGCAGGCAGCGCCCAGGGTGAAGCCCGAGCCAAGGGCGGGACCGTCTTGCACCTGTCAGCGCCAGAAAGAGCCAGGGCAAGGCCACCCGCCTTGGCACTGAAACAGAGACCCACTTGTTATCTCAGTAAGACTAGCCTCGTTTCATGGAGGCATTTGATCTTTGTATTTGCCCCCCGTTCTGTTTGGACTGGGGCAGGCAATTTATCCACAGCCATCCCAATTCAAGTGGAGGCCACAATGGCTGTGTATGGCCCAAACGATCACTGAGAGGAGGCTTGTAATTCCTATTTCTCCCTATGCTCCATGTCTATAACTCCACTATTGCGAAAGGCGGGCATGTACACCAGGCAATAGGTTACTTTCACAGCCCAGATGGTTACGTACTCTGGGTGGACTGGGAGTAATCACATGAACTGCCTGTTCTGGGACCGTTGCTGGACAAAGTTGCCATTTCCTTTTTTCTCTTTCCTTTTCTATTTTTTATTATCTATTTTTTTATTTTCTATTTATTCTTAATATTTTTAATTTGAGATTATTATTCATGGTCTTATTGTACGAGGTACTTTTGTGTGTGAGCCCTTCTGTAAACAGAGCTTGTCAAATCTAAGCCAACTACCTATACTGCTCCAATACTATATAGATGTATTGTGTTTAAAAAGCCTAAAGAGACCAAATGTAGAAACATAAAGCTATTGAACCCACCCAGGGAATGTGTGAACATAGTAAAGTATTGAAGAAAGCAAATAATTGCACCTTAAAAGATATTGCCCTACTGATTGGGGAGGTCGAATCAATCATTGGAAACAAAAGCCCCCAAGACAAGGCCTAAAAAGGTGCAGATAAGAACCCGAAGCGGGTAGTGTGAACACTACCAAGTATGTTTAAAAGGAAAGAAGATAGTAATGCCCCAGGCAAGGCCCTTATTGCAAGTGAGACAGGCCCACTTGTTCCCACCGAGGAATCACCTCCCATGGATAACCCACCGGATATTCCCCTGGAGCCTACTGTTTCTTGCAGCAACCACTTTGCAATCTTACAAACTGTTGAGGAGACCTCTCCCACATGCAAAGCAACACCTAAACAGCCTGAACACACGCTATCAAGTGACCAAATCCTTCCTTATTTTGTTAATTTTCTGGGGTCAGTCAGACACATGAAGGAAGAAATAGGGGCCGTTAAAACTATGGTCTCACAACTGACAGGTCTGGTGAAACAATTGTTGGAGGCACCAATAGAAACAAATAGCACTAGAATGGAGAAGATAGACGATGAGAGGCCTAGAATGAGATCGACCCACCCAAGGGAAGCTGGGGAACCAGCTTAAAGATCAGCAAGGGGCACATCTTCGAATATGGATACACCAGTACCTGGCTGGGGGATTTGACATGGGGGAACTAGTACTGCAGGGCAGTCCTTTGTATCAGGCAGTGACTCACATAAAGCTAGGCTTGTGGGGGTGGTCATAGTGACACACTTGCTAGAAGCGGGGCTCCAGACACCATCCAGAGGAATTATACAACTATATCCCTTCTTTCTATGATAAATGTCTCTAAACTTAAGACATCTACGACCCATGAGTGTGAAGACTCCCTAAAAAGAAGGTCATCCATTGGATCCACCATGTTAGGGACTGCAAATCCATCATCAGAGAGAATATCGTCAGCACCACAAGAAAATTTGTGCACAGTTCCATACTTGACCTAATAGAAATTACACTTGCAAACAGAAGACTGGCTGACGGTCTAGTAGCCCTCGATACAAGAACATGCCCACCTAATGATACAATTTAAGTATCAAGGGGGGCCGTGCACGTATATTCGAATCGCATGTCCCATTTCTACCCTGACTCTAGTTCCTTCCTGGGATCTTTGGATTGACTGAACGATGAATGCCTTTCCCCTTCCCTGGCTACTCTGGTGACTAGGGAGCCATTGCAAAGAGTTAGCAGACCTAACATGAGTTCCATTGTAATAAGCCTGACCCCATCTCCTTGTCAGCAAACGGCCCAGATCTCCACTTTATCCAACTCTATTTTTACTCCCTGTGAACAGCTTAGTGGGCTGCATGGTAGCCCCAGCAGAGTTGACTTTGACTGAGTTTCCATTGTCTCCTGGAATGTGGCAGGCCTAATCTCTAAATTGAGCTCACCTGACTGGAGCTTTTTTGTCGATGGGTTTGACATCAGCCTATTAAAGCCATTACTAATTTGCGTGGGCATCCTTTCGGGGTACTAACAGTTTGGGTGAGGCTCTCACTCAACTTCAAAATAGAATTGACATATATTTACCTGATATTTTAGGGCTTTGCTAAGCACTGCTAAGGATCTCAGAGTTGAAATCTATAATGTTTATGTGAGAGGGATGTAAGGAGGCAGGTCTTCGGATACAATATTGAAGCTGGAAAACCTTTGGGAAACTAGAAATCGCTCTTCATACATTATTGTAGCAGGTGATTTCAATTCCACATTTGAACCTCTGGACAGGGAAGAGGTGATGCTGGCTGGAGATGAGGACGAGAAATTGGCTATTCCCCAGCTTTATCTTCCCCCAGTTAAAACGTATACACAAGCTGAAAGCCCTCACATTAGAATATGGCTTAAGGGCATTAAGTGGTAGAACATGCTCTGACAGCAGAGGGGCAGCTACCTATAATAAACCCTACCATGAGAGTCATATCGACTATATATTAATTGACCTTAGGTTGTGGCAGTGCGTTGACGATATAGCAGTAGCAAGTAGAACAAGCATTTGCAATGCAATAGGTCTCGCAATTACGCGAATTTGAGCTATTGGCATTGTAAATGACAATGCCTTTTATTTAGGTTTTGGGTTTTAAAATATAAATAAAAGGCATTGTCATTTAAAATACTATTAGCTTAAACTCTCGCAAATGCGAGACCTATTGCATTGCAAATGCTTGTTAACTATATCTTAAGTTTACAGTAATTGAAAGCCAATAGTATATGTTTTGTGCTAATATGAACCAACATTTCTGCTGATTTACATAAAAATAAAAAGTTTGCTTACCTGTTCTAAGTACACTTGCCTGCTTGGAAGTACCCGTACCAATCAAGTGTATGTGTAGGTTTTTAAAAACATTTTATTGATAATTTGTATTGCAAGCATTTGGTTACCACGTCCAGGTGGGCCGATTTTCTTTTTCTTCTTTGTGGTGTATGCTTGCAAAAACTTTTTGTGTATATATATATATATATATATATGTGCTTTGCCAATGCTTGCTTATTTTTCTGGCGGTCTCTTAGATGTGCAGCGACAGGTGTGAGATTAAAGATCTTGTTGGGGGACTGCGGGGGGGGGCAATCACTGCTCCACTGGTTATCTGTTCCGTGCACCAGGGACCCAATAAACAAAGTAGCTGACCTGTGTTGCTACTGCTTCTTCATCCTCAACTCCACCGATAAGCTCACCTGCTAAAAAACACCTTTCAGCGCCCCCTCCAATGCAGACTGGTTAACACGAGAGGGCAATCTAGCTGTGACCCCAAAGTGACCCACACAAGGAATGGCTTCTATCCCCGGGTACCTCAAAGGAACAATTATGCTGCTTTAATTCTTGCACAACAAACACACCATTCACACTGGGACATCAAAGGGACAATCATCAGATCCTATCTGGCCAGTGTACACCTGCAGCCCCATGCATTCATGTCCGGCTACCAATACAAGGACGTGGCCAGCACAGTCCGTGTGGGCACACTGAGGACGTGCACTGATGGCCGGATGCGTGCTCTGTGACCGCAGGGGGCGTGGAGAGAAAGGTCTGCTCTGTGAGAGCACAGTGATATTTTTGTGAGGGCTGCTGTGGTATGCATGCTCGATAAGTGCACAATGGCATGCCATGCTGTGTAAGGCGTGCAGTGACATGCATGCTCTGAGAGGGCACACAAACTAATGTTTTTTGTCGATGCTCAGTAAAAGGTACGATGGCATGCATGCTCTATGACTGTGAGGTTATATTGACTACCATGCTCGATAACCGGGACTGGCGTTCAGGCTCTCTGTGAGGGTTTGACAACATGCATGTTCCGTGCATGAACGCTCTGCGAGGATACTAAGATTTACATCATCTTTGAGAGGTACATACATGCCAACAAAAGGCCCAATTCGCGTGGGAGATCCCCGATTTTTAAAGCTCAAAATAGCTTTATTTTAGGTGTCTGCAGCCTAAAATCTACTCTTTTTTTCACGGCTAAAAAACCGAGACCAGCCTTGGTTTTAGGAAGCGGTTGTAGCTAGTGGATCCTCACATCTCGCGCCTACCTGAAACCAGCTGCAGGGACCGCCCCGACCCACCTGCCACTTGGACCTCCACTGCCGTCACTGTGGGAGACACCCGTCAACATCTCAAGCCAGCTGGGAATCGGATTTTTCTTTTTATTGTATTGCTCATTTTGTTTACAACCTGCTTGTGCATTTGCTGGGAATTTCTGATCTCACCTCGCTCTGAAGGATCCATGTGTGAAAATGGCTGGGGCTCAGCCAGGTGTCCACGCATTGCAGCTCAAACATGTCAGCGTCCCTGAGAGTCTGAAGAAAGGCACCAAGTGCATGAAATGGGATGATGTAAGTAGGCGCTCCGCGGCTGTGAGTGGGTGCGAATGCGCAGACTGTGCTCCGGGGGCGGCCCCGGGAGCCGGGCGTCGCTTGTGCAATCCATCCCGGTCCTGGCAATGAATGAGCCGCACTCCCGGCGCCTCAGAGACAGGGTCGCCGCTGCGCTGATGCCAGCCGGGGGGGCACGGGCTGGACCTGACGTGGGCACCGGCGGGGTGCCAGCAGGGAGGCATCCTGTGGCTACTTCTCGGCTGCCCTCACCTAAAAGTTCAAATCAGGGACAGATGCTGAACAGTCCTGTTGACAGGCATCCAGAGTGTGTTTTACGTAGACATTGCAGGAACATATGTGCATGTGGGTATCATTAGCTCGCCATTTGGGAATGGTGCGAATTATGTGCAATTCTTGGCATACTTGAGGTGCGCTGCATAGGGAACTTCCAGTGAAGGAGCATTCACTCAGCAAAGCCAGTAGCCATGTGCTGTGTATGTGGCGATCCTGACACTTCCTCTGCCTGACATTGAGGGCAAAGGGAGACGCGCTGTAATTCCGCTGTGGGTTTTGCACCCTGGCGTCTATAACCCACGACTTGAGTGGGCTCCAGCGCTACCTGCCATGTTGCTATGGCGAGACGCACATGGGCAGGGGGCAGGGTCACTGACAGCGCACTCGAGCTGTCACGCTGCCAGCAATGCCAGCGCCGCTGAGGGTGAGGGTTCAGGACACATGTGGGAGACCTAAGAGTTTAGCGCTCGAGGCCTGCTGCAGGTGTGTGTGCACGGGTACAGCAGAGCGAGGAGGGGACGAGCAGGGGCCGGAGGGGAAGGTCAAGTGCAGTCATGCCGAGCAGCCTGCAGAGACTGCGGGCACTTGCCAGCTAGAGTGATGGCCTCAATGTGACACACTACCCACTTACCTGTGGTGATTTGTTTAGTTGCACCTGTGGATGGCTATAAATGTATGCATTCTAGAGGATATTGTGTCAAACCTGCTGGCTATACGCGCCCAAAATGACATTTTTTATCTACTAATGTGAAACCGATGTATAAATTAAGGCAACTCACCATTGGTCCCAGGGACGCATATGTGATGCATAATAATTAAAAAAAAACTTCCACAGGTGAAATTACCCGAAACCTGTCATTATTTTTGCATGGATTCTGCTCTTTGTGTAACATGAAATGCATCAAACAGGGCAAGTTACTGCACCAGGGCAACATTCATTAAACTAATATTGTAATCATGTCGCTGTTTTCCTAGTAAGCTGAGCAATTATCTTTCCCCACTTTCCAAATGTGAACATTGGTACTAGATGCTTAGCAAAATCAGCCCACTTTTAACTGGTGCAACCCCCTTTGTGTACTGTGTACTTATGTAAAATCTAGTTGCTTCATGCCCGACTCTGGAAAATATCAACAATGATACAAAATATATTTTTTCTGATTTTATCCCGAGCGCAAACATTTCGAAATATCCGCCATGGAGCTGATCTGTTAGCTGGAAAAAGAGCATGCCTTATTTTTATACTGTATTGCTACGCCATGTGATCTAACTGTGTGATCCTTGGCAAATCTTCTCCATTCTCTCTTCATTTCTCTTCGCTGCAGAACATTCGAGTGTCTTGAATCCGGCAAAACCCGGAATAAAGCATAGAATAACAAGCGTTCGCCATCTGTTTTCACTCAGTCGCTTGTTTATATTTGCATCGTGCTTTTACTTTCACTTTAAGTGAAAGCGCCATGCAAAAATAAACACGGGGCTGAGTGAAAACAGATGGCCCCCATAAAGATAAGAAATTGCTTTGCGACAGCAGCAAAGCAGACGACCCTGTCCGGATCGGCCGGACGAAAAGGCGAAAGGGCGTCAACAAAAAAACCTCATTTCCAATGGCAGGCACCGTTTAGCATAAACGGTGACGCCAGCCAATGAAAATGAGGGGCGGGGCTTCAAGTCCCCTTCTCAAATCTACTCTCTTACAATATCTCTCGCCCAGCGAGCAGCGCTTTGCGCTGCAACGTCAGGCGAGACCTAACAAAAAGTCACCATAACTCCCTATCTTAAATGGAGCCAACTTGCAATTCGAGAGGATGTTTTATCCTCTATCGAGAGTGATTTATCGAACTCATTAGTAAAACTCAAAGCTCCCATTATCCCCAGGGAGAATCTGCAGGAAGCCATAGACATCCATTCAAGCTTTTTCAACCAGCTAACTGTCCACTTCCTAATGCCTAACACCAAAAGAAGGAAAATGTTAAAAACCACGTCCTGGTATAACACAGAGTGTCAGAAATTAAAATTTAAGCTAATATGAGCCATCAAAAACAAAAATATAAATCAAATTCGCACTTTGCGTAAGGCTTATAAACAAGCTCAATTAAAAGCTAAAACTATTGGGAAGAGCAAAGGTGGCACAATCTCTTATCTACCTGTTACAAGAGAGATATAACTAAATTCTGGTCACTTGCTACAGGGGCAAGAACCGGCAGCCCAGCCAGCAAACAGTATCTCACCTTTAGTGTGGGCTAAATATTTTCAATCTCTGTATAACGATGACTCAGCAGATAGAACTACAGAAGATCAGATTTTTATTAATATAGATCAGACATTTTTTTATGACATTCGACTTCCAGGACGTAGAATCCACTATAGGTGCCATTGCACTGGGGAATGCTCCCGGAACAGATGACTTTCCTGGTGACATTTACCTTTTGACAAAGCTAAATGGGCTGATTACATTTTATTTCTGAGCAAAGCTATAGTCAAGGGAGCACCAATCCCCATTACATGGAAAGGCGCTGAGGTGCTACCCATCTAGAAGAAAGGGTATCGTAGCCTTCCATCCAGCTAAAGACCAATAAGTCTGAACGACTCGATTCAGAAGGTCTTTTGCTGGGTTGTTTTGGACAAAATGCGAATATGGATTGAAGAAGGGCAAACACTCTCCCCCTTCCATGCTGGCTTCAGGGAAAAAACTAGCACCGTGGACCAGGTATTTTGTTTTCTCCTTCTGTACTGGAAAAATGTGGTCATTGGCAAGGGCCACTTATATGTGTCCTTTGTCAACCTGAAGTGTGACTTTGACTTGGTCCCTTTGCAAAAGCTTTGGCAAGTGGTACAGCAGATGGGAATGCCCCCAATTTACTATCAATTATTGTTCAGCTCCATGAGGGTAATCACGCTAGAGTTCGATGGGGGGAACAGGGCCAGCTTACGAACCCAATCCCGATTAGGAAGGGAGTCCGGCAGGGATGTGTTCTTGCCCCTACCCTGTTCTTCCTTCACCTCAACGAAGTAGTGCACTTTCTTTCTGCTGTACCTGCTGATGTCCTGTCTCTGGCTAATGCGAAGGTATCTGCTCTACTATTAACTGATGACACCCTGCTTATGTCCCAAACATCAAAAGGGCTTCCAACTTTGTTATCGCATTTCGAGGAGCTTTGCTTGTCATGTGATCTTGAGGTTAATGCAACCAAGACAAAATGTATGTCAATAAATCAACACAAATCATTTAAAGGGAAAATGTACTTGGGTAACGAGGAACTGGAAAGGGTGGATGCATTTGAGTATCTGGGTATTAAATTGACAACTGGCATGTAATGGAAACATCATATTGACAAAGCAATCCTTAAACATAAACAAATATCAGGTGCCATCCTGAAGCACTATCATATCTTATTTAGCAACACCCATAGCGACCCATCTGTAGATTTAGGATTCCAAAGCTGTGGCTGCAGCACTGTATGGCGCTAATCTATGGGGGTTTTGCAACCTTTCTGACATGACCAAATCCGAACATGAGTTCATAGGGTCTCTGGTTTCCCTTCTCGCTAGTGCACCATTTTATCCACTTGACCTTGACATGGGCAGAAACCAAACTGCCGACAAAGGAAGGTTTAGACCAATCTTGTTTTGGCAGGGACTTAGAAGTACTCCTCAACTAGCTAACTATGCAGAGGCCTTACAGGATGTTATAAGGGTAAATAGACTCCACAAAATTGAGTGGTGTAAGAATATCAGAAAGGTGTTATCTTCTTTAGGCCTGTTGAGGCTCTGAAAGCCAACGTACACAGAGCTGATCCCTTCCAAAGAACAAATCTAGAAAATATATTGGCATTGGGTGGCCTAAAAAGAGTCTGAAAACAGCTCCAGAGGGACTCTTTCTATGGATTTTGTGAGGTTCAATTCAAGCACTCTGTACGAAAAATACCTGGACTGTATTACTAATCCTTTAGATAGAAAGTTATATGTTCAGTTCAGGATAGGCTTTATTCCACTCAAAATGTTTACCGTCAAATGGTGTTCCCAAACAGGGCCCTCATTGATTTGTTAGAGCTGTAAAAGTCATAGGGAAGACATAGCCCATATCTGTTTGTTTGCACATCATGTTTACACCCAAGACAGATCTGGATCAGGCCAGTCTGCCAAACCTTAGGCAGAAGAAACTGTTCAACAGCCCTGACAATCTTACAATTAGATCCTAGACCTGTATATATCCATGTGCTGTTGTAAAATTTTTAGGCTGGATGTGGACTATCAGATGCAAGCCCTGACAATGTGAATAGTACCTGTCCAGGAGATCTGTACGGTTTTGCATATCTCGCACTTATTTAGTTTTATAGTTTTTATCTTATTTGGTACTGTTGCAGTGCTTGATGTGTCACCTGTATGTTCCAATTGCATATGAAGATGTGTTGTCCAAGTATTTGCCATCACCGCTCTCTGTGGTCTTAATTCCAAATGGCCTCTGACCACCTCAGACACTTTTTTCGTAAAGTTTTGTCTAACTTTCGCAGACTTAAGAGCGACTTCTGCACTTTGCACTTTATATGAAATACCCTAAGCTTTGCTGTAAGTTCAAGGCCATGACATTTCTGTATGGCCTGGGCTATCAACGATTCCCCCTGTTGGTTTTCTAACCTGAGAATGACCTCTTCTACTGAATTTGTCGATTTGCACTCTACTGATAATTATTTTATGTGTTGCTTTTTAGTGAATGCCACTATTAGCTAAGTTGCTATGAATTTTACGGTGTATGATCGTCCTGATATTTCATGTTAATGTTTTTTTATAGTCTGCAGTGGTCCTGAGTGTGACCATTGCATGTGAACGTCATGTTCTCTGAATCTGTCTACTTCCATTTTATCAGCAATGTTTTTATGTGTCTTGTGTTGATATCCATAGAGCGCCTATGTTACCTAAGACGCTCAAATTGTTAGGAACCCTGTGGCCTTGTTTGTCCTGTATATTGGGTTTTTAATGTTTTATTCTTGCTGATGTTTTTATGGATGTGTGTAATCTGAAATAAACATAGTTTGATAAGGAATAGTCTGGCAGGTAGCCAGCCACCAATGTTACCCTGAACCACAGAGCGGATATGACCATCAGAGGAGACTGGCACAGGGAATGAATGCGGGAACTTGGAATTGGGGCAGCTCATGCCCAGAAAGCAGTTTAGATTTGTTATTCTGTATCAGTATAGGCCATGCCATGTAGACTGATATTCATTGGGACTGGTACTGCTATGCAAGTCATGTACTGCTTTAGCTGTACTGTATCAGTGTGGGTTGTGTAAAATTCCGAATTCGTCTGTTGGTATGTGTTTTGGTCTATATCAATGCTAGCAAGGTTCTCATGTCTGAAGTCCTTATCTGTTCCCTTCCCAGTCTCCTGTGAGGTTGTGGGCTCTAGGCTTTCGTTGTGGAAGGAAGACGTGAACGCAGGGTGATAGCTATAATCTGGAGTAAAGGCATGTGAGCCTGGCTCCCTTTTGTTAGCAGAGTCATCTCATTGGGGATGGGTGTGGATGAATGAGACAGCTTTATGGGTAGGGGCTACAATGTGAAGTGTCCTCAGGACACTACAGGCAAATTTACTGAAAGTTCATGCAATGCAATAACCAAGCAGTTTCTACACTGCGTTGCATAAACCGGAGAAAGCTGAACATCGCCATATCTACTCATATATGCCACTTTTCAGCCCCTAACCTGCGCTGGCACACTTGAGGCTGTCTAGCAACAATGCAGGCACCCTTGCACTGTGGAGCAAGGATGCCTGCATTACGGGCAGAATTATTTTTGTGCAAGAAGGGATCCCTTCATTCACAAAAATAATCATAAGACGGAATTTCTTTGCTCTATGTGTGATGCGAGATGCATCACGCATGAAAAGAGGAAGTAACGAGGAAAAATATACATATTTCTCCTCGTTATGCCATGGCTGGGGTGGCGTACCATTTTGGCTCAATCCCACATTTACTAGTTTCAGTAAATCTAGGATTGCGTCAAATTCTATGAGTGGATGTACAGGAACGCCCATTCTCCATCCATGGAACGCCGACCACTATGATATGTAGCACTATGCTGCGCAAGCCACTGCAGTGCCTAACATTTCTTTACAATGCCACGCATGGCAGCGCAAATTGCCTAGTGTGTGACTTTGTAAATCTCACGTAAACTTTGCATTGCCTTGTGTCACCTTGCGCAACGTAAAAGTGTGACGCAAGAACAACGCAAAGGCTTAGTAAATCTGGGCCTACATCTTCTTCACAAAGATTATCCTTTTTTACAGGATGTGTGGAATGGATGGAGCTAAAGAAGAGCTGTATGACAAACCCCCTTTTACAATGTCTATAGCTACTGTTTTGGGTTTATGGGTGCTGTGACCTGATGTGTAGGTTCAATCCCCCCCCCGCCACCTACCTTTGTGATAATGCTACTTTGTCAGCCTTTAGGTCTGGAAGCTGCATTTGTAGAATCCCCCAGGAATACTGTTTCGACTGGAGACATTTCAATGCCTTCTCATGAGCTGGAGGAAGAAACCGTGCTTACATTTGGTTTGCACATTGCTGTAGGAGCCATGCTCCATCTTCCTCCATCTCAGTTCCAGTCCTCATTGTAGTGTGGGATGGAGCAACACTTAAAGGCAAAATTTGAAAGGTGGACTTAGAAAATCGATCCCAAGGGCACACAACGAGCTATATGGCACCCACTGTGACAAACGACTATAGGGGCTGAGTGTGATGGTTGTCTGCCACTCCTGAGTTTGAGACCTCAAGTAAGTCTTTCTTTTATATTTATTGTGAGTACGTCTTTTTCAGTTGCATTGTACTCTACGATACCTTTTCAATTACATGCTTCAATTAAAAATTGTGCAGGGTATTGCTGTAGAGTTGTGAAAACCAGGGTGGCATGGATGTATTCAAGACGAGGCTCTTCATGACAAGAGGCACTGGGGCCTGATATATAACAATCAGACCTTAGATCACACGGTTAAGAGATCAAGTTCCTTGGGAGCCTGTGTTGATTGTTCACATACACATTCTTCTCTATCTAAATGCAACAGTCCTGAAACAATCTTTGCAGTTACTGAAAGAGGCCTGTTCAATGGCTGGCTATCTTATTGCACAACATGTCCAAAGTCATGTTTGCCATTTATTTTGTTTATTTACTGCCAGTTTTCTGTAGCATGGACAGGAACCACTGGGCGAAAGAGCACATCGCAAAAAGACCATTTAAGTAATTTCGGGTTACAAGATGTAGGGTTATGTACAGTACAGGAGCTAAAGTAAGGATACCATAGTATCACATAATAAGCCAAAATGCATATCACGGTAGTGAGGACAAATGAGTGATGTGTGATATATAAATACAACATCAACAATAGGAAGACCTGTGATAGGTAATATGACAATATAATATCCTAAAATGGGAATTGGCCAGTAGTGGTAGCAAATTCAGATTTCCCAAAGTAATAATTGTTTTGCATTGAAATGCCACCCACAATGGACATGATACTGTTGAAACAGAAGATAATTTATTACATCGTAAGCATATAGTCTTGATGTCACAATGAATGTCCCATAGCACACTCCCAGAGAAGAATTACTTCAAAGCCTTTTCAGCATTTTTAAACATGGGTTTTCAAGAGCATGGAATCTAAGGGCCTTATGTATCAAAGGGTTTTACCCATTCTGTGTCTATGGGAAAATGTGTTCATACATATGGGCTTAAGATACGAAGTAGTCGCTGGCCACCTGAGACAGGGCAGTTCTTTACTAGACAGGAGCGGATGACCCAAGGAAGTGTAGTCAAGCTTATAGACACCTCTGACCTCAATGGGGAGTCAACTGAGTGTGATTATGACTGGAGGAGCATGCTAAACGTTTCTTGTGCCAGTGACCAGTCTATCCTTTGCATCAATCAATCAATCAATCAATCAATCAGGGAATTGTAAGCGCGCTACTCACCCGTGAGGATCTCAAGGCACTGAGGGTGGGGGGTCCGCAGATCTGTTTAGCCGAAGAGCCAGGTCTTGAGGGTCTTCCTGAAGGTGTTCAGGGAGGGGGCGCTTCTGATGTCTGCCAGTAGTTCGTTCCAGGTCTTGGCTGCAATGTGAGAGAAGGATCTTCCGCCTGCTCTGGCTCTGTGGATGCGCGGGGTTTCGGCCAGTGCGAGGTTGGAAGATCGGAGGTTTCTTTTGGGTACGTGGAAGTTGATTCTGTCGTTGAGGTATTTGGGTCCTTTGTTGTGTAGGCGTGAGTGAGGATTTTGAAAGTGACTCTTTTCTCCACGGGGAGCCAGTGGAGACTTCGTAGGTGTTGGCTGATGTGTTCGTGTCGGGGATGCCGAGGACGAGTCTGGCGGCGGTGTTCTGTATTGTCTGGAGTTTGCGGAGTAGGGACTTGTTGATGCCGGCGTAGAGTGCGTTTACATAGTCCAGTCTGCTGGTGATGAGTGCATGGGTGACTGTCTTCCTTGACTCAGGGGGGATCCACTTGAAGGTCTTGCGGAGGATGCGGAGGGTGTTGAAGCAGCTGGAGGTGATGGCGTTGACCTTTCGGTTCATGATGAGTGATGAGTCGAGTACGATGCTGAGGTTCTTGGCGTGGTCTGAGGGGGTAGGTGGGCTTCTGAGGGCAGTCGGCCACCAGGTGCTGTCCCATACAGAAGGGGTGGTACCGAGGACGAGGACTTCTGTCTTCTCGGCGTTGAGCTTCAGGCAGCTGTTGGTCATCCAGACTGCGACGTCTTGCATTCCTTTCTGAAAGTTGAGTTTGGCAGTGGTGGGGTCTTTGGTGAGGAAGAGGATGAGCTGGGTGTCGTCGGCATAGGATACGATGTTGAGGCCGTGTTGTCGGACGATGGCTGCGAGGGGGGCCATGTAAATGTTGAAGAGGGTGGGGCTCAGTGATGAACCCTGTGGGACTCCGCAGGTGATTTTCGTGGGGTCGGAGAGGAAGGGTGGGAGTCTGATCCTTTGGCTTCTTCCGGTGAGGAATGATCGGATCCAGTCCAGGGCTGTTCCCTGTATGTCTGCGTCGTGTAGTCTGGCGACTAGTGTGCGGTGGGAGATGGTGTCGAAGGCCGCTGATAGGTCGAGTAGTATGAGGGCTGCGGAGTGGCCTTGGTCCAGGAGGGTGCGGATGTCGTCTGTGGCGGCGAGTAGGGCGGTCTCTGTGCTGTGGTTGCTTCGGAATCCGGATTGGGACGGGTCGAGGACGGCGTTCTCTTAAATGAATCCTGTCAGTTTCCTGTTGACTGTTTTCTCTGCAACTTTGGCTGCGAAGGGGAGGAGCGAGATGGGCCGATAGTTCTTGAGGTCAGTGGGGTCAGCTGTGGGCTTCTTGAGCAGGGGTCTGACTTCTGCGCGCTTCCAGTCGTCTGGGAAGGTGCCTGTTTTGAAGGTGGTGTTGATGGTGCATTCTAGTTCGGGTGCGATGGCGGCCGCGGCTCTGTGGTAGATGTGAGGGGGGCAGGGGTCGGTGGGGGCCCCCGAGTGGATGCTTTTCATGGTCGAAGCGGTGTCTTCGGCCGTGATCGGTGTCCAGTTGGAGATGGTGGGCTGGCTGGTGTTTCTGGGGGGCAGGGGCCGTCTGTGGCGCCTGGTGGATGGTCGATAAAGTTGTCGTAGAGGTTTTTGATCTTGAGTTGGAAATAGGTTCCAAGCTTGTCGCAGAGGTCTTGGGATGGGGTGATGTCTGTGGCTTCGCTGCGTGGGTTGGTGAATTCCAGAATGACACTGAAAAGTTCCTTGGAGTTGGTGGAGTTGGCCAGGATTTTGTTGTGGATGAAGTTCCTCTTGGTGGCTCTGATCTGGTTGTGGTAGTCCGTCATGGCATCCTTGTAGGTGGTGTGGTTTTCGGTTGTCTTGGTGTTTCTCCAGTTCTTCTCCAGTCGTCTGCAGGTGCGTCTGGCTTCTTGGAGAGCGGTGGTGAACCAGGCTGCTTTCCTGGGGCGTTGTCTGTCGGGGTTGCGTAGCGGGCGAGCTCGCCTGCGCAGTTGAAGATCCAGGTGTGGAGTTCTCTGGCTGCATCGTTTGCGTCGGGTGCCCAGGTGTGGTTGTCTCGGGTGAGGGTGGAGTTAAGTTGCTCGTCGGTAACCTTGCTCCAGTTCCTTCGAGGTGGGCGTGGGGTTGGTTTGGGTGCCTTGGGTTTGTTGATGGCGAAGTGTACACAGTGGTGGTTGGTCCATGGCGGCTGCGTTGTGTGGCTGAATTGGACGCTGTTTCCTGCCGCGAAGATGGGGTCGAGGGTGTGTCCTGCTCTGTGGGTCGGTGTGTTGACGAGTTGTTTAAGTCCGATGCTGGCGAGGTTGTCACGAAGGATAGTGGAGTTGGGGTCGCTGGGGTTGTCGAGGTGGAAGTTCAGGTCTCCAATGAGTATGTATTTTGCTGCGGCGATGGCGTGGGGTGCGATGAAGTCGGTGATGGTGCTGCTTTGCGAGGAGAAGTTGCTGGGAAACCATATTACTCTACTGGCAATTTTAAAATTCCCATGACCATAGGGTCACTGGGATTACTCAAGCTAATGTCTTATACTGCTGGATTGTCTGTTGAAACCTTTAGCATGAGAATGGCATCTTCTAAAATCGACCCATCATTGTGTATATACATGTAGATCAAAATGTTTTAACTTGTAATCAATGTAATGTGTTGATTTTTAAGTAAAATTGGAAAACTTTATCACCATAATTACGAGAGACCCGTAAATCTTTATGCAGCCAGTTAATGGAGTAAAAAGAGTTACAATTAAGGCTCTCGAATTTTTGATTCCGACATTTCACTTCTCAAAGCAAGTGAAACGCCTGATTGAAAAAGTCCCCAAAATTACATGAAGTCATTGATGTCGAAAACTTAAATTCCTACATGTTATGACTTATTTCTCATGAGCATTCTTGAAATAGGCTGACGTTCCTGCATCCCGGAAGTATTCACATCTGTGATCTCAGAAACCTTCGCGAGCAGGCATACCAGTGTAGTATTTCTGTACCCTTTATAATTTTGACCAATGTCACTTTCAATCTACAATTACAGAAAACATTCCCTTTTAATATTTAAAATGTCACCTACAATGAATTTCTCATTATTTCAATTTAAATCTTTGAATTGTTGGCATATTTAGGGCTGTGTATTGGTGCAAAACCTGCATCAATATCTCATTAAAGCCTGAAGATAAAATGAAAAATAGGAAGAGACTTTACAAATTTGCTCAGTATTGTGTTGCATTTCTCATATGGATGAACATTACACTAACCAAGGAAACACTGCCTTAAATGACTCTAGTCTGGTACCAAATATGTGTGGATTTTTGTAGGGAATGTAGTCTGCACAAACAATGCATGTGTAGCATTAGCTCAGATTACAAAAATGTGGCAGATTCACTGTTTATGATATGCTGTTCATTTGATTAGTTTTTGAGTATATGGAAAGTAGAAAACTAGACACATTGCATCCTGTAGAAACTGAGGAACCTATTGGTGCAAGCCAAACCTCCCTTACTTTGACTAGCTGATCAGTAGAAGGCTTTGAACATGACATTTTCTCAGATCTTCCAGCAATTTATTTTCTAAAACAGAGTGATTCCATCCAGCCTCCTTCATGAAGGAATATATCCCTGCCATGGCTTGATCTCCCAACTTTGTTCCTCTGAGTCTTCTGAGTGTAAGTGTACCAGACTTGAAGGGGTTTTCTGCGGGTTCAGGATGCCCGCTGGCAATAAACTTGGTGTTGTGCATTTTGGAAATTTGGAAAGCAGATGCAGGTGAGATGGTATTTTAGAGCATCTGTTTTTGGGTCAAATACATCACTCCTGATCTGTGTGGAAACCTGTCACAGACATATATTGTTACCATCTACACATCCTAAGTTTCTGTCGTGGGTGCCTGACCTCCCTTACCCTATATGGCAGTTGGAGATCACAATGAACATGATGCTTGTCAGATTTTTAGGATTTTGTCCCTAAACATGGTGTTTCCCTTCTATCCCTACAAAGTCTTGATCCCCAGCTTTATTCCTCTGGGTCTCCTGAGAGTGGGGGTACCACACATGAATGTGTTTTCAAGCGGTTGATGGTGCCCACAGGCAGTAAACTGAGTGCAGCGCATTTTGGAACTTTTTTTACAGAGAAGCTGCAAGGGCTGATCTTGGGCCATTGCCCACTCCCGGTAAGGTGGTTCAGAAGTGGGACATCTGTCTTGACTCCAAACTTTCTATGGATTGCCAAATTTCTAGGATCATGGCCTATTATTTCCTGTTGCTCAAAGGTCTCAGAAAATAATCTTTGGCTTCTTCCTCTATGTGCTCAAAGAACCATTGTTCAAGCCTTGATTATTTCCAGGCTAGACTATGGTAATATGCTCTATTGAGGTGCACCCAAAAATTGCTGAGGATACTTCAGACTGTACAAAATGGGGCAGCACTTCTGCTTTGTCATGTACCTAGGCATTCTTCTGTTGCTATCCATAGATGCTTCGTCTATTGACTGCCTCTAGGGAAGCGTATTCATTTCTATACTCTGCTTTATGCACAAGGCCCTGCAAGGCTGTGGCCCCCCCCTTACCTTAGAGCGCTGGCTGACCTCTATTCCTCCAGTCGTAGTCTTTGCTCTGGGAATCAGCCTTTAGCTACCACACCTCACTATAAACTTGCAAAGCAGGGTGTCAGGTCTTTAGCTATTCTTGGTCCTACTTTATGGAAATCTCTCCCTGGAAAAATCTGTGCTCACATTTCCTTCCTGGAGTATTGCAGACTGCTGAAAACCTGTTTATTTTAAGACTTCTTCTGTCAATTCCTTATTGGTAGCGCTGTGAAACCCATTTGGGGTAGCCATGTGCTTTATAAATGTATTTCTATTATTATTATTATTATTATTATGGGAAATAGCAGTTAGGGAGGCTCTCATTTGATCACAGATGTGACTCCTGGACTACGTGTATAAAGATATGCAACCAGATACCTTCAATATCTACACACCCTAAGGTTTCTATCACTGAGTGACACAATGCTCTTGCCTTGATCGGCTGATTGAGACAATGAGCTGAATAAAACCACTGTTCACCCCACACCTTCCCTTGTTGTAGTTCTTTGAGGTTTATTTCTTGCTAGCTGCATATGCCATCGCCTGTTTGAGTGATTAGAGGAGGGATGTCTGCTGTTTCAAGTTGCTATTTTGATACTGTTGAAAATGGCCCTTTTTGCAGGGTTATCCCCAAACCTTTTGCTTCTTCCTCCTATTTTTTCCTGACCTGCTGTTGTTGGTTTTAGGACTCTGGGCACTTTACCACTGCTATTCAGTGCTAAAGTGCATATGCTCTCTGTGTAAATTTTATTATGGATTGGTGTTTCCATGATTGGCATATTTGATTTACTTGTCAGTCCCTAGTAAAGTGCACTGAGTGTGCCAGGGCCTGTAAAGCAAATGCTACTAGTGGGCTTGCAGCACTGGTTGTGCCACCCATAGAAGTTACCCTGAAATGTAACTCTGGCCTGCCATTGCAGAGTCTGTGTGCAGTCTGGGAATGCCATGTCGACTTGGCAAGTGCAGCCACTTGCCAGGCCCTAACCTTCCCTTTTCCTACATGTGAGTCACTCCTAAGGTAGGCCCTCCTTGGGTATAAATACTGGGGCCCAGATCCCAGAACTTTAGAACTCTTTTGGACCAAGAAGACTGCCAAGAAGAAGAGCTGGAGAAGCTGTGAGGAGGAACTACCACTTTGCTGAGTGCTTTGCTGTGTTGGCCTGTAGTGGCTGCTTCTGTCTTGGGCAGTGAAAGGACTGGACTGAACTTTCTACAACTTCTTTCTTTGAGTATCTCCAAGGGCTTGAGGTAGAGCTTGCCCCCTGTTCAAGAAGTCTCAGGAACAGCAAAGACTTCAAGTTCTTCTGCCCTCAGCACTGGGGACTGTGTGTTTTGTGCTGCAACAGAAGAAAAAGCAACCCGACACCGTCTACAACGCTGCTGCCGACTCCGTGGCCTGAAGGCACCGCAGAGGGCACTGCCGCAACGCCGCACTGCGACCCTGGTCTCACGGACGACACCATCTGACGCCACCACCGAGCCGCTGCTCGCACCGCGACCTGTGGGCACCACACTCCGCACTGCCTCGCTTCACGACGCCGCCTTGGTATCCCCGACGCCGCCGCCTCATGCCGACATTGATACCGCTGCTTGCACCGTGGTTCGAGGGCACCGCTCGTAAAGTTACACGACGCACCACCCTCATCCCGCACCGCAGCCTTGGCCTACCGACGCCGGCGCCATCGACTCCAGTTCGTCAGCCAACGACAGCGCTTCAGCAACGACGCCGCCGCTGCTTGCACCGTGACCTGCCAGCACCGCGATGAGCTCTGCATTACTTCGCACTGTGACCCTGGTCTCACCGACGAAGCCATCTGACGCCGCCATCGAGCTGCTGCTTGCACCGCAACCTGAGCGCCACGCACGCCGCATGCAGCACCCAACGCCCGCCGATGCCAGCGCTCCTGACTTCAACCACGAGGAGTTCGATCTGCAACGCGTGTGACTTCGAGGGCCCAACGTCTCCTGCACCGACCTCCGGAACCAACGCCTGCGGACGCCGTGCTTTCGGAAGCTCAACGAGAGGTCGCTGACGCCCTGCATTTCTAAAGGGAATTGTTTTGCGGGTCTCCCCGACACCGTAGCTGGCCCGCGATGCCGCGGTCAGCCAGAACTGTTTGGATTTGTTTGTTCACAACGCCGTGATAGCCCCGGACAGAGCTATCAACTTCAAGGAACTTTATTTCAAGGTTTTTTTGGTAACTGAAGATTTCTAAGTAATGTATTGTGGATTTTTATCGTTTTTGGTCTTGTCTTAAGTATATAAAAATATTGGATATTTTTCTAAACTGGTGTGGTGTCCTTTTGTAGTGCTTACACTGTATTACTGTTGGTTATGTGCAAATGCTTTACACACTGCCTCTAAGGTAAGCCTGACTGCTCGTGCCAAACTACCAAGGGGGAGAGCAGGGGTTACTTTAGGAGTGTAACTCCCTTATCCTGACTAGAAGGAAGGGTCCCTACTTGGACAAGGTGCAAACCATTGCCAACTAGAGACCCCCATTTCTAACATTAGTTGTCAGCGGTGAGGTTAGGACTTGCGTTTGCACTTGACTTACAGGGATTGGTGTGCACTACTACCATATCACAGACCATTACGTACCACATACTGTTTGTTTGGTCTATTTTTACCTTTCCATCGGTCTTGAACTTGAACTTTCCAGTACAACATGCCTGAATCAATTGCATAATCTGCTGCATCCTTGGAAGTGGCCCTTGAGGAGGAGAGGTTAGAAACCGACAATGTGAAGGAATTAAAGGCGATCTGCAAAAACCTCAAAATCCAAATCAGGGGCCTCACCAGAAAAGAGGAGCTACAAAAGGCGCTTAGGGCCTGGGTAGCAGCCAGACATGCTAGTGAGCTAATAGGGGATCTTGTTATGGAGGCAGAGGAGCCTATGCCAAGGATGGATGTGCTTTTGGGAGGGGGGGCACCCTCTAAACCAGGCAGCAGTGGCTTGTCCCCAGAGGAGCTTGAAGACAGGCGGGAAGCAAGGAGAGTGGTAATGGAACTGGAGAAGCTTAAGTTAGCCATGGAGGAAAAAAAGGATGATGTTAGACGATGAGTTTAAAATGAGAGAACTGGACTGGGAAGCTAGTAGGGCTAGGCCCAGCCCAAATGGTGGCAGCAAAAGTATTAGGTCCAGTACTGAGGATGAGGTACACACACATACAGACTTGGTGCCCTGCTTCAAGGAGGGGGGTGACATACACCAGGGGGTTCAGGATTGTGAGGTTACTCCAGTGGTGCGCAGTGTCCCTGAGGTGGATTGGGGAACTGGCACAGGGATCATAGTCCTGGTAGTGGGAGGGACACTCTACTGACTCTAGATGAGAGGTGCAGGGAGAGGGGTTCCCCCATGATAGAAGCCCTGGTAAGTGAGTATGGAGACCAGCCAGAAGAGTATGGGTTGAGGGACAGCAACAGTCAGACACTGTCTCACCAGTCTTGTGAGAATTATGTGGGGTACTTTTCTGAGGTACTGGATGGTTGGGTGAAGGGTAGTTTGGTTGACACCTGTGTGGGGCTGTGTGATTCAATTGTTGGAGAGCATATTTTAAGTCCCTGTTTTCCAGAGCTATGCCAATACCCCGTGGAGTGTGAGTTATCTGACCCCAGGGAGTTCGCACTGTAAGCAGACCTTTTGGTGGATTCCAGAGGCTCTGGAGAAGCATCTGGGGGTGATCCTGAAGGAAGTAGCTCAGGTATTTCCCAACCGAGGGTGGTGGGAAAGGTTCGTGGTAGCCGAGATAGGTCCCGGTGTCGTGGGAGAGGTGTAGGGACTCACGTCCTGTCTCCGCAGGGAAGGAGTCGGAAGGGGTTGTGGCCCAAGGTGCCCGAAACCCGGTCCCAGAGCCTGGGTGTTCCATGAGGGAACACCAGGTGGGAAGCCTAGGCTGTACTAGAAGGCCATCCATTGAGGGGGATCCCCTAGTGTCTGGGGAACTGGGAGGGACTGCTGTAACAAGCATCCCACCGGTTCCAGTGTCTGGCAGATATTTTTCTAAACTGGTGTGGTGTCCTTTTGTAGTGCTTACACTGTGTTACTGTTGGTTATGTGTAAATGCTTTACACACTTCCTCTAAGATAAGCCTGACTGCTCGTGCCAAGCTACCAAGGGGGTGAGCAGGGGTTATTTTTGGAGTGTAACTCCCTTATCCTGACTAGAAGGAAGGGTCCCTACTTGGACATGGTGCAAACCATTGCCAACTAGAGACCCCCATTTCTAACAGATACTTTGAACTGTTGTTATCTTGACAGATTGTATTGGTTTGGGAAAGGCAAATTGCCACTGGTGGACTTAAATGCATGTTTTGAAGGAGCTTGGTGTGGGTTAGGAACAGTCCAGGATATTAGGCATTGTTATTACGCTGACTACAATTTGTTCAACTCTTTGTTGACTCGGTCTATTGATAGACAATAAAACTTCAATAAAGAAATGCAACAAAAAAGAGAACAAGAGCTTTGTTTGATTTTACACTTGTTTCTCCACAACATGGCAGTTTCCTTCAGTCATCCTCACACAGAAACATCTCCCTCCCAAGATTCGACCAAAATCTCTCTTTCCCTCGGTATTCTGTTTTTGGGAATATCACACATCGATGGTATTTCCACAGTTTTCAGCAAGCATCTACACACTAGACACCAGGGAATATTTTTGATGATGGAGATTCCATGGGTGATGTCTGCAGTTTTTGGGCACAGCCGGGGGAACCTATCATACCCAAGCATTTCCGAAAACGACACAGGAAAATCTGTGCTGATTTGGCTTGTATGAATCTGACATGCTTTAATATTTGCAGGGAATCCTGGTAATAATGTATGGGTACAAAAATCACAATTCTGCCTTTTGTGTAACACACTTCAGAATTTCAGGCAATTGGCAAAAGTAGTACTATTCAATGTTCCCACACTTTTCCCAATAAAAGCTGTACCCTACATGTGTTAGTAGGACTTTTGCACAGGACATAAATATGCTTAAACTGTGACCATTTAAAAGCAATGTTGGCACTGTCTTTACTTCCCACAGTAAATGTGTCGCCTGTTCCTGTCAGTTAGGATAGGCCCACCCACACATGTGAGGTACTGTTTTTATTAACAGGTGTGTGCAAACACATGGAGGTGGGGGTTTTGCTGCTCCCACACAATAGAGAACTTTCTGTCAAAGAAATGTGGGGAAATCCTTATTTAAATAATGTTTGTCCTAGGAGAAGAATTGGGAGAAGAAGGATCTGTCTGAAACTAAGTCATAAATTGGGAATTTGTCTGAAGAGGGACTAGGACTCGGGTGAGGTGGGTGGTGGGAGGAATGGGGGGGTGCAAGGAGCTAGGCTACTCCGTCTGCCCTCTCTCCCACCTTACTCCCTCTCACCAACAGACAAATTTGTCTCTAGCTGATGGGCATAACTAAGGAAGAGCTGGCGGCAGTAATAGCTGCCTTAAGACTCTACCATAGGTAATCCCTTCTCAGGCCCATGTGATGTGTGTGTTATGTCACTTGTGACGTCACATGCATATTAATGAGGAGGCCCAAGTGTAAGCACTGGGGCACCTTATTCTCGAATTTTCTGGTGCCCAGAACAGGTAGGCCATCAGCAAACGCCTTCCTTTCCCACTCAAACAAAGAAAGATGTTGTCCCTCTTCAGGGAAGAGTGGGGGGCAAAAATAAAACAGCTGGCTGGTGAGGTGGGGACCCCTTCCCACTATTGATGTATGTATATGTAATCAAGGCGTCCTGTGGGCACCCATTTACCACATATATATATATATATATATATATATATATATATATATATATATATATCACTGTTGCTCGAAATGCATCTGCTGCCAGCGAAACAAAAACGAGTGCAGACCTCCAGTAGTGCAGTATATTTTATTTTGTCAGTCTTCTGCCATTACGCGTTTCGGCCGTACAAGCGGCCTTGATCACATGACAGCGCCCAGCATGTCACCCCGCAAATTTAAAGTGCCCGTGCTAATTTATTCATAAACATAGACAAACTGATAGGATCATTCCACAAATTTTCGCTTGAATGCTTTCAATACATATAGAATAACATTTTCAATATCCATTACGCTCTCAGCATGTAAAATATTCATCATTATAGGAATATAAATATTAAGAAGACTATATAGTCCAAATGTTATAATACATCAGAATAACAGCTTAAATGCATATTGACCCGTCTTGTCATATTTCATGAATTGCAATATTGTGTGAAAAAAATATATATACACAAATTTAAAAGTGCCCCTAAAACGTGGAAATGAACTAATTGCAACAAATCCTTGTCAACAAAATTAACTTAAATAAAATACATAATGAATAAATTTATCAAAAATCCCGAATTCCTCTGCTCAATATGCCTCATATTGTTTATACAATATTCATAAGTGTAAGGCTTATATTGGGCCTTTACTGGTTGGGAGTATACCACTGCTGTGCTTCAAATTTTTCCTGGCATTAATGCCTTTTGTGCACTTCAGTGGACCATTCAAGATCCTTATCGCCTTATTTTAATAAATATATAAAGTGACATAGTGCAACAGTACTTCGGAATAAAGTGACTTGTGCCTATTAAAATTCAGCTATAGAGAAATTAGAAGTTCATATTTTTGAAAATATACAATCAATCACAGTACAACATTGGATCCATTACGTTCCTAATGGAATCTCATAGTAAATCAGATTTTTGATGTTTTAATTTTGGCTAGAGAGTGGCCCAACCAACAATAACAATAGGAAAGTGTCAATAGAGAGATATCATTAAAACCCTGTTTAAAATGGCCATAAATGAAACACTACAATAAAACCACCCATGTCTAAAACCATTCCTTAAAAACCAAGGCTAGTTCTAAAACAACGGATAGTTGAACTGCTGTCTCATAATCAGGGTCCATAGATAGAAAACCTTGAAGAATATCTCTATAAAGTTTTCTATAAAGATAATGATGACAATATCATTGCTTTGAATTCACTTTACATAAAGTTGACCCGTTCATTGTTATATGCCATTGGTACATTCATAATAATCATAGAAAAGTATAAAGATCTTCTGTAATATTGAGCCCGCCCGGAGACTTGGAGTCGAACTCCAATATATAACTTGTCTCCAAGCGTCTCAATTTTGCTTCTCTATCACCCCCTCTTTTCATTATGGGGATGGCTTCAATGGCATAATAACGCAAATACTTTGGGTTGCCATCGTGTACAGTTTGAAAATGCCTTGCTACTGGGTAGTTCTGGTCCTTATTGATTATTGCCCTAATGTGTTGCAATATGCGTTTATGGACTGCCAATTTGGTGCTGCCTATATATTTTAAATGACAGTCACACTCCAAGACATACACACAATACTCTGTCTTACATGTTAGATGTTGCTTGATTTCCTTAATTGTTTCAGAAAAGGCAGTTGTGTATGTCTTAACATTGATTCCAAATTGGCAGGCCTTGCATGTTAGACATTTAAAAAACCATTTCTTATAGTCAACCACATATCTTTGCGGCTACTCTCCTGGCAATTTTGGACTAACATATTCCCCATACTCATTGATTTCCTGAATGTAATCGAAGGATTCGAGGGCATCAGGTCACCTATCACAGGATCATCCCGGATAAAGTGCCAATTATGTCTAATGATGCTATATATATATTGTAAAACAATGTTGCCCCACGAGCATAGAACGCACTCCCCTGCAGGTGCGCTGTTTATTAGTGTTGGCAGGAGGTCTGGAATTTCCTTTCTGAAAGTTATTATTGTCCCAGCCTTACGCGTTTCGGATCCTCCTGATCCTTGGTCACAGGCTTAGCTCAGTTTCACCACTTGCCTTTCCGGTCCCTGGGCTTTTTATTAGCATATAGTATGACGTAATTTGCCCCTCGTAATTATCTTTTGTAAGATTCATTTGTGTTTCATCTCGGGACTTGTAGTTACGGAAAGGTAATTTATTACCCTTAGTGGGCGTGTGTTGCCAAACTAACAATTTTATGAAAAACAATTTAATGCCTCCAGTGGGCCTCTCAGTAGTTTGTGCCAGAATTAATAATGCCGACCTGCAGTTCCGCACATCACAGCTCCGATTCGTTCAGAGCTGCCGAGGACCCACATCTTCTTTTCCGTGGTGGTGCAATTCTAACGGCTGGGCTGCCGTGAAAATTTTGTAAAACAATGTTGCCCCACGAGCATAGAACGCACTCCCCTGCAGGTGCGCTGTTTATTAGTGTTGGCAGGAGGTCTGGAATTTCCTTTCTGAAAGTTATTATTGTCCCAGCCTTACGCGTTTCGGATCCTCCTGATCCTTGGTCACAGGCTTAGCTCAGTTTCACCACTTGCCTTTCCGGTCCCTGGGCTTTTTATTAGCATATAGTATGACGTAATTTGCCCTCGTAATTATCTTTTGTAAGATTCATTTGTGTTGCATCTCGGGACTTGTAGTTACGGAAAGGTAATTTATTACCCTTAGTGGGCGTGTGTTGCCAAACTAACAATTTTATAAAAAACAATTTAATGCCCTCAGTGGGCCTCTCAGTAGTTCGTGCCAGAATTAATAATGCCGACCTGCAGTTCCGCACATCACAGCTCTGATTCGTTCAGAGCTGCCGAGGACCCACATCTTCTTTTCCGTGGTGGTGCAATTCTAACAGCTGGGCTGGCGTGAAAATTTTGTAAAACAATGTTGCCCCACGAGCATAGAACGCACTCCCCTGTAGGTGCGCTGTTTATTAGTGTTGGCAGGAGGTCTGGCATTTCCTTTCTGAAAGTTATTATTGTCCCAGCCTTACGCTTTCGGATCCTCCTGATCCTTGGTCACAGGCTTAGCTCAGTTTCACCACTTGCCTTTCCGGTCCCTGGGCTTTTTATTAGCATATATCATGACATAATTTGCCCCTCGTAATTATCTTTTGTAAGATTCATTTGTGTTGCATCTCGGGACTTGTAGTTACGGAAAGGTAATTTATTACCCTTAGTGGGCGTGTGTTGCCAAACTAACAATTTTATAAAAAACAATTTAATGCCCCCAGTGGGCCTCTCAGTAGTTCGTGCCAAAATTAATAATGCCGACCTGCAGTTCCGCACATCACAGCTCCGATTCGTTCAGAGCTGCCGAGGACCCACATCTTCTTTTCCGTGGTGGTGCAATTCTAACGGCTGGGCTGCCGTGAAAATTTTGTAAAACAATCTTGCCCCACGAGCATAGAATACACTCCCCTGCAGGTGCGCTGTTTATTAGTGTTTGCAGGAGGTCTGGCATTTCCTTTCTGAAATTTATTATTGTCCCAGCCTAACGCGTTTCGGTTCCTCCTGATCCTTGGTCACAGGCTTAGCTCAGTTTCACGACTGGCCTTTCCGGTCCCTGGGCTTTTTATTAGCATATAGTATGACGTAATTTGCCCCTCGTAATTATCTTTTGTAAGATTCATTTGTGTTGTATCTCGGGACTTGAAGTTACAGAAAGGTAATTTATTACCTTTAGTGGGCGTGTGTTGCCAAATTACCAATTTTATAAAAAACAATTTAATGCCCCCAGTGGGCTTCTCAGTAGTTTGTGCCAGAATTAATAATGCGGACCTGCCAACACTAATAAACAGCGCACCTGCAGGGAAGTGCGTTCTATGCTCGTGGGGCAACATTGTTTTACAATATATATATATATATATATATATATATATATATATATATATATTCACTGAAAAAAACATAGGTTTCAGGGGCGTTATAGTTAGTTGGACATTTCACTCGTACAAAACCATAGAAATTCCCCTTATAGTTAGTTCAGCTAACTATAACTCGCGCCCCGCAATGCACTGCTGATGACGTCACATATTACATCACTCATGACATGGTCAGTGACATCACTGATGACATCACTCATGACATCTCAAATGACATCACTGATGACATCATCCAGTGACTGTGTGTTTCTGTAAAGTTTAAATATGCTTAATATATATAGGGAAAGGCGTATTGAAGAATGAGTGGGTGTATAAGTGTCTGAATGGATGATTTAGTAGGTGCGTGACTGACTCTATAAGTGAGTGATTAAACGTATCTTACTGAACGCATGGGTTAGTGACTAAACTCTGTGAATGTCTGTATCCGTCTGTCTGTTGGTGTGTAAGCGGCTGCATGGGTTTGTGAATAGCTAGATGAGTGTCTATATGAGTTATTGATTGGTTGTCTGAGTATCTGTTTGGGTGCCTGAGTGTTTATGTGGGTGGGGTGTGGGTGACTCTGTGCATAGATGTGTGAGTGGGTGATTCACTGGGTGCATGGTTTCAAGAGTGCATCTGTGATGGACTGTATGGGTGGGTGAGTGTGTGTATGGGTGTGTTAGTGAGTGAATGTATATCTCAGTGGTACATGTGTGAGTAACTACATATGTGAAAGGCAGTATATATGTGTGTTAGAGTATATAAATGGCTATAAGTGAGAGTGTGTGATTGTGAGAGTGGCTGTATGGATGAGTGTGTGCTTGTATCAGTGATTGTATAAGAGCGTAAGAATGTGCTAGTATTTGTATGAGTAAGTGAGCTGGTGTGTTTATAGCTGTATAGGTGAGTAAATGGGAGTGTGATTAATTATTTGCATGACTGACTAGGTGTGTGAGTACCTCTATGGATGAGTGGCGGTGTGTGAGTATCTATATAGGTGTATGAGTGCATATGATAGTCCTGTACTGAGTGACCGTAAGTATGAGTGACTGTACGGGTGAGTGAGTGGATGTGTGTGTAGACCTAAGAATCAGTGAGTGGGTATGTGGTTATTGGTGTTGGAGTGTCTATGATTTTGAGAATGGCAGTCTGTAATTTAGAGTGGGTGTATCAAAAGTTATATTAGGGTGAGAGAAGATGCATGAAATTATCACATGGATGATGTCATCAGTGATGTCATTTGAGATGTCATCAGTGATGTCACTGACCATGTCATGAGTGATGTAATATGTGATGTCATCAGCAGTGCATTGCGGGGGCGCGAGTTATAGTTAGCTGAACTAACTATAACGGGGGAATTTCTATGGTTGGTACGAGTGAAATGTCCAACTAACTATAACGCCCCTGAAACCTATGTTTTTTTCAGTGAATTTCTAAGGTTTTTTAAATGCTAATTTCTAACTATAACGTGCCTGAAACCTGTGGTTTTTTCAGTGAATTTCAAAGGTTTTTTAAATGCTAATTTCTAACTATAACATGCCTGAAACCTATGGTTTTTTCAGTGAATTTCAAAGGATTTTTAAATGCTAATTTCTAACTATAACGTGCCTGAAACCTATGGTTTTTTAAGTGAATTTCTAAGGTTTTTTAAATGCTAGTTTCTAACTATGCCTAAAGAGGTAGGACATGTGAAGAAAGAAGAAAAAACGCACAGAAAGAAGCAAAAGAAATGCAGAAAGAAGCAACAGAAGTCCACAAAGACGAAGAAAAGTGCAGGAAGAAGCAAGACATGTGCAGAAAGAACCAACAGAGGAGCAGAAAGAGGCCTTGTTGCAAAATCATCCTGTGCCCACAACTTTTTCAGACGGGTACTGGTGGTAACTGACTCTGACTAACCAGGCCTAGAGCCAGTGCTATGCTAAAAGACACTTAGAATACAGTGAAAACACCTACATACACTAGGGAACACTATGCGTTGGGGTACCCCTGTGATTAGCTTGACCTCCTCTGTAAGGCCCTAGTACATAATAGGGCAGGGGATTAAAACTACCTCTAAGTCAGAGGTGCAGAAATATGCTACTTTAACTAGTAGTCGCGTTTGCAGAGTGGTGGAGAAAGGGTGCTGGGCGTCCAACCAACGCTCAGGAATTCCACTGCGTAGGACTTACCGGAGGTACCAGGAGGGATTCTTGGCCCCCAAACTCCCTCAGGACTAAATTGGACTTCATCCCCCATCCAGTAGTCTGCCACGAGGCACGTTTGCAGAGTGGTAGAGAAAGGGGGCCATGGCCTCCTAAGACGTCTTAGCAATCCCACTGTGTGGGTCTTACTGGAGGTAACAAGAGGGGTAGTTGGCCCCCGAGGACAACCTTGGGGGCCAACTTCCCAAACTATTACCTCCAGTCAGTCCCACACAGCAGGATTGGTAAGTACTCGTACCAGGCCACGCCCACTTTGCCCACCACTCTACAAACGCGCTCCCTGGCACGCTCTTGGATGGGGATTGAAGTCCCCTTCACTGCTGGGGGTCCTTCAGGGGCCAACTAGCCTACCTTTTACCTCCAGTAAGCCCCACGCAGTGGGATTGGTGAGAGGTAGACAAAGGCCATGCTCCCTTTCTCCACCACTCTGCAAACGCGCCCCCTGGCGCTTTGTAAGTTGGGGGATTAGGTCCCCTTGAATCCTGAGGGTCCCTGGGGTCCAACTAGCCCACCAGGTACCTCCAGTAAGCGCCACAGACCTGCGTTGCAGAGAGGTGTAAAAAGGGGCGTGGCCTGGACCACCTCTCTGCAACGCAGGCCTGTGGCGCTTACTGGAGGTACCTGGTGGGCTAGTTGGCCCCCAGGGGCCCTCAGGATTGAAGGGGAATTAATTCCCCAACTTAAAACGTGCCACAGGGCGTGTTTCCACACATGTCACCTCAGGTCCCACCCCCTCCCTTCACCACTGTGCAAACACGCCTGTGGCACGTTTTAAGATGGGGGATTAAGTCCCCTTGAATCCTGAGGGTCCCTGGGGTCCAACTAGCCCACCAGGTACCTCCAGTAAACGCCACAGAACTGCGTTGCAGAGAGGTGTAAAAAGGGGCATGGCCTGGACCACCTCTCTGCAACGCAGGTCTGTGGTGCTTACTGGAGGTACCTGGTGGGCTAGTTGGCCCCCAGGGGCCCTCAGGATTGAAGGGGAATTAATTCCCCAACTTAAAACACGCCACAGGGCATGTTTGCACACATGTCACCTCAGGCCCCGCCCCCTCCCTTTACCACTGTGCAAACGTGCCCCGTGGCGTGTTTTAAGTTGGGGTATTAAGTCCCCTTGAATCCTGAGGGTCCCTAGGGTCCAACTAGCCCACCAGGTACCTCCAGTAAGCGCCACAGAGCTGCATTGCAGAGAGGTGTAAAAAGGGGCGTGGCCTGGGCCACCTCTCTGCAACGCAGCGCCGCTTACTGGAGGTACCTGGTGGGCTAGTTGGCCCCCAGGGACCCTCAGGATTGAAGAGGAATTAATTCCCCAACTTAAAACGCGCCACAGGGCCTGTTTGCACACATGTCACCTCAGGCCCCGCCCCCTCCCTTCACCACTGTGCAAACGCACCCTGTGGCGCGTTTCAAGTTGGGGGATTAGGTCCCCTTGAATCCTGAGGGTCCCTGTGGTCCAACTAGTCCACCAGGTACCTCCAGTAAGAGCCACAGAGCTGCGTTGCAGAGAGGTGTAAATAGGGGCGTGGCCTGGACCACCTCTCTGCAATGCAGCCCTGTGGCGCTTACTGGAGGTACCTGGTGGGCTAGTTGGCCCCCAGGGACCCCCAGTATTGAAGGGGAAATAATTCTCCAATTTAAAACGCGCCACAGGGCGCGTTTGCAGAGTGTTGCTGGGAGGGGGCGGGGCCTCCGGCACGATCGCGGTCTATTTGTTTTTTTTGTTTTTTAAAGGGGGGCTGTGTGGCCCCCCTTCTTTTCCCTTTTTTTGGGCCCTGGGGACCCCATCCCCCAGGGCCTGACCCCTTTTTAAAAAAACTAATAATAAAATGAACGGGAAGGGGGCAGCGTGGGCCCCCCTCCCGTGGCCAATTCCGGCCCCGGGGACCCCATCCCCCGGGGCATGGTCACATTTTTTTTTCTTTTTTTTATGGAGGGGGACTGCGTGGCCCCCTTCCTGAGGCCTCTATTGGCCCCGGGGACCCCATCCCCCGGGGCCGGCCTTTATTTAAAAAATTTTTTTTTATTTATTTTTTAATTTTGGGGAGGGGGGCCACGCGGCCACTTATAGCCCCGGGGACCCCATCCCCCGGGGCAGGCCCTATCCGTTGGGGACCGTGGGGGGAGCCCCAATGCCCCCACGGTCCCGCTGGCTCCCCGCGTCCTGCAGGAGCCGGCATTGCTTTTCCACATGGGGAGCTGCTGACATGCAGCTCCTCTTGTGGAAAAGCAATCTGCTTTGCTTCATTGAAGTGAGAGCAGGTTTCCCGCCCTGTCATTGCAAACAGCAGTGTCCCGGGGGTGGGTACCCCGGGACACTGCAGGAGCTGGCCCTGGGGGGTGGCGGTCCCCAGGGCCATCAAGGGCTCCTGGAGGGGGGCCACATGGCCCCCCTCCCAACATTGGCAAAGCCCCGGGGAGGTCCCCAGGGCTGCGGGGGGGCCATGTGCCCCCGCAAATATTTAAGAAAAGCCCTGGGGGTGGCGGTCCCCGGGGCTTGGGGGGGCCTTGGAGGCCCCCACACATTAAATAAAACAAGCCCCGAGGGTGGCGGTCCCCGGGGCTGTGGGGGGGCCGTGTGCCCCCCACAAATATTTAAGGAAAGCCCCAGGGGGTGGCGGTCCCCGGGGCTGCGGGGGCCTCCCTGGGCCCCCGCAATTACAATATGTCATGCCCCCGGGACTTGGCCCACCCGGGGGCTAAATAATAACGAAGCGCAAGAGCCCACGCTTCATTTTTTTTTTTTCGGCTGAAATTCGCGCTCGGTGCGCGAATCTCGTCGATTTAAAAAAAAAAAATGCTTTTTTTGGCCCTGGGGGTCCTTGTGGGACCCCCTGAGCAGGCCTAGGGGGTCAGGGTGTTTCTACCCTGCCCCCTTTTCTTGTTTTTACGCGTTTGTTTTTCTGTTTTCTTATGCCTCGGTTACCGAGGCACAAGATGGCTGCCAACACTTCCTGGTTGGAGTGTTGACAGCCAATTAGAATAAAGCTCGTGGTCGGGAGGGTGCGCGGTTCCTCCGGGCCTCTATATATCGAAACTTTTATTTTTTGATTTTCTCAGCAACTACTGAACGGATTTACACCATTTAAAAAAAGGGTGCTTTCTGAACCAAGCACTACCTTTTTGCCAAATTTGGTGTAATTCCGTTCAGCAGTTCGGGCTGTAGCCGTGTCTAACGTTTCCTATGGAAAATAACATGGAAAAAACATGTTTTGGGACCCCCCTTTTTTCTCGGCCCCCGCTTGCCGAATCGTCATCCGGCGCCAAAGTTATTGGGAAAATAAAAAACGCTTTTCCTATGGAAACTAGGTCCTAACTATAACTATCTACTGGCGACCGCCAGTAGATAATATATATATATATATATATATAGTAAATGGGTGTCCACAGGACACATATATATATATATGTGCATGGATAAAAGAGAGTAGATTTGAGATGACTAAACACAGACATACACAGTACTAGCTGAATATTACATGGTAGTAATAATTACTTGGTTTGAAACACCACTTTATAACAGATTTTTGGCCATTTCTAAGCACTGTAAGAAAGGTTGCTGTTACTAATTCTAATGCAAAAGCAACAGTTGATGGACAGAATGCAGAACAATGTCATACATTCACCCCAGTACAGAGATCTGGGCCTAAATCCATCGTTTTTTTGCTCACCATGCCATTCCAATTTGAACCCAGCCATTTGCAAATCAGTCTTGACCCTGTGCCTCATGGGAACAGTCCAGTCCGAACTGCCAAGCCAGGTCCTCCCTGGACTGGAAACAAGCATCCTAGGACCGGTTTCGGGGTTTCACCCCTCTTCAGCCAGGATAGCTTGATTCCAGTGGCATGGAGAGCACGGGACCCACGTCTGGGCATACCCGTCCCACTCGGGGTGACAAATGCAAAAGCAACAGTTGATGGACAGAATGCAGAACAATGTCATACATTCACCCCAGTACAGAGATCTGGGCCTAAATCCATCGTTTTTTGCTCACCATGCCATTCCAGTTTGCACCCAGCCATATGCAAATCAGTCTTGACCCTGTGCCTCATGGGAACAGTCCAGCCCGAACTGCCAAGCAAGGTCCTCCCTGGACTGGAAACAAGCATCCTAGGACCGGTTTCGGGGTTTCACCCCTCTTCAGCCAGGATAGCTTGATTCCAGTGGCATGGAGAGCACGGGACCCACGTCTGGGAATACCCGTCCCACTCGGGGTGACAAATGCAAAAGCAACAGTTGATGGACAGAATGCAGAACAATGTCATACATTCACCCCAGTACAGAGATCTGGGCCTAAATCCATCGTTTTTTTGCTCACCATGCCATTCCAGTTTGAACCCAGCTATATGCAAATCAGTCTTGACCCTGTGCCTCATGGGAACAGTCCAGCCCGAACTGCCAAGACAGGTCCTCCCTGGACTGGAAACAAGCATCCTAGGACCGGTTTCAGCCAGGATAGCTTGATTCCAGTGGCATGGAGAGCACGGGACCCACGTCTGGGCATACCCGTCCCACTCGGGGTGACAAATGCAAAAGCAACAGTTGATGGACAGAATGCAGAACAATGTCATACATTCACCCCAGTTCAGAGATCTGGGCCTAAATCCATCGTTTTTTTGCTCACCATGCCATTCCAGTTTGAACCCAGCCATATGCAAATCAGTCTTGACCCTGTGCCTCATGGGAACAGTCCAGCCCGAACTGCCAAGCCAGGTCCTCCCTGGACTGGAAACAAGCATCCTAGGACCGGTTTCGGGGTTTCACCCCTCTTCAGCCAGGATAGCTTGATTCCAGTGGCATGGAGAGCACGGGACCCACGTCTGGGCATACCCGTCCCACTCGGGGTGACAAATGCAAAAGCAACAGTTGATGGACAGAATGCAGAACAATGTCATACATTCACCCCAGTACAGAGATCTGGGCCTAAATCCATCGTTTTTTGCTCACCATGCCATTCCAGTTTGAACCCAGCCAAATGCAAATCAGTCTTGACCCTGTGCCTCATGGGAACAGTCCAGCCCGAACTGCCAAGCCAGGTCCTCCCTGGACTGGAAACAAGCATCCTAGGACCGGTTTCGGGGTTTCACCCTCTTCAGCCAGGATAGCTTGACTCCAGTGGCATGGAGAGCACGGGACCCACGTCTGGGCATACCCGTCCCACTCGGGGTGACAAATGCAAAAGCAACAGTTGATGGACAGAATGCAGAACAATGTCATACATTCACCCCAGTACAGAGATCTGGGCCTAAATCCATCGTTTTTTGCTCAGCATGCCATTCCAGTTTGAACCCAGCCATATGCAAATCAGTCTTGACCCTGTGCCTCATGGGAACAGTCTACCCCGAACTGCCAAGCCAGGTCCTCCCTGGACTGGAAACAAGCATCCTAGGACCGGTTTCGGGGTTTCACCACTCTTCAGCCAGGATAGCTTGATTCCAGTGGCATGGAGAGCACGGGACCCACGTCTGAGCATACCCGTCCCACTCGGGGTGACAAATGCAAAAGCAACAGTTGATGGACAGAATGCAGAACAATGTCATACATTCACCCCAGTACAGAGATCTGGGCCTAAATCCATCGTTTTTTTGCTCACCATGCCATTCCAGTTTGAACCCAGCCATATGCAAATCAGTCTTGACCCTGTGCCTCATGGGAACAGTCCAGCCCGAACTGCCAAGCCAGGTCCTCCCTGGACTGGAAACAAGCATCCTAGGACCGGTTTCGGGGTTTCACCCCTCTTCAGCCAGGATAGCTTGATTCCAGTGGCATGGAGAGCACGGGACCCACGTCTGGGCATACCCGTCCCACTCGGGGTGACAAATGCAAAAGCAACAGTTGATGGACAGAATGCAGAACAATGTCATACATTCACCCCAGTACAGAGATCTGGGCCTAAATCCATCGTTTTTTTGCTCACCATGCTATTCCAGTTTGAACCCAGCCATATGCAAATCAGTCTTGACCCTGTGCCTCATGGGAACAGTCCAGCCCGAACTGCCAAGCCAGGTCCTCCCTGGACTGGAAACAAGCATCCTAGGACCGGTTTCGGGTTTCACCCCTCTTCAGCCAGGATAGCTTGATTCCAGTGGCATGGAGAGCACGGGACCCACGTCTGGGCATACCCGTCCCACTCGGGGTGACAAATGCAAAAGCAACAGTTGATGGACAGAATGCAGAACAATGTCATACATTCACCCCAGTTCAGAGATCTGGGCCTAAATCCATCGTTTTTTGCTCACCATGCCATTCCAGTTTGAACCCAGCCATATGCAAATCAGTCTTGACCCTGTGCCTCATGGGAACAGTCCAGCCCGAACTGCCAAGCCAGGTCCTCCCTGGACTGGAAACAAGCATCCTAGGACCGGTTTCGGGGTTTCACCCCTCTTCAGCCAGGATAGCTTGATTCCAGTGGCATGGAGAGCACGGGACCCACGTCTGGGCATACCCGTCCCACTCGGGGTGACAAATGCAAAAGCAACAGTCGATGGACAGAATGCAGAACAATGTCATACATTCACCCCAGTACAGAGATCTGGGCCTAAATCCATCGTTTTTTGCTCACCATGCCATTCCAGTTTGAACCCAGCCATATGCAAATCAGTCTTGACCCTGTGCCTCATGGGAACAGTCCAGCCCGAACTGCCAAGCCAGGTCCTCCCTGGACTGGAAACAAGCATCCTAGGACCGGTTTCGGGGTTTCACCCCTCTTCAGCCAGGATAGCTTGATTCCAGTGGCATGGAGAGCACGGGACCCACGTCTGGGCATACCCGTCCCACTCGGGGTGACATGCAAAAGCAACAGTTGATGGACAGAATGCAGAACAATGTCATACATTCACCCAGTACAGAGATCTGGGCCTAAATCCATCGTTTTTTTGCTCACCATGCCATTCCAGTTTGAACCCAGCCATATGCAAATCAGTCTTGACCCTGTGCCTCATGGGAACAGTCCAGCCCGAACTGCCAAGCCAGGTCCTCCCTGGACTGGAAACAAGCATCCTAGGACCGGTTTCGGGGTTTCACCCCTCTTCAGCCAGGATAGCTTGATTCCAGTGGCATGGAGAGCACGGGACCCACGTCTGGGCATACCCGTCCCACTCTGGGTAACAAATGCAAAAGCAACAGTTGATGGACAGAATGCAGAACAATGTCATACATTCACCCCAGTACAGAGATCTGGGCCTAAATCCATCGTTTTTTTGCTCACCATGCCATTCCAGTTTGAACCCAGCCATATGCAAATCAGTCTTGACCCTGTGCCTCATGGGAACAGTCTACCCCGAACTGCCAAGCCAGGTCCTCCCTGGACTGGAAACAAGCATCGTAGGACCGGTTTCGGGGTTTCACCCCTCTTCAGCCAGGATAGCTTGATTCCAGTGGCATGGAGAGCACGGGACCCACGTCTGGGCATACCCGTCCCACTCGGGGTGACAAATGCAAAAGCAACAGTTGATGGACAGAATGCAGAACAATGTCATACATTCACCCCAGTACAGAGATCTCGGCCTAAATCCATCGTTTTTTGCTCACCATGCCATTCCAGTTTGAACCCAGCCATATGCAAATCAGTCTTGACCCTGTGCCTCATGGGAACAGTCCAGCCCGAACTGCCAAGCCAGGTCCTCCCTGGACTGGAAACAAGCATCCTAGGACCGGTTTCGGGGTTTCACCCCTCTTCAGCCAGGATAGCTTGATTCCAGTGGCATGGAGAGCACGGAACCCACGTCTGGGCATACCCGTCCCACTCGGGGTGACAAATGCAAAAGCAACAGTTGATGGACAGAATGCAGAACAATGTCATACATTCACCCCAGTACAGAGATCTGGGCCTAAATCCATCGTTTTTTTGCTCACCATGCTATTCCAGTTTGAACCCAGCCATATGCAAATCAGTCTTGACCCTGTGCCTCATGGGAACAGTCCAGCCCGAACTGCCAAGCCAGGTCCTCCCTGGACTGGAAACAAGCATCCTAGGACCGGTTTCGGGGTTTCACCCCTCTTCAGCCAGGATAGCTTGATTCCAGTGGCATGGAGAGCACGGGACCCACGTCTGGGCATTCCCGTCCCACTCGGGGTGACAAATGCAAAAGCAACAGTTGATGGACAGAATGCAGAACAATGTCATACATTCACCCCAGTACAGAGATCTGGGCCTAAATCCATCGTTTTTTGCTCACCATGCCATTCCAGTTTGAACCCAGCCATATGCAAATCAGTCTTGACCCTGTGCCTCATGGGAACAGTCCAGCCCGAACTGCCAAGCCAGGTCCTCCCTGGACTGGAAACAAGCATCCTAGGATCGGTTTCGGGGTTTCACCCCTCTTCAGCCAGGATAGCTTGATTCCAGTGGCATGGAGAGCACGGGACCCACGTCTGGGCATACCCGTCCCACTCGGGGTGACAAATGCAAAAGCAACAGTTGATGGACAGAATGCAGAACAATGTCATACATTCACCCCAGTACAGAGATCTGGGCCTAAATCCATCGTTTTTTTGCTCACCATGCCATTCCAGTTTGAACCCAGCCATATGCAAATCAGTCTTGACCCTGTGCCTCATGGGAACAGTCCAGCCCGAACTGCCAAGCCAGGTCCTCCCTGGACTGGAAACAAGCATCCTAGGACCGGTTTCGGGGTTTCACCCCTCTTCAGCCAGGATAGCTTGATTCCAGTGGCATGGAGAGCACGGGACCCACGTCTGGGCATACCCGTCCCACTCGGGGTGACAAATGCAAAAGCAGCAGTTGATGGACAGAATGCAGAACAATGTCATACATTCACCCCAGTACAGAGATCTGGGCCTAAATCCATCATTTTTTTGCTCACCATGCCATTCCAGTTTGAACCCAGCCATATGCAAATCAGTCTTGACCCTGTGCCTCATGGGAACAGTCCAGCCCGAACTGCCAAGCCAGGTCCTCCCTGGACTGGAAACAAGCATCCTAGGACCGGTTTCGGGGTTTCACCCCTCTTCAGCCAGGATAGCTTGATTCCAGTGGCATGGAGAGCACGGGACCCACGTCTGGGCATACCCGTCCCACTCGGGGTGACAAATGCAAAAGCAACAGTTGATGGACAGAATGCAGAACAATGTCATACATTCACCCCAGTACAGAGATCTGGGCCTAAATCCATCGTTTTTTGCTCACCATGCTATTCCAGTTTGAACCCAGCCATATGCAAATCAGTCTTGACCCTGTGCCTCATGGGAACAGTCCAGCCCGAACTGCCAAGCCAGGTCCTCCCTGGACTGGAAACAAGCATCCTAGGACCGGTTTCGGGGTTTCACCCCTCTTCAGCCAGGATAGCTTGATTCCAGTGGCATGGAGAGCACGGGACCCACGTCTGGGCATACCCGTCCCACTCGGGGTGACAAATGCAAAAGCAACAGTTGATGGACAGAATGCAGAACAATGTCATACATTCACCCCAGTACAGAGATCTGGGCCTAAATCCATCGTTTTTTGCTCACCATGCCATTCCAGTTTGAACCCAGCCATATGCAAATCAGTCTTTATCCTGTGCCTCATGGGAACAGTCCAGCCCGAACTGCCAAGCCAGGTCCTCCCTGGACTGGAATCAAGCATCCTAGGACCGGTTTCGGGGTTTCACCCCTCTTCAGCCAGGATAGCTTGATTCCAGTGGCATGGAGAGCACGGGACCCACGTCTGCGCATACCCGTCCCACTCGGGGTGACAAATGCAAAAGCAACAGTTGATGGACAGAATGCAGAACAATGTCATACATTCACCCCAGTACAGAGATCTGGGCCTAAATCCATCGTTTTTTTGCTCACCATGCCATTCCAGTTTGAACCCAGCCATATGCAAATCAGTCTTGACCCTGTGCCTCATGGGAACAGTCCAGCCCGAACTGCCAAGCCAGGTCCTCCCTGGACTGGAAACAAGCATCCTAGGACCGGTTTCGGGGTTTCACCCCTCTTCAGCCAGGATAGCTTGATCCCAGTGGCATGGAGAGCACGGGACCCACGTCTGGGCATTCCCGTCCCACTCGGGGTGACAAATGCAAAAGCAACAGTTGATGGACAGAATGCAGAACAATGTCATACATTCACCCCAGTACAGAGATCTGGGCCTAAATCCATCGTTTTTTGCTCACAATGCCATTCCAGTTTGAACCCAGCCATATGCAAATCAGTCTTGACCCTGTGCCTCATGGGAACAGTCCAGCCCGAACTGCCAAGCCAGGTCCTCCCTGGACTGGAAACAAGCATCCTAGGATCGGTTTCGGGGTTTCACCCCTCTTCAGCCAGGATAGCTTGATTCCAGTGGCATGGAGAGCACGGGACCCACGTCTGGGCATACCCGTCCCACTCGGGGTGACAAATGCAAAAGCAACAGTTGATGGACAGAATGCAGAACAATGTCATACATTCACCCCAGTACAGAGATCTGGGCCTAAATCCATCGTTTTTTTGCTCACCATGCCATTCCAGTTTGAACCCAGCCATATGCAAATCAGTCTTGACCCTGTGCCTCATGGGAACAGTCCAGCCCGAACTGCCAAGCCAGGTCCTCCCTGGACTGGAAACAAGCATCCTAGGACCGGTTTCGGGGTTTCACCCCTCTTCAGCCAGGATAGCTTGATTCCAGTGGCATGGAGAGCACGGGACCCACGTCTGGGCATACCCGTCCCACTCGGGGTGACAAATGCAAAAGCAGCAGTTGATGGACAGAATGCAGAACAATGTCATACATTCACCCCAGTACAGAGATCTGGGCCTAAATCCATCATTTTTTTGCTCACCATGCCATTCCAGTTTGAACCCAGCCATATGCAAATCAGTCTTGACCCTGTGCCTCATGGGAACAGTCCAGCCCGAACTGCCAAGCCAGGTCCTCCCTGGACTGGAAACAAGCATCCTAGGACCGGTTTCGGGGTTTCACCCCTCTTCAGCCAGGATAGCTTGATTCCAGTGGCATGGAGAGCACGGGACCCACGTCTGGGCATACCCGTCCCACTCGGGGTGACAAATGCAAAAGCAACAGTTGATGGACAGAATGCAGAACAATGTCATACATTCACCCCAGTACAGAGATCTGGGCCTAAATCCATCGTTTTTTGCTCACCATGCTATTCCAGTTTGAACCCAGCCATATGCAAATCAGTCTTGACCCTGTGCCTCATGGGAACAGTCCAGCCCGAACTGCCAAGCCAGGTCCTCCCTGGACTGGAAACAAGCATCCTAGGACCGGTTTCGGGGTTTCACCCCTCTTCAGCCAGGATAGCTTGATTCCAGTGGCATGGAGAGCACGGGACCCACGTCTGGGCATACCCGTCCCACTCGGGGTGACAAATGCAAAAGCAACAGTTGATGGACAGAATGCAGAACAATGTCATACATTCACCCCAGTACAGAGATCTGGGCCTAAATCCATCGTTTTTTGCTCACCATGCCATTCCAGTTTGAACCCAGCCATATGCAAATCAGTCTTTATCCTGTGCCTCATGGGAACAGTCCAGCCCGAACTGCCAAGCCAGGTCCTCCCTGGACTGGAATCAAGCATCCTAGGACCGGTTTCGGGGTTTCACCCCTCTTCAGCCAGGATAGCTTGATTCCAGTGGCATGGAGAGCACGGGACCCACGTCTGCGCATACCCGTCCCACTCGGGGTGACAAATGCAAAAGCAACAGTTGATGGACAGAATGCAGAACAATGTCATACATTCACCCCAGTACAGAGATCTGGGCCTAAATCCATCGTTTTTTGCTCACCATGCCATTCCAGTTTGAACCCAGCCATATGCAAATCAGTCTTGACCCTGTGCCTCATGGGAACAGTCCAGCCCGAACTTCCAAGCCAGGTCCTCCCTGGACTGGAAACAAGCATCCTAGGACCGGTTTCGGGGTTTCACCCCTCTTCAGCCAGGATAACTTGATTCCAGTGGCATGGAGAGCATGGGACCCACGTCTGGGCATACCCGTCCCACTCGGGGTGACAAATGCAAAAGCAACAGTTGATGGACAGAATGCAGAACAATGTCATACATTCACCCCAGTACAGAGATCTGGGCCTAAATCCATCATTTTTTTGCTCACCATGCCATTCCAGTTTGAACCCATCCATATGCAAATCAGTCTTGACCCTGTGCCTCATGGGAACAGTCCAGCACGAACTGCCAAGCCAGGTCCTCCCTGGACTGGAAACAAGCATCCTAGGACCGGTTTCGGGGTTTCACCCCTCTTCAGCCAGGATAGCTTGATTCCAGTGGCATGGAGAGCACGGGACCCACGTCTGGGCATACCCGTCCCACTCGGGGTGACAAATGCAAAAGCAACAGTTGATGGACAGAATGCAGAACAATGTCATACATTCACCCCAGTACAGAGATCTGGGCCTAAATCCATCGTTTTTTGCTCACCATGCCATTCCAGTTTGAACCCAGCCATATGCAAATCAGTCTTTATCCTGTGCCTCATGGGAACAGTCCAGCCCGAACTGCCAAGCCAGGTCCTCCCTGGACTGGAATCAAGCATCCTAGGACCGGTTTCGGGGTTTCACCCCTCTTCAGCCAGGATAGCTTGATTCCAGTGGCATGGAGAGCACGGGACCCACGTCTGCGCATACCCGTCCCACTCGGGGTGACAAATGCAAAAGCAACAGTTGATGGACAGAATGCAGAACAATGTCATACATTCACCCCAGTACAGAGATCTGGGCCTAAATCCATCGTTTTTGCTCACCATTCCATTCCAGTTTGAACCCAGCCATATGCAAATCAGTCTTGAACCTGTGCCTCATGGGAACAGTCCAGCCCGAACTGCCAAGCCAGGTCCTCCCTGGACTGGAAACAAGCATCCTAGGACCGGTTTTGGGGTTTCACCCCTCTTCAGCCAGGATAGCTTGATTCCAGTGGCATGGAGAGCATGGGACCCACGTCTGGGCATACCCGTTCCACCCGGGGTGACAAATGCAAAAGCAACAGTTGATGGACAGAATGCAGAACAATGTCATACATTCACCCCAGTACAGAGATCTGGGCCTAAATCCATCGTTTTTTTGCTCACCATGCCATTCCAGTTTGAACCCAGCCATATGCAAATCAGTCTTGACCCTGTGCCTCATGGGAACAGTCCAGCACGAACTGCCAAGCCAGGTCCTCCCTGGACTGGAAACAAGCATCCTAGGACCGGTTTCGGGGTTTCACCCCTCTTCAGCCAGGATAGCTTGATTCCAGTGGCATGGAGAGCACGGGACCCACGTCTTGGCATACCCGTCCCACTCGGGGTGACAAATGCAAAAGCAACAGTTGATGGACAGAATGCAGAACAATGTCATACATTCACCCCAGTACAGAGATCTGGGCCTAAATCCATCGTTTTTTGCTCACCATGCCATTCCAGTTTGAACCCAGCCATATGCAAATCAGTCTTGACCCTGTGCCTCATGGGAACAGTCCAGCCCGAACTGCCAAGCCAGGTCCTCCCTGGACTGGAAACAAGCATCCTAGGACCGGTTTCGGGGTTTCACCCCTCTTCAGCCAGGATAGCTTGATTCCAGTGGCATGGAGAGCATGGGACCCACGTCTGGGCATACCCGTTCCACCCGGGGTGACAAATGCAAAAGCAACAGTTGATGGACAGAATGCAGAACAATGTCATACATTCACCCCAGTACAGAGATCTGGGCCTAAATCCATCGTTTTTGCTCGCCATTCCAGTTTGAACCCAGCCATATGCAAATCAGTCTTGACCCTGTGCCTCATGGGAACAGTCCAGCCCGAACTGCCAAGCCAGGTCCTCCCTGGACTGGAAACAAGCATCCTAGGACCGGTTTCGGGGTTTCACCCCTCTTCAGCCAGGATAGCTTGATTCCAGTGGCATGGAGAGCACGGGACCCACGTCTGGGCATACCCGTCCCACTCGGGGTGACAAATGCAAAAGCAACAGTTGATGGACAGAATGCAGAACAATGTCATACATTCACCCCAGTACAGAGATCTGGGCCTAAATCCATTGTTTTTGGCTCACCATGCCATTCCAGTTTGAACCCAGCCATATGCAAATCAGTCTTGACCCTGTGCCTCATGGGAACAGTCCAGCCCGAACTGCCAAGCCAGGTCCTCCCTGGACTGGAAACAAGCATCCTAGGACCGGTTTCGGGGTTTCACCCCTCTTCAGCCAGGATAGCTTGATTCCAGTGGCATGGAGAGCACGGGACCCACGTCTGGGCATACCCGTCCCACTCGGGGTGACAAATGCAAAAGCAACAGTTGATGGACAGAATGCAGAACAATGTCATACATTCACCCCAGTACAGAGATCTGGGCCTAAATCCATCGTTTTTTTGCTCACCATGCCATTCCAGTTTGAACCCAGCCATATGCAAATCAGTCTTGACCCTGTGCCTCATGGGAACAGTCCAGCCCGAACTGCCAAGCCAGGTCCTCCCTGGACTGGAAACAAGCATCCTAGGACCGGTTTCGGTGTTTCACCCCTCTTCAGCCAGGATAGCTTGATTCCAGTGGCATGGAGAGCACGGGACCCACGTCTGGGCATACCCGTCCCACTCGGGGTGACAAATGCAAAAGCAGCAGTTGATGGACAGAATGCAGAACAATGTCATACATTCACCCCAGTACAGAGATCTGGGCCTAAATCCATCATTTTTTTGCTCACCATGCCATTCCAGTTTGAACCCAGCCATATGCAAATCAGTCTTGACCCTGTGCCTCATGGGAACAGTCCAGCCCGAACTGCCAAGCCAGGTCCTCCCTGGACTGGAAACAAGCATCCTAGGACCGGTTTCGGGGTTTCACCCCTCTTCAGCCAGGATAGCTTGATTCCAGTGGCATGGAGAGCACGGGACCCACGTCTGGGCATACCCGTCCCACTCGGGGTGACAAATGCAAAAGCAACAGTTGATGGACAGAATGCAGAACAATGTCATACATTCACCCCAGTACAGAGATCTGGGCCTAAATCCATCGTTTTTTGCTCACCATGCTATTCCAGTTTGAACCCAGCCATATGCAAATCAGTCTTGACCCTGTGCCTCATGGGAACAGTCCAGCCCGAACTGCCAAGCCAGGTCCTCCCTGGACTGGAAACAAGCATCCTAGGACCGGTTTCGGGGTTTCACCCCTCTTCAGCCAGGATAGCTTGATTCCAGTGGCATGGAGAGCACGGGACCCACGTCTGGGCATACCCGTCCCACTCGGGGTGACAAATGCAAAAGCAACAGTTGATGGACAGAATGCAGAACAATGTCATACATTCACCCCAGTACAGAGATCTGGGCCTAAATCCATCGTTTTTTGCTCACCATGCCATTCCAGTTTGAACCCAGCCATATGCAAATCAGTCTTTATCCTGTGCCTCATGGGAACAGTCCAGCCCGAACTGCCAAGCCAGGTCCTCCCTGGACTGGAATCAAGCATCCTAGGACCGGTTTCGGGGTTTCACCCCTCTTCAGCCAGGATAGCTTGATTCCAGTGGCATGGAGAGCACGGGACCCACGTCTGCGCATACCCGTCCCACTCGGGGTGACAAATGCAAAAGCAACAGTTGATGGACAGAATGCAGAACAATGTCATACATTCACCCCAGTACAGAGATCTGGGCCTAAATCCATCGTTTTTTGCTCACCATGCCATTCCAGTTTGAACCCAGCCATATGCAAATCAGTCTTGACCCTGTGCCTCATGGGAACAGTCCAGCCCGAACTTCCAAGCCAGGTCCTCCCTGGACTGGAAACAAGCATCCTAGGACCGGTTTCAGGGTTTCACCCCTCTTCAGCCAGGATAACTTGATTCCAGTGGCATGGAGAGCATGGGACCCACGTCTGGGCATACCCGTCCCACTCGGGGTGACAAATGCAAAAGCAACAGTTGATGGACAGAATGCAGAACAATGTCATACATTCACCCCAGTACAGAGATCTGGGCCTAAATCCATCATTTTTTTGCTCACCATGCCATTCCAGTTTGAACCCATCCATATGCAAATCAGTCTTGACCCTGTGCCTCATGGGAACAGTCCAGCACGAACTGCCAAGCCAGGTCCTCCCTGGACTGGAAACAAGCATCCTAGGACCGGTTTCGGGGTTTCACCCCTCTTCAGCCAGGATAGCTTGATTCCAGTGGCATGGAGAGCACGGGACCCACGTCTGGGCATACCCGTCCCACTCGGGGTGACAAATGCAAAAGCAACAGTTGATGGACAGAATGCAGAACAATGTCATACATTCACCCCAGTACAGAGATCTGGGCCTAAATCCATCGTTTTTGCTCACCATGCCATTCCAGTTTGAACCCAGCCATATGCAAATCAGTCTTTATCCTGTGCCTCATGGGAACAGTCCAGCCCGAACTGCCAAGCCAGGTCCTCCCTGGACTGGAATCAAGCATCCTAGGACCGGTTTCGGGGTTTCACCCCTCTTCAGCCAGGATAGCTTGATTCCAGTGGCATGGAGAGCACGGGACCCACGTCTGCGCATACCCGTCCCACTCGGGGTGACAAATGCAAAAGCAACAGTTGATGGACAGAATGCAGAACAATGTCATACATTCACCCCAGTACAGAGATCTGGGCCTAAATCCATCGTTTTTTTGCTCACCATTCCATTCTGAACCCAGCCATATGCAAATCAGTCTTGAACCTGTGCCTCATGGGAACAGTCCAGCCCGAACTGCCAAGCCAGGTCCTCCCTGGACTGGAAACAAGCATCCTAGGACCGGTTTTGGGGTTTCACCCCTCTTCAGCCAGGATAGCTTGATTCCAGTGGCATGGAGAGCATGGGACCCACGTCTGGGCATACCCGTTCCACCCGGGGTGACAAATGCAAAAGCAACAGTTGATGGACAGAATGCAGAACAATGTCATACATTCACCCCAGTACAGAGATCTGGGCCTAAATCCATCGTTTTTTGCTCACCATGCCATTCCAGTTTGAACCCAGCCATATGCAAATCAGTCTTGACCCTGTGCCTCATGGGAACAGTCCAGCACGAACTGCCAAGCCAGGTCCTCCCTGGACTGGAAACAAGCATCCTAGGACCGGTTTCGGGGTTTCACCCCTCTTCAGCCAGGATAGCTTGATTCCAGTGGCATGGAGAGCACGGGACCCACGTCTTGGCATACCCGTCCCACTCGGGGTGACAAATGCAAAAGCAACAGTTGATGGACAGAATGCAGAACAATGTCATACATTCACCCCAGTACAGAGATCTGGGCCTAAATCCATCGTTTTTTTGCTCACCATGCCATTCCAGTTTGAACCCAGCCATATGCAAATCAGTCTTGACCCTGTGCCTCATGGGAACAGTCCAGCACGAACTGCCAAGCCAGGTCCTCCCTGGACTGGAAACAAGCATCCTAGGACCGGTTTCGGGGTTTCACCCCTCTTCAGCCAGGATAGCTTGATTCCAGTGGCATGGAGAGCACGGGACCCACGTCTTGGCATACCCGTCCCACTCGGGGTGACAAATGCAAAAGCAACAGTTGATGGACAGAATGCAGAACAATGTCATACATTCACCCCAGTACAGAGATCTGGGCCTAAATCCATCGTTTTTTGCTCACCATGCCATTCCAGTTTGAACCCAGCCATATGCAAATCAGTCTTGACCCTGTGCCTCATGGGAACAGTCCAGCCCGAACTGCCAAGCCAGGTCCTCCCTGGACTGGAAACAAGCATCCTAGGACCGGTTTCGGGGTTTCACCCCTCTTCAGCCAGGATAGCTTGATTCCAGTGGCATGGAGAGCATGGGACCCACGTCTGGGCATACCCGTCCCACTCGGGGTGACAAATGCAAAAGCAACAGTTGATGGACAGAATGCAGAACAATGTCATACATTCACCCCAGTACAGAGATCTGGGCCTAAATCCATCGGTTTTTTGCTCACCATACCATTCCAGTTTGAACCCATCCATATGCAAATCAGTCTTGACCCTGTGCCTCATGGGAACAGTCCAGCACGAACTGCCAAGCCAGGTCCTCCCTGGACTGGAAACAAGCATCCTAGGACCGGTTTCGGGGTTTCACCCTCTTCAGCCAGGATAGCTTGATTCCAGTGGCATGGAGAGCACGGGACCCACGTCTGGGCATACCCGTCCCACTCGGGGTGACAAATGCAAAAGCAACAGTTGATGGACAGAATGCAGAACAATGTCATACATTCACCCCAGTACAGAGATCTCGGCCTAAATCCATCGTTTTTTTGCTCACCATGCCATTCCAGTTTGAACCCAGCCATATGCAAATCAGTCTTGACCCTGTGCTTCATGGGAACAGTCCAGCCCGAACTGCCAAGCCAGGTCCTCCCTGGACTGGAAACAAGCATCCTATGACCGGTTTCGGGGTTTCACCCCTCTTCAGCCAGGATAGCTTGATTCCAGTGGCATGGAGAGCACGGGACCCACGTCTGGGCTTACCCGTCCCACTCGGGGTGACAAATGCAAAAGCAACAGTTGATGGACAGAATGCAGAACAATGTCATACATTCACCCCAGTACAGATATCTGGGCCTAAATCCATCGTTTTTTGCTACTGCCATTCCAGTTTGAACCCAGCCATATGCAAATCAGTCTTGACCCTGTGCCTCATGGGAACAGTCCAGCCCGAACTGCCAAGCCAGGTCCTCCCTGGACTGGAAACAAGCATCCTAGGACCGGTTTCGGGGTTTCACCCCTCTTCAGCCAGGCTAGCTTGATTCCAGTGGCATGGAGAGCACGGGACCCACGTCTGGGCATACCCGTCCCACTCGGGGTGACAAATGCAAAAGCAACAGTTGATGGACAGAATGCAGAACAATGTCATACATTCACCCCAGTACAGAGATCTGGGCCTAAATCCATCGTTTTTTGGCTCACCATGCCATTCCAGTTTGAACCCAGCCATATGCAAATCAGTCTTGACCCTGTGCCTCATGGGAACAGTCCAGCCCGAGCTGCCAAGCCAGGTCCTCCCTGGACTGGAAACAAGCATCCTAGGACCGGTTTCGGGGTTTCACCCCTCTTCAGCCAGGATAGCTTGATTCCAGTGGCATGGAGAGCACGGGACCCACGTCTGGGCATACCCGTCCCACTCTGGGTGACAAATGCAAAAGCAACAGATGATGGACAGAATGCAGAACAATGTCATACATTCACCCCAGTACAGAGATCTGGGCCTAAATCCATCGTTTTTTTGCTCACCATGCCATTCCAGTTTGAACCCATCCATATGCAAATCAGTCTTGACCCTGTGCCTCATGGGAACAGTCCAGCCCGAACTGCCAAGCCAGGTCCTCCCTGGACTGGAAACAAGCATCCTAGGACCGGTTTCGGGGTTTCACCCCTCTTCAGCCAGGATAGCTTGATTCCAGTGGCATGTAGAGCACGGGACCCACGTCTGGGCATACCCGTCCCACTCGGGGGTGACAAATGCAAAAGCAACAGTTGATGGACAGAATGCAGAACAATGTCATACATTCACCCCAGTACAGAGATCTGGGCCTAAATCCATCGTTTTTTGCTCACCATGCCATTCCAGTTTGAACCCAGCCATATGCAAATCAGTCTTGACCCTGTGCCTCATGGGAACAGTCCAGCCCGAACTGCCAAGCCAGGTTCTCCCTGGACTGGAAACAAGCATCCTAGGACCGGTTTCGGGGTTTCACCCCTCTTCAGCCAGGATAGCTTGATTCCAGTGGCATGGAGAGCACGGGACCCACGTCTGGGCATACCCGTCCCACTCGGGGTGACAAATGCAAAAGCAACAGTTGATGGACAGAATGCAGAACAATGTCATACATTCACCCCAGTACAGAGATCTGGGCCTAAATCCATCGTTTTTTGCTCACCATGCCATTCCAGTTTGAACCCAGCCATATGCAAATCAGTCTTGACCCTGTGCCTCATGGGAACAGTCCAGCCCGAACTGCCAAGCCAGGTCCTCCCTGAACTGGAAACAAGCATCCTAGGACCGGTTTCGGGGTTTCACCCCTCTTCAGCCAGGATAGCTTGATTCCAGTGGCATGGAGAGCACGGGACCCACGTCTGGGCATACCCGTCCCACTCGGGGTGACAAATGCAAAAGCAACAGTTGATGGACAGAATGCAGAACAATGTCATACATTCACCCCAGTACAGAGATCTGGGCCTAAATCCATCGTTTTTTTGCTCACCATGCCATTCCAGTTTGATTTAACCCAGATCCTTGTGACTGGGGGTGAATGTTTGCATTGTCCAGCATTCCGTCCATCAATTGTTTCTTTTGCATTTGTCGCCCTAAGTGGGAAGGGTATGCCCAGACGTGGGTCCCATGCTCACTACACCACTGGATTCAAGCTAGCCTGGCTGAAGAAGGGTGATGCCCTGAAACCGGTCCTAGGATGCTTGGTTCCGGTCCAGGGAGGACCTGGCTTGGCAGTTCGGGCTGGACTGTTCCCACAAGGAACAGGGTCAAGACTGATTTGCATATGGCTGGGTCCAAACTGGGGTGGTGTGGTGAGCAAAAGAATGATGGATTTAACCCAGATCCTTGTGACTGGGGGTGAATGTTTGCATTGTCCAGCATTCCGTCCATCAATTGTTTCTTTTGCATTTGTCGCCCTAAGTGGGAAGGGTATGCCCAGACGTGGGTCCCGTGCTCACTACACCACTGGATTCAAGCTAGCCTGGCTGAAGAAGGGTGATGCCCTGAAACCGGTCCTAGGATGCTTGTTTCCGGTCCAGGGAGGACCTGGCTTGGCAGTTCAGGCTGGACTGTTCCCACAAGGAACAGGGTCAAGACTGATTTGCATATGGCTGGGTCCAAACTGGGGTGGTGTGGTGAGCAAAAGAATGATGGATTTAACCCAGATCCTTGTGACTGGGGGTGAATGTTTGCATTGTCCAGCATTCCGTCCATCAATTGTTTCTTTTGCGTTACTAATTCTAATGGCATTAAATCACCAGTAGCTGAGCTGGTATTTAAACTTGTGATGCACAGATGAGGAAGACGACTGGCCCATACTTCTTGTGCGATAGCGTTTTAGTTGTGCCTTATAAAATGGGATGTGGCCTGGGAGACTGCATGTTTTTTCCTGCTGTAGCACAGATCCCTGATCCCATCCAAGTCCTTCTCTATATAGACGTGCATTCTTGCACGGGGCATGCTGGGGATTGTGGTGGTTCCGCGCTTTCTTTGGCTTGGTTGCACATGTTTTTTTTTTCTATTGTGCATTTCTGCTCTTTTCGAAGGCAAGGTGGCTTAGTGAGTTAATGGTTGCTGTGGCCGTCTGCAGGGTTCTGAAGGCCACAACCTAGATGTTAACAAGGTGGACTCAACATCCATCCTTAGGAAATCAGTTAATTAAGTGCCACAGATTGGGTAACAGTAAAGTGCTATTTACAGAACTTACAAATAGCAGAAATGTAGTATAAAATGCTATATGAAAGTATGTTGCTGGTGTTTTATGAGTTCTAGTGTCAGCAGATAGTCATTGCACCATGGCAACATGGTGGATCTGCCGGCACTTTTGTTCTTTCTAAAGACAAACTCCTAAAGTGAGGGTATGTCTTTGGAGAATAGAAAACCAATGTCCCACATTGTGCTGTGTTTTTTTTCCCCAAGTGCAAGTGGTTTGTGTGTTTTTTTTCATCCATGGTTTAACATGGCAGTTCCAGAAAAAAAGCTGCTGGACGGCATCCTAGGGGCTATACAACTGATGCGGCCTACAAGAGTATTTTCTTACCAAAAGTGGCTCTGCTGTCAGGAAAATCTCCCGCTCTGCACACTAAATGAGTCAGAGACAATGAGATGTGGGCAGGAAGTAAAACTACCAATGTGTGGCAGATGCCCCATTAACACCCAGCCCTAAGTGAAGCCCATACTTTCTTACCTGGATGATGGAGGCAAGACATGGCCCTGCATACCTGAGAGCTAGACTCAAGCATTATCAACACAGCCGGACCCTCAGATCTAACCATCTTCGTCTCCTTGCTACCCACCGTTTTCGCAGGACTAGAATGGGTGGCAGAGCCTTTGCGGTTATTACCTCCAAAATCTGGAACGCCTTGCCACTCTCTCTCCGCTCTTCTGAGTCAGAACCCATCTTTCGACGTTCCTTGAAGACCTGGTTGTTTACTAACTTCTAGTTCCCCACTCTGCACCTATTATCTGCTGTCTGCATTAGCGCCGGGACACCCCCGTTGGGGGTAGCTGTGCGCTTTATAAACTCCTAAATAAATAAATAAATAAATAAAAGGTGCAGCCATCAGGCCTTCCAAGCCAAAACACCAGGAGATGTCCTGATCTTACTAGCACTTCACTGGTGGAGGCCCAGCCTGGATTTCCTCTTTTGAGCAATGAACAGGTGAGACATTGTCATGAGGTTGGGAGATATGGTCTTGCAAGAGCTAGTGAGCTTGCGAGGGCGGCAGGAGCTACCCTTGTTTCTTGCACGTCAGATGAAGAGAATCTGGTGGTCCTCGCCTAGTGCCTTGTTGGTGTGCCTGACAGGGGGATGCGAAAGTTGGGGTCAACCATATGCACTGGGCAAATCTGTGGACAGGGGTATGCTGTTGGGATAGCAGTGAAAGTGAAAGACGCCTGCACTGCTGTCCATACTGTACCTGTTCTGTGTGTGAGGGAAGCATCCTCTGCTGCCGCGTGTGCTGCACCCACGCTTTGTGTAGTTACGGTGTGCACCACAGCTGCATACACCATACCTTGTGGGTGTGCATGAGCACTACTGATTAGCTTGTTCTACCTGTTGTGTGTTTGAGGGAAGATTGGTCTGCTGCTGCCATCTGTACTTGTGTGTCAATGAATTTTGATGAATTCTTTTCACTATGCAAAGGGCACAACTCTTTGCTTTGTCATTGGTTGTTATTAGTGCCCCGTCAATTCCATATCAAAGCAAATTAGTTTTGGTGGGAACATATGGATAGGCAATACTTTATTCCGCACAAGCAGTGTGCCTAGCATCATTTTAAATGGACACTTTCACGTGTTCAACCTCCTTGCCTCTTTGCAAGTCCCTTCCCAAAATGAAGAGTCTTCCCAGCACCCCGAATCTCAAACTGAACTCTCTCCAAAACCCACAGGCACCTACAAAAGACTCGAGACCACTGCTACCTCGAAATCTGGAAAGTTGGGGAAAATGACTCTACAAATGCACAGTAGGAACACATAAGAGGTTTCCAGCAACGAGGCGTTTACAATAAGGTCAATGTTGGGGAAATTAGTAGAGTGTATTGCAAACTCAACTAAAGTCCGCTGCATCTACTATGTGGGATAATGCTTCTTGGTTTCACAGGGGAAAGAGCGGTTCAGACAACATGTATGTGGTTGCATAGCTTGCCAAGCAGGGAAGTAGGTTTACACTGAGAAGTGTGTGCTCTGCTTAGACTTCATTGAAGCTTGTCAAAGCCTTCCATGAAGGAGAAGCCTGGGAATGGATTGAGTTGAAAGGGGGCTGCATTGCTAAGAGGGATCCAGTGACATATCTAGAACATAATTGTGGGAGAACACTTAGGGGCAGATTTACAAGCCCCTTGCGCCTTCTTGCGCCGCCATTGCGTCACTTTTTTTGACGCAATGGCGGCGCAAAAAATGCGGCCTATTTACAACGTGACGCATCTAGGGAGATGCGTCACGTTGTAAAGCCCTGCGTCACATTATACCTGCGTCATGTATAATTAAGGCTCCCTGTTTTCCGTTTTTACGGATTTTTACAGATAAATACAGACAGAAAACACATTGTTTTCTGTCTGTATTTATTTTTAAAAGTGGATAAATACAAAAAATGTTGCTTCTTTTAAGTGACTCTACGTGCTGTCTTTCATGAATTATAGGCCAACAGCTGAGCAGATGAACAGCATGGTTAATTAAAAAACAGGATGACATTTCTTTAAATAAGACATTTATGGTATAATGCTAGTATTTACCAATGGATGTATTGTTATGTAATATTTGGCAGCTTAAATAGCTAAAACACAACAGACATCAAAGTAAGAGGTGCAAGTCTATCAGTTAAATAGATATGGAAATGTACAGTTTTACAACTTAATTTATACGCAAAACACAAAATAAATATGGATAAATACAGATAAAATAGCCAAAAAATAAATATGGATAAATACAGACGGAAATGGCCGAAAAATAAATACCATAAAACCGGGAGCCCTATGTATAATGTATGCAGGGTGGGCGTTCCCACGCAGGAAGGCCTCGTAAAAGTGACGCAGTGAAATTTATAAGATTTCACTGCGCCACTTTTAGGATGCCACTGCGTCAAAACCTTACGCCTGCAGGCGTAAGTAGTGACGCAGTGTAGTGGGAATAGGCCTCAAAATGCATTGCTGGAGTTGTGCCGTGCTTGCAACACAACTCCAGCAATGCGTGACTTTTGCCCCAACAGATGCGCCAGAATTTCTGACGCATCTGTCAATCCTTGCGCCATGGTGCACCGTATTGTAAATACGGCGCATCCATGGGTGGCGCAAGGGTTTCTCAGAGTGGCGCAGGGAAAGTGACGCATCTCTACAGATGCGTCACTTTCTTGTAAATCTGCCCCATAGTGAGCAGGACACTAACCAATGAAAGCAAACATCAAAGAGTAAATAATGTAGGTGTTCATGTAAGGATGCTACGTTTAGAATGTGTCACTCAGTAAACCAATTAAATGCTCCTTTGCTAGAAGGCAGAAACTGGTAATCAACAAGCTACACTACTCCTTCCATGCGCAGTACAAGCGTTGCTAAGATTCTATGTGGAGTAACACAGAAAGGAGAGTCACCCTACTGCAAAGGGCAATGCTAGGGGAGGCGAACTCATACATCAAGTATCACAGTGAACAAGTGCAAACTGATTACCAAGTAAGGGGGCTTTCTCGTGACTTGTAAGTAATGAATGCATCTCTGCTATTCTTGTGGATAACCTGTCCCCAGGACAAGATTCCACTGAATCCCTTTGCACCACTGTTCTGTGGTACTCCGTTTCCCTGGCTTTCTGTTTGAATAGGAGACAATAGGATTATCACTCACATCCCTTCAGTCCAGTCTGCTGCTCTCTTTGTCAGTGTTTGGGGATACCCTTCTGTTGAAGTTTTTTAAAGCGGGATCTTCGTGGTTTACCTGCAGTGCTCGGACTTCCGGGTCCAGACTCTCAGGTCTGTCAGTCTGCACCAGCCTGAGAGCTCCATGATGACGCCACAGACTCACGCTACTCCAAAAACCAAAGTGGATTAGTGGTGGATTAGTACAGGGAAATGAAAGTTGTTAATGCGAGTGGTGGGCATGTTAGTCTGTTAGTTGGATTGAATAGGATAAAGGAGGGACTCAGGAGGGAAGAGCCTAGAAAGCGTTATTTGGGAGATTATAATAGTAAAAAGAGGTATGGTATGAGTCAATAGAGGGGTAGAGGAGGGAAGAGTCTAGAAAGGGTTATTAGGGGGAGATCATAATAGTAAAATGAGGTTTGGGATGAGTCAAAGGAGAAATAGAGGAGGGAAAAGTCTAGAAAGGGATTATTAGGGAGATCATAGTACTGCAATAAGTTTTAGGATGAGTTAGAGAGTTAGAGAGTGGAGGTAAAGGATACAATAAAAGAGATATAGGATGATACAGAGTAGTGAACTGGATAGAGTTGAAGTTTTTTTTTTTACAGTAGTAGAAAAGTAATAAATATATAGATACATACATGAAAGGTATTCATGTGTATGGTAAATAAGAAAGAGATATAAAGTTGTATTATATAAAGACCCATATGTACATGTATGGATAAATAGTTAGAAACTCAAACATTCAAGTGTTGCTGTATATAAAACCGGTTGATTTATGTATTGGTATTACATTTTTAAAATTTTAAATATTTAATTTTTATTTATATTTATCTATTTTTTTATTATTTTATATTTTCTCCAATCTTTCAATAGTGAAGCACTTATAGATACAATTGTTATGATCATATTTACACATTGTGATAGATAAAATAAATAAAACAGAGACCCATAAGCATATAATCAAATAACTATGCAATGACTTATATACATGTTAAGGATAATATATTTTTTATATATATATATAAGTGATCGTGAACAAGGTATTGTGTAATACCGAAACGCGTTGATCTCAACTGATGCCTTGTCCCCATTGATGCAAGGGAGGAAATAAATCCAAGTGCGTTTAAACTCGACAGGAGTGCGGCTCATTTTTCTTCCTCAACCAGAGGAGGAGTGTGGATGATTGAAAGCGGTGTGGTTCAGCCGCGGGGCGACGCACCCAAAGGAGCGCTGTATTTAACCGGCAACAGGGAACCATTGTGAGGAATATATATATATATATATATATATATATATATATATATATATTTTAACCATAAGTAATATACACATTTGCTAAGCAGACCTATAAGACTATCTATATAGTTTTAAACCATAAGTAGTATATGTATTTGTACAATGTTCTGCACATATCGAAATATATATATGGGTTTTACTTTTTGTGAAAATCTCGGAATGAAAGCGCACCCACTTGGGATTACTTCAAACGGACTACAAACACCAAGAGGCTGTGGGAGCGCCACGCCCACTTGGGCAGGTGTTTGGAATAAAACGTGCGTGTGCAGCGTGACTTTCATTCCCTTTACTATGCCACTGAAGAAAGGATTGAAGACTCCTGAAACGCGTCTGGCTATTGACAATTTGATGCCTGATATCGGGGGAGGTTACTGCGGGCAAGTTGCCGATTTTAATAAAAGAACTGAAATGACCTTCCTGTGGCCTTCCTCTTTGGTGCTACCTGATGTGATGGATGTATTACGGCTTTGCACAGCCGCTGAGGAAGGCTCACTGCTGTGTTGCGGGTCCGTCCTGGTTCCAGTCAGGAGCCAGAATTATCGGAATGAAGATGTGTAGGTCGCAGTTCAGGGCTGCAGCCTGCACCAAGTTCGTATCGACCACTACAAAGCTGAGCAGCCACAGCGCCAAGTACAGTGCATCAACCCACATGGGTTTTACTTTTTGTGAAAATCTCGGAATGAAAGCGCACCCACTTGGGATTACTTCAAACGGACTACAAACACCAAGAGGCTGTGGGAGCGCCACGCCCACTTGGGCAGGTGTTTGGAATAAAACGTGCGTGTGCAGCGTGACTTTCATTCCCTTTACTATGCCACTGAAGAAAGGATTGAAGACTCCTGAAACGCGTCTGGCTATTGACAATTTGATGCCTGATATCGGGGGAGGTGACTGCGGGCAAGTTGCCGATTTTAATAAAAGAACTGAAATGACCTTCCTGTGGCCTTCCTCTTTGGTGCTACCTGATGTGATGGAGGATGCACTCCCAGGTGGAAATTACGCCAAAGCAAGGGCATATATATATAAAATTATACATGTTTACATGCATATGCTGTACATTTGTGTTTTAGGTATGATGCTCATGTACGAAAGAGATAACTCTTGAGTAGTTTTCTGTAGATAAGATAGTTATCAGTGATTCTTATGTTTGAGGGAAATGGATTGAATAGTTTGGCTGCTTAAACAGAGAAAGATGTACAACCCATGTTTTTTTCTTGTGTTTTGGGGTTTTGAGTGGAGGTGCCAATCTGGAGTGGAGGTTTCTTTGTTGTGTGTATTTGGTGATTGTATTCTTGATGAAAAGTTGTCCTGTTCCATGTATTGCTTTGTGGGTGAGACAAAGCAGCTTGAAGGGGGATTTTCTGGTAAGCGGTAACCAATGTAGGGCTCGTAAGGCAGGGGAGATGTGGGCTTGAGGCTTTACAGATAGGAGTAGTCTGGCAGCAGGGTTCTGAGTACATTGTAGTCTTTTCACAGTTGATAAAGATGGTCCGTGGTAGAACCCACTGGCGTAATAAAGTTTAGACAGTACAAGAGAGATGGTGGTTTGGACCTTGTGTGGCAATCCTTGATGGTGGAAGATGCGTCACAGCGTTTTCATAGTAACGAAGCTTGATCTTGCTAATTCATCCACTTGGGCATTCAATGATAGCTTGGAGTCTATGGTAGTTCCAAGGTTTCTTACTTCCTTGGATACTTTAGGAGGTGGTCCCAGATCGTCAGGCCAGGTGCAGAGTGTGTCAAAAAAATTCCATTCACCACATGTGAGTATTTCAGTTGGGATGTATTCAATGTGTGATGGTTCCATGTCATCCACTGATCAACAGCTCAGATACAACTGAAGATTTTTGAGTTTCAAGTGTCTTTGATAAAAGCAATGATATCAGACACGAGCCGACATAGCATAGGTACAGTCATAATGTGTACAGAATGGGTATAACAACTACTCACTTCATGTAGAGAATGTACCCAAACCAAAGTAAACTGGTAACACTGTGCGCAATGGTTCAGCCTCCCTTCTCCCAAGTACTTTCCAAACACAAGAATACTGTGCTGTATGACTCCTAGGTGTTACAGTCTCACTTCACGAAGACCAGCTTGTATCCTCAAAAAAGGGAGAGCTCACGTGTGGCGCTGACAGCCAAGAAGGTACAGTTTACTGTATGTTACATACTGTAGAGGGGGTGAATAGTGTCATTTTTTTAAAATAATCAAACCAACACTGTGATTTACTAAACAGGAAAGGAGATCACAGCAAACTAAATCAACTGTGGGGTCTCTTTTTATTTGGAAAACAGAGAAACATGGATCAGGCAAACTTTAGTGATTTTACCTGAGCCATATAATCTGGTCAAATGAGAAAACACACATCTGAACGTGCATCTCATGTTGCAACAGTCCACAACACAAGCAGTCAACCATTTCCATCTGGGGTGCGTTGAATCAGAAGTGTACGATGGAGTAGTCGGTCCATGTGAGCAGAGTGAGGTGACTAAAGGTAATCATGATGCTGGCTGTGAAGTCTGGGTTGAGTGTGTGCCCTATGATGTGAGTCAGGCCTTGTACATGCTGTGTGAGTCCGATGTTGTTAAGGCTTTCTAGGAGTTTGACAGTGTTGCGGTCTGTTGGGTCATCGAGATAAATGTTGAGGTCGCTGAGCAGTAGAACCAGTAGGAAGTCATTGGATCTAATAGCGATGGGAGTGATGAAGCCAGTGAAGAGGTTATTGAAGGTGTTGTGCGGTCCTGGCGGTCGATAAGCAAGGGTGCCTGAGTTGATCGCGGAGTGGCTGATATGCAGTTGAAAGTGCATGTGTTCCATGAGCGCGGTTGGCTCATCCGTTGCGGTTGTGCAGGTGATGGTGCCTTTGTGGATGGTAGTGAGACCGCCTCCATGTTCGTGGAGCCTGTTTCGATGGACGACCTTGTAGCTAGGAGGGATGGCCTCTGAGATGGTGGGGTGGATGACAGGCTGAGCCAGGTTTCTGTGATAAAGAGGATGTCCGGATGTCTGGGGAGTGTATGTCGATGAGGTGCCAGACCTCAGTGGCAGATTTGTAGAGAGATCTGGAGTTGAGGAGCATGCAGGTGATGCTGGGTGAGGTGTGTGCAGATGGTGGCATAGGGGAGATGCTGCAAGAAAAGCATCAGTGAGCGCATGAGAAGGGTCCTGCCGTGCGATATAATTTGGAGCAGGACAACAATTGTGACGGTGTCCCGTTTTGAGTGCTAGCAAGTCAGAGGAAGTGTCGCGGTCGTGCGGACCAGAGTTTGTGGTGCTGGGCGCGCTCCAGGCACAGACGGTCGCCCGCTACACACACCAGCTGCAAAGTTGCGCAGCTGTATCCATTAAGGAGGCCTTAGGAGGGAGAGGAATGTGGAGGTGGCATTGCTAGGGCGGGCGGGAAACAGCAACCAAAGAAAACACGCAGAAGAACAGGTAAGAATTGGGGGGTGGAGGAAGGCAAAAAAGGCGCTGAAGGTGGGTTGGGGGAAGTCTCTAAAGCGAGGGGAGAAGCGAGGGAGACAAGAGGAGAAAATCAGAAAAGGCAACAAGTCAAGGCAACAAAACTGGCACAAATACTGGCATAAAAAGACTGGGAAGGAGCACAAAAATGGGCACAGAAGAAATGACTGAGCAATGAAACGAGCACAAAAGACAAACGGCCCTAAAGCCAAGCACGAAAGATCCAAATAACCAAAGACAAATGGGCACAAAAGTCAAACGGGAACTAAAGCAGAAAAAGCACAAAAGAGCACAAGAGCCCAAAAAGACAAATGGGCACAAAAGACAAACGGGCACAGACGCCAAGCAACAAAGGAGCGCAAAAAGCAAAGTACAGGTCGAAGCGCGAGTATGAAGGAGTGAGTGGGAGCAGAGAGCAGAGTGAAAGCAGACGGAGAGGGAGTTAAAAAAATAGAATGACATTCCCTTAAATAATAGCATATGCTAACATTATCCTAAAATGTTTCTGTGGGTGTATCGTTATGTTATATTTACCTGCTTAATTTTGTAAAACACGACAGATATCAAAGTATGAGTGCCTGTTTATCAGTTAAATAAATGTTGAAATATACAATTTTACATTATGAGAATAAATATACATTTATTCACAAAACACAAAATAAATAGGGATAAATACCAATAAGAAGGACAAAAAATAAATATGAAGAAATATTGACTGAAATGTTAAAAAATAAATACCATAAAATCAGGAGCCCTAGTTACACACTGGCACTGAAAGAAACATCAGTGTTAAAAACTGAAACCAGAGAGAGGCGGGAATTCCAACCCCTTTCGAGGCAAAGTGAGAGAAACAGAATCGAACACAGTCCCCATTCAGCAGGGTATCCTATAAATAACCCTGTTTGGGACGGGAAGTGGGAGGAATGTAGCCAGAACCACCCCCACCTGCAGATAATTTCAAAAACACTTTTATGCGAGTTATTTTCCGGTACCTTATAAAACGAGCATGAAGGTGTAGCAGCTGCGCGGTGCAGGGCATGCAGCTTAAGAGGAGCATTTTTGTGCCTCTGTGACCAATTCTACAGGAAAACTACTGCTTATGAAAGCACTTACCAAGAATTCAGATGTCAAGGCAGGCGTCTTTGAAAGGCCGGTGTGGCTGGGGCAGTTGACCTTCAGGTAGGGTGGAATCAGACCTGGCCACAAGTGAGTTGTGTCTGAGACAAAGTGACACCTCGGTGATTGACAGTTCAGAAACGTCCCTTAGAGAACTGCCTTCACAGCAGATAAAATAAATATTTGACAAGGATTCATAGTCCAGAGATCTGAGTGTACCTCACTGGTTGTTATAAAGCAGTGCTAACTCAGATTTTCATCCTTCTGAGGTTGATAAGTTCATCATCAAAGTTCAGAAAAACATTCAAACAAATAGAGAAACTCAAATGAGCAAGACAAAGACCCTGTAATATGTGTCAGCCATCACCACCACTAGCATCTGGTGAGCCATGAAAAAGTCAGGGCATAAATACCTGCCCGAACTGTAAGAGAGAATGAAGACTCTAACTCAGAATTTACTTGTGAGGAGCTGGGTACCAAAACCAAAAGTCACTAAAGTATCATAATCTGAACCCGTATACAGCAGTCGTGGACAAAGTTTACAGGTTTAACCTGCAGTCCTACTTCTGTAAAAAGTAAAATAACATAGCAGCCAGGATGTGTGAAGTCATACCAAGGAGCATAGATCAACCATATGCCTCATGAACTCTGCACCAATTGTCCTTCTCGTCAGATTTAAATATATTTCATAAATGCATCAATTTTGTCCCTAAACATCCCTCGCAAGGTTTCTGTAAATGCACACATCACTTCACAGTTTGTCATCAAATACAAACTTTTCATTATAGATGAATAAGGCCAATTCTCCCAAACAAAAGTTTGTCATTTTTAAATAAACGAAATAGTTGAAGCGCCTGATTTTCATTTTGTGGCCCCAACACCAATTTGCCATTTTCTTCTAGTACTCCAATTTACTACTGCCATGCAAGGATACATTTTTACTTTCATGGGTAGTTTTCATCATGAAATACCAGGATGTTCATCGTAGGGCAGGAATCGCCACTACAATTACTCCAGGGATGAGTTAGAAATTGCCACGTTGTCTAAAGAATTGCATCATTATGCCAGGCCCCCAGTACATGGTAGATACAATTGTAACAAATGATCATAGTGTATCAAGGGTGAGCACCATTAGACTATTGTACCAGGGCTATTATTATGCCAGAGACAGGCAATAAAACATCAAGTGTGCCCACAATATACCAAATGGGCCACCATGGTGCCAGGAATATCCACAAATACTTTAAGCGTGCCTGTGATGTGCCTGGTAGATGACCATCATGCTAAGGCCACCATGATTCTAGGCCAGAGTGTTGTCAAGAATGTTGATAATATGTCATGAATGCCCACTATTGTGCCAGCTACTGGTAGCATTTTGACAATAAATCACAAATATAATGGATGGACATTAGAGTGCCAGGCATAACCAGAACAACATTGTCAATGATGCTAACATTATGTCAAGGATTGGCTACTATTATGCCAAGGAGAGCGAAAATGTTCTCATGAATGCCTCTGATGTTTAAAGAATGGCCCATGTTTTGCCAGAAGCAGTCAAATACTCACAGTATGCAGAGTCCACAACAAGCCAGAGTCACCATTAAGTCATCTATTCAAGTATCACCTCATCCTTGTGTAACCATCTCTGAATGCTGAACCGCCTTCGAAGAGACACCTCCCCCTTATTTTTAAGTTTCTCATCCTTTTATCCTACCTGAAGTCCTGTAATGCACATCCTCTTCTCCTTCCTTATGTATCTAAACTACATGTTATGTCATGTCATGTTGATTCGTAAAGTGCACTATCACCTGGGAGAATATTCTGGTACTGAGCAGGTGTGGCTCTAGCCGTGCATGGGGCCTAGTGAGACTACTAAAAAAAATAGGTTTTCAACTTCTTGTGGAATTCAGGAAGGGGGGAAGGGGCTCGAATGTGTAGCAGCACATTGTTCCATGCTTTAAGAGCGATGTAGGAGAAGGCTCGAACCACTGGCTCTCATTCTCCATATGTGTGGGATGTGTGCCAGTAGGAGTCTGGCGAGCGAAGGCTGTGCGGTAGGTTTGTGTACAGGAGATGCGGTTACTGAGGTATGGAGGGCCAGTGTTATGTAGTGACTTGAAAGGGTGGGTGACGACTTTGAATTGTGCTCATTTGTGTATGGGGATCCAGCAGACCTTCTTGAGGTGTGGTGTAATGGAAGGGATGTGGGTGTGGCAGGGGAGGTTTACAGTGATTCTGGCCACTGATTTCTGAATGGTTATCAACCTTCTGATGAGGTACTTATTGATTCTGGCATAGATGGTGTTTCCATAGTCCATTTTACTAGTGACGAGGCCATGCATGATGGTTTTCCGAGTTCTGATTGGGAGCCATTTGAAAGTCTTTCTCAGCATCCACATTGTGTGGAAGTATGAGGCAGTGACAAAGTTGACTTGGGCAGTCATATTGAGTTTGCTGTCGATTGCGATCCTGAGGTAATTGGTGTGGTTAATGGGTGTGTATCCTAGCTATGTCAGTCACCAGGTAAAGTACCACGGTGAGGTGCTCTTCTGAAAGAGCATGACTGTGGTCTTGGTGTTCAGCTTCACAGGCAGTCTTCATTCAGTCAGCAATTTTGATCATGCAGACTGTGAACTTGCTCCGGGTGTTGGGTGTCTTGTCTGTGAGGGAGAGAAAGCGTTGCATGCCATCGGCGTAGGAGAGGGCATTAATTATTGTGAGACCGGATGATACTAGCCAGAGGGATCCTGTAAGAGTTGAAGAGTATTAGGTTCAGAAAGGATGCTAGTGGAACTCTGCAAATGAGGTTGCAGGCATCAAGGTGAAGGGAGCCTGGCTGACAGATTAGGTCTTTCCTATCAGGAAGGAGCAGATCCAGCATAGTGCGGGTCCTAGGATTCCACTGTTGTGTCGGTGTTGCATGAGGTGGGGTAGGATACAGCGTCAAACCCTATGGAAAGGTCCAGGAGGATGAGGGCCGCCATCTCTCAACCGTCTAGGATCATAAGGATGTGTCAGTGGCAGTGATGAGAGCAGCTTCAGTGCTGTATTTGGGCCTGAATCCAGATTGAGTGATGTCAAGGAATTGGTGGTCGTTGAGGTATTTGGTGAGGTGCCTGTTGATGATTTTCTCTAATACCTTGGCCGGGCACAGTAGTTTTCTCAGTAGGGGGAGGACTGTTGCATGTTTCTAAGTGTCTGGGAAGGTCGCTGAAGAGGAGGAGGTATACAGGATTGGAGTGAGGATGGCGCTGATGGGTTGGATTGCTCAGGAGAAGGTGTGGTGGAGGCAAGGGCTTGATGACGCCCCCAACTGGATGGACATCATTATGGCTGCGGTTTCATTGGTTGAAGATGGGCCACGTGGTTAGCATTGGTTCCTTGGATGAGACTGGGAGCTGGATGGCGAGTTCTGTCGGGGCTGGTTGTGGGCTGAAGTTGCCAGGTAAGTTGCAGTATATGGTGGTGAATTTGTTGGTTAAGAATTGAGAGAGAGTTTGCAGTTCTCCTGCACGGGGGTAGTTGAGTTGGAGGCGGCAGATGGGAAGATTAAGGGCCTTATTGCAAGATTGGCTGTCTGACTGCTGTAGGACCACATCTGCCCCCGCCAGCAGCCCACAGCGCTGGTGGTCCAAAGACCACCATATTACAAGTTGACCACGGGGTCAGCGGTGTGGAGGCGGGGATCTAGCAGAGGTGGCGAGTACATTTCACAAATATATTGATGCCTGTGTGTGTATTTTGACTGCAGATGTGTCGGATGCTCAAATATGCATGATATATGTGGTAAAATATCATATAGCCATTACTGGGATTCAGCCCATATGTAGGCAGTCCTGGCAATGGGTATATGATTCGAAAAAGACTCATCTGTAGATTGCCCCAAACATAATTCTCGGGGTGAAGATCCTGCTGTGAAGGGGGGACCTGGAGAAAGGGATCCACGTCTGAATCTGCCTAGAAGAAGAAGAAAGGGGTGAGTATGCACCCCAATTACTTTGTCACCGCCACCTTGAAGCAGGCGGCCGGACTGCTGCAATCCACTTGTGGAAAAGGCAAATCGTAATACGGATGGCGGTGCAGTTCCCCTATACCGCCCTATGGCAGATGCCTTTCCCAGACCACGAACCTGGCAGTCGGCGGACTGCTGGCTGTCTCAGCGGTCTAGCAGAAGTCTTCGCAAAGCCGATCTGCTGAACTGTAATACGGCGGTCGAACCACTGAGCTCACCGCCCTTGGACCGCCACCGCTGATATGGTGTTCCACAGAACCGCCAAACTCATATTAAGGCCCTAAATCTTTCACAATGGTGAAGATTTCTTTGCTTCTGTAGGTGTTTGCATCAATGTTGTCCACCAGGGTGGTGTGTTTAGTGGTCTGGATCAGCTGATGGTATTGTTTCAGAGCAGATTTGAATGTCTTGCTTTCTGTGTTGTCTTGGCTCATCCTCAATCTTTGGCTCAGGTGTCTAGAGTGGCGCTTCATCATCCTGAGTTCCTCCGTTTACCAATGGATTTGGGGTTTGGATCTCATTGTATTGCTGTGCTTGCAGGGGGCCAAAGAGTTGGATCAGTTGGTGATCCAATCCATCACTGTGCAGCACACTGTTGCTTTAGATCACACTTCATGAATACACCGCAGTACAAATAACTCTACAATTGAGAAAGTCACTGGCAGAATAGTGATTTAAGAGTGGAAAGAGGCTCAAAGTGATTCAGCTGAGCTTCCATAAAGCACTAAATGGAGATTTTATATTCTCTTGAGTTACCCTTGGCTCTCATGATTGAGCTCAAAGAGTCCATGCCAGAGGAAAAGGTACAGGAATCAACAAGCACATGGCAATACAGTTGAAAGCTAAAGACTTAAAGGTCCACAAAAGGCCAATGTATAAATTACAAAAATGTGTTTTAAAGATACCATGAAAGATCTAATGATTAATCCACTGTAAATACATTTTCTAAAAATATTCTGGTTACAATACATTAATTTCCATTAATTACTACAGAATAGGGTAAGCCAGCCAGTTGGGCTCTTCTTTTAAACATAAAGTTTGAAAGCCATTGTAAATTTCAACATATAATTTGCTTCAAATCATATATTCCCAAACTTGCTCCTCTTCTGCAATTACTTGTGAGGAGTGTCTGCAGAGAGGCAAGTGCTAATCATTCATTTGTATATTAACAAAGGGAAATTGCCTGTGAATAAACCTCTTTCATTACCTCTTCATGACACTGTCATACAATTTTGGGGTGTACCATTAACTTTAAATTCTTAAAAACAAATTTACTTTGGTCTTTTTCAGTTGTTACAACTAAGGGGCCGATTCCGATCTCGGCCGGTAGGGCTCCGAATCGGATTCGGCATAACCGGATCCGATTCGGAGCCCTATTTCCCGACCGATTCGTTGGCGAGTCCGCACGAGCGAGTACGATGCGAATTCGCCGACCGACTCGTTCGGGCGTCCCAACCGCTCCGACCGACTCGTTCCCGGGTCTAACCGCACCGACCGACTCGCTCGGACACGACTCGCACCGCGCAATGGAGACGTTCCCTGGCCGGGTAAGTATGATGCGCGCCGCGAGCATTCCGACCGACACGCGCCGTCCGGCTCGAAAGAGCAGTCGGAGCCGTACTTCGGGGGTCCGTGTCGGACCCCCCTGTACGCGTAGCCGTGTGAGTCGCACACAGGGGGGACCCATGGGTCCCCCCTACCTGTGCGTGTACGGCGCGAGTCACTTCGCCGCGTACCCGCTGTAGGGGGCGCTCTTGTTCGCCTCGCACCCATTGAGGCAATGGGAGCCCGCGTACGCGTTGTACGACCGGCTCCCATTGACTTCAATGGGAGTCCGACCGACTCGAGTACGATAGCATACGGACGCATCGTACTCGTTCGGTCGGGCTGCACGGGTCCGATTCGGTCGGAAATCTCTCCGGGTCCGGCTCGGTCGGAGAGATTTCCGGCCCAAATCGGAATCGGCCCCTAAATGTCCACTCAAAAATATCTTGCGACCATAATATTATGGACACAAATATTGAAGCTAACTATATATTTTTCAACCTTTTACAATAATATCAAAGTTTAAACTGTAGTTAACTAAATTTTTATGTTTTATTTTATTATTTTCATTATTGTGTAATGTATTTTTAATTATTTAAAAATAGATTTTGGCAATGCATATGTTTTTGTTTTATTTGATTTGTTTGGTTTATTGAGGATTGGGCATGTAGTTTTCTGTTTTAAAATTATGTATTATTTAGTTTTGATTTATTAGATGTTTTTATTTGTTATTTATTTGTTCACATGTTTAATAATTTTTAAATCATTTATTAAATTTTAATGTCTGGTTTTCGGATTTATTGGGGGACTGAGTTGGTAGTGTTTAAATAAAACTGTATATAAATTGATAATTATGGAGTATTGTAATCATTCAACTTATTTGGTAATATTTTTTTATTTTCATTTTTTAATTATACATATATTTTTTTTATTTTTTTTAAACAATTAATTTATGTATTTATAGTGGATTGCTGTATGTATTTGGATTAGGATGGGTAGTGCTATTTTTAATGTGTATTTTAAAAATTCTTAATGTCTTAATTTAACAATTGTAATGTTTGGTATTGTGTTTATTTTTTACGTTTTATTATTTTTTGGGATGTGGTGTTGGGTTTATTGGGGAATGCATAGTCCATTTTTAAAAAAAAATAGTTACATTATAATTAAAATATATTTGAATTTATTATCATGACAGATGTCATTACTTTTATGTTTGTGTGTTCCCAATAATTATGAGTTCCCTAATGCAAACTTATGGGTGGAATTGGAAATATCATACCTGATTCTGCTGGTAATTCCCCATTCCCCCGGAGTTTTAGCAGAACATATTGACTGCTTTCAAGAGCCAAAGTGTCTTGAGTGAAACATACCAGATCTGTGGTAAAAGTGCAAAATGCGAACCACACAATTGGAAAGCTCAATCTGAAGACTGAAATTGATACACAGTTCTCTTAACGGTAAATATGTGCAACAGTGCTGGAAAGTAGGGGAAGCGCACTGGATCCAGGTTATGGCAGTGTTTCTTGCAGGGAAAGACGCTGAATTTGTCCTGGTATCAATTTCCGAAACCAGGACATAATTCAGCAGCGCCCGCACGTTGTCTGCATTCTGTTCAGTTCAGCAACCTGCAGGCAGCAAGGGGGCTTTCTTATTTTCACTTCCAGCCGGGCACAAACAAAGGTCTGAGTTAAAGAGCCGTCAGAGCTCCTTTTGTTCTAGTATCATCCTGGCTGGAATCCATCTTAAGCCTAACACCTAACTGCCAATGCAATAGAAGGAAATAAAGGCACTCAACTTATCACTTCACAAGTACTTTAGATAAACTATGACTTGGAAGAAGGTTTTTAACTTTTCTCTATGCCCCTATGCAAGAGATGTGTTTCCACTGTAAGAATGCAAAATGTATATGTGTGTATGAGTAATTACACATATATTGATCTAAATGGCACCTACTAATTTGGTTTTTATTAATTTCTTTTATAGCTCTACTCATCTCAGTGTAGGGTGTCAGAGGATTTTACATCACACACAGGGACAAAAAATCATATGTTTGTAAATAAATGTACAGGAAGTGTTACTTAAGACAATAAGGGTTATAGAGTGTAGGAATCAAATATCGTCCATACTTGTAGACATTATGGCTCAGATTAACTAACATTTTCTATTGTGGCTGCACCACTTTTTTGGACCAACCATAATGAAAAATGTTAGGTGAGGTTTACAAAGCCACGCAAATCAGATTTGCGTGCCTTTGCGTGGGATTTTTCCCAAAAAGTAATGCAAGGCAGCACATAGGGCTGCCTGCATTACTTTGCATTGGGAAGGTGTTCCATGGGTGGAGCATGGGTGTATTCACCCACTGATTTTGATGCAATCGCTGATTTACTAAGCTGTGTAAACATGGGGCTGTGCCAAAATGCTACCACTCCCTGAGCCAAGCGTAATGAGGAGAAAATACCTTTATTTCTCCTCGTTACATCCTCTTTCTATGCATGCTGTATTCCTCAGCACACATAGAAAGAGGAAAATGCCTCGAAGAATTGTTTTTGTGCTGGAAGGTACCATTCCTGTACAAAAGCAATCCTGCCTATAATGCAGGCACCACTGCAGCGTGGTGCAAGAGTGCCTGCATTGGCGCAAGGCAGCGCACTGTGCACCAGCATTAGGAGACACCAGAAATGCATCATACCTTAGTAGATATGGCATATTTCTTCTGTCTCACTTTCACGCAACGCTGCACAGCACCTTTGCTTGATGCCCTGCGTTGCCTGAAATGTTAGTAAATCTGGCCCTATATGTTAAAAGTGCATGGTCGGCAGAAACACAAAGTCATGATAGAAAACGTTATACAGTGATTGTGGTTGTCTGTATTAACAAGACTTTATTAATTCCCAGAGGAGCCCTTCTTTGCAATCATAGAATAACAACAGATTGAGGGAACCCCCAATAAGGATCTAAACCCATGACTTAAAATTTGCATGCAGTACCTTGATGCAGGTAAATAGATCACTATGTTTTATTAGAAGCATTGCAACTTATGAACTGGAAGTAACAAAATGTGCTCAGTGTCAACCGCAGTAGCTCAGTTACCTGTCTATGATAAGACAAAACACGGAACTCTCCCAGAACTGTATTAACCACCAAAGTTATCTTACTGCTATTATAATCTCCTACATATTTCTGGGAACGCAAAGATCTCTGCGAGCGTAAAGATCTCTGCAGCAGGTGTGTTAACGCTATGAGATATTTTAAAAGGTAGCCTCTTTGTGACCAATTAAGTAAACTAGAACAGATTTGCTGTCATATTTGTCCTCCTTGCCAATTACTTTGCAGCAGATTTAAAAAAAAAAAATAATTGTTCAACTTAACAGACTGTTTTTTAAGCTCTGTTCTTTGTGACTCCACCCCCTTTCCTCTGTCACACCTTGGTCCCCAATTTATGGATTCCCAGAGTAAATGTTCTACAATTCTAGCACAGTTGTGAATTAGGCAAAATCACCTCAATAGGAAATGGTGTCTATAAAATCGGTATGGGGTGTCCTCAATGTGGTGCACAACTCTAGGACCTGGACACAGCCCATTCACTAAAAAATGCACCTTGGAAACCACTACTGGGACCCTCGGTGGGGAACAACCGTCTGACTGAGGCAAACACACAGCCTGCACAATGCGGGAGGCAGCACTGAGATCGACACGATGGGCCCTTACCGGGGAATGCACTGATAACAGCTCCTCACGGTGCGTTCAGTGCGGACACGCATCTGAAACCACCACACAGTCCCCGCCTGATGGATGAAAGAGCTCTCTGAAAGCGGACCGTTGGCCCGTGGAGAGCAGCAAATAGTCAAGACGCCGGTGACCGTGTTCCTCAAGCCAGTGCACAGTATTCACAGTCGCTGCCCAGGAAAACAGCCGGCCGAGACTCCAGGGGATGTTGCCCTTGAAGTTGAAAAAATTATCTTGAAAATGATGGCCAAATTTCACAGGCTACGAGTCCAGCGTTCGAGTGTCTGACCGCAGCTGTTTGTTTTCCCTGGAGCTGGGAGAGGATGTGGTCCGTCGGCTAGATTGCCGACTCTGGTGCTGGAAACCAGGGTTCGAGCCTCGGGGTCGCGTCCACATCCTGTGATTCTGGGCAAATCACTTAATCTCCCCGTGCCTGAATGTGTAATGTAAATACGGTGCTCATGTAAAGCGCTCCAATACCTTCGGGTCGAGTTCGCGCTATATAAATATGCAAAAAAAAAAAAAAAGTCTCTGTATTGGGACCCCTCCGGGCAGGACCTCATTTCACTGAATGACAGCCCTTTTCTCAGCTATTGGCTTGTGTGTATATGTTATTAAAGAGTCCTTACTCCGGCAACAGGGTTAGAGGAGTAACAGCGAAGCGCAAAACTCAGCCTCACTCTCACACCCCAACCACATGCTGACTGACCCTCACATAGTCTGAGAAACCTTCACACTTCTAACATACAGGCACACTCACAAAACCTAAACCACACACACACGCCAAAGAATAATGCTCCTCCGGATAGACCCTTCCCATCACAGAGACAGGTGCTGCGACCCTCAAGCATAGTCTGAAAACCACTGGCACCCCTTAACACAGACTGACACCCAACGATGCTCTAGAACACGGCAGAGACCAACACAAACACACAGGCTGGCATCACTATACAGCCGCCCTATAACAATCAACTAACACCTTAAGATACTGACACAGACACCTCCATCTGTTACACAGAACTCACACATATTGAAACACACTTTCCAAGACTGATCCTGACAAGCAATAGAGACTAACACCCTAACTCAAGACTGATACCCGGAGCCACAGACTCACACACTCAAACACACAGCAGACTGAGCCTGCTGTGTCTGTGTACTCAAACACACTGCGGACTGAGCCTGCTGTGTCAGTGTACTCAAACACACTGCAGACTGAGCCTGCTGTGTCAGTGTACTCAAACACACTGCAGACTGACCCTACTGTGTCAGTGTAGGAAATTGGGTTCCTGGTTGAGGGGGTGAAACCCTACACAAGCAGCAATCACGCTTTTTGTCAGAGTGAAACACAAGCTAACCCCAAATTAGCCTGTGGTTAACCCTCTAGTACCTTGATACAAAGCAGTCAGGCTTAACTTAGAGGCAATGTGAAAAGTATTTATACAGCTCTTCAAACAGTAACATTATGAAAACACAGCACAAGAAAAATCCAACACAAATATATAAAAATATAGTAAAATGTAATAAATTGACATCGAATTGACAAACACCCAATCAGTTGAACCAGATATATGCAATTTTAAAGGTATAGGTAAAAATAGTTGAGAATGTGTGAGTGCATCCTTCTCCTTGTTAGATATTAGTAGATAAAGAATACTTCAAGGTTTCTAGTGATGGTTTTTGATTTTGCTTTTATGAAGGTAAGGGCGAAACACGTGTCGGCTGCTGAATTTTTCAAGTTGAATCCTGTAACATCTTGAACAAATGATGAAAACTCCAAAACCATGAATAAAAGCAAAATCATAAACCATCACTAGAAACCTTGAAGTATTCTTTATCTACTAATATCTAACAAGGAGAAGGATGCACTCACACATTCTCAACCAGTTACAATTGAGGCATAATTAGGTCCCATACCTCGAGATAGCATCCTCCCAATAAAAGAAAAATGGCAATAACACCCAGGAAGAGAACCTTTGGATCTTTTTTCTCGAACAGAACTATAGGTAGAAATAGTGATTGACAACACAATGCGCCAACTGCGGTTATCTGGCCACACTGGACCAGGATAAAGTCACAAGTTCAGGCTGACCACAATGGAACGTGGGCGGATACAGGGACCAAGTTAGTCCCGCTGGGAAATGTACCTTAAAATTCTTGTTATGGGAAAAATTGTGCTGCACAGCAGCAGTCCAGACGAGCGATGTGATGTCCGCGTCAAGGATGTATCACGCAGCAGTGGTTCCAATAAGGTGCGAGGGCTGTGATGCGGGCAATAGTGAAAAACGAATTTAGGAGTGCAAAACTTCGACGAATATGTCCTACCTACTTTTTAAATACCAGGCACCCATCCCTGTAGTCTTTTAGGGCCTTCCTTAGGGGTGACTTATAAGTATTAAAAAGGAAGATTTAGGCCTGACAAAAGGTGCATTTTACCAGGTCGAAATGGCAGTTTAAAACTGCACTACAGGCTGCAAAGGCAGACCTGAGACATGTTTTGAAGTACACTTTAGTGGGTGGCACAATGAGTGCTGCAGGTCCCCTAGTAGCATTTAAGTTACAGGCCCTGTGCACATGTAGTACCATATAGTAGGGTCTTATAAGTGAATTTAACATGCCAATCAAGTGTAGGCCCATTTAACCATGTTTTAGGGAGAGAACACAAGCACTATAGCACTGTTTAGCAGTGGTAAAGTGCACAGAGTCATAATGCAACAAAAACGAGTTCAGAAAAAACAGGAGAAGTGAAGGCAAAACATTTGGGGGTGAGCCTGCGGAGAGAGCCAAGTCCAACAATCAAAAAGTAAAATTGATTCCCAAACAAGCAAGTTAAGATATGATTAACTGATGAGATATACTCTTAGTGTAGAGTTTAATCAAGTTTATTAAAGGCTTAAAGATTAATTGGGACCCTCTACACACGAGGGAAAGCTACTTAGGTTTGGTATCATTAAGACATAAAGAAAGAGAAATGCATTTGGATGCAAGTAACTTTTTTAATAAAGTTGAATCATGCACATTGTTTTTTGAATGAAGTAGCTAAAGCGACCAACAACTGTTACCTACACGTGACTTGCACAAAATAAATATCAGCTAAAAATTGTTTTTCTCAACCCACTATGTAAGTAGGGCAAGAGGACAGCTGTACCTGAGCAGGTGAAGCCATCATGTATATGGATACTGAATACAGCGAAAATTGCTTCAGTTCTTAATCAGATATCATCCCGAATCTGAGAGCACGAATCAATCACCATTATCCTCCTCTAAAGACTGACCACCCTAGCTATAGATTGTTGCACTCGTACTTTTTCAGATGGGGGGTATGCAGACCTTACCATTCTTTGGAGACAGAAAGTTCGGAATCCTGTTTTAACACAGGGCATTCTAATCATGCCGAATCCAGCAGGGTGACCTGAGCTGGTTTTTAATATCTAACAATTATTGGCATCATAATATTGCTGTTCTGCCTTACATTGGCAATGCAGAGTACAAGGAGTTACTTAAGTTCAAATGATGTAGGTGTGCTGTTAAAATTGTGAAAGTACAAATGGTTCAGATAAGAATGTAGCAATGAACTGATGCAAAAATCAGATTAGTCAGCGCTTAGCTCTTCTTTCTGTCCTGTCCTAGTGCTGTAATGTCAAGAGTGAAACTTTGGCTTCCATGATCCTGTTTTCTACTGCAGGGCTGAGCTCCGCTCATCTGGCGTAAGCTTCACAGTTTTTCCTTCGATTCCTCTCATAGGCGTTTTGAGTGCACAGTACGCTACTTCTATTTGGTTGTTCTTAGGGTGACCAGACGTCCCGGTTTCCCCCGGACGGTCCCGGTTTTTCGTGGTGTCCCGGTGTCCCGACACTTTCTCCAAACTGAATAAATGTCCAGGTTTTTGGATAGTGGCTGGGATGAGCACAGACATGTCCCGGTTTTTGAGTAGTGGCTGAGTACGCTCTGGTGTTAAAAAGATGTGTGCATGCTCACTTCTCACTACTGGAGATGTTCCGGCGTGACGTCACTCCAGATGAGGTTTTTTGTGGGAAGGAAAATCCTTTAAAGAGAGACATTTTCTCTCGGGATTTTCCTTCTCTCTTTACAACGCAGCAAGAATGTAATTATGCCAGCCATCGGGGCAACAGCGTGTCCGAACCGCCAGCATGACCCTGCTCACTGGAGTCAAAGGTCACTGCCTGCACCAAGATCCAGCCAGCCACCAGTGTAAACGGTCGTCCTACTTCTATGTTTATGGCTTGTCCCGTTTTTTTTTTTTTTTGGGAACCTGGTCACCCTATTGTTCAGTTACACTCTCATTGGTTGCTCCACCTCATCTTGCACAGCCTCTTTTCTGCCACATATTTATATCTTTTCTAGGATTGTTTGAATAATTTTGGCTTTCCCACCTCATTAGGACCGATGGGTCCCATGGAGTCCCATCTCACCGCCCCTTCCCAGAGTCCTTCATGGAGGCCTGCTATGGACGCGTTTGCCTGGTTGCCAGTGAAAGACTCAGGGTGTCAATTAACGGTGTTGCGGATACATGACACCGCTCAAACAAGCATTGGCATAGCCAATAGGTCTTGCCTTTGGGTCCTTATGTGTTCAGCCAGAGCTATTGGCTTTGCCAATGTCTTTAAGCTATCTTGCAGAGCAGCGTGGCTGCTGTGCAGCATGTTGAAAAGTTATAATAAAAAAGTGTTATAAGCGTTTTTGTTACCTTATATATAGGGCTCCCGGTTTTCCGTTTAAATGGATATTTACATATAAATACAGACGGAAAACTATTTTTCCTTTGTCTGTATTTATATTTAGAAGCGGGAAAATACTAGCAAATTTTGCTGCGCTGCTGTGCTCCAGCCAAGTTGCCTCTCCACGCCCCTCTCCCTGATTCTAGGGGTGTGCCTGCCCACGAAACACCTGCAGGGCCCTATAGCTTGTGGTTTACTGGAAATTCCTTCCAATTAGGGTCTTTTCAAAAACACATGTGCAGAGCAGTACACTGTACCCGCCTCTCTGCACCCAGCAGATACACTCTCTCTGTCTATCTCTGCCCTGGTAGCTGTTCCAGAAGCTGTGCAATGAAAGTAACTTCAAGAAATGGAAAAAAGAGGGATTGTAGCCAGTCATCAGAGTGAACAGTATAAACTAAGAAATATGTCGAAATACAAAATATACTACAGCAGTAGCGAATTGTGCAAAAACTGCTTTGTGAAAAAAACATGTATCACATCGGCCTCGTGTAGCTTTATTCATTTGTGGACTTTTAGTCTTTTGAAAGCCCTATTATATAAATATTTTTACGTTTTTTTTAGAAGCCAGCTTCTGAACAAGTGAGGGCCAATCCCTCATCTCTGTTAGCTCCACGCAAACTCTGACAGGTCTCTTTAAAAGAGTATATATTATGAGAATCAGTTTCTCCATGACTGCCCCTTCTATGTCTCATGGCAGCTGCCACGTTGTAACTGCACTTAAAGGCTAGGGCAAGTACATGACCGCGGCTGATTTTCACACACTGACACTATTGTAAGATCATATTAGATTGCATTAAAATGCGAATATAATAAATTGTGGTAGTACTGACCTGATGATAGCCTTAAATAAATGTGGAAAAATACTAGCTGCAGCATCAACTTTTGATTGTGGAAAAAATAAATGCGGATAAATACAGAAAAAATGCCCAAAATATAAATATGGATAAATACAGACGGAAATGGCATAAAAATAAATATCATAAAACCGGGAGCCCTACTTATATATAACCAAGACATTATGTACAACTTGAACTACCCTATTAAAAAAAGAATTAACATAACAAATTTCTTCTAGTTTTTTTTTGTCCTTGCAATGCTGGCAACTTCTTTTTGCCTGTTATAGCCTTTTTTTGTAATGGGGCGTGGACATAAACAACGGGAGGGTGTAGGTTGGGAAATAGTACCTGAATTACAACAGGAGCAGTGGACGGACACTAGTGAAGAATTCACAGACGCCAGATTCCGATGGCAGAATGCACTTATGGCAATGGAGCTCATTAGAAACTGTGTGGACAGCGTCAGAAATCAGTATAATATATATAGAAGCATTGAAGTCAGAGAAAGAGAATGAAACATGAAGGTAAGAGGGTGTGTGTAGGGGGTAGAAATAAACATGTGAGAAAGACAGACTGAGTTAGTTAGTATGAGAGGACAGCAATAGAATAGAAAGAATGATACCCAGAGGAAAGACAAAGGGTGATAGAGAAAGAGAAACGAGAGAGAGAGAGAGAGAGAAAGAGCAAGAAATTGTGTATGTGCTTGAGAGAGAGATAGAGGAAGCGAGAGAGAGAATGAGTGAAACAGAGAGGGGGAACAGATAGTGCATGTCAGAATGAGACTGACCACAGGAGAGGTTTAAAAAAACATAGAGGATGAGTGCCTGGGTGATGGTCAGACAGAGAAAGAGCTTCAGCAATTATGTACATAATGCTTGTGATGCAAAGTGTTCCAGGGCCTGTGTTTTTGCTCTTTTAATGCAAACCTCCCATCAAACAAATAGAAACCGTATTAAACTGTAGTGCTGTTATATATTTTGAAAATCTTTACATTGCGACATACCCTCTAACCTCTGAAATTTTACACTCAGCAATTCTGCCTCAATTACCTGTCCCCTTCAATCCCCCAATGCAGACACAGACTACAGTTCCTTACTGGCCACAGGCCCAGGCTAGCGCTCTAAAGGCACAGGCACCACGACTGCGTCTCACCTCGCCACTCGTGCTGCCAGGTGTGAAATCCAAAACACTCACACGCACACTCCCCATTGAAAAGAAGTCCAAAACAAGCGCAAACCCTACCAAAAGAAATACAAAACAAACCAGCCCACAAAAATCACAAAAAGGCTTAAATGAGGATAGAGAACGTTAAAGTCTGATAAAACAAAAAACAATGTCTTGCTTTTTTATCACAAAGACTCTTGAAACTATACTTAGAAAGCATTAAAAGCTCAAACATTCTCCATTCTTTGTTAAATGTGATGAATTGGCAGCAGCAAAGGAAAAGGCATATGCGTACACATTGATATTATAAGCAAGTGTGGCAGGAGATGAGGGAGGAACAGGTACCTGAGTAGGGGGAGTACTAAAGGGTAGAGCAGGACTTGGGTAGAAGGAGGAGCGTCATGTGCCTTAAGAGGATATGGAAGGTACAAACAGTAAGGCGAAAGAGGGGCAGTCTGCAGTGACTTAACTGCTGTATGGATAAACAAGTGATATGGAGTGGAGGGGCAGAGTGTGAGTTGGCAAGAAGGCCCGAATATCTGGGAAAGCCATACAGATGGTAATGTGAAGTAAAATACATTCGGCGGGGGGCAGGAATGGACAGGGATGCTGGTCGGTGGAGCATAGTTTCTTTGGGTGTACACTCTTTGCTGGGTAGTGGAGTGAACTATCTAAGGGATTGGAGGAGAGATTTTAAATGGAGGACGGTGTCTAAGAGACACAGTGATTGGGTAGCTAGCAGAGTCTGGAGGAGGGACAGTAAAGGTTGGAGAGGCAAAGGAGACAAGTGGTTCGGTGTTGTAAGGAGGTACAACAGGTCAGGTTGGTGTGCCACAGTGTGTGGCTGATGGAAAATCAGATTTCACTGGTTGGGAGCACATAAGGTGGAAGACTGAGCGCCCCAGTTACAGGGGCCCAGAGTGGGGGCAGTGAGTGTGGATGAGGTGGAATTAATTTCCGTATCTGGTGGATGGGCATCAGTGACCTGAATGCTCGCAGAGTAGGGGGCAGTGTCTAGAGTGTAGGGGCCAGTGTCTAGAGTGCGGGGAACACTGCTTTGGGAGAGACAAGCCCGGGTAAGGTGGGTCAAGGAGAGCAGAGGCCGGGGTGCAGGGACTTAGCAGCTGGGTGAAGGACAGTTTGCAGCCGGTGTGAGGAGGGCGGGCATAGATGAGCTCTGCATGCCCGACATAGTGCGCCCACCTGGATAAACTGAATGGCGAGTGCAGACTTGCCAACGTTGCCACCTCCTACCACCACTAGCCAGTACTTCTCCTTCACTGAGCCATCCTTCCAGTCTGCCATGAAGTAGGGAAGCCATCCTGGCACTGCCACAGTGCAGAGGAATAGAGGGACAATTCCCGAAGCCAAATCGGGCTTGTTTCTGGGCTGGCTCCGCCTGTGTTTGGCAGGCTAGGTCTTGGTGTCTGGACCCACACACTCAGCCCCCTCCGCACACCTTCAATCCCGGCGCTGCTCTCGTCACTGCAGAGATAGCAGTGCAGTGAGGAGCCAGTGGTTCCATCTCAGCGGAAACCGAAAGTAGTGAATCACACAGTACAAAATGCCGTCCGTGGGGAGGTGGAAACCCTGCAATTTGCTAATACACCTAGACACTAGACATCGAGGACTACATATAAAACAGCCATAGACGAAGTCACTGTTGAAAAGTTTACCTTAAATAAGCACTGTTACTTCGGGTTCGTGCAGCAACTCATACTTAAATTGGAAATTGGTGCTTAATTAAACGGCGAGCAGCCATGAGAGTGCGGTGGTTGAAAAGAAAACTAGCAACAATTTTGCAGTGAGGCTGGGAGCACAAACTGGTGTTTGCAGTAGGAAAGGCGTGGGGATAGTGTGGGAAGGCAGACTCACACGGGATTAGTGGGTGCTTCAACTATACGAAGAGAAGTACAGTAATTAAACAGTAGCTGTAGTAAAAAAAAATAATATACAGAATCCGTCCCTCAGTAGCTTCCAACAGCCGCTTCTGCTGAGGCTTGCAGATATTCCAGAAGAAGTTCCGAAAGTGGGCGTTTCTGCTGAAGGAGCCGGCGAGTCACACTTCTGCTGTACCTGCTCGGGTTCTTCCATCTCCGTTGCAATGCTGAAGATAGCTCCACGTGCACCAACACATAAACCACCTCCGGGTAATAGTTATGGAAATTGAAAAGAGAGTATTGAAAAGCAGGGAAGCAGATGAAGGGCAGAAGACTGACTCAGTTTCCACAACAACACAAACTAAAGCGGCCGTCTTAGACGCGCTATTTTAAGTTATGAGACACAGATTTACAATCATAATGTGCGGTGTGAATGGAAAAGATTTTTGACTTCCCGAATGCAGGGAAAGGGTACAGACGGTCTCGAAGGGGCACGGACAAAGGGCGGGCACGGACAACCGAGGGTCAATAAGGCACGGACATTGGGAGCGGGTGGGAGGGGATAGAGCACGCAGCGTGTAAACAAAAGGGGGAGTGGTGCAGGGGAGGAGGCACTGCAGCTGCCGCCCTGCGCGCTGCTGCTCGCTCCCGCAGGCAAAACGCTGTGGTAGTGAACATTTGAACAAGAGGTGGGACATGCACCCGCCTTTGGCCATTTGCGTGCTTTCAATACTGAAAGACACACGCAAAGGCCAATCAGATGTGTGGGAGGAGCCCGACCCACACGGAGAAGTTTTGAGCCCTCACAAGAAGCCTCCCATAGAGCAGCGCATGCGCGCTGCGCTAGGCTCGACCTAAAAACGAAGGATGACCCACCTGAAAATCTCACATTTCCTGCACTAGAATAACAGAGCTTCCACTGGTGGAGTTTAATTCACTTCTTTGATGGAAACGCTTTACCAAGCGGTCCGTTCGTCGCATGCCTTTCTGCATGGGTGATGCGGGGCAACTGACACTGGATTTCCCTGCCCAGCATTGCCATGCGAGGAATGGTGTTCCCGAGAAAGGAAAAAAAATCAGTGGCCCTGAGGGACAGGTAAAAAACATTCTCTATATGTCAGGGCCTTTTATTTTTTTTTCTCCCAAACAGCATCCGCTTTGGAGGTTTGTTTGTGAAAAATATGGTATCTGCTCACCATTCACTGCTGTCTTCCTGCACCAGCAGATGCACATGAGGCAGAGACTGAGGGATCCCTGGGCGCTAGACAGGGAATCTCTGGATAGGGTTCCCGGTCCTGGCCCTCTAGACCCGCTAGGAACTAAATTACCTCCAGCTCCACTCGGAACCGATGTCTCGCAGTCAGAAGTGACCCTAAATCTGATGCCCCTTTGGCCTACTATTGCAAAGCATCTGTTTTCATGGTTTCCATTCCAAGATAGCAACCTCACCAAGATCCTACAAAATCTGGGTGATTTAATCTATAAATCTGAAAATGTGTAGGCTGGGTAGATTCCAAAACACACCCACGCTGTAGGAGGGCAGTGGGGAGCTCCACACCCGTGGAAAGAGGCTGGTCTGCTCTTGGCCCACGCCTGGCGACTCCTCCAGTGATGCAGTTTGTCTCATTCATAGCTGGGTTTTCTTTTCACATCTACCGGAAAATGGAGTGGTTTCCAGAGACCTTCAGATGCTGCCTAGAGGGGCCCTGCGCCTAGGTTGCTGCATTTGGTTCTCCTGCAGCTGCGCTGCATTTGTGTCCAAACTGCACGACTTCTACCCACAGCACTTCAGAACCCTTTTATTTACAGTAGTGTGACCTTCTAACAGGAGAGGGTCTTTATCAGCTCTCCTGTGCCTTTTGTAGCACAAACCAACCTGTAGTCACTCATATATTGATTCATTTTATGTGTTGTACATTAGTCCGTTGCCTGATAATTAAGAAATATTTTAATTAAGGCAGTTATTATACCTGAACAGCAGTAGGCTGAAATCTCACCTGCAGCGATTCGCTCCTTTGTTCCTGTGATTTGCTATTCACGTCACCTAAGGTGCTTGAGAGAGGAGGCTATGCGGGCTCTGAGCATCACTGCACTGTGTTCTCTTCTGATCAGAGCCTTTGTCCACTATGCTTAATGGACATCTCTGCTTGTCTAGCCTTCCTAACAGATGTATGCATTTGGGACTAGTGGATTTCGATCCTCAATACCTGCCCCTATACAACAGTCCGAATCAAGCCTTGTGTATTATTTTACGTGTGTCCGGGTCCACGGCATACATTGGTGGCTGGTGGCTGAAGCCCTATATGTCAAGGTTATGATAAGGTAATACTGGGTTCATGAGTGCCCGAACAACTTCATGGTACAAACCTTACTAGCTCTTGTCCTGATTCCCATGAGGAGCATCCTTGGCTTGCTGCTTGTGGCCTTTCATTGATTCCACATGTTTCTTAGAGAACATGATAAAAGCATGATGCTTTCTGTGACAGCATACACAAGGACGTTTCTTGTCTGCAAAGCAGTAAATGCTCTTGGTTAAACAGTTATCCATGTCACTTATGCATTACTATTTCCTGGTATCTTATGTCACCACACTGGCAGGCGTTCTTGTGTGCACACATTCCTTAAACTATTTTAGAATATCACATGCGTTTACTAATGACTATTTAACTATTTTATTCGACTAATACAACTGTCACCCGTTTGATGGTATTTCAGCTGTCTGACTTTGAATTAACCAATATTGGGTGGGCGTAGGTGGACACAAATCATTATTAGCTAGTCCCCTTTGGACGGAGTTTATAGAATCTTAGGCAAATATAATGTATAGTCAATGAAGGGATGTTGGATTATCTTACAACATGGGACACTTAACGAAATTATTTGGAGCCTCATAGAGGAGTACTCAAAAAGGCATAAGAAACACATTAATGGACTACACCAAAGGCTTTATGAATACCGAGGCAGAGTGGTGGTCTAATGTACCTGAAGTGAATTATCTCTGAGCTTGTAGGCAGGAAATCATTGGCGTGTCCTCACCAATCCTGTTAATGAATTTAAAGAAAAACACAGCTTTGCTTTATTTTACTCTGTAGCTAACAAAGAATGCCGGCATTTTAAGTGTGGTTTGGCGACAGCAGCACATCTTCACCTGCATTATGTACGTCCCCGCCTTTATACGTGTTGGCTAGCCTGCATAAAGCATCCAGCAGAATACGGGGATGAAAATGAATCAAATGTATTTTGGTGGTAGGTGGCAGGGTATCACTGGCATCAGCATGAACCGCGACAGTCTTGTAAAATAATGATGTTGTTTAATCCCATGTGCAGGGTCAATATATTATTGAATGATGCTCACACCTTCTATTCACTCCTGTGCTGCTCCATATAAAGGAGGTTGAGGTTATATCACTCTTGTGCAAGGGTGCCCTGGCTGTGTAACATATTCCACCGCTGCTCTTGACACAAGTACGCCCCTTGGTGCTCCTAGATACAGTGACCTGACACTGCACAAGAGAAATAACTTGAAACATGAACTTATTATGGTACACCAGTCTTGTTGAACACTCTTTTCAAAATATGTTTTCCGGAATATGTGCTGGGACATTCTCATACACAGACATCACGTCTGTAATCTGCCTTTTCTCTGTAATACCAGTCATTTGATTTCTTAAAAATATGACTTACTGTCATCACCTTTTTCCTTGGATTACGTATTGACCATAAACGGTGCAGAATGTCTATTTTGTAGCAAAGATTTCCAGTGTTTATTCTTTCTTGTGCCTAGACACATGTAGACTTTCTTTTGTCAAGGGGTTTAGCCTCCTCCCAGTGTTTCCAGGTGTCCTCCTGTCGTGTTATTTGCTTTCCTCCTACCCACGGGGAACAACATCTCTCTGTATTTATGGGGGTAATCGTCACTCTTACTCAGCACCATTTCCTGTCCCGCTGACACATACCACTGTCTTTGAAATGTGGGCCAGGGTTTTGGTTGACATAAACTCCGGGTCTTGGGTCAGTATGAAGTAATGGAATGAATGCATGTGGTTTGCTGACATCACCGCCAATTTCCGAGGAAAGATGTGCTTCTTGAGCAATGTAAATCCCATTGCGTCTTAAATACTGGCGACACAGTCCTACACGTCTGCATTTCTCATAGCTGGCAAGATTTCGGTTTACCTATGTGTGACATTTTCATATTTTCTGTGTACATATGTGGGACATTTTGGTGATTTATTTGTGACAATTTGAGTGACATTATTGCGAACAGAACAAAGCAATTATCTATGTGCAAAGAAACACCTTTCAGAAATTGCTGCTTTTGGCTCAATGTAGAAATGGTCTTAAAACCACAGCAAGGCTTCTAAAGTGCTTCCGCCAGACACAAACTCACGTCGGAAGTGATCCCACTCGGAATACGAACACTGGAGGCTACATTCTGCGCTAGGCAAAGGAAATAAAGATAAACTTTGTGTTCCACAATAAAGGTTTGTGGCCGCAATAGGTCCCTTTATTAGAGGTGAATGCAATGTGAACACGGTTCACAAGGTTTTACCTGTGAGCAGAATCCTACAAGGGAAGTAGAGCCCAGCAGTTATGATCTGCCCACATCGACTTATTTTATTTATTTTTTATTTTATTTGTGTTTTGTAATGAGCGAACATGATCATCACAGTATCATAGCGCTGTTGATGGTTACTGTATAATAAAGCACACCCATTACTTCAGATCCGTAGTACATAGAGTTTGAAGAGCTAGGTATAAAACAATAGGATACAATATAAAGAAAGATGAAAGACAGTTTCAATAGATCTATCATGGCACAAGTTTTTCTAGAAGTATGGCTTTAACTTCCTTCTTGAAAAGTCAAGGTGAGGTCATTGCTGTTGTTGAGGGCGGTAGGGAGTTCCATATGTTTGGAGCACATCCAGCGAAAGTGTGACCGTGCATTTTCCTTTTTCTGAATCTGGTAGTGGCGTAACACAGGCCCCGCAGCACCTGCGGTGCAGGGGGCCCACTCAGCACAGTACTCTGGCGAGAGCTCCTGATTCAGCTTGGAGGGGGCCCCTCCACGTACCTCTCAGGGGCCCCCCTTACGTTTCGTTACGCCAGTGGAATCTGGCTGGTTCTAGTATGAGGGATTTAGCACTTCTAGAATCGCTTCCGCCTCCGCCTCCTGATAGCTTGATCCTATTAGCCATGTATTTGGGCCCAGAATTGTGTAGGGCGCTGTGTGTTTTGGCTGCAACCTTCAGTTGGATCCTATCTTCGATTGGGAGTCAGTTGAGGGCCCTGAGTGCTGGGGAAATGCAATCATAATGAACTAAGGCTGCCAGTTACTGGCCCACAGCCAGCACAGGAGGAAAAGGTGAGACACAGTGGGGTTGCACTTTGGCACTTAACTCTCCCATGGCACTGTTCAGGCAGAGCTTCAGACAGGTGTATAGGGTGTGCAGCAGTAGCTCACTCTAGGCATTGTTTTCTAGTTCTCTGGGGCCAGATGCTGCCCACTTCCCACTGTGCAATCATTCTATCTCAGGGCTGCAAAAGGTTTTACCCTCAGAGCCCCAAGTGATGGAAATTGTGCTGCCAGCCCCTCACTTTCTTTAAAAATGAGGGCCAAACTCTCAATGAGGGTCTAATGTCTATGCTCCTGTCCAGACCCTCTACCTGGGGAAGAGAGGTTGATTTGGAAAGAGTAAAACAATCACTCCAGAGGCAGATAACAATCACTTAATAATACAATATTTCCAAATGAAAGCTGCAAGGTTTGGTTTCAAGGGCTTGTACACTCTTGAAAGCTGCAACACTCTGCAGCCACGTACTCACTTTCACCCACATAGCAATTGTAAATGCAGCTCCCCTGCAAATGGTACAGGACTGGCGTCCATGGAGATCAGAAGCTGACCATCATGAGACAGACTGACAACCACAGTGTGGGGAAAGCCATGGCGTGAACTCTTTCTCCTTACAAAGTCAAGTATATAGCCACCAGACCTCCCCATTGTTCGTCTCGTAATTCCCAAATGGAGCAAGGGGGAATATTGTGGTGGGCATCCGCCACTTAGTGAAATGTTAAAATGTGCTTTATTTCTAGGTGCTCGTCTATCCTGAAGACTGAAGAGAGCCTTTAGGAGGTATGTTACAATCAGTCCTGGAAGCAGTCATTAGATACATTCCTGGTCACTGCATTGTTTGTTTACTCGATTTCTTCCTGAACATCTAGTCTCTTTTCCCCGGCTCAGTCATGTTTTCAGAAGAGCAGCTGTTTAAAACTCAGCCCCTCTGTAAGGGAAAGCCTCAGGTTGGCACCACAAAGAGGGTAGCCATGAGGAGAACAGTCATACTTTGGAATCAGTTAGTGATTACCACAGAAGTAACCTGTACACCCAAAAGAGACATGGGTAGCTTTGTATCACACAACAATGTCCCAAAAGACATCAATAGGGAAGAAACTGATATATAAATCCTTACAGTACTGAGAAACCATGTATTGTATAACCAACTAAATTATGACACACACAAAGAGGATACAGATATAGCCAAGCACAAAAGAGTCAAATATATTTGATCAATTTTATATATACGACTGAGAGAAACATCAAATATGAATCATAAAGGTGCTCAAGGTGCAAGGTGAGCACACAGTGCTAGTAAAAATCAGGTGAACGGCACAAAGTGAAACACATAAAAGAACAAAAGAATGGCGAAAAAAACAAATCAATAGATATTGGTCAGCTTCAATATGACGAGTCCAATGCTTCAATATAATCTAATTGCGCAATAAGTATCCTTGTTCTGCTGGTGAGTTTCAATGGTGTTTCGACCTTCCACAATTGACAGGTCATCATCAGGACAAAATTAGCAGAATGAACATGATTGCTGCCTGTAACAAATACAGGAAATGTTACCTGCCAACGTATCTGTCCAATTAATGTAAGCAAAAAGGTGTTGGGAATTGAATTTCTCTTACAAGAAAAGCAGTGCGCCAAGAGATAAAGGAAGGCTCCTGTAAGAGGAATTTGATTCCCTAGAGCATATTCTCTTGTGACATCGCCCTATGTGAGATTCCTCATGGCCACCATTTTTCTTATATTAATTGGGTCAGGGCCTTAACAAATTTGATCTACAGCCACCGCCTAGCTTCGTGCATACACTTCTCTGAAGTGGGCAGCAAAGCTCTGGGCCGCCTCCTGGGGGCCCGATAATAACTGTCCCCGTGCTTTCTGGATCACCAGCACTGGAGAGGCGCCACAAGTGGTCTGGCAAGGCCGATGTAACATCCTACTCAATTTGTCACCCCACTTCCAGAGTCCGCATCTGTACCTCAAGGTCTACTAGTTTGCAGGCTCTATGTCTACGATCTCGGCGCAATAGCTAATGTATACACCTCGGATCGTCGGCTTTACGGTCTTCCATAATATTGTCGCAAAAGCCTCCATATCAGTATTAAGGGTGAAGTATTCTTTTATGGAATGAGTGAGGAGTGTTTTGTATGTAGGATTCTGCAGATGCCATGCTGATTGGTGCCAGCGGAAGGCGGGCCCCCCTGACCCCACATGGAGCCTGAGGGCCACCGGGGAGTCATCAGACAACCCCTGGCCAATATGTCCACATCGGACACTCTATAGATTAAGCTACTGGGGACAAGGAAGTAGTCCAGCCTAGATAAGGAGCTGTGAACCGCCAAATAGTATGTGTACCCAGTGCCAGTTGGATGGTATGTCCTCCAGGCATCCACCAAGCCTAACCTGGACGCCAGAGAGCCCAGCTTGGACCCACCTATCTCTGCTCCGCGACCCTGGGTGTACCACCTGTCCACCTGAGGATACGTCACATGGTTCCAGTCCCCCGATCAACAAAAGGCAACTGGGCAACTCCCTCCACAAGCGCATCACCAGATCTACAAATGCCTGTCCCAGCGAAGGGGGAATACACACTTCCAAGCGTGAGAGGTTTCGCATATAACATGCCTGTTACCAGCGCATATCTACCATAACTGTCAATCCAGATTTTGGTGGGCTGAAAGGGGATATTATGATGGATCAGGATACACATACCCCATGATCCTCTTGTGAATCCAGAGTGAAATATCTGAGTGTAGCCATATATGATCAGGCAAGGGACTTTGGAGCTTAGAAGATGTGTCTCCTGTAAGAGTAGGATGTCAGCCCTCAATCTTTTGGCATGCTTCAAAACCGCTCCCTGTTAAATCTTGTCAAGAAGCCCCCTCACATTCCACGTAATGACATGGAGATGTCCCATGGTACTGGTGGTGCCGGTGTCATACATCAGCAACTATGGTGAATGAGTTTGCACCTCTGCATATGGACTCAGGGAGACATATGTATTGGATCTGTGCATTACAAACAAACAAACTTGAACAATCCCTTACTAGCCACCCCAACCACCACCCTATACTTCAATGAATGAGAAGTACCTGTTGTGGAAGAGATCTTCCCAGAATCCCAGCGGGGGGTGCCAAGAGGGTATCTCCAATGGATCCCCATTTTCCCCAACTAAGAACCCGTACTAGAGATAATTAAGCTTGTATCTCCAGGGGTCGCAGTGATATGTGTATGTCCCACACTACAAACACACAGTAAGTACCAACCACCCAAGTGGTGCCAGTGGTTTAGTAACAGTCAGCCATTCGCTGGGGATGTGTTGGCCCCTCAGGGTGGACAGGTTCAGTTAGGGGGAATTATCTCGGTACGTGCTCCTCCAGGAAGATTAGGATTGGTTACGTCGTTTCACTGTGGACTTTACGGGGTGGCTCCTTCTATTGCTTTGGGATGAGTCTGAGTCTATACGGGACAGGATGTGCGGCTCCAGAATCATTGACTCATCTACCCAGGCAAAGACTTCCTCCGGGGAGTCAAAGAACAGAGTTTGTGAGTTGAAGATGACCCTTAAGCGTGCTGGATATATAGTTAGGCCTGGGCAGAGTTTGCGGAGTCCCGTTCCGCAAAGTGCCCTAACAACTCTTAAGCGCTATGCAGAGTTCCACGAGCAGGCGGAGTCATGAACTATTGTTTTACTTCGCCTTGGAGCGCTTCTCGTACGCTGTGCTTTTTATTGGTGGTAGTTATTGCTCTCGGGTGTGATTTAGTTTCGGCTAATGCCGCCTCAGCAGATTGCTGGCCCCATCCATGGTGTCTCGAATTTAAAATGGCAAACAGTCTAAGTCTTGTACGGATCCTTACAGCCAAGTGACTTAATATTTTAATGCATTTGTGTGGTTTTGTTTAAAATGTGATTCATCCTTTATAGTGGTTTATTTTAGACGCATCCATTTTTTAGCACAGCAATTGTACCTGAACTACATATATGGGGGCAGAGTTTGATGCCCAATCATCGTGGGACGGCTGTTGTCCCTTCCACAATATCGCCCCATATTTTAAAGTTTCATATTATCCCATCCCCATTCCCCACAGTTTTATATTATCCCATCCCCATTCCCCACCACTGTACCTCGAGCTGCTGGCTGCCCCGCCTCTCCGAATTCTAACTGAGACTCCATCCTTGGATTCCAACTATCTCGGAGTCGGCTGTCTACAGAGGTGGCGTTTTTCTCTGGAGGGACTCCTCTCGGCAGCAAGTAATTCTGTTTCCTTCACTTCTGCCCCCTCCTCTTTTCCTTCCCCCTCACAGCAAACTGTGCACAATGGTTGCTCCTGGCTGAAGGGCTAAGAAGGTGAACACTTCTGCTGATGAATTTCCAGTTTTGTTGGCTGTCTTAGACACTAGACCGCATATAATTACATTTTGTGGGTGAGCGTGCCTGCGCTTGTAAACTGCTCTGCCGGCAGTTGGTGGAGGAGTGGCAAAACTCCACAAACTCCGCCCACGGTCAGAATTTACTGCTCATCCCTAGATATAGCAGCATGTACTGAATCTGAAGGTCTTGGAGGCGCTGTTTAGCCACTGTGAAGGATTGACTCTGCTGTTGCACCATTTTTTTTATAGTCCGGGAATATCATTATGTGGTGAGATTAGTAGAAGATCTTGTTTTGACTACAAAAAACAGGATTAGGGAGTGAAGAGGTAGTGTCCTTAGTGGGCACTGGAGGTGGATACGTCCTCCTCTAGAGATTCGAACAAAACATAGGGATCCACCTCAAAGGAGGTTCAAAAAGGTGTGTTTCCTGTTATGACAGGACGCACGCAGTGTTTGCTTAAATACCCTCACACACCAAAAGGGCCCTTGGTGTCATGCTTCATCATAGGGGTCTTCCCGCCCCGCTGCGGACGGGGCGTGCTACGACCAGCGACTACGCGGGAGCACTGTGTTTCAAAACTATGTGTGGTGTAGGGGTAGTGAGAGGAAGGGTCAGAAGTGAATGCAAACAAAGTGAATTAAAAGGACCTGGCCTCGTAGACTTAAAATTTAATATGACGTAGAGGCTGGTGCTGTTAAAAAAGTGGTTCGGAGATGTCCTGCGTATAATGTGCGGATACTCCTGATCAAGTCAACATGTTTCGAAGCGTCAAAGCTTCTTCATCAGGACTAGGAATGATCCCTTCAGTGCTCACTATGTTGTTATCAATGCGAAATTGAAAAAGTGTGCTATATACAAAACGATAAAAATTCAAAAATCATGCACTTTGTATTACCCAATCAGTATTTCTAAAATGTAAATCTGTAAAAAAGAGAGCATAGTTAATTACACAATTGCGCCTCCCAAAAGTGCAAACACATCATCACCTGCAAATACAAAGGTGATTACGGTGTCATTAGCCTTAGTTCTAACTCGAAACAAGTGCTGTGACCTGTTAGGAAAAACGGGACAAAAACAAAACATACACACACAAAACAGAAAGCACACTCTCTATGTTAGAGATCAGGGTAGCCATAAATAAAAGAATTATCCATAGGTTGGTACATACTGGAATATGTAGGAGACATTGCTCCATGAGCCTCCTGAACGGGTGGGAAGGATGTTGCCACTGTATTCTGTTTGGTAGAAAGGAAAAAAAGGGGGTGGGGGAAAGGTGGCAGAAAGTAGGTTGGAAATCAGAGCCAGTGATTAGAGGGAATCTTTCGAGACACCTAGTGTCGTTGGTTCCTTTCACGGCTATGCCGTACTTACGTAGCAGTCAACACTACCTCACTCAATCGCCAACCCGCGGCTCCGTTGTGTAAGGAGATCTGCGAGGGACGCCCTATTTATGCGGACGTTAATTGACACCTGATTACACACAAATGGATGCACCTGCGCCGGAGTTCGAAGGAATCCGGATGTGGATGACTGTTCACTTCCTGTGACTGCTAAATAACAAAGACTAGAGCGGTAACACATGTACCTGTGCCAGAGCTCGTAGGTATCCGGATATGGATAACCATTCACTTCCTGTGACCGCTAAAGAATGAAGACTAGAGCGGTAGAGTCAGCAAGGCATGTAGAGAAAAGTAACAGCACCCCCTGGGGTCGTAGTCAAAAAAGAGCGGAAAAGAGCGATAACCGTTATTATGGAGTAGGAAGTGATTTAATCAAATATATCGATATACTGGATATGTATACCGCGACGATGTTCACGATCTCTCATAGGTAAAAGTTGTAAAATAGAGCGTCGTGAGTCTGAATAATAATTCAGAATTCAAAATCAAATAGGGGTGAGTTATGAGTGTAGTTGGACGCAATACCCCAAAGGGGTACGCATAGAAAAACCTGCTACCACTAACATGTTAGAGGGGGGAAGGTCTAACCACGTTCTATTAGGAGCCCAAAGCCACATAATCAAATTGTAGTTCCATGATGGTTGGCCCAGGTTAGTGTTGATATCCACAGAATGTGAAGGCTAACTCAGGAGCACGCATGGCTCCAGGAATTTAGGCACTACTCCTTGTTTATCTCGGGAGTGAGGCTTCCTTGGGGATAAGTAAGCTCATGAAAAAGTAAAAAGGAAGGAAAAAGGGGAGGGAAGAAAAATGGAAGGGAAAGGAAGGGTAGGCTATCTTCCACGGAGGTTCCCAGAAAGACATGGTCCAAAAACAGAGTGCACCAATGAAATGGTCTTCTCTTCGTTCGGGTTCTCTAAGATATTGGGACTTAGGGGTTTAGGACAGTTGAGCCCAAGGAATGTCGTCATTCAGACCAGTTAGGTAGGTGCCCAAACGGAACACCCAACGTTGTTCCTTTTCCAGCAAGCCATTTTCGTTGTGGAGTTGTTCGATCACAGTCCATTTTAAGTCATCCACGTTGTGTGACATGGTTAGGTAGTGGCTTGCCATCTTTGTAGTGCTCTTCATACAGCGAACATTGCTCTTATGCTCGCCAATACGGATCTTTATTGGTCTTGATGTCATCCCGATGTATTCTTGTCTGCATGGACAAGTGATCATATAGATCACATTCCTGCTGTTGCAGTTTGTGAATCCTCTTTGTTCCCAGACTGTACCATTGGTAAACTGGATGTTTTTACTTTTTTCGTAAGGTTGCATGTACTACAGTTACCACACGGGTAGTGACCCTGTACAGGTGGAAGGGTGGTGGTGGTCAAATTCCTTGTGGGTGTCACTCGTGGTCTTGTATGGACCAAGATGTCCTTCAGATTTCTGCCTCTCTTGTGGGAGAACATGGGTTTCGGAAAGGTGAGACTTCCGCAGTTCAGAAATCTCCAGTGTCTATTCACTATTTTAGATACTAGATTGGAGTGGGTGTTAAAAGTGGTTACGCAAATAGGTCTTGTTTCCTGTTCTTTAGGAATGCGATTTTCCAAAAGTGCGTCTCTGTTGTTATTTCTTGCTCGTTTCAAACCTCTTTTCACAATCCGTTCTGGATAGTTGCGTGTCAGTAGCTTGTTTTCCAAATCAGAGGCTTGTCTCTTGAAATCTGTAAGCTCAGAACAGTTTCTTCGAAGGCGGAGAAACTGTCCGTAGGGAAGGTTATCCCGAAGGTGTCTAGGATGGAAACTATTGTATTGTAATAGGCAATTTTTAGCCGTCGGTTTAAAATGTGTGATAGTTTTGAGCTTACCATCATCTGAATAGATATTCAGATCAAGGAACACCAGATTTGTTTTGGAAAAAGTATGCGTGAATTTAAAAAAGGATTTTGTTGGTTGAGCCACATCATAAAAAATCCAATGGATTCGGCGTCACCTTTCCATATCACCAGTACATCGTCAATATAGCGTTTCCAAATGACAATATTGTCATGGAACGGGTTGTATTGATGAAGTATCTTGTTGGTTTCTAGGTGGTGTACATAGAGACCAGCTAGACTGGGAGCGAAGGTGCTCCCCATGCTGGTCCCATGCTTTTGTAGGTAGTGTACCCCTTCATACAAGAAGAAATTCTTTTTCAGGGCCAAAGAGATGCATTCCATCACCATATTGCGAGGTGTATGGTAATCCCACATAGTGGAAAATAATACTTCCTCTATAATGTCCAGGGTTTCATCATGAGGCAAGCTAGTATACAAAATTTCGACATCAAGACCCAGAAGGAGGTGTTGCTCTGGGTCAAAAGGGAGATCTTTGATAAGTTGTAACACGGCCTTGGTGTCTTTAAGATAGGTGTCTGTTTTCTGGACTAGAGGCCGTAGGAATGCGTCAGCAAACTTAGAAAGGGGTTCTAGTATGGAACCGATCCCGGACACAATCGGGCGGCCGGGGGGGTATTCTAACTCCTTGTGGATTTTGGGAATGGTATAAAAATACGGTGTCCTCGGTGACTTCTGAGTAAGGAAATCCGCCTCCTTTCTTGACACCCAGTCATGTGCCGTGGCTTCTTCAACCATCCCCATAATCCGTACCCGGATCTCCTCTGTTGGGTCAACAAGGAGGATCTCGTAGTTCCTTCGAACATCCAGAAGTTTCCTGCATTCGGTGTCATAGTTATGTTTAGTTTGAATAACAATGGCTCCCCCTTTATCAGCGGGTTTTATAACCAAGTTGGTGTTGTCAGCTAGTTGTTGTAATGCCTCTTTTTCCAATCGTGTGACATTCTGGAATGTTTTTGTACCCTCATTCGGTATATTCATCAGTTCCTCCATTACAGCTTTCTCAAAAGCAAGTAACTCAACCGGTAGTGTAACATCCAAAGGGGTGAATGTGGACTTAAGCCGTAACCCAGTGTCCGGGGTCTGTTCCTCAGTTGTCTCAGTTGTTTCTTGGTTAGCAAAGAAAGCCCGTAGTTTAAGCTTTCGTATAAACTCCTTCATTTCTTGGCAGAGTTTGAATTTGTCCAACTTGTTGGTGGGGACAAAGCCAAGGCCTTTTTCTAGAACATTTTTTTTGGGGTTCAGTGAGTGTATATTCGGTCAAATTGACCACTAAATGTCCCTCCTGCTGGTTGATGGTTGGTTCGCTGTCATGCTCCTCGTTGATACTCTCGCTACGTCCCCTGAATCGTTGCTCCAGTGGACCTGATTGCCTTTCCGGTTTCTTCCTCTCGGTGGTCCAGGGCGTGCTCCTAAAAAAGGAGGTGGTCCATAATAGTTGAATTCTTGAGGTGGTGGGTTCCAGTGTTGGAATGGTCCTCCCATTGGTGGCGGGCCATAAGGGTAGTATGTGTAGCTTGGTAGTCCTTGGTAATGGTCCCAACCTCTTCCTCTTGGTCTGTAGGGTCTCTGATGTCTCTTCCTCTTGGTCTGTAGGGTCTCTGATGTTGTACTCCTCCTCTCTGGTTCCTCGGGTTACTGCCTCGGCTAGAATACGAATCACTAGAGCCTGCATCAGATAAGTCACTGTCTGATCCTTGGTCACTGTTGGTTTTCCTTATCACATAGTCATCCCGTGTGTAGGGATAGACACGCTCGTGGTTGAAGGCTGCAGTGTCCTTTTTCAGTTTCTTATACTTGCTCTGTTTTAATGAGATCTCGTACTCACTCATCTGTTGATTGAGTTCGTCCAACCTTCTCTTCAAAACGGTGGTTGATTGGTAGCTCTTCAGTTGGACCTCGAGTTTCTGTATGTCAATCTTGAGTTCTTGAGCCAGACGGGTCGCTGTCTTAATGATAAGCACCAGCCAATCCCTTGTGCAGTGCCACGATATTAGTGACCAATCCTTTTGAAGGATTTATCCTGCTGAAATATAAAAGGTTCATTACGAACTATTAGGCCTTGAGGTGCCGCGTTGGCCCTAAGGTATTCTGTCATTAGCAGGCCATGCAAGGTAGTCTTTATCTGGGTTCTCCTTAGGTTCGCCAACTCATCCCAATCCGCATTACTTGGACCCGGATCAGTGCTGCTGAGTCCCTCAAAGGGGTTGAGGGCCGCCAGGATTCTGTCGATTTCTTCCTCATCAAAAGTGAGGCCTGCTGTCTCGGCCATGTTGTAAGTGCCTAAATGAGTGTGTCTCCTGGAAGGGTATATGTGTATGTATGAAAGGGAAGTGTCCCTACAAGAAAAAAGGGGGAGGGATATAAACGGTACACTGGCCATTAAATCCCAGAGACCAGGGTTACTGGGTTACTCCCACAGCTGCACGCTGTCAAAATAGCTACAAAAAACAGGATTAGGGAGTGAAGAGGTAGTGTCCTTAGTGGGCACTGGAGGTGGATACGTCCTCCTCTAGAGATTCGAACAAAACATAGGGATCCACCTCAAAGGAGGTTCAAAAAGGTGTGTTTCCTGTTATGACAGGACGCACACAGTGTTTGCTTAAATACCCCTCACACACCAAAAGGGCCCTTGGTGTCATGCTTCATCATAGGGGTCTTCCCGCCCCGCTGCGGGACGGGGCGTGCTACGACCAGCGACTACACGGGAGCACTGTGTTTCAAAACTATGTGTGGTGTAGAGGTAGTGAGAGGAAGGGTCAGAAGTGAATGCAAACAAAGTGAATTAAAAAGGACCTGGCCTCGTAGACTTAAAAATTTAATATGACGTAGAGGATGGTGCTGTTAAAAAAGTGGTTCGGAGATGTCCTGCGTATAATGTGCGGATACTCCTGATCAAGTCAACATGTTTCGAAGCGTCAAAGCTTCTTCATCAGGACTAGGAATGATCCCTTCAGTGCTCACTATGTTGCTATCAATGCAAAATTGAAAAAGTGTGCTATATACAAAACGATAAAAATGCAAAAATCATGCACTTTGTATTACCCAATCAGTATTTCTAAAATGTAAATCTGTAAAAAAGAGAGCATAGTTAATTACACAATTGCGCCTCCCAAAAGTGCAAACACATCATCGCCTGCAAATACAAAGGTGATTATGGTGTCATTAGCCTTAGTTCTAACTCGAAACAAGTGCTGTGACCTGTTAGGAAAAACGGGACAAAAACGAAACATACACACACAAAACAGAAAGCACACTCTCTATGTTAGAGATCAGGGTAGCCATAAATAAAAGAATTATCCATAGGTTGGTACATACTGGAATATGTAGGAGACAATGCTCCATGAGCCTCCTGAACGGGTGGGAAGGATGTTGCCACTGTATTCTGTTTGGTAGAAAGGAAAAAAGGGGGGGGAAAGGTGGCAGAAAGTAGGTTGGAAATCAGAGCCAGTGATTAGAGGGAATCTTTCGAGACACCTAGTGTCGTTGGTTCCTTTCACGGCTATGCCGTACTTACGTAGCAGTCAACACTACCTCACTCAATCGCCAACCCGCGGCTCCGTTGTGTAAGGAGATCTGCGAGGACGCCCTATTTATGCGGACGTTAATTGACACCTGATTACACACAAATGGATGCACCTGCGCCGGAGTTCGAAGGAATCCGGATGTGGATGACTGTTCACTTCCTGTGACTGCTAAATAACAAAGACTAGAGCGGTAACACATGTACCTGTGCCAGAGTTCGTAGGTATCCGGATATGGATAACCATTCACTTCCTGTGACCGCTAAAGAAAGAAGACGCATTCCTACGGCCTCTAGTCCAGAAAACAGACACCTATCTTAAAGACCCCAAGGCCGTGTTACAACTTATCAAAGATCTCCCTTTTGACCCAGAGCAACACCTCCTTCTGGGTCTTGATGTCGAAAGTTTGTATACTAGCTTGCCTCATGATGAAACCCTGGACATTATAGAGGAAGTATTATTTTCCACTACGTGGGATTACCATACACCTCGCAATATGGTGATGGAATGCATCTCTTTGGCCCTGAAAAAGAATTTCTTCTTGTATGAAGGGGTACACTACCTACAAAAGCATGGGACCAGCATGGGGAGCACCTTCGCTCCCAGTCTAGCTGGTCTCTATGTACACCACCTAGAAACCAACAAGATACTTCATCAATACAACCCGTTCCATGACAATATTGTCATTTGGAAACGCTATATTGACGATGTACTGGTGATATGGAAAGGTGACGCCGAATCAATTGGATTTTTTATGATGTGGCTCAACCAACAAAATCCTTTTTTTAAATTCACGCATACTTTTTCCAAAACAAATCTGGTGCTCCTTGATCTGAATATCTATTCAGATGATGGTAAGCTCAAAACTATCACACATTTTAAACCGATGGCTAAAAATTGCATATTACAATACAATAGTTTCCATCCCAGACACCTTCGGGATAACTCTTCCTACGGACAGTTTCTCCGCCTTCGAAGAAACTGTTCTGAGCTTACAGATTTCAAGAGACAAGCCTCTGATTTGGAAAACAAGCTACTGACACGCAACTATCCAGAACGGATTGTGAAAAGAGGTTTGAAACGAGCAAGAAATAACAACAGAGACGCGCTTTGGAAAATCGCATTCCTAAAGAACAGGAAACAAGACCTATTTGCGTAACCACTTTTAACACCCACTCCAATCTAGTATCTAAAATAGTGAATAGACACTGGAGATTTCTGAACTGCGGAAGTCTCACCTTTCCGAAACCCATGTTCTCCCACAAGAGAGGCAGAAATCTGAAGGACATCTTGGTCCATACAAGACCACGAGTGACACCCACAAGGAATTTGACCACCACCACCCTTCCACCTGTACAGGGTCACTACCCGTGTGGTAACTGTAGTACATGCAACCTTACAAAAAAAAGTAAAAACATCCAGTTTACCAATGGTACAGTCTGGGAACAAAGAGGATTCACAAACTGCAACAGCAGGAATGTGATCTATATGATCACTTGTCCATGCAGACAAGAATACATCGGGATGACAACAAGACCAATAAAGATCCGAATTGGCGAGCATAAGAGCAATGTTCGCTGTATGAAGAGCACTACAAAGATGGCAAGCCACTACCTAACCATGTCACACAACGTGGATGACTTAAAATGGACTGTGATCGAACAACTCCACAACGAAAATGGCTTGCTGGAAAAGGAACAACGTTGGGTGTTCCGTTTGGGCACCTACCTAACTGGTCTGAATGACGACATTCCTTGGGCTCAACTGTCCTAAACCCCTAAGTCCCAATATCTTAGAGAACCCGAACGAAGAGAAGACCATTTCATTGGTGCACTCTGTTTTTGGACCATGTCTTTCTGGGAACCTCCGTGGAAGATAGCCTACCCTTCCTTTCCCTTCCATTTTTCTTCCCTCCCTTTTTCCTTCCTTTTTACTTTTTTCATGAGCTTACTTATCCCCAAGGAAGCCTCACTCCCGAGATAAACAAGGAGTAGTGCCTAAATTCCTGGAGCCATGCGTGCTCCTGAGTTAGCCTTCACATTCTGTGGATATCAACACTAACCTGGGCCAACCATCATGGAACTACAATTTGATTATGTGGCTTTGGGCTCCTAATAGAACGTGGTTAGACCTTCCCCCTCTAACATGTTAGTGGTAGCAGGTTTTTCTAAGCGTACCCCTTTGGGGTATTGCGTCCAACTACACTCATAACTCACCCCTATTTGATTTTGAATTCTGAATTATTATTCAGACTCACGACGCTCTATTTTACAACTTTTACCTATGAGAGATCGTGAACATCGTCGCGGTATACATATCCAGTATATCGATATATTTGATTAAATCACTTCCTACTCCATAATAACGGTTATCGCTCTTTTCCGCTCTTTTTTGACTACGACCCCAGGGGCTGCTGTTACTTTTCTCTACATGCCTTGCTGACTCTACCGCTCTATTCTTCATTCTTTAGCGGTCACAGGAAGTGAATGGTTATCCATATCCGGATACCTACGAACTCTGGCACAGGTACATGTGTTACCGCTCTAGTCTTTGTTATTTAGCAGTCACAGGAAGTGAACAGTCATCCACATCCGGATTCCTTCGAACTCCGGCGCAGGTGCATCCATTTGTGTGTAATCAGGTGTCAATTAACGTCCGCATAAATAGGGCGTCCCTCGCAGATCTCCTTACACAACGGAGCCGCGGGTTGGCGATTGAGTGAGGTAGTGTTGACTGCTACGTAAGTACGGCATAGCCGTGAAAGGAACCAACGACACTAGGTGTCTCGAAAGATTCCCTCTAATCACTGGCTCTGATTTCCAACCTACTTTCTGCCACCTTTCCCCCCTTTTTTTTCCTTTCTACCAAACAGAATACAGTGGCAACATCCTTCCCACCCGTTCAGGAGGCTCATGGAGCATTGTCTCCTACATATTCCAGTATGTACCAACCTATGGATAATTCTTTTATTTATGGCTACCCTGATCTCTAACATAGAGAGTGTGCTTTCTGTTTTGTGTGTGTATGTTTCGCTTTTGTCCCGTTTTTCCTAACAGGTCACAGCACTTGTTTCGAGTTAGAACTAAGGCTAATGACACCATAATCACCTTTGTATTTGCAGGCGATGATGTGTTTGCACTTTTGGGAGGCGCAATTGTGTAATTAACTATGCTCTCTTTTTACAGATTTACATTTTAGAAATACTGATTGGGTAATACAAAGTGCATGATTTTTGCATTTTTATCGTTTTGTATATAGCACACTTTTTCAATTTCGCATTGATAGCAACATAGTGAGCACTGAAGGGATCATTCCTAGTCCTGATGAAGAAGCTTTGACGCTTCGAAACATGTTGACTTGATCAGGAGTATCCGCACATTATACGCAGGACATCTCCGAACCACTTTTTAACAGCACCAGCCTCTACGTCATATTAAATTTTTAAGTCTACGAGGCCAGGTCCTTTTTAATTCACTTTGTTTGCATTCACTTCTGACCCTTCCTCTCACTACCCCTACACCACACATAGTTTTGAAACACAGTGCTCCCGCGTAGTCGCTGGTCGTAGCACGCCCCGTCCCGCAGCGGGGCGGGAAGACCCCTATGATGAAGCATGACACCAAGGGCCCTTTTGGTGTGTGAGGGGTATTTAAGCAAACACTGCGTGCGTCCTGTCATAACAGGAAACACACCTTTTTGAACCTCCTTTGAGGTGGATCCCTATGTTTTGTTCGAATCTCTAGAGGAGGACGTATCCACCTCCAGTGCCCACTAAGGACACTACCTCTTCACTCCCTAATCCTGTTTTTTGTAGCTATTTTGACAGCGTGCAACTGTGGGAGTAACCCAGTAACCCTGGTCTCTGGGATTTAACGGCCAGTGTACCGTTTATATCCCTCCCCCTTTTTTCTTGTAGGGACACTTCCCTTTCATACATACACATATACCCTTCCAGGAGACACACTCATTTAGGCACTTACAACATGGCCGAGACAGCAGGCCTCACTTTTGATGAGGAAGAAATCGACAGAATCCTGGCGGCCCTCAACCCCTTTGAGGGACTCAGCAGCACTGATCCGGGTCCAAGTAATGCGGATTGGGATGAGTTGGCGAACCTAAGGAGAACCCAGATAAAGACTGCCTTGCATGGCCTGCTAATGACAGAATACCTTAGGGCCAACGCGGCACCTCAAGGCCTAATAGTTCGTAATGAACCTTTTATATTTCAGCAGGATAAATCCTTCAAAAAGGATTGGTCACTAATATCGTGGCACTGCACAAGGGATTGGCTGGTGCTTATCATTAAGACAGCGACCCGTCTGGCTCAAGAACTCAAGATTGACATACAGAAACTCGAGGTCCAACTGAAGAGCTACCAATCAACCACCGTTTTGAAGAGAAGGTTGGACGAACTCAATCAACAGATGAGTGAGTACGAGATCTCATTAAAACAGCGCAAGTATAAGAAACTGAAAAAGGACACTGCAGCCTTCAACCACGAGCGTGTCTATCCCTACACACGGGATGACTATGTGATAAGGAAAACCAACAGTGACCAAGGATCAGACAGTGACTTATCTGATGCAGGCTCTAGTGATTCGTATTCTAGCCGAGGCAGTAACCCGAGGAACCAGAGAGGAGGAGTACAACATCAGAGACCCTACAGACCAAGAGGAAGAGGTTGGGACCATTACCAAGGACTACCAAGCTACACATACTACCCTTATGGCCCGCCATCAATGGGAGGACCCTTCCAACACTGGAACCCACCACCTCAAGAATTCAACTATTATGGACCACCTCCTTTTTTAGGAGCACGCCCTGGACCACCGAGAGGAAGAAACCGGAGAGGCAATCAGGTCCACTGGAGCAACGATTCAGGGGACGTAGCGAGAGTATCAACGAGGAGCATGACAGCGAACCAACCATCAACCAGCAGGAGGGACATTTAGTGGTCAATTTGACCGAATATACACTCACTGAACCCCAAAAAATGTTCTAGAAAAAGGCCTTGGCTTTGTCCCCACCAACAAGTTGGACAAATTCAAACTCTGCCAAGAAATGAAGGAGTTTATACGAAAGCTTAAACTACGGGCTTTCTTTGCTAACCAAGAAACAACTGAGACAACGGAGGAACAGACCCCGGACACTGGGTTACGGCTTAAGTCCACATTCACCCCTTTGGATGTTACACTACCGGTTGAGTTACTTGCTTTTGAGAAAGCTGTAATGGAGGAACTGATGAATATACCGAATGAGGGTACAAAAACATTCCAGAATGTCACACGATTGGAAAAAGAGGCATTACAACAACTAGCTGACAACACCAACTTGGTTATAAAACCCGCTGATAAAGGGGGAGCCATTGTTATTCAAACTAAACATAACTATGACACCGAATGCAGGAAACTTCTGGATGTTCGAAGGAACTACGATATCCTCCTTGTTGACCCAACAGAGGAGATCCGGGTATGGATTATGGGGATGGTTGAAGAAGCCACGGCACATGACTGGGTGTCAAGAAAGGAGGCGGATTTCCTTACTCAGAAGTCACAGAGGACACCGTATTTTTATACCATTCCCAAAATCCACAAGGAGTTAGAATACCCCCCCGGCCGCCCGATAGTGTCCGGGATCGGTTCCATACTAGAACCCCTTTCTAAGTTTGCTGACGCATTCCTACGGCCTCTAGTCCAGAAAACAGACACCTATCTTAAAGACCCCAAGGCCGTGTTACAACTTATCAAAGATCTCCCTTTTGACCCAGAGCAACACCTCCTTCTGGGTCTTGATGTCGAAAGTTTGTATACTAGCTTGCCTCATGATGAAACCCTGGACATTATAGAGGAAGTATTATTTTCCACTACGTGGGATTACCATACACCTCGCAATATGGTGATGGAATGCATCTCTTTGGCCCTGAAAAAGAATTTCTTCTTGTATGAAGGGGTACACTACCTACAAAAGCATGGGACCAGCATGGGGAGCACCTTCGCTCCCAGTCTAGCTGGTCTCTATGTACACCACCTAGAAACCAACAAGATACTTCATCAATACAACCCGTTCCATGACAATATTGTCATTTGGAAACGCTATATTGACGATGTACTGGTGATATGGAAAGGTGACGCCGAATCCATTGGATTTTTTATGATGGGGCTCAACCAACAAAATCCTTTTTTAAAATTCACGCATACTTTTTCCAAAACAAATCTGGTGTTCCTTGATCTGAATATCTATTCAGATGATGGTAAGCTCAAAACTATCACACATTTTAAACCGACGGCTAAAAATTGCCTATTACAATACAATAGTTTCCATCCCAGACACCTTCGGGATAACCTTCCCTACGGACAGTTTCTCCGCCTTCGAAGAAACTGTTCTGAGCTTACAGATTTCAAGAGACAAGCCTCTGATTTGGAAAACAAGCTACTGACACGCAACTATCCAGAACGGATTGTGAAAAGAGGTTTGAAACGAGCAAGAAATAACAACAGAGACGCGCTTTTGGAAAATCGCATTCCTAAAGAACAGGAAACAAGACCTATTTGCGTAACCACTTTTAACACCCACTCCAATCTAGTATCTAAAATAGTGAATAGACACTGGAGATTTCTGAACTGCGGAAGTCTCACCTTTCCGAAACCCATGTTCTCCCACAAGAGAGGCAGAAATCTGAAGGACATCTTGGTCCATACAAGACCACGAGTGACACCCACAAGGAATTTGACCACCACCACCCTTCCACCTGTACAGAGTCACTACCCGTGTGGTAACTGTAGTACATGCAACCTTACGAAAAAAAGTAAAAACATCCAGTTTACCAATGGTACAGTCTGGGAACAAAGAGGATTCACAAACTGCAACAGCAGGAATGTGATCTATATGATCACTTGTCCATGCAGACAAGAATACATCGGGATGACATCAAGACCAATAAAGATCCGTATTGGCGAGCATAAGAGCAATGTTCGCTGTATGAAGAGCACTACAAAGATGGCAAGCCACTACCTAACCATGTCACACAACGTGGATGACTTAAAATGGACTGTGATCGAACAACTCCACAACGAAAATGGCTTGCTGGAAAAGGAACAACGTTGGGTGTTCCGTTTGGGCACCTACCTAACTGGTCTGAATGACGACATTCCTTGGTCTCAACTGGCCTAAACCCCTAAGTCCCAATATCTTAGAGAACCCGAACGAAGAGAAGACCATTTCATTGGTGCACTCTGTTTTTGGACCATGTCTTTCTGGGAACCTCCGTGGAAGATAGCCTACCCTTCCTTTCCCTTCCATTTTTCTTCCCTCCCCTTTTTCCTTCCTTTTTACTTTTTCATGAGCTTACTTATCCCCAAGGAAGCCTCACTCCCGAGATAAACAAGGAGTAGTGCCTAAATTCCTGGAGCCATGCGTGCTCCTGAGTTAGCCTTCACATTCTGTGGATATCAACACTAACCTGGGCCAACCATCATGGAACTACAATTTGATTATGTGGCTTTGGGCTCCTAATAGAACGTGGTTAGACCTTCCCCCTCTAACATGTTAGTGGTAGCAGGTTTTTCTATGCGTACTCCTTTGGGGTATTGCGTCCAACTACACTCATAACTCACCCCTATTTGATTTTGAATTCTGAATTATTATTCAGACTCACGACGCTCTATTTTACAACTTTTACCTATGAGAGATCGTGAACATCGTCGCGGTATACATATCCAGTATATCGATATATTTGATTAAATCACTTCCTACTCCATAATAACGGTTATCGCTCTTTTCCGCTCTTTTTTGACTACGACCCCAGGGGGTGCTGTTACTTTTCTCTACATGCCTTGCTGACTCTACCGCTCTAGTCTTCATTCTTTAGCGGTCACAGGAAGTGAATGGTTATCCATATCCGGATACCTACGAACTCTGGCACAGGTACATGTGTTACCGCTCTAGTCTTTGTTATTTAGCAGTCACAGGAAGTGAACAGTCATCCACATCCGGATTCCTTCGAACTCCGGCGAAGGTGCATCCATTTGTGTGTAATCAGGTGTCAATTAATGTCCGCATAAATAGGGCGTCCCTCGCAGATCTCCTTACACAACGGAGCCGCGGGTTGGCGATTGAGTGAGGTAGTGTTGACTGCTACGTAAGTACGGCATAGCCGTGAAAGGAACCAACGACACTAGGTGTCTCGAAAGATTCCCTCTAATCACTGGCTCTGATTTCCAACCTACTTTCTGCCACCTTTCCCCCCCCCCCTTTTTTTCCTTTCTACCAAACAGAATACAGTGGCAACATCCTTCCCACCCGTTCAGGAGGCTCATGGAGCATTGTCTCCTACATATTCCAGTATGTACCAACCTATGGATAATTCTTTTATTTATGGCTACCCTGATCTCTAACATAGAGAGTGTGCTTTCTGTTTTGTGTGTGTATGTTTCGTTTTTGTCCCGTTTTTCCTAACAGGTCACAGCACTTGTTTCGAGTTAGAACTAAGGCTAATGACACCATAATCACCTTTGTATTTGCAGGCGATGATGTGTTTGCACTTTTGGGAGTCGCAATTGTGTAATTAACTATGCTTTCTTTTTTACAGATTTACATTTTAGAAATACTGATTGGGTAATACAAAGTGCATGATTTTTGCATTTTTATCGTTTTGTATATAGCACACTTTTTCAATTTCGCATTGATAGCAACATAGTGAGCACTGAAGGGATCATTCCTAGTCCTGATGAAGAAGCTTTGACGCTTCGAAACATGTTGACTTGATCAGGAGTATCCGCACATTATACGCAGGACATCTCCGAACCACTTTTTTAACAGCACCAGCCTCTACGTCATATTAAATTTTTAAGTCTACGAGGCCAGGTCCTTTTTAATTCACTTTGTTTGCATTCACTTCTGACCCTTCCTCTCACTACCCCTACACCACACATAGTTTTGAAACACAGTGCTCCCGCGTAGTCGCTGGTCGTAGCACGCCCCGTCCCGCAGCGGGGCGGGAAGACCCCTATGATGAAGCATGACACCAAGGGCCCTTTTGGTGTGTGAGGGGTATTTAAGCAAACACTGCGTGCGTCCTGTCATAACAGGAAACACACCTTTTTGAACCTCCTTTGAGGTGGATCCCTATGTTTTGTTCGGATCTTGTTTTGACGCCTTGCGTATTTAAGGATTGCATCTCTGTTCATACAGTTTAGAATCTTGGCAATCACTGGTCATGGCCTTGCCCCGGGAGAGGGTTTCTTCACCAGTGCCCTGTGGGCCCTCTCCACCACAAAGCACGATGAGAGGGACTCTGCAGGAACTACTAATTAAAGTCATTGTGTCAGGAACTTTTCCATGGAGGAGCCCTCGCACCCCTCTGGGAAGCCTACAAATCGTAAATTATTGCAATGGGCGTGGTTCTCAGCATCCTCGACCCGCACCGCTAGCTCCTATGTCACTACTGTCAGAGTGTTTACTTTTTGCTGCAGGGCCACGACTGAGTCTTCAACAATGGACACTCTGGTCTTTGTTTCTGTGATTGTTTCAACTGCTTTCTGAAGATCTTGTCACAGTAGGGTGACATCTAAGCCCACCACTCCAATCTTAGCATCAGGCATATCACGGGACTGTGCAATGGCAGCTAGCAGCGGGACGTCCCCCACTGGCCCACATGCCTCTGGAGTTGTGGTGCCGATTTGGGCATATTTTTCCATTGGACTTTGTTTGGCCATTGTAGAGGGCAATTTATCCTTCGCAATGTTGAGCAATGATCTCTTTGGCTCCACTTGGGTCTCCACTCAAAACCAGCAATGCACCCTACCCGCCAGGCTCCCTATCGGTGAGTGCGAAGGGGGGATGACACGAGCAGTCGGTGGTGGGTAGCCCTGCTCCGCACTCCACCACCTGAGGGAAAGGGAGACAGCCCGCAGCGTGGGGCCACGTAGAATACGCGTCCTCCAACCTCAGCCGGCACCCAGTCACAAGCCGCACCTAGGACCTAGCCTGACCGCCTCCGCAACAAGGGTGCCAGTCCTCAGCATGGCCCACCAATGGAGTCCCAGGCCGTGTATTGTTAACACAGGCCACACTCCAGGGCTCCGGTCCGGCCAGCACACAGAATGAAGCCCACCAAAGAGCAGACAACGCCACTCCAATGAGTCAGTTGGGCCATTAGTGTCTTCTCTGGCCCCGGCTACACTCCACCAGATATCCTCTTATAGATCTGGATGGCACCCGGCGGGCCGCTGAGCAAGGAAGGTCACCATATCAGGCCACCGTAACGGGACGGAAGGCCAACATCCGCATCTCTTCAACTATCTTTATGTCGCCATGCTAGCCCAGGCAAGGTCCCCAGTCTCTGGGTCCAAGTCGAACATGCCCTCTTTGACTTGGTTGTGTGCATGTGGGGGGTCAGCCTCTTCTGTCCCCGTACTGCCCTGCAGCTCCGTCCATTCAGGGCACCTCACCCGGGAGCTGCTGCGAAGTCAGACAGAGCGGACATGCACTTTGGGTGGATTGATTAGCAGGTTGGTCCCAGTCTCCTTATGGTTCTCAGAGCAGTTTTTAGGCAAACATTTCCAAAAGTTAGAATTTTGGCTATCTGGGCACCTTTAGCACCAATTTCAATGGCCCAGGACTGGGGAGGCAACACTTGAAGGGCTGGTACTTACTCAGGCTGAGTACAAGTGCGGAATAAAGATGGTTTGAACCTTTTCTGTCCCTGTGGCTCTGATCCGGAGCAGGCACAGCCGGTACAGGTAAGAACGGTTGGGCGTGGCTGGGAGGGGGGAGTCGACAGACGCCCGGATAGGGAAAATAAAATGAATAAATAAATACACCCACTTACTTTGCGCTCACTGCATTGCCGACTCAGCGATGCGGCGAGCGCAAGGCAAGTGGTTTAATGTATTTATTTTATTTTCCCTATGCAGTAGTCTGTCGACTACCCCCCCCCCACCCTGTCCCACCGCTCTTACCTGTACCGGCCGCGCCTGATCAGCAGGCCAGCCAACTAGCCCTTTCCGTCACTCTGGTAGTCCTGGACTCAAGAGATGGAACAGTGCTCAAGCAGCAGGGTAGGCCTCTGAAGGTTCAAGACAGGCTTTAGGCTGTAGAGCAGTCTTTCCAGGTGCAGCAAATAAGTCTTCTGGAGTACACAGCAGGCCACAGCAGCAGGTAGTCCTCTAAAAAGTCCTTCCTCAGGTCCAGAGAGTGAACAGAAGAGTGGGTCTGAAGGTCCTATTTTTATTCCTGGTGCCTTCTTTGAACTAGGAGAAAATTCCAGAGAATTCTCTTTGATGTACTTGGAGTTTCCTTCCTTCCCTGTCCTGGTTACAGAGTGGCTATCTGAACAATGAAGTGGTGTGAAGTCCTTTGTATGAAGGCAGAGCACAGCCTATTGATTTGCAAGTGGGGCAGTGCACAGCTCTGTACCCCCATCCTGCCAGCGACGGCCTGTCCAGGCACACCTATTCCCTCTATTGTGTGGCTATCTTGGAGGAATAAACAAAGTCCAAATGCCAACTACACCCAGTAATGTGAACCGGGAATTTGCAGCAGGCACCAAATAATTAGGGATGGAAAATCCTAACTTTTTAAAACTGGCCTCTTCAAAATTGTAACTTAAAATCTGACTTAACCAATAAAGCAGGTTTTAAATTACAATTTCTTAGACACCTAACATGAAATCCCTACCTGTTGCAATCAAAAGTTAGCACTTACTAAATGTAATAAGGCAACCCAATGTTATCCTATGGGAGAGGTAGGCCTCACAATAGTGAAAAATGAATTTGTGAGTTTGTCACTACCAGGACATACAAAACTTAAACGTACATATCCAACCTTTTAATTACAAGGCACCCTGCCCTTTGGGCTACATAGGGCCTACCTTAGGGATACCTTATATATGATAAAAAGGGAGTTTAAGGCTTGGCAAGGGGTTTATTTTGACAAGTCAAAGTGGCAGTTTAAAACTGCATTCAGGTTGCAATGGCAGACCTGGGACATGTTTTAAAGGGCTGCTTATGTGGGTGGCACAATAAGTGCTGCAGTCCCACTAATAGCAATTAATTTACAGGTTTTGGGTATATGGTATTACACTTTATTGGGGGCTTATAAGTAAATTTAATATGCCAATCAGGTGCAAGCCAATTTTACCATGTTTTAGGGAGTGTGCACAAGCACTTTAGTACTGGTTAGCAGTGGTAAAGGGCACAGAGTCCTAAGGCCAGCAAAAAAAGGAATTCAGAAAAATAGAAAGGGTGAAGACAAAATGTTTGGGGATGACCCTGCAGAGAGGGCCAAGTCCAACAACTTTGAGTGTCTCTCACTGCAAAACGATGTATCTGCAGCAAGTTCTGAATGAAGCAACTACCTAAAAGGAGAGTTCAGGTATCCAAGCATCTGTTGCATCTTTTTCAGTTCGCACTTCATTTTTAACCTCTAACCTTTATGTCCTTCAGTTCACTCATTTTCTCTTCCAGCAAGCATAACTCCATGGTTGCTGAGCTTACCTCAATGACCACAAATGTGATGGCCATGGCTGATCCATCTATTTTCTCTAGGGCCAGCAGCACCCCAAAGGTGCCAGACACTTTTCCAAAGTCCTTATCTGGGGGCACATTATCCGTGCCCACCTCTCCCAACAACCAAAAGAAAATCTTTGAAGTAGTACAGCACTAGCTCAGATCCTGCCTTGGTCTTAATTTTTCATTTCAAAAACTAAATTAACATCTCAAAAACATTACAAGTCACGAGCAACCCATTGGCATGGTTTTGTCCTGAAATATCTATCCTTCAAACTGAATCGGTCAGAATCCCTCTGATGAGCCAGTGATATCCGGAACGCTCACTTTGTCTGCTTTTTCCATCTCTGCCGCCACTCCACATCTTTGGACTATCTCAGTGACCTTGATAATCCTAGGATATAATACAGAGCACTTGCACTGATCCTAGTAATCATTAACTGACCCCCCCCTTTCTGTCCACAAACAATTGGTGAATATGCCTTAATTCCCCTTTTGACAACTCTTGTTCCTTGCTCTTTGAAGCACGGTACCAGCAGATGCTTCCTGTTACATGTGCATGGTGATATAAAACAGGCCCCTTTATTGAACTTTTAGGATGCTCTGACTGATCCACTTTTGCTGTGGCTCACCACTCCAATACCCCTGAGGTGGGGAGACTGGAAAAGGCACATGCAACAGTGCATATCACACACTGCTTCACTGCGAAAAAGGGCCTCACATGGGCCATCTAATTGAAGGAAGTGACCCGATTCGGGTCAATCAGGTCACTCACGACCACCACTCTGCCTTCTATGAAATGAAGAGTCGGTCAGACAGTAGAGAATACAAACCAATAACAGTTCATTCAAAGTACACTCAGAGCCGAGCCCTGTCTGCCCAGTCGCTAAGAGTGCTGCAGAGAGAGTCTGACTTCAGCAAGCATAACGATACATTATGTACATTTCAGAACCAATGAAAACCCGCCCACCATGGAATTTTCCAGAGGGATGCAGCTGGACAGTAAATTACAAAGGAGTAAGTTTCGGTTCTGAGGCCGGGCACAAATTATCTATCTCTCAAGGTTACTCTGCCTGTGCCCGCCACTAGACAAGTGGGAGAAGGCTTAAATCTCAGAAGAAAGGTATGCGCTAATAAGAGCAATGCATTCATTAGTGTGGCAAAAACCACCTCCGAATAAACATAACCTAGAGAAGGCCGTTTCTTGGAAATAGAGAAGAATCAGTTTCAATCGTGATACAAAATGGCACCCGTACACAAAATGGCGCCGCGAATGCTAACTTACGTAAAAGCAATACAAAAGCATAATTTTTATTCTAACAGACCCTCCTTTTAGCATGAGCTAAACAATATATATGATAACAAAAGACATATCATTCAATAAAACATGGTAAATTAATTTAGGAGCATTCCATATTCTCAGCTTCAGGGAGAGAAACAGTAAGGAGGGAAGAAGTCTCAAAAATACCCTCATCGATATGCATCAGATCGTTCACCTCCTTCTGGATCAAAATTGTCGCATTGGTATCATGGATTGATATTTTCTTGGGAGCTAGAAGAGTGGTGCAGTAAGAGCAACATAAGGGGAGACACTGCACCAGAACACAGCAAGCAATCAGAATCTTTGACAAAATAGATCACCCTTTCAAGGATCCAACCCCATCCACCAAAGAGGGACCAACTCCAATTTCCGCTCTCCCTTCCTTTAACATTTTCCAAAATATCTAAAATATGTTGGATAATATTCTTTTCCATATTAGTGATCCTGACTACACACTGGTCTCCTACTACTGCGCACACACCACCGCTCTTAGCTAGGATAAAATCAACTGCATATCTGGTTTGCTCAGAATATATTTGCATACTTTCCAATTGGGTGGTGATGTCACGTAAAGCTGCTACTGTGGAATTAGACAGTATCTGTAGCTTGCATCCAAAATATTCCCTAGCCCTTTCACCCCTAGCCATAGCGGAACCACCAAAGGTAATAATGGAGGAGAGAATATACCCAAAGGTGATACCATTACTATAATTATTGACCTCAAGGTCTGTCACTTCGTCGCAAAATTCCTTTGTCAAAGTCCTTTTAACCCATCTTATATTTGGTTTACTGTACTTACAGGGCACACCAAGAGGAAGCACCATTCCCAAAGCAACGTCCTCTGTACCATTATAAACGTTTGAGTAAGTACTATTGAACAGAAAGTAAAATCCTGGATGTACATAAAGTGGACCTTGATAATCTACAGGAGCATATCTGGTGTTCATTCCCACTGTACTCGGATCCTTCTTTTTCACTAAAGACATTGTATTTTTAAACAATATTATTCCAGAACAATTTACGTATAGAAAAGCGTCTGTACTGTTTACTATCGGACAGCATGCAGGATAATAACCTGCCTTTCGGATAACTGTCAAATCTTGATAATGCCAGCCTACTAAGGTAGTGTTCTGTTCATCCATATACAAATTATCACAATACATATTAGTGTTGCAACCTGGGTATCCCTTCCCTCGTGGCTTCCTATAATACAAACAAGGACCAGGATATCCCATCCCGAACTCACCCTTTACCTCTACGAATTGGGGTGGGCAAACATATGTATAATTAACCAATGACCATGGGTAAGCAGTCCATAAACTTGTGACAGATTCAGTAGGGTAACAAGCTGTACCTTCACCAAAGAATTTCTTGTGTGTATCTAGAAATACATTGCTCGGAATTGTCCTTTTTGTACGTACTTGAGAAACAGTCTTATATGCAGTACAGGATTGTGCATCGTGATCACACTCCAAGACCCAGGACACCCCACCCAAAATCAACAACAGTAGTAACGCAAGAACGGCGCAGAGCACTTTTTGCTTAGTAGACCAAACTTTTTGTGCATGAACAAGAGGAATTACTGGCTGCTGCTCGTCCGCAACCATTCTGCCAAAGGGGTGCATTGCAAATGATAAGACAAGTGGGGGGAAATGGCCAGCAGAAAAAAGTTACAAGTTCCCAGTGTCCGTCAGAGCCTCACTGGTACAGGCTCCTATTGTCCATCAAATGTTGGTGCTCTTGAGCACCGGCGGTGGAGCTTGCTCTGTCCTAAGCTCTTAATGTATCCCACGCCGACCAGGATAATGTACCCCCCCCAAGGGAGTACGTTCAATCTATCCTGTCCAATGTCAAAACAGTGTACCAATCTCACATCACCCTAAACTAACTCCGTTAGTACTACAGCAAAGTACACCCTAACTTGCACAGTCCATCCCTGTCTAATCTGACTTCTCCTTTGGTGCACTGTTCCTCATCCGAGAACGCAAATTGTAACTAGTGACTCCAAGCACAGAGGGATCAGTGAAAAGGGACTCCTGAATAGCTCTTATCTCTGGCGGGACAGCTTCGTTCAGGATGTCATCATTCTCCTTGTCACTTTGCGTCCATGTAAGGACAGCATCGCTGAAGGAACAAAACGAGGAATCTGTTCACACTGTTGGTCGGGTATCCCCTCCTTCACCCATTGATCATAGGGTAACGGTAGGGGCACCTTTTTGCAATGCACGCCATGCACCCAATTCTTCCAGCCAGCAACCTTGACTGCCGTGACGGTAGCCAAAAGGACCTATTCGGGCCCCTTCCAACGCAGCTCCAAACTCTTCTTTCGCTGAAAATTCTTTATGAGGACATAGTCCCCAGGCTGAATGTCATGTCCGGGCCTCTCTGGCGTAGCTGGCAGGGACTCACGGATCTGTTGGTGAATAGAACGCAAATTTTCAGTTAACTTGCAAAGGTAATTGATCAACAATGGGTACTCAATATCAGTGAACCGGCGAGGAAGTGGGACGCCCCAGACATTTGCCGGGCGTCCAAACATGACCTCGTACGGTGACAATCCTGTTCTAGAATGTGCTGTTGTTCTTGTCGACAAAAGAGCTAATGGTAATGCATCTGGCCACTGTAACCCTGTGGTCTCCTGAATCTTTGCCAATTTCAGTTTGAGAGTACCATTGTACTTCTCAACAAAACCTTCTGACTGCGGGTGGTTTGCAGCATGAAACTTCTGTTTTATGTGCAGACCATCACAAATTAACTGAATAACCTTGGCATTGAAATAACTTCCGTTATCACTCCAAATCAAACGGGCAAGCCGAAACGAGGTGACTATAGAAAGAACATATGCATAGGGGCGTGGCCAGCAACTGGCAATGGTGGACGTGCTCTGAAAGAGCTCCTGGGACACACTGCAAGATCCTGGAAAATATCCTAATGCGGGGGTGCGCCCGTATGTGAAAGCAAGCACCTAAATCGCCAGCTGCGGTGGAGATGACGGATAGCGGCACGGACACGAGAGGCGAGGTCGACGGAGCCCGGAAAGCAGGAGAATTGGAACTGCGTGGGGCCGCGACCACCAATTTATGGAACTGCCTGAGGCCCGGGAGGGACTGCTCCAGAGGGCCGATGCGAAGAGCGACAGGGGAGAAGAAGTTATCGAGGCGCGCGGCAGACGCTGAGTGTAATCAGGGAGTCCGCAGAGATTGATGGTGAGAGTCGGACCGCCTGTGACGCCGATAGAGGGCTGGCGCAGACTCCGGAGCTGCGGAGCCGAGGGCCTGGAAGAGCGGAGGCCGAAACGGATGTCAAGGACACGTAGCCGCTGGGAGCACCTATCTGAACGTGTGCCACGAAATAGATCTCAAATGAGGACATAACCGGGGAAAAGAGGACTGCTCCGAAACTGGATGGGGAGTCTGCACTGGTAGGAGGCGGGGACCTGGGATACAGAGGTTCTGCACCGGGAACAAGAACGGGCCGGTACAATAGATAAGGAACAGTACAGGAGTGGGGAATGCTCCCATACAAAGAGGTAACCATATGGCCCCTGGAAGCAAGTAACTGGAAAGCCATACACATGGTGTACTCACCCCGGAAAGCGCTCACAAGGTGAATTGGCGCCCTAAATGGTCTGAAACTCCCCTATATTGGGCAACAGGACCTGCGAACATCAACTGTGAGGCTATGGCTAATCCTTGACCCGGAATTCTGTGTAGGGGCCCGTGTGAAGCTGGTGAGCAGGTACTGGGCGGCTGTGGGGTCCCGGGAATCTATTGAATACTTGAATTGTACTGGCTGGAGCCGTGATTTGAGGTGTTGGACCTGCCAGACTGGACAGCGCGTGCAGGGGTGGAGCAGTGGCACCGACACATCTCCCAGGGCAGCGGACTGGAGGTGATGTGCCCAATGCACGGGGCCTGGGTTTGCTGAGACCTGCGAGGCGAGACCTGCTGTGAGCAAAAGGCCCTGAGGGCGTGGAGTGTGGGACCAACTTGGAAACCTGGTGAGTGTGCATACATGCTGGGCAAGACCCTGAGCACCTACCAGACTGGGCCAGTATGCACTAGCGCGCATTAGTAAAGTACGCCACAGGCAATCGGGAGCAGTGACTTGGACGACTGTGGGCCCCACCGGCAAGCCCGAGAAGTACCACAAACAAGAAAGGAGCAGGAGTGGGATCAGGGTGTGAGAAAAGGGCAGCGGACCATTCGAGCAAGTGGTTCTTTGCCAGTATAAAGACAACACACGGAGCTGGACTACACTGGGGGGCTGCTGTGCCAGATCCTGAGAGTGGGCTATCAGAGGATAGATATAGAGCAGCACACTTAGCGAGCTGTGTAATAAGCAATTATTCGGTGGGGCCGAGAACATGAGCAGAATAAAAGGGAAACCTACGGTGCCAGCTGAGGTCGATCCACCGCCACAGGACTTAGTAGAGGATCAAGCGTGCACACAATCACTGAGCTGTGTTCCACCTACAATGTTGGACTCCTCCCCGGATAAACTAGATGTTATCCTGCAAGAGATAAGAGATTCTAGACGTGCCATAGAACAGCAGCTGGGGGTGCTGTCCACAGATTTCCTACTGCTTAAAGCGGACCACTCTAAACTAGCTGATACAGTGAAAGGCCACAAGAATGTACTGGCGGACCTGGCCCCATGTCAGAAGGAACAGACGGAGTCGATCCAGAAATTGCAACAAGTAATTACTCTACAGGAGCGAGTCGAAGACGCCGAAGGGCGTTCCAGACGCAGCAATGTCCGAATTGTTGGCCTGCCAGAGAATTGTGAGGGACTAAACACGACTCAATTTATAGAGGACTGGTTGCAGAAGGTAGTTGCTCCGGAGGGATTGTCGGCAATGTTCTGTGTGGAGAGAGCGCGCAGAGTACCTGCTAGAAAACCGGTTGCGGGGGCTCCACCGCGGCCTATAGTCGCGAAAATCTTGAATTACAAAGACCGATATCCTACTTCGCAGTGCCAGAGAGCGCTTTCCTATTCAACACGAAAATAAAAGGGTGTCTCTCTTCCCGGATTATACTATGTTGGTACAGCGCCAAAGAGCTTCATATCTTCACGTTAAGGTGACACTCAGAAAGCTGAATCTCAAATACGCATTGCTTTATCCGGCCCGCCTGAAAGTAATCCGTGACCAGAAGAGTTATTTCTTCAACGTCCCAGAAGAGGCCTACACCTGGCTGGACGAAGCATTTCCTGATTGCAGCAAGGCGAAGCAGGACATGGGTCCATCTCCGGAACAAGGCGACGGAGGCCACTACAGGCCAAACGGGATGACTCCAGCAAAGCCCCAACAATAGAACAAGTCCAAGAAAGTCAGCCAACAGCTATACAAACTGCAGCGGCATTTAAAGATGCAAGATACCAAGCATCAGAGACATCATCAGAAGACACGCCACAGCAATCGGACTCTGAAAGCAGTCTGACTTTGTTTCCCACTGTCACCCCACAGACTGCAGATGACTTTCTGGGTTGAAGAACGGAAGCAGAGACACTCTTGTTCCTCTGTAACAGGGGGAGGTAATGTATAATGTATAGTATATATAAGTCTATTAAGAGATATGATCGGACTGCTGTCAATAAGTACCATTTAAGTGAGTTTAACATGTCTGTTTGCAATGTTACGTAGGAAATATTCACTGGTTACGGGGACACCCGAGTATACTGGTACACATAGCGTCCGGGGCCCGGGTACAGATCGGATATGTTTATTGAGGGGTGCATCCCTCACTATGTGGCAGCGTTGTCCCTTCTTTCGTACTTGGAAACACACTCGTGCTAGAAAGCGCCAAGGCTCGGGCAATTAGCCTGACGGCTGTGGACAGACTGGTGTGGCAATATGGCCGAGTCCCCAACAGCGATCGCACACTATAGTTTACAGCCCTTATGGCTGAAGTTGGTTTGGTTAGTTTGGTCGGACACAGTTTTGGTGTTGGACCCTGTATTGGGTAGTTTGTTTGGAGTAATGGTACTTGGTGGGTACATAATATGCCAGAAGGGCCAGATGGAGACCTGCCCCATCTGTAGAGATGGCACAAAGTGCAACACACAGTTCCTATTCACTTACACATGGCTGCTCCAGGGTTGTATAACTTGGAATGTCAGGGGAATGGGGTCAGTGCACAAAAGACATAGGATATATGCCTAGCTCCGCAGGCGACAAACACAAATAGCTTTTTTGCAGGAAACGCACCTTACTATTGCAGAGGCGATTAAAGTACAGAAGAAGTGGAGGGGACGAATATATAATACATCGTACTCAGCATTTGCACGAGGGGCAGCTATTTGGATCAGATGTAGCACCCCCTTCAAAGAACTGGAGCGGCGTATAGACACTGTCGGCCGATATGTCCTCTTGTTGGGAACACTAGATGGCCAATATGTGGTGCTGGGTAGTGTATATGCACCAAACTCAGAACAGGACACATTTTTACAGCAATTAAATATGGTACTGGCAGACTGGGTGGGGTATCCGTGGATATTGGGAGGAGACTGTAATGCGGTACTGGATACTAACCTCGACCGCTCACACCCACCATTGCAGGGAACAATGGCATTTTGGCAAGCTAAGGCGTTAGATCACTGGGCACGCGGTTGGATGTTGGGGGAAGCCTGGCGATCCAGACACGAAGGACATAGGGAATACTCATTTTACTCCCCGCCACACTCCCTACACATGCGAATAGATCAAATTTTTTGCACCAGTGGACTCTTACCCCGAATCACACAGGCCACTTATTTAGGGAAGACGGTCTCTGACCATAATTCACTAGAACTCACACTGTCCCCACGCCAGTTCCTACATGGAGGCTAAACCTGCGTGCATTAGAGGACTCGGTCTTCTGTGACACGCTCACATCCACTATCGACAATTACTTTAGCGAGAACGCCAATACAGCATCTTCAAGAATTATAGAATGGGAGGCTTTTAAGACAGTGATCAGGGGGGCGGCAATCAGCACAATAGTAGGTGCAAGGCAAACAGTGTATAGGGAGCTGCAGCAAGTGGAAGAGACGCTTGGAGATTTAGAGAGGGCGGCTTTGATTGATCCTACTAAAGCAGCGGCACTACAAGAGGCACGTATTAACTATGCTGACTTACTGGAGCGGCTCCGAGCAATAGATAGCCAGGCATATAAGCAGAAGTCGCATGCTGAGGAGGACAGAGCAGGTACACTTCTAGCACAAATAATACGAGATGGCCCACCCTCAACTCCAATTCTCGAAGTGCTGTCGCCAAAGAATATACCTGTCAACACACAAGCCGAGATTAACACAGCTTTCTGTGATTACTACGAATCCTTATATGACGCTTCCCCAGACCCCGAGAGTAAGGACATGGTAGATTTCTTATCTCACATACCATTCCCTCAATTGGAAGAATCAGACCTGGAAGAGTTAGTGGAACCAATCACACGCACGGAAATTGGAGCAGCTATTGCCGAATTGCCCCACAACAAAACACCTGGGTTAGATGGGCACTCAGTGGAGTTTTATGCCACTTTCTCAACGCTATTGGTTCCGCATTTAGAAAAACTATATAGTGCGGCCCTAGAAATGGGTCGTCTTCCGGATACCACGATGTAGGCACTAGTGACTTCACTCCCGAAACCTGACAGGGATCCTAAAGAAATTGCGGGTTACCGCCCCATGTCGTTATTAAATACTGAGTATAAAATTCTCAGCAAAGTACTGGTGCGACGATTGCTTCCTATGCTACACCGGTTAATTCATATAGACCAATGCGGTTTCGTACCGGGCCGTAGCACTTCGCTAAACATTAGAAGACTATACCATGTAATGGATACTGTCTCTACCGATCTGAAGGGAGCGGGCTGCATTTCACTTGACATGAGACAAGCATTTGATACGGTGGGGTGGAAATACATGATAGCGACCTTAAGCAGATTCGGTATTCCCCCAGAATACCTTAAATGGATCCAATTGTTATACACCAAACCGACGGCAAGAGTTAGGACAGGAAGACACATCTCCAGCGCGTACCCAGTGCATAGAGGCACGAGACAGGGATGCCCTTTGTCCCCTATATTAGTTGTTTTGGCCCCGGAACCGCTAGCATTACAATTACGAAAGGGAGCGGAAAAATGGGGAATCCCAACAAAAAGCGGCATACAAGCACTGTGGCTAATTGCGGATGATATTATTGTATATATTATGGATCTACGCGAAAACATTGCCCCCATAGCCAACACTTTTGCACACCTTGAGAGAGTAAGGGGACTGGCTATCAATGCAAATAAATCTTATGCATTTCTCTTCCAAGATGATCAGCAGCTTATAGATATAATGTTTGGAGGCCAGACACTTCCGATAGCACGGCACACCTTTAAATAATTAGGGATCCAGATGTATAGATCTGCTCTGGACCTACTTGAAGGCAATCTCCAGAAAGCGATGACCTCCCTAAGATCCCAGATTATATTCTGGACATCCCTCCCACTCACAGTAGCAGCTCGGATAGCAATATCCAAAATGGTGATGCTCCCGCGCATATTGTATTATTTTGTTAACCTCCCTGTCTTGATCCCCGCACATTATTACACAGTGATAAATACACTACTGATAGACTTGATATGGGGGAAGGGCCGGAGGAGGGTCGGACTGACGAAAATACAACTCCCAACAGATAAGGGTGGTCTGGGGGCACCGGACGTCCGTGCATACTGCTTTGCCGGCCAGTTGCAATGGTTATCGTACTGGTTGGCAGGCAGAAACCTCCATGAAATAGGATATGATGTCTCCCTAATAGCGAGAGGCGCACTACAGACGCTTCTGTTACCACCTGTGCGGATCCCTCCTGATGCGCCTCTACTGCTCCGCATTGCCCTCATGTACTGGAAATGGGCAACGCAATACACAAAACATACAGTACCATATGCTCCGAATATACTGCTTCAGGGTATTCCCACGCCGAACGGCATAGTGACGACCCACAGAATACGAGTGTGGGAGGAAGCGGGGGTAACAACAGTGGGAGCACTGTTTGGAGACGGAATGCTGCTTAGTCATACGGACTTTGTACATGAGCAGGGACTTCCGGAATCGCTGTTCCTACTTCACGCACATGTGATGTGGTGGGTCAGACAGCACTGGGCTCCTGAAAATGCAGAACCACCAACACATGAACTGGTACACGCCCTACACCTGATGGGTAATGGAAGACACTTAATTAGATGGCTGTATAGAGGAACGCGTGTGCATGTAGCGATATCTCTCACCCCATTAAGGAGTAAATGGGAGCGGGAGCTAAGCAAAGAATTCCCAGATAAGGAGTGGGAGGAAATGCTGGCCTACCCTAAAAAAGTATCTAGAAACACAAGATTTAAATTCATTCAATATATGATTTTGCACAGGGCATATCTTACACCGCATAGGTTACATGAGATGTACCCGGAAGTACCAGCACAATGCCCTAGGTGCATAGAACCAGATGCAAAGCTGACACATATGATTTGGGCGTGCCCAACTCTATCAGGGTACTGGAAGCGTATAACTGGGGACATTAATCAGGTGATTGGGGAGCAAGACTGGGCTCTATTGAAAGTTGCATGCCAGGGGTTTACAGTAAGCCCAAAACACAGAAAGTACAGACGAGATTCGCTGATTTGTTATTGTTATTAGCAAAGCGGCTCATAACGAGACGATGGAAGTCATCAAATCCACCCAGTATACACGCCTGGCGGGAGGATGTCATTAGATGGGGGAGGGCCGAGAGCGACTCTATACACAGGGAAGAGTATAGAGGGCTACCAAAGACACCGATTTCCTTGGAATGGAACGCGCTACTTGAAGCTTTTAAGACACTTGACACACAACCAGAATAGGAGTACTCATCATTTTTGTTTACATATAGTGCAACACAATGAAATGACCATGGGATATTAGGATGCACGGACAGAAAGTAGGTGCCAGTCTACAAAACCAATATTGGGTGCACCTCTGGTAGGCCGCACAGATTGTAAATACCTGGATATACTCCATCTCTGCCCTGACGTTCAGAACATTACTTTCAAGACCTAACTCTGTTCAGAGCGCCCAAAGTACACGATGTATGCATAAAGTGTAATGGACATATCTATCCAAGTACAAGGGGGTGGGGGTGGGAGTTTATTTTTTATTTATTTTTTTCCTTGTTTTATATACAAGCAATATGTTTGCAGTGTATGTCACATTTGACGCTTAGGAAGGAATGTACTGAGACATGACCACATATACTATAATGCCTGATATACGTAATGTAATAATATGCAAATCCTTGCAAATTATGGATGTATGTAATAATCTTCTTTTTTCTCTCTACTTAAACTGTAAATTCAATAAAATGTGTTTAAAAAAAACATGAAATTATAACCCTTCTGAAGAAAAAGAAAAAAAGAAAGAACATATGCATCTGATAACATCCATCTCTGCTTCCCTGACTTATCAATCCAACATCCTTCATCATTCAATTGTGCTGTACTTTCTTGCCACACTGCTAACTCTTCTGTTGTGGCCTCGTTTTGAATCTCCTTCACATTCTCAAGTGTGTTTTTCGAACATAGTAACCTCAGGCACCCACCTAGCAGGTCCTGCCACAAACATTCTTTCTCATTTTGGTCCAGGCTGTTTCCTTAGCTGTCTGATCTGCAAAAGCATTTCCCCTACCTACATCATCAGTAACTTTCTTGTGGGCGCTACACTTCATTATGGCCAACTTCTTAGGGAGGGTCAAAGCAGACAGGAGCCGCAATATGAGGTGCCCGTGCTGAATTTTGGTGCCATGAGAAGTAAGAAACCCTCTCTCAGCCCAGAGTCGCCCAAAATTATGAGCGACTCCAAAGGTGTACTGACTGTCAGTATAAATATTGACAACCAATCCCTCACTTAATTCACAAGCTCGGATTAGAGCGACAAGCTCAGCAGCCTGGGCCGATTGATAGGGAACTTGTGATGTCTCAACTACTGTACGCAACGTAGTGACAGCATACGCAGCAGTTGTAGTGCCATCCGGCAATTTAAAACAAGAGACATTGACATATAGTTCCCCCTGGGGGTCAGATAAGGGAACATCAGTCAAGTCTACCCGTTCTTTCGTCTCTTCTTCCGTCCGGAAGATACAGTCATGTTTATCAATCTCATCGTGCTCAGAAGGGAGGGGCAGTAACGTGACTGGGTTCAGAGTGGCGCATCTTTTGATCGTGATGTGTTTGGTAAACAAAGTTAATTCATATCCAGCCAGATGTGCACTGGTGGGTGCTGTGTCTTTGTCTTATTCAAAAGTGTATCCACAGCAGGAGGTACCATGACTGTGAGGTCAGTATCAAGTACGAGTCCAGCTGATTGTCTTATCGAGACGGCCATAGCCATGACCGCTCTTAGACAGCTCGGGAGGGCTCCTGCGACAGGGTAAAGAACAGCAGAGAAATAAGCACACGGCGTTGCTTATCTCCAAATTGTTGTGTTAAAACAGAACGCGTGCAACCAGCCAGCTCATGAACGTACAACACAAATGGTTTAGTATAGTCTGGAGTGCCAAGTACTGGAGCCGAACAAAGCACAGTTTTTAATTTAATCGCTCAAAAGACTGCTGACAGCCAGGCATCCAAGGCAGGGTCTCATCCACATCTTTTAGCGTTAGGGCAAGCAGGGGTTTTATTAGTAGCGAGTAGCTAGGTATTCACTTCCGACAGTAGGAAGTGATACCTATAAAAGCGCGCACATCCTTCTGAGTTTGTGGAACGGGCATTTTAACAATAGTACTGATGCGCTCCGGGGTCAATCTCCTACCCTCCATCAACAGCAGGTGACCTAAATAGGTGACCTCCTGTCGACAATACTGAAATTTAGAAAGGGACACCTTATGTCCATGTTGAGCCAAATGCAATAATAATTTAACTGTACTGTCTTTGCAACCTTGTTCCGTGTCAGAAGCGATGAGCAAGTCATCAACATACTGCACCAATACATTACCTGGAGGAAGCGATAGAGAATCCAACTGACTTTTTAAAGCTTGACTATAAATACTTGGACTTTCAGTATAGCCCTGAGGAGCTCAACAGAACCTAAAGCTCCTACCAGCTAGGGTAAAACCAAACAAGTTGCTGCTATCTGGATGAATAGGAATACTAAAGAAAGCATTTTTCCAATCAATGACAGAGAAAAAGTTAGCAGTAGAGGGGATCATGGTCAAAAGAGTGGTAATATCAGGAACAACTGGAAACTGTGGAACCACTATTTTATTAACTTCGCGCAAATCAATCACGAAACGATAAACATTTTCATGGTCATCAGAAGAACCCGAGGGCGTCTTTTTAAGAATCGGAAGAATAGGGCTATTACAAATATTAGCAGTTGTCTCCTCAACCCACTCCCTTTTTAATCAAATCCTGTATAATTTGCAATAAGGCTCGCTCACCTGCCTTCGGTATTTTATACTGAGGGATACGAGGCAAATTTGCACCATCCTTAACCTGTATCGAAACCGGCGATATCTGCAACAATCCCAAGTCTGTGTCGCCTGTCGCCCACAGAGTGGGTGGCACATCTTTAAATTCAACAGGAAGGGGCGCATCTTTGGACAAACACTGCTTAGCGCGTGCCACATCTGGACCCATTGTCATATAGAAACCCGCCGGAGAACAACAGATAGTGGCATGCAATTTCTTCAGCAAATCCAAACCCAGCTAATTCTCACCACAATTAGATGTCAACAAGAATGGTGAATCCACAGTGAAAGGACCTATAGTCAACGCAAGAGGTTTAGAAATGGGGCTTACAAGTGGTACACCAGAGAAACCAACCAACACATTACTTTGGCCAGAAGGAGCCGCCCCAGGGACCACATTTCGAGAAACAGAACTTTTCGTTGCACCTGTGTCCACCAAAACTTCCTTAGTCGAACCTTGTAGTTCTGCTGTTACATAAGGACCACGCTGGTCTACAGGTATCAGAACTGGTCCCCCACTCTGTCCCTGGCTGTCCTAGCTATAGGACATCCCTTTCACTTCCTCCACATCATAATCATCATGAAAGTACTGTCCTTCATGAGGGTCATCAAAATAATTATTGTCAGAACGACCCTGTGAGGCTGCAGCACTCTGTGCCCTATCAGTCCCAGTAGCTCCACGACCCCTACCCCGAGAACCTCGTCCTCTAGGGGCTGACACCTTCTGCAAAAGCATAGGACACTCGCTACGCCAGTGTCCCTCCTCTTTACAATACGCACACTGATTCGGACCCAAAGGCGTAGTTATTGGCTGCCTATTAGTGCGTGGAAGCTGCCGGGCAGGACCACCACGTCCTCTTGCATTCCCTCTAAAGGCCTGCTGTAATAACACCTTCATTTTTAAATTCTTATGCCTCTTCTCTGTCCTCTCCTTTTCCTCATTGTCCCTATGCTTATAATATTGTGCCATATTCAAAATAACAGAGGGAGAGGAGGTGGACCAGGTACTCTCAGAAGCTTGCAATCGAGTCGCAATTTCAGGAAGCAAGTTAGAAACAAATCTATTGACAAACAACCGAACACCTCCCTCAATTGACAAATCCTGCCCACTGTAGTCATAAAATGTACCTTCAAATCGAGTAAAGAAATCAGACATACTCTCATCTTTCTTCTGCCGACAAGCTGACAATTTATCCCAGTCCACCTTTCTTGGCGGAATAAGAGAATGCATGTACGTAATTATGCCACCTGGCAAAGCAAGTATCTCTGCCCGAGGCTTATCACCTGGATTTCTTTCCTGGTCCCATGCCTTAATTTGATCCCAAGTACCACCCAACTCCGGAACATGATCTTGAGTATGAACCTGTCTCCAGATATCAACTGGAACAAGAAGACCAAAAAACATTTCAATGTCAGCAAGAGTCATTACCGTCGAAGAAGCAGCTTCAGTCAACTCTTTATAATAAGCAGTAGGATTGTTCTGGGGTCAGGCAAATGAGTTTTAAGGGATAAAACCTCGCTTCTTTTCCATGGAATATAAACCCATTGTTCTTGAAACCGAGCTGCTACTGCCGCTCGGGTCACATTACCTCGCCCATCCGTTAACTCTGGTATCTCCGGGTGATATATAGGATTAACCTCTCTCATCGAAAACTGGGATACCGACTTGGGGCTTTTCTCATGCATTCTTCCCCTATAAGCTATGATTGTTGTAACATTAGCAAAGACTTGTTCTGGCCCCAATTCACTAATATATACTCGGTCTCTAATGCCATATTAAATTTGAGGTGCTTCTGCTTCAAAGTGTTGTTGCCAAAGACCAATCAAAGTAGCTGACATATATTTAAGGGCATGTTGCTGTATAAAGGGCTCAAAATCTTTCATAGTCGCCCAAACATCCTCTACAATATAAATAGGATTATGGGCCCACTGCGAAACCTGTTTCTCTTCATCTCCCACATCAGACCTCACTAACGGTCCCATGCGTTCCCTAAACTTCGTCCAATCCCTATCCTCAAATCCACGCACCGGTGTCCCACTACTCACTAAGGTCGGAGGATGAAAAACCACAGTGGGAGAGGCAGCAGTAGTAACAGGTACTATTGTCACTGGTGGTTGTGTCGTGGGGGAAAGAGTTGGCGAAAGGGATGCTGAAACAATAGGTGCAGCCGGAGCACTAACAGTCACAGTTGCCACAGACGGCAAAGAAACAGAAGAAAGAGGAGGAGGAGGAGCCGAAGCCACAGCCATTGACGTAACAACAGTGGGCACAGGGACAGAGACAGTAGACGCAACTGTAACTGGCGGCTGTGAGGGCGCCGGAACAGTAGAATATATTCTCTGCAGGGCATATGGAGGTGGGGGTCGGGGTCGGGGTCGGGCATCCAACAATTCTTCCACAAAAATATCATCTTCCTCCTGAGCCACATATGATTTGTCAATATACAATTGAAACCTTCTATCTTCATATTCAATATCCTTCTCATGCTTTTCCCTGTCATATGCTACGGCCTTCTGAGTCAACGTCTGCATTCTGCCTTTCTGGGCCTCTTTCTCTGCTTTCATTCGTCTCTGTTTAGCTGCTTTTTGCCACGTTCTGAGGGAATCAAACATAGACTGCCTACTTTGCTTCTTAAACAACTGTTCCTGCAAATATTCAATCTTTTGTTCATCAAAAGTGCCTGTCAACGGCCACTGCAATTCAGCATTGTCCCTCATATATTTGTGCCATAATGCACTAAACATAATAGGGCCAAGACCATGCTTCACATACATATCAAAATTCGGAGTGCCTTCTGGATGCGCCGGCTGACTTTCTTCCAATCTAGCATTAGTAGAGCAACAACAACAGCACAAAACAAACATTCTACTACAGCTAGTTATTTTTTTAAAAGAGAACAAGATCACTATTCTATGCCTAGCAAAAACAATTGCAATTTCTATTGTCCCAAAGACGGTCCTTAGACCATACCAAATACAAACAAAAATGGTACCATATCCACAAAGAACCAAAACAAACGCACCTGATATATGCAGGTCAAAACGAATCTATTCTCCACTGCCGACTCTTCAGAACAAACGGTCAGATCCAAGGGCTTCGCCATTCAGGACTCCAGTCGGGATGACCACTGGGCCAGGCACCGACCGGCCAGACAGAAGGGGCAGCTGCGAGTATCAGAAACTCTTCGTGCAGGGATCCCTGATCTGTCCGTCCGACCCGACGATGGCCTCAACCTCCCCCCCCCCGTCCACGGAAGGGGAAGGGCCACTCACCTGAAGGAGTCCCTGTTCGGGCACCAACTGAAGGAAGTGACCCAATTCGGGTCACTCACCACCACCACTCTGCCTTCTACGAAATGAAGAGTCGGTCAGACAGTAGAGAATACAAACCAATAACAGTTTATTCAAAGTACTCTCAGAGGGGAGCCCTGTCTGCCCAGTCGCTAAGAGTGCTGCAGAGAGAGTCTGACTTCAGCAAGCATAACAATACATTATGTACGTTTCAGAACCAATGAAAACCCGCCCACCATGGAATTTTCCAGAGGGGCACAGCTGGACAGTAAATTACAAAGGAGTAAGTTTCGGTTCTGAGGCCGGGCACACATTATCTATCTGTCAAGGTTACTCTGCCTGTGCCGCCACTAGACAAGTGGGAGAAGGCTTACATCTCAGAAGAAAGGTATGCGCTAATAAGAGCAATGCATTCATTAGTGTGGCAAAACCCAGCTCCGAAGAAACATAACCTAGAGAAGGCCGTTTCTCAGAAATAGAGAAGAATCAGTTTCAATTGTGATACAAAATGGCACTTGTACACAAAATGCTAATTTACATAAAAGCAATACAAAAGCATAATTTTTATTCTAACATACTGCAGCCAAAGCTTGTTGTCAGTTTTACCCCATAACTTTGACAGGATTAGGCCCCTTATGTCCCTGAACATTTTTTGTATCTCATTGAGGCCGCGCCTCCAAAGCTTATTTCTGCAGTTCTAATCACATATACATATTTGAACAGAACCTCATTACTCTCTCGGTACAACTTATAGCACATATTGGCTTAAATTGAGACTTTTGCTGTCCAGGTGTTTATGTTTGTAGGCACTCTGAGCCTCATTGGCAACTCCCTCCCTTCCACATCCTTCCTTCCTGCTCCTTGTCTCCTTCTCCTTCTGCTTCTTCGTGCTTGTCATCTAGTGACCACCCAGCAGAGCAGCAATGCTAATAAGGTGCAACTTTACGCTTCTGCCCCATCCTCTACCTTCCCCCTGGCCCATGTCCTTCTCTTGTGTAGGCACTACACTAATGTCTCCGTAATGGCCGCCTGAAGCTGATGCTCCGTATTGACCCCGCGCACTTCGCCACAGAGCGGCACTCCGTCGCATCCAACCCTCTCAAAAAGTTAGGTTTCCGAGATCGGAATACTCGGATCAGCAGCAGGGTTGAAAACGGCGGCTCTAACTGCAACCTGGAAGCCCATTTTTGGTTGCTGAGATCCCGGGGCCCGGCACACAAGATGCCTCGGTGGAGCTGCCTGCTGTTGAGGAGATGAGCTGGCTGATTACCCCGAGGCGTGAAGGCTTCGGACGAAGGGGACAGCCATCTGAACGTCCCGGCGACCGGCAGCCGCGATTTGGATATTGGGAGTCCTCGCACCGGTGAGAAAGGCCATCACCCACCAACACTGTGGGTCTCACCCTGCAGAACAAGATGGCGGCCCCGCTCCTCGCGGCATAGGGAGTGGCGCCCAAGCGGACCGCTGCTGCGAGCGCTGGTGCCCCACTGCAATACTTGATAGCGGAATCGCCAATCAACGCGAGCTGGCGTGAGATGTGGACCCCTGGACAAACGAGAGCAGACGAGCCTCCTGCGGGCTGAGAAGGCCCCGCTCCGGCACCCGGTGAGTCAGCGAGCCACGGGGCGTGAGTACCGGAGCTAGTGGGGATGCCGGCCGGATGCAGCTGCCGAGACTTTCGCGGCCCCACGGCCCCTCAGGTCCAGTTGAGTGAGGCTCCCCTTCTGGAACATCGAGGGTCCCCACGGTACAATCAGGTGAGAGAGGGAGGGAGGCCCGGCCCCCGCCAGTGAAAGTGTGCAGCAAACTTTGTTCCATACGGAGCACACGGTCGGGCCCCTCCACCATCGGCTCCACAGTGCTGGATGCCCGCGTGTGTCCGGGGCTTCCTTCTAAGTCCCGGCCCCTGGAGATTCTGCCTGTATGGTCTCAGGCGCCATGACAAACCTCCTAAAAGCGGTGAGGCAACCTCCCTCTTGGCCCCTGCCGAAGGCACCATAAGTACTCTTCCTGAACCCCTGACCCTAAAAAGGCGGCTAATAGGCAGCAAGGAGGAATATCCTACTGAGACAGCCCAGGAGACACCTAAAGAATGGTGCGAATTACCCTTGAGGCCCCTGAGAATACAAAGGGGAAAGATAAAAATCACTAATGGAACACCAGGGGCAGAACCTCTTGCATGACCACGAGATGGCCCCCACAGTGGTCCTTTACCACGATGAGCTACTACTCTTGGACAAAAATTTGACATCGTCCAGACCTCAAGTATATCCCCCATCCGGCTCACCCATCAAGACACTGAACCTATGATCTTGCCACCGACCGTTGAGACCTAGCATTTTGGCCAAGGCCCGGTGGAGCTACCTTGCTAGCTATAGAGGAGATGGGCTGTTGACTTCCCCCTTGGCCGTCACCTACCCAGCCGGACTTTGGGCAGACTTTCCTTCGTCTCTCCGCCCTATCTCCCTCTTATCCTTCTTCCTTACCCCCTTACCATTCTACTCTCCACTTATCTCGTCTCTATGCTCTTTAAATGTTTCTAGCAACAGATGTAACTTGTAACTGATGTAACTTTGTAATAATGTGGAACCTCATGTAAATCGCTCTGATACCTCCGGGTCTAGCCAGCGCTATATAAAACTCAAATAAATAAATAAATAAATAAAATAAATAAAAATAAATAAGCCCCCATGTGGCTGTTGTTATTGCCCCTTGGCCCCGTGAAGCTACTTCCTCCTACTGCCTTCGCAAGCTGGGTAGAAACAGGAAATCTCCACTAAACCACAACTCCAAGGAAAGAAGGAAGGCAGAGGGAAGCGAGGAAGGGGCATGATATGTCTAACAGAAGGGCCACCATAGGCAAATCATCGCAAGATGCGTGGAGCCAGAGGCAGCACATGGAAGATTACAGTCCAAACTAATGGAAAACTGAGGTGTCAATCGGCTGAACCAACTGGGCATGAAAAAGACCCACAGGAGACACCTGTGGAAGCAGAGCATGACAGATCAGAGTGATCATCAGAGATGGTCCAGCCCAATGCCATAAAAACCTGCCAACGCTGGACGCGGTCCAGAAGGCTCCAGGCAGGAGCTCAATAGAGCTGGGTAACAGACAAGGGCCTAAGGAGTGCCACGAAGCAGACCCGAAACCAACTAGGAACTCTAAAAGGTGATCTGGGGAGCCAGAAGAGACCTGAAGTAAAGCCAAGGACTGGTACCTGAGTAAGAAACCCTGACCCAAAACAGAACCCAGTGCGTGGCCCCGAAAGCCAAAAGAACAAAATGCACAAATGGCAAAACTCAGAGACCCCAAAGTCCCAAAAGGGCTTGAACAGAGGAACACCATATAAAGGAACAACTGCAAAAGCACACCAGGATCAAGGCCACAACGCCATTATATTAAAAGGCAGGAGAAGAACCAGGAGGCCTAGTTCATGCAAGACAGTGGCAAGAGATATTTTAAGAACCCAGCAAAGTAACAGAGCATAGAGAGCAGGACATCAGGAAAAGGCAAAAGCTAGACAGTACTGAACCTCTCCGGAGGCAAGGTGGTGAGCCCTGTCAAAGTCCTCTCCTGGCCTGTGCCTCTCTTGGCCAGTAAACTTTTCCGTAAAGCTCCTCCACACATTTGAAATGTTCTGTTCTTTCAAGTTTCTCAGGCTCAATATGTGTATTCTTTTTTGGGGTGGATGGAATAACCAAGCCCATATGAGTGTTTGTGGTAAATGGTACTTACCACACCTCACAGCTGCGGCGCGGAAGGCAAATGGTTGATACGTTCCAGGGAAGGTTGCCCACAGCACACTTCCTCACCTGGCCCCACCTACAGCTATGATGTCCTTGCGGCTTTCCTGTGCTCTAATAAGAGTGCATCATGGAAGCGGCACCTTGAGCGTGAAGGTCCTGTGTATCTTGTGGTTCCACGGGCCAGTACCATTGATAGCAGACATGGAGTGGGGCTCGCTAGTGGCTCTTAGTCCAGCCTGTCCAATGGTCACTGCTGCTACTATCACCTTGTGTAATCCATAAAGAAAGATTCTTCAGCATAAGCTGTTAGGAAATGAACTTGCAAGCAGCGTTATTGTATCCCAAAGAATTGTATAAAGTGTAGACAATGGACGCATAACACGCATTGTATAATATAGAGTTAGAATAGTGAAATAAATCGTTTGAAATAGACGAAAGCTTGCCCTAACAGTATATATTTATTGCAATTGTGGTATGGTGCAGCCTATGCCAGAGTCTAGATACCAGCATGCTGCACTCTGTTAAGAGGTTGCAGGCCGCAGAACAGACCTGCAAACTGTAGGTTGCATTAAGAGTTTGGGTTGTTGGCGGTCTTCTATTTAATTTTCATTATTTTCTCTTTATCTTTCAGTCATTTCGTACCCTTTTTAACACATAATACATATCATCTGTGCCTCTGACCTGTGTTTCCTCTGCAGAGGGGCACCTTCCAGTGGTTTCTGCTCTTGCTGATATCTTTTTTCCTCTGCAGAGGGGCACCTTCCAGTGATTTCTGCTCTTGCTGATAATCTTTTCTTTTCTCTACAGAGATGCGCCTTCCAGTGATTTCTGTTCTTGCTGATAATCTTGGTTTCCTCTGCAGTGAGGCACCTTCCAGTGATTTCTGTTCTTGCTGATAATCTTGGTTTCCTCTGCAGTGAGGCACCTTCCAGTGATTTCTGTTCTGGCTGACAATCTTTGTTTCCTCTGCAGAGGGGCACCTTCCAGTGATTTCTGTTCTTGCTGACAATCTTTGTTTCCTCTGCAGAGGGGCCCCTTCCAGTGATTTCTGCTCTTGCTGATAATCTTTTTTTCCTCTGCAGAGGCACCTTCTAGTGATTTATGCTCTTGCTGATAATCTTTGTTTCCTCTGCAGAGGCACCTTATAGTGATTTCTGCTCTTGCTGATAATCTTTTCTTTTCTCTACAGAGATGCGCCTTCCAGTGATTTCTGTTCTGGCTGATAATCTTGGTTTCCTCTGCAGTGAGGCACCTTCCAGTGATTTCTGCTATTGCTGACAATCTTTTTTTCCTCTGCAGAGGGGCACCTTCCAGTGGTTTCTGCTATTGCTGATAATCTTTGTTTCCTCTGTAGAGGGGCACCTTCCAGTGATTTCTGTTCTTGCTGACAATCTTTGTTTCCTCTGCAGAGGGGCACCTTCCAGTGGTTTCTGCTATTGCTGATAATCTTTGTTTCCTCTGCAGAGGGGCACCTTCCAGTGATTTCTGCTATTGCTGACAATCTTTTTTTCCGCTGCAGAGGGGCACCTTCCAGTGATTTCTGCTCTTGCTGATAATCTTTTCTTTTCTCTACAGAGATGCGCCTTCCAGTGATTTCTGTTCTTGCTGATAATCTTTGTTTCCTCTGCAGAGGGGCACCTTCCAGTGATTTCTGTTCTGGCTGACAACCTTTGTTTCCTCTGCAGAGGGGCACCTTCCAGTGATTTCTGTTCTTGCTGATAATCTTTGTTTCCTCTGCAGAGGGGCACCTTCCAGTGATTTCTGTTCTGGCTGACAACCTTTGTTTCCTCTGCAGAGGGGCACCTTCCAGTGATTTCTGTTCTGGCTGACAATCTTTGTTTCCTCTGCAGAGGGGCACCTTTCAGTGATTTGTGTTCTTGGTTATAATCTTTGTTTCCTCTGCAGAGGGGCACCTTCCAGTGATTTCTGTTCTGGCTGACAACCTTTGTTTCCTCTGCAGAGGGGCACCTTCCAGTGATTTCTGTTCTGGCTGACAACCTTTGTTTCCTCTGCAGAGGGGCACCTTCTAGTGATTTCTGCTCTTGGTGATAACCTTTGTTTCCTCTGCAGAGGGGCACCTTCCAGTGATTTCTGTTCTGGCTGACAATCTTTGTTTCCTCTGCAGAGGGGCACCTTCCAGTGATTTCTGCTCTTGCTGATAATCTTTTCTTTTCTCTACAGAGATGCGCCTTCCAGTGATTTCTGTTCTTGCTGATAATCTTTGTTTCCTCTGCAGAGGGGCACCTTCCAGTGATTTCTGTTCTGGCTGACAACCTTTGTTTCCTCTGCAGAGGGGCACCTTCCAGTGATTTCTGTTCTGGCTGACAATCTTTGTTTCCTCTACAGAGGGGCACCTTTCAGTGATTTGTGTTCTTGGTGATAATCTTTGTTTCCTCTGCAGAGGGGCACCTTCCAGTGATTTCTGTTCTGGCTGACAACCTTTGTTTCCTCTGCAGAGGGGCACCTTCCAGTGATTTCTGTTCTGGCTGACAACCTTTGTTTCCTCTGCAGAGGGGCACCTTCTAGTGATTTCTGCTCTTGGTGATAACCTTTGTTTCCTCTGCAGAGGGGCACCTTCCAGTGATTTCTGTTCTGGCTGACAATCTTTGTTTCCTCTGCAGAGGGGCACCTTTCAGTGATTTGTGTTCTTGGTGATAATCTTTGTTTCCTCTGCAGAGGGGCACCTTCTAGTGATTTCTGCTCTTTGTGATAACCTTTGTTTCCTCTGCAGAGGGGCACCTTCTAGTGATTTCTGCTCTTGGTGATAACCTTTGTTTCCTCTGCAGAGGGGCACCTTCTAGTGATTTCTGCTCTTGGTGATAACCTTTGTTTCCTCTGCAGAGGGGCACCTTCCAGTGATTTCTGTTGCTGCCCCTAGAGACAGAAGAAGACTGGGCATAGTAGACATCTTTGTAGAACTCCAGGGGCCACGTTCTTTCTTCCTCATTCAGGGGCCTAAATTCTAATATTTTCACTGAGATGCATAAGTAACATGCAAAGAAGGGAGCATTCCACAGCTTGCAGCTCAACGATGTCCAGGAAATCTGTCCGTTCCGGTTCAGTCCTTTAAAATTATATCTATCCATTTTGATGGATGTCTGCCCTTGAACCGGCCATGACTAGAGTGCTTGTTCTTTCTAAACTGCGCTGCGCACCAACTTACATCTGAGGCCCATTCGGATAATATTAGCTTTAACCACATCGCACCATCCCGTGGACAGCAGTACCTTCCAGCAATGCGGCCTAGAAAACAGTCGACATCTGCCACGCACACGCACGCAGTTGACGACCAATGAATGAGCCAGCTCGACAGAGTCCTTCAGCACACCCATCCGTACACCTTAGAGATGCTTAAAAGATATTTCATATTTAACAACATAAAGCGTCACTAGACTCTACCGAAGAGGCTGAACACAGGAGTGTGCTGAGCCTTCAAGCTAGCGAGGCCTGGAATGTTGAACACGAGAGTGTGGACTCAACGCCTCCATTTTACAATTTCCACAGAGCGGCCTCGTGCTGCAGCGTGGCTGAGAAAGAGCAGTCTGTTCTACAGGAATGTTAGACGTCTTGTGGTGTCGTAGGTTGGTCCTGGTTTTAGGTTATAATTACTATGCAAAGTTTGGTTTGCGGTTTTCGGCTCCCACAGTAGCAGTGGGTTCAGAAATAAGGGAGTGCTGCGCTTTCATCGCTCCCTGTCTGCCCGGAGTTATTCACTTCGGTTGCGATCTGCAGGGAAAAAAATCAGGAAACAAGAGCAGTGTGTATGAAGACAATTTCTGCATCGTGTTGAGTTGTTTCGTCGCTGCTTTAAAGCCCATCCATAGCCGCAGTCTCGAGGATCACACCACTGCGTGGACAGCTTCCTACCTCTAAAGGTGCGTGCGCGAGCCTGGAACAGGGTCAGTCAGTCACGTGTGAATGAATGAATGCCTTGTTGCGTAGATTTGAATAGCTCCGTGTTACCGTTATTATGAAGTCGCAGTGAGACTAGAGTTTTTGAGGCCTCTTCACAAAGGGCAGTTAAAAAAAATATTTTTATGTGGAACAGAAGATCCAGAAAATCAATAGCAAAGTATGTGCGCATAATATTAAGTTATTTATTTGAAAAGTTTTATAAAGCGCGAACAAGACCCAACCGGGTATCAGAGCGCTGTACAAAGAGGAAAGCTGACGTATACGTACAGAGACAATATAAATACACTTACAAAAAGGAAATATGAGGCCAAGCATTGTCATCATAGACTGACTTCAAAGACAAACGTAGTAAGTTTAAACCCCCAGTAGAAATGATTGTCAAGCATAAATTTCAAACCTAAAGTGAAAGTAAATTGTTAAGCATACAATAACACAGCCAAGGACACCCCATAAGGCAACATGAGAGGAATCTGAGGCATAAAGTACATGAGGACGCTAGGGGAAGAGTAGGTAGAAAATGAACAAACAGTAAACAGCCCACCCGGATGAGGCCGAGCAGTTTCATCATCGCCTTACTATAAAGACAGATGAGATACGATTTAAACCCCAAGTGAGAATGATTGTCAAGCACGAGTTACAAACATAAAGTGAAAGTACATTGTCAAGCATAAATTTCAACACAACAAAGTAAAAATGCTTGTCAAGAATGCAGGTAATTGACTAGCAAATGACATGGAGGCTATTGTTGATGCAGTTCTTCCAATAGTAGCCATTTGACCTGTTTTTTGAATGAGGCAGTCGAAGGATTGGTTCTGATCTCTGTTGGAAGGGCATTCCAAATTCTTGGAGCCAGTCCTGAGAAGGTACGATTGTAAGTTCTTTTTTTATTGAATTTCGGTGGTTTCAGTAGAAGGGTATTGGAGCTTCTTAGGTTTCTTCTGGATCCGGAGAGCTCAAGTTTTTTGCCAGGTAAACAGGGCTATTGAAGTGTATAGCTTTATGTGTCAGGCAGGCTATTTTGAAGCGGATCCTAGCTTCAATGGGGAGCCAGTTAAGCTGGATTAGGTCAGGTGTGATATGATCATGCTTTCTTGAACCTGTGATTAGTCTGGCAGAGGCATTCAGAGTAGCTCTTAGCGGTGCTAACCTAGATTTAGGAAGACCAGCTAGGGTCACCAAGCCATATTCAACTCGTGATATAACTAAGGATTGGACTGCTGATTGCATGTCTTCTGGAGGTAGGAACGGTTTGATTTTCCTAAGAGTGTTGAGCTGATGGTTGGCACTCTCAATGGTTGCACTGATGTGACCTTGCATGTTTAGAAATTTGTCTAGGGTGACCCCTAAAGAGCAGGCGGAGTCCACCAAATGCGGGGTGCAGTTGAGTGCTGAGATTTTTTGATCCAGTTTTGCGTGGGAGCCTCGTGGTTGCGTGGGGAAATCAGGAGAAATTCAGTTTTGAGAGAGTTAAGTAATAGGTGGTTATGAGTTAGCCATTGTTGAGTTTTTGAAGCGCTCCGTTAAGAGTTTTAATGTCATCTGGAGAGGAGATCTTCAAATACAGTTGAGTGTCATCCGCGTACATGTGGTACTGAATGTTTGAGTCATTTAGAATGGCAGTTAGAGGTTCCATGCATAGGTTGAAGAGCGTGGGCGAAAGTGCAGAACCTTGAGGCACCCCAATAGAGACTGAAGTGCTGGCCGCCAAAGATTGGTTGACTTTGATTCTTTGTGTTCGATTATGCAGGAAAGAGGAGAACCAATTTAGGACAGGGCCCAATAGCCCCATCCTATATTGAAGAAGGTTAATCAGGTTATCATGTTTGATAGTGTCAAAAGCAGAGGACAAGTCCAGAAGGATTAGAAGACAAGGTGTATCTTGGTCCAGAGCTCTCAATGCGTCATCAACAATGTGAGTTAGCGCTGTTTCTGTGCTATGACCTGATCTAAAGCCTGATTGATGTTGGTCTAGGAGCTGAAATTTCTCAATGTGGCCGCAAAGCTGTGTGTGAACACATTTCTCGAGCAATTTCGCTAGGGACATGATGTTGGTGATCGGTCGGAAGTTACTGGGATCTGTAAGGTCTGCATTGGGCTTCTTGGGGATGGGTGTGACTTGCCCCATTTTAAGGCAGTCAGGAATCCTCCCTTGTAAGAGAGATTGTTGGATGATCCTGGACCAGAGAGGCAGAACTGCCAAGTTGAGGTCTTTGAGCAGCTTGGCGGGGAGTGGGTCCTTGAAATGGTTGGAAGGTTTCAGAGAAGCCAGGGAAAGTGACAGCTCCTCCAAGACTGGAGGGCGGAAGGTATTCCAGCAGGCATTGTTTTTGGGTGTGTACAGGCATTGATTTTGGGAGTGCACTCCCGTGTAACCAGGCAAACCCTCGAAACTCATAGACAGCAAATTCTCAGCGGCCCGTTGCAGTTCCCGCTCAATACTTCTAGATTTTTCAGCGAAGTGCTCTGAGAAGTCCTCCTCACTGGGTCCAGCGATTTTGATTGCTGGAATAGGATTAGCCTGTTGTTTGATGATATCAAACAGTTTCCTGGGACGGTTTTTAGCGCTGTCAAGCTGATCTCTGAAATGATCTGATTTAGAGATGCGAATGAGTTTGTTGTAAGAGCTTCTCATCTTTCTTAATTGTTCAAGGCTAGAAGTGGAGGGGTCATTTCTCCAACGTCTCTCAGAGAGTCTCATCTTGCGACGTTCGTCATTAAGGGTATCATTGAACAAAGGTTTGGATTGTTTGCAGGGAATCCTTTTAAGTAGCTTCGGGGCTGCAGAGTCGAGAATATTAGACATAGTGTTGAAGTAATGATCCGTCAACTCTTCCAAATTATTCATGGTAGTTGGGGGTTCAAGTAGATTCTTGCTTAAGATGGAAAGGTTAGAGATGTTGATATCTCTCAGGTTACGAGACAATTGCTTGTTTTTGAGTGATTGCCCTTGTCTAAGCAATACCTTTTCCTGAATGCGAAAGGAGATTTGGAGATGATCCGACCAATCACATGGTACTATGTCGTCTAGCTGAATAATGTGCTCTCTAGCTATGATGAGGTCAAGGGTAGCGCCCATGCAGTGGGTAGGCCCGTTGCAGGCCTGTATATAGTTGAGGTCTGAGAGGAAAGACTTAAGAGAACAGACTACTGGATCATTAGAGTCATTCCAGTGAAGGTTGAAGTCACAGAGGAAGATGTGATTAGTATGGAAGGCTGAGCTGGCAGAGATGGATTCCATTAATTGTTCTACGAAGAGTAAGTTGTTGTCCCTAGGAGGATGGTAGATCGAGTGAAGCACACAGACAGTCTTGCCCTTGTTCAAAATTTCAGCGACAAGTAGCTCACAGGAGGACATCGAGTCCTTATGAGTCTGCTTCAAAACGAGGTTGGACCGATGGATGCAGGCAATCCCCCCCAGCTTTAATAGCCCTATCACATCTGACAATGTCATAGCCCGGAGGAATTAAAATGTCAAGTATTGGGGAGGAAGAGTCATTGAGCCATGTTTCCGTAAGAATCAGGAGGTCTAATTCTTGTGATAAGATGAGTTCGGAGATATCTGCTGCGTGCTTCACTGCTGATCTGCAGTTGAGAAGCATCGATTTGATATGGGAATCTGTAGTTGCTTCCACTAGGTGCGAAGTGACTACCTGAAGTAAGTTATCCTTATTCAAGGATCTCAAGTTAACACTTGGTTCTCTATCAGGATCAGAGGAGATAGTGGGTATGGAGCTAGGCGAGATTGCGTAGTCCTCATAAGATAGTGAGAGTGCGAGCGTGTCAACCTCAGACCACTGCGTCTGTAAACTACAGGGTCTGGAGTGGAGGTAGGGAGGAGGGGGAGCGGGCCCTTGAGGGTAGTTCGGGCAGGTAACAGAGGACCTTTCCATTCCATCATTTAAATTAGTTGCAGGGTGCGAGGGCAGATCCGATCCCGCGGGCGGATAAGGTGTGAGGAACTTTTCATTCTTTATTGAGCATTGTAGGAGGATCTGGAGGTTGTCATTTACAGAAAGGAGGTCCCGCTTCAGTTCGGCCAATTGTTCCTCAATCCGCCGAAGACTGACACCATCAGGTGACCGTCCAGTATAAGGTGCAGGGAGATGCCCCTTCTCCATACAGCTCTTACAGGGGGAGATGGACCCCTGCTTAAGCTCAGTTGTGGGCTCCAAAGGAATAGTGTGAATGGTAAGGATGGCGTCAGGGATCATAAGCGGCGGTTGAGGGGTACACCCTTGAGTAAGTCCAAGGGGCGGTCCACAGGTAGTATCCTGAGCCCTGGTTGGGGAGCAAGAGGAAGCAGTAGGTTTAGCGGAGTTCAGAGGAGAGGGTGGCCCAAAGGTAGCGTCCTGAGCAATGGGGAGGTCAGAATCTGTGTGGACATGCGACTTCCCAATGCCGCAATCAGAAAGGGAAAGACATCTGACCCCGACCATCGACGGCCTGATCGGCGAGTTAAGCTGGTTCTCGAGCTCGATCTTAGGGCTGGATACCATCAAGTGGTCCTTGAAGAACTGTCCCGGTACATCACGACATTCTCTACGCATGTTGGATTAAGACGGTACCGGAGGCTGAGTTTTGGGATATCCAGCGTAGCTGAGGTGTTCCAGACACCATCAAAGAACTCCTCACTGACCTCCCAGGGGTAGTTAATGTCAGTGATGACATTCTTGTCCACGCAAAGTCTATCCCGGAACACAACATGAGGCTGAGACAAGTGCTCCAAAGAATACAGGACTCTGGGTTCATGCTACACAGGGACAAGTGTGAATTCCTCCAGCAGAGGCTACAGTTCTTTGGGTACATTTTCTGAGTGGAAGGAGTTGCTCCTGATCCTGAAAAAGTGAGAGACATCAAAGAAGCCCCAGCTCCCACCAATATAACAGAAATACGCAGTTTTCTGGGATGGTCAACTACTGCAGTAGATTTGTCAAAGACCTCTCTTCGCTAACTACACCTTTGAGAGAACTCACCAAAGTCTCAAATCCCTGGTCGTGGGGTCCCGAACAGGAGGCGTCATTCCAGGCCACCAAAGACGCACTCTCCAGTTCTACCACGCTGAGATACTTTGATCCACAACAGTACACTCAAGTTGCGGTGGACGCAGGCCCGAAGGGGCTCGGAGCCGTCCTGTTACAAAGACCTCGAGAAGAGGATGAATGGGCTCCGGTGGCATTTGCGAGCAGGTCATTGACTGCCACGGAGCAGAGATACTCACAAATTGAAAAAGAGGCAATTGCAGTGCACTGGGTGTGTCGCCACTTCCACTTGTATGTATATGGGAAGCCATTTCTCGTCACAACTGACCACAAGCCCCTGATTCCGCTTTTCACAGGAATGGTGCCGAAACCCCCACCTCGCATCGATTGAATACCAACCTGGGACGAATAATCCGGTAGATTACCTGTCCCACCATCCCCTAGCTGCCACACTCAGTGAAGTAGAGGATGCAGAGGAGACAGAGGAATATGTCCGATACGTGGCAGACAGGTCTCGCCCACTACCCATCTCTCTGGGAGAGCTGTGCCAAGCAACAAGCCAAGATGAATGCTTGCAGAAAACACTAGAAGCAGTAAGGACCAACAAGTGGCACCTCCTCAGGAATCAAGGGCTGATCTTACTCCTGAAGCCAGGAGGGTGATTGAGAGCTTATTCCAAGTGAGACAAGAACTGAGTGCTGATCCCCATGGCTGTTTACTTCGAGGGCATCGGTTGGTCATTCTGACAACTTTGGTAGACCGAGTGATCCAGCTAGCACATGCCGGGCATCAAGGCATGGTAAAAACCAAGAGTCGTCTGAGGAATAAAGTCTGGTTCCCCATAATGGACGAGAAAGTGGAGGAGGCAGTGAGATCATGTCCTTGGTGCCAAGCAACTGGGGAACCAAATCATCCTGCACCGATTGTAACAGAACGGTTGCCTGACAGCCCGTGGATAAGTGCTAGCATCGATTTTGGGAGCCTCCCAGACGGAAGACACTCTTTGGTAGTGATAGACGACTACTCCAAGTACCCAGAGGTAGAGGTGCTCTCCTCCCTGAGCGCGGGGGAAGTAATACCAAAATTGGAAAAAGTGATGGCCACTCACGGGCTCATCAAGGAATTGAGGACAGACAATGGTCCCCCCTTCCAGGGGCAGGAATTTGCGTCATACCTGGCATCCTTGGAAATCATCCACAAAAAGGTCACGCCTAAATGGCCCCAAGCGAATGGGGAAGCTGAACGGTTTATGAGAACTCTTAACAAAATCCTAAGAATAGCAGTAGCTAATGGGGACTCTCTGGAGCAGTCCATTAACTCATTTCTCAGGGACTACCGGCAAACGCCTCATGTCACCAACGGTCGTGCCTCCGGACATCTGTCAATGGGAAGAGTGGTGAGTGACTCCATTCCCCACCACCCACAATGGGTTCCGGAGAGTGTCGATGAACATGCTGTAGGCAGCAGGAGAAAGATGTTGAATGACCAAGTCAGCCGGCGGCGCCGAGCGCAAAGTCCCGAGGCCTAAAAGTAGGAGACCTGGTCCTGGTCCAAGACAGACACCCGGGCAGTAAGTTCAGATTGCCTTTTGAAAGAGATCCGTGTTGCATCACCCACATCCGTGGCACAAGGATCACGGAAGGGCCCGGAGTTGGTCACAAGGAATGTGTCGGCTTTCAAGAAGTTCTATCCTTGCCCTGAACCTACTCAGAGCAGTTCTGGAAGAGATAGTCCCATGAGGGATCAGGAGGAATGGTTTGAAGGAGAACTTGAAACTGGCAGGTCTGAGAGTGCAGACGTCTCGCCCCGAAGCCAAGAAATCAGTCAATGCCCCACCATGTCACCGGCGAGCCCTAGTGTGGACTGCCATGATAGCAGGGAGAATCGGACCCAGTATGGACTAAGAAGAAATCCGGAGCCATCCATCCAACTGCGAGACTATCACTGTTAGACACATAAAGATTTGTGCTGGAACCTGTTAAATGCAAACGTTTATCATTTTTGTATTTTTCCTCTTGTTTGTTTGTTTGGGGAGGAATGTTATATCGCTCATCGCGATATTTGTTGTGAGTCAGGCGCATTGTTTATTCAGTGCATAGGCTCACCCCGGCGACGTGTTAACTTGGTGGTCGAGCCCACGCTTGGTGGACGGAGCCCAATAGATAGGCGTAGCCGCGAGGTGGGAGTTAGTTCCCGGCCGGACGAGCACGCACAACTAAGCCTACGCGTGTGTCTCAGTTATTTAGGCCTACACCACATGGTATCAATAAATATATATATGCCGCTGCAGCGGGCGGCAACGCTGAGTGCCGGGACACCATCACTTAATGGTCCCGACATAACAGTTAGGTGGGCACTCGGTCAATGGGCGATGGGCCGATATCTGAGCTGCAGCTCTGGGCTGCTTTTTTGGCCAGCGTGGTGGCTGATTTGGGCTAATCCTGTGTTGTTCAGATGCCACCAGCGGCCCAGTGGGGGCCTTAGTGTACTTACCAGAGGGAACTCTACTACCACCCTTTTACCAACGGGGTGGAGGTGCCATTCCCAGTCTCTCGCTGAGCCGGCCCATCAATGCACGCAGATTGAGCAGGGGCAGGGGGCCTGAGCAGAAGTGGGTTCACTTATATTTAGGTGTGGTTTACCACTGTGAATTAATCAGTGCACAATTAGCCCTGGCAACATTTGCATTTTTTTTTATCTCAGTGAAGTTAAGAAAACATGCCTCTTTTAGAGAACCCCGTTCCTTCTTTTCATTATACTTAAAACACTGAAGCAGTGTTCTTTTTAGCGTGCCTGGGCCTATTTTTGATCCCAATCTAACACTGTTTTTAGGGCTTCGGTCCAACCTTGGTCTTACATTGGTCTGAAACAGCAAACAAAGGCATTTCACAACAGGCAGGTAAAATTGGGGCTTTGCTTTTAAAAACACAAACAGGTTCAGTTATGGTTTAGTACATCGTCCACCAAACCGCTGGGATAGCGGAGGTCCCACGTGCACTAGCACCCAGCAGTCCAGCTCCCAAGTTGAGAGCATCCTGCTTCTTTGGATGGGCATTTTTGTGAAAGTGCTCCTGTCATTATGTTTTTTTCTCCGAACAAAGGGGCCTATTAGGTGCTGGGACCGGCCGCCAGTGGTGCGGCGGTCCCGCACAGGCGATTAGGATGCCACCGCCACCGTGGCGGTGGCATACTCCATTCCCAGCATTGTGGTGGGCGGTGATCACAGCACCGCCCGCCACAATGCTGGGTATGCACTGTGTGCATCGTCATGCACAAGGTGACAGGCACCGCGAGGTGCCTGCCACCATGTACATGACAATGCAGGGGGGTACCATAGGTACCCCCCATGTGCACCCCCCAACCCCCAATACCCTGGGGGCCCGCAACGGGCCCCGACAGCAAACTCCGCATGGGTTTCCATGGCGGGGTCTCCGCCATGGAAAGCCCTGCACCGCTGCCCATGATAATATGGATGGCGGTGTCTAGCAGACACCGCCACCATATCCAGCCCCTTGTCCGCCTGGTCCACTGGTCGACCGGCGGAAAACCGGCGGACGGTCTTGCCGTCCGCCTGGGTCCCCACCGCCATACTAATATGGCGGTGGGGAAATGTTAGGCGGGCGGTGGGAAATAGCGGGCGATCCGCCCGCTATCCTAATGACCCCCTAAGTGTGTTCTGTCGATTCAGCTTACCAACCTATGTTAACCCTATGGTCACATGTTTTAAATTTTACATTTTGATGTATACGCTTCCTAAAATTGCTATTTGAATCATTTTGCTCATAGAACACCTTTCGTTCACATTTGTTTAGTTGACCTGCCTTTAGGATATTTTATTGCTTAATATAATAATAACTCAATTGGATTATTCTTCTGCCTGGGATGCTGTTACTGTATATTTGCAATTTTTTGTCAATATTGTGTCTATGTTGAAATCCTGTTTCTTTATTCATTCATTGACAATTTTTAATTATTTATTGCTCTCTCAAATATTAAATTAGGTTAATTCATTATTCCAAAGCACCCACTGTTTTCTTTCATGGTAGATATTACCTAGGTTTCCTTCTGTGTTGCCCTTATTATTTTCATGGTGCAGTTTTTGAGGGGCCTTTTTTATGAAAATTGTCCTGCACGTTTTTTTTCTCCCCAGAAACAAGTCCCGAGTCTGTTTCTGAAAAAAATACAAATAGAAAATGTCTCTGATGCGCATGAAGTTTTCTCTCTGCACCCAATGGGCATTCCTGGCTTGGGCAGGAAAAATCTACTTCAGAAGTCCAACTCTAAATATGGCATGCATTCTGACTTGTTGAAGGGCGTGCTGTGGCTTATGGGTAATAGGCTAAAAGTTTCCAATGCTAGATCCAGGGGCAATGTGCCAACAGAAACTTTGTAGTTCCCTCACCCCTAAATGAAGGGTGGGAACTGCAGGTTTGCCAGAGCAATTTATCTTCTGGTGTACAGCAGATGCTTTCACCAAATGCTTAATGAGCCCCAATGACTCTACAGGCTGATTTCCAAGGTAAGGGCCACCACACTGTTCCTTCTTCATCTCAAGGGCTGATTTCATTGGGTTGTTTTGGAAAAGGAGCCTCTTACGACATTCATCCTCTAAAATGATGGTTTATGGGAAACTTTGGAAATTCATACATGGCTTGCACAAGAGCTTCTAATCATACCTTACTACCCACTTCACAAATATATTTGCAAATTTGCAAGTTCATGGTAAGGCGCTAGCTACGCTGTCAGTATATCTGGTTTTAATCGCCGATCAGCACAACTGTTTTTAAAGTACTTCACAGCCTGCTACTTAAGCCTGAATTTGTGAATTGTCACTGTTTTTATCTTGTTTTTACACGCTCCTTGACCTACCTAGTCTCTTGGGGCTTCTGTCTTCGGTGCTGCCACGCCGTTTTTCTCTTGGTCATTGCCCCGGTCCACCACGGCCTTTGCCGATTGAGTGGAGGGCTTTCCCTGACCAATAGCGCGGCACCCCCTGTGAGTGACGCACTTCCGGGGGACGGCAGAGGCGGGCCCTTTCCTCGCAAAGCAGTATATTAACTGTATGCCGGCTCTGACGCGCAGCGGACGCGTGTTCATGGTGAGGCGCTAGCTACGCTGTCAGTATATCTGGTTTTAATCGCCGATCAGCACAACTGTTTTTAAAGTACTTCACAGCCTGCTACTTAAGCCTGAATTTGTGAATTGTCACTGTTTTTATCTTGTTTTTACACGCTCCTTGACCTACCTAGTCTCTTGGGGCTTCTGTCTTCAGCGCTGCCACGCCGTTTTTCTCTCGGTTATTGCCCCGGTCCACCACGGCCTTTGCCGATTGAGTGGAGGGCTTTCCCTGACCAATAGCGCGGCACCCCCTGTGAGTGACGCACTTCCGGGGGACGGCAGAGGCGGGCCCTTTCCTCGCAAAGCAGTATATTAACTGTATGCCGGCTCATACCTGCTCAGGAAATTGCAAACTGTGCAGAATGCAGCAGCCAGGCTTATTAGGAACATCCCACTAAGACATCATATATCCCCTCATCTGCGTAGTCTCCACTGGCTGCCTGTCAAGAGAAGAACTGAATTTAAGGCACTAACTCTTGCATACAGAGCACTTAATGATATTGGCCCGCAATATCTAAAGAAGAGAGTTCGCAAATATCATCAGTCCAGGACCCTAAGATCCAATCATCGTGAGTGCCTTGTCAACCCCCGTTTTTCTAAGTCCAGAATAGGAGGACGGTCCTTTTCCGTCAAAACCGCGACCTTGTGGAACTCCATGCCTGATCATATTAGAAAAGCCAAGTCGGAACTTATCTTCCGGAAGGATTTGAAGACTTGGCTCTTCAGCCTCCTTTAGCAAACTAGGACTCGACAACTTTAACTTGCCCTCACCCCCCACTGTATCTGCAAGCGCCGGGACACCCCCGTTGGGGGTAGCTGAGCGCTATATAAGCTTAAATACATACATACATACATACATACATGTGTGACCGAAAAAACACTTTGGGAACAAAATGTCTTAATCCTGATACGCAGAATGAAGATTGATGGAGTATTTTACTTGTAAATTGCACTTTCAAATTCAAAAAAAGGCTGGACTGCTGTATTTACAAGTTTAGGGCTAAGTACAGGATTTTACACCTTTTTGGGTTTAATGGCCGTCCCAAGTAGGTGAATTCCTGCAAAATCTAAAATTTTCAATATTTGCATATCTCTTGCCGATTGTTTCCCACCATGGAAATACATGTTAATTAAGGCAAGATTACTTGCCTTTCCAAAGACAGAAAGGGAAGTGAAACACCTGATTTGTAATGGTGGTGTACGGGGTGGGGTTTCTTTCCTGGAGACATCATTTTTCATGTGGTTAAAAAAAGTTACATTTGCTACTAACTCATTGCTCTGACGATGCCAGAAACCTCGGAATCATCATTGACAACAAGCTCACCATGAAATCGCAGACCAACGCCATCTCCTCCACTTGATTCCTCACTCCGCACAAGCTATGTAAGATCTTCAAGTGGTTACCCCTACACACAAGACGCACCGTGACACAGGCCCTCATCACCAGCCCTCTAAGTAGGAATCACCACACACTTCTTACAGAGACTTTAGACCATACAGAACCCCACAGCCAGACTCATCCTTGGCCTTCCCTGCCTAACCCACATCACATCCCACCTCAGGCAACTCCACTGGCTCCCCGTACAGAAGAGATGCCAATTCAAGCTGCTGACCCATGCACACAAGGCTCTACACAACCAAGGACCTACATTAACCACTGCCTGAACTTCCACCAAGTGCTGAGAAGACTACGCTCCACCTCCCTCTCACTTGCCAAGACTCCCGCATCTACCGAAGCAGAAATGGAGTACGCTCCCACATCGCAGTAAAGACCTGGAACAGTCTCCCCGTGCAACTCCGGACCATCACCTCACTTCCAGAATTCTGAATGACCCTCAAGACCTTACTGTTCGAATCAGCTTCCAGGACCTGCAAGCGCATGGATACCCAATCAGGTAATAAGCCACACTTTATAAATCCTGATTGATTGATTGAACACACATAAAAGCACCATTTGCCTCAGTTGTATATGTGTTATTTTCAACCAGATGAATTTTCTGGATACATATATTTTGCACATTGGACAGCTTGAGAAATCTACAAGCTTTCTAGGTTTCTTGAAGCACTCCTGGAATCCTCAGTGAATCCTTTGAAATTCAAAATCTATTTCAAACTTAGGAGCAGATTTCTGACTTTTCGCATTCTGCAGCTTTTTAAAATTTAGAGCCACTTGTAGTGCATAACACTAATGAACATTTTTGTTTACCATTTTAAAGACACAGTTTATAGCTGCAGTTTTTCACAATTGTGTCTACCTTCAATGAGTCAGGTTGGCTCAAAACAGGTGTTCTGGGTGGCTGGCCACAACATGAAGACTCAGGCCCTGTGTCTCAGAAAACAAAAGAAAAATAGGATAAGGTGGTAGTGTAGGGGTACCCTGACCTCCTGGCACTTCCAGGGGTCAAATTATATATTTTTTTTTATTTTTCGCAACACTGCAATATGTGGTACTACTGCAAGGCTCAGCGTGACCCCTGTGTAATTTCCCTGAAGTACTCTGGTACCAGAGTGCCACAAAAATAAAGGAGGGTGTTACAAGACTATGGCGGTTGACCAGCAACATGTGTTGGCCACCCACAGGGTGTTAGGAGCAGAGCCTGGCCAATTCCATGTCGTGCATGGCTGAAGGCCCTGTGTGGCGGGGGTAGGCTGCCTGTGGGTGGTTGGGCACAGGGCCTGGCATGGTGTTGGCCTAGTTAGGTATGGCAAAAAAAATATTACTTCACACTACAAAACCCTAGAAATTCATTGAAAAAAACCCTAAAGGTTAAAGTAATGTTATAGTTAGGTTAAAATATCAGTTAAAAAGTAACATTTTCAACTCAGAAAACCACTGAGATTCATCGAAATTCAACAGTTATATTGAACTGATGTAACTATAAATTGCGGCCTCCACCAAGAACTGCTTATGTCCTCACATATTACTTCACTCATGACAAATTGTGTGACATCATTGATAACATCAATAAAACATATAAAATTACATCACTGATGACAACACTATGTATGGCGGGACCGGGAGTTGTATTTACTTCAGTTAAATATAACTGATGAATTTCAGTGTCTTTTTTAGTTTAAAGTGTTATGTTTTAACTGACATTTTAACCGAACTATAACTTCACTTTAGCTATATATATATACAGTGGCGGCTCGCCGAGGGAGTGCTGCGGGGCGGTGGGGCGGGGAGGGGGAGGGGCAGGGTGGGGGATAGTAAACTCCGGCATACGGCGGTACGGAGTTAAGTAAATAAAACAATTTACATTGCGAGCGGTGCATCGCCGAGTTGGCGTTGCAGCGCGTGCAATGTAAATTGTTTTATTTATTTACTTAACTCCGTACCGCCGTATGCCGAAGTATACTACCCCCCAACCTGCCCCTCCCCCGCCCGCGCCACCGCCCCACAGCACTCCCTCGGCATGCCGCCACTATATATATATATATATGTATATATATATGTGTATATATATATATATATCAGTTTTAAGAAATTGGGTAATCATCAGTCATATACAAATCAAAGTGAAATCGTCTGCGATGTATTTCAGTATAAAAGAAAAAAATGGTCTTGTTATATGAATAAAGGAATATAGGTGGAATGAATTTGGGGATCTAACACAAAATAGCCATCATGAGGACCTTTTAGACTGAAAGAAATGTTGACTCTGTGTTTTTAATGTGTATTTATATACAGCTTTATTATGCATTTGCACTTATCTTGATATCGGTTGTACTGTACAAGAACAGCACTTTTTTCAGCATTTGCACTTTGTTTCTGCCATCCAATGAACTTTACAAAAATTTGCAAAATGGCGGACAAATAATTTGCACCTTTTTTGACATTGAATGTACTGTACAAGAATATCAATGCTTAGCATTTGCACTCTGTATCTGCCATCCAATGTACTTTACAAAAACTTGCAAAATGGTGGACAAATGATTCCACTTCAGTCAGGGAAGTTTAACCGTCTAGTTGCCAAAAACAGTAAACACAAATGAGGGTTTAAGCACAAGCACTTTATTTAATACAGTCTAGACGCGAGGGACTCTATGGTCCAGTAGAAGGCTAGTGGAGCCGAAACGCGTAGACCGTCCGGTTTGTTCACTTTTTTATGGTGTGAATAATAAATCACTTTGAAATTACCCTGCTGTGGTGCCGTGACTTTCGCAGGGAGAGGACGCGAAGGAATTGAAGAAATATATATATATATATGTGTATATATATATATATATATATATATATATATGTGTATATATATATATATATCATGTGATCAAGGCTTGTAACGAGCCGAAACGCTTAATGGCGACTATGCAATAACGCAAATCTGAAGCACTTACTGAGTGGTCTGTATCTGTTTTGTGGAGATATCCGGGAGGCAACGGGACTGCGAGATATATATATATATATATGCACACACATACGTATATATCTACATATATCTACGGCAGAGTGGTTAAATAAAATTAATCTTGGAAAGAATCGTGTTCTGTGCCTGGTGGATATCAGTTTATTCAAATCAGGAGGTGATTAAATATATATATATATATATATATATGCTGAGTAAGCCCTACCACAATCCAAGGAATCAAAGAGAAATTCCATGCTGCACTCTACGAATGGAGAGGTGTATGTCTAATTTCCAAACAGGAACTTGACTTTCTGAAAACGGACTATCCCATTACACCGCAACTGTATCTTATACCTAAGATACATAAGCATGCAAGCAATCCCCCTGGTAGACCAATCATATCAGCCATAGGGGGATTATTCGAGAACACCTCAAGATACATTGACTTTTTTCTACAACAATTTGTATGTGAACTTCCCTCATACATCAGGGATACAGGGGATTTTCTGACTAAGATCTACATTGTGGCATGGAAACATCATTATGTACTTATGACGCTTGATGTCAATACCCTCTACACGAGTATCAGGCACAGGGATGGTTTAAAAGCTTTGGCATACTACCTAGGCAAGAGACCCATGCACCTATTCCAGCACACACAAATGCTGCTCCAAATGACCGAATGGTGCCTGGACAATAACATCTTTATTTTTGATCAACTTGCTTATAAACAACTACAAGGTACGGCCATGGGCACCTGCTTCGCCCCCAGCTATGCGAATTTGCATATGGGCTGGTGGGAGGAGCAGGTACTCATGACCACTTACAGTAGAGAAATGTCTGAAAATGTCATACTGTATGCCAGATATATTGATGACTTGTTTTTTCTTTGGCAAGGCTCTCAAGACTCAGCACACAGATTTGCATTAGATCTCAATGCCAATAATTTGAACCTGTCATTTACCTGTAAAACTAGTACAGAATCTATACACTTTCTGGATTTAGAAATATTTGTGGAAAACGATCAATTGCAGTCTAGAACATACAGGAAGCCAACTTCAGGCAATTCCATATTACATGCGAACAGTTTTCATCCCACTAAACTCAAGGAAAGTATCCCCTATGCTGAGTGCCTTCGGTTGAAGCGCAACTGCAGCACTACAGAGAGTCTACAGGGAGCAACTAACGATCTTTTCTTTAGGCTTCAGTCTCGGGGATATAGCTCAGAAACACTAATATCAGCCCAGGTAAAAGTTTCACCTATCAAGAGAGAAGACTTACTGTTCAGCCAATCTAACAGCAAGAGGAAGAACGCTATTACATCAGCAGGTACCCCTAGACTCATCACTGGCTTTAACGCATACCACAGTAATCTCCGTAAGATCCTTTACAAAAATTGGAAGATCGTTAGAAGCGATCCAGTCATTGGCCCCAACATCGCCCGAGTCCCTCCTATATCTTTTAGGAGAGCCAAATCTTTGCGTAATGAATTAGTACAGGACGCACCTATGATCAAAAAGGGCACAGATTGGCTGAGGACACATAGGGGTTTTCAAAAGTGTCCCAAATGCAAAGCCTGCTGTCATGGTGTTAATACCAATTTGGTACAAACACCTTTTAGACAGACACCCTTCGAAATCCGAGGTAGCTACAACTGCAAAAGTGACTTTGCAGTTTACATCTTACAATGTACCTGCAATAAAAAATACGTGGGCAGTACCATACACCCTGTACACGTACGAATTCTGCAACACCTCAGGGCAATAGCTAACGACGACCCGAACTACCCTGTAGCTAGACATATTAATCTGTGCCACGGGGGTAATGCGACAGACCTATCCTACTTTGTGATTGACACCGTCCCCAAGAACTTAAGGGGAGGGAACAGACAACTGGCACTTAGAAGGTTGGAGTCTAGATACATTCTCCTGATGAATTCCAAAATTCCGTTTGGAATGAATGCTGATGAAGCACTATCTGTGCATTTATAAACTGCTGCTTGTCCCGCTCTCCCTCCATGGACACTCCCGGGTCCATGGATTATCTTATTTTACTTCACTTTAGTCACTTAGGCATTATGCATCACATGAGATTTGTTTCTAATTTTCCTTTTACATTCTTTTGAGTGGGAATCTGCACTGTTTAGTAGTTAACATAATGGCTATTCTATGCCCACTGGGGCTGTATCCCTTTGTCCCTCACAGACGCTGCTCATAGGGCCAACTGTGGCTAGCAGCACTTGCATTGCAAGGTTCAGTGAGGGTTTCTACATAAACTGATTTGTGTGGATAGGTTCAATTGCGGCCTAATCGCATACATCTTTTATTGTTCGTCTAAGGCTATACGCACGGAACTTTTCCGGTATTTATCCATTTACAACTATAGCCTGAACTAGCAATCCGCCATACTACTAGTTAAATGTGCCACATTCGGGTTACCCATGACTTGAGACACTGCACTATATCATTATTGATGCGCTGTGCCTTTAATTGTATATACACTATGTGTAGAGGCTCTGAGGGATCGACTGACTAAAAGTCTTTCTTCTCAAATTACAAATCAGAGCCATTTATTTTCTTATTTATGTTTGTCACTTTTCCTGTGTTTATATAGATTTGCTCTATAACAGTTATTATTATTTGCAATTCATTGTTGTTCACTTACTTGTGTCTAACCTCTATGTCCGTTCTGACACATGGTTGCTGTGACAACCTGGCAGAGTGACGTTGCTATATCTTGTTGATTTTCATGGCGCCCAATGTTGTGAGCAAGGCGGCTTGCCGTCGAAACGCGTCAAGGCTTCCTTTTGGATTAAAACTCCTTTATCAAATTTCCACGGAGTCAGCGCCTGTTATTGTGTGTTTAACAGGATTGGTGTGATATATATATATATAAATTATCTACTGGCGGTTGCCAGTAGATAGTTATAGTTAGGACCTAGTTTCCATAGGAAACTCGTTTTTTGTTTTCTCAATATCTTTGGCACCGGTTGACGAATCTTCACGAAATTTTCAAAACTAGTAGCCCGCTCTGGTCAGCTCCTGTCTTTAAAGTTTCGGGGTGTTTCGGCAAGTGGGGGTCGAGAAAAAAGGGGGGTCCCAAAACGTGTTTTCTCCATGTTAATTCCCATAGGAAACTTTAGACACGGCTACAGCCCGAACTGCTGAACGGAATTACACCAAATTTGGCAAAAAGGTAGCCCTTATTTCAGAAAGAGACCTTTTTGTTAAACGGTGTAAATCCATTCAGTAGTTCCTGAGAAATTTTAAAAAAGAGGTCGAAAAATGCATTTCCCATAGGAAACTTTAGACACGGCTACAGCTCAAACTGCTGAACGGAATTACACCAAATTTGGCAAAAAGGTAGTGCTTGGTTCAGAAAGCGCCCTTTTTTTAAAATGGTGTAAATCCGTTCAGTAGTTGCTGAGAAAATCAAAAAATAAAAGTTTCGATATATAGAGGCACGGAGGATCCGCGCACCCTCCCGACCACAAGCTTTATTCTAATTGGCTGTCAACACTCCAAACCAGGAAGTGTTGGCAGCCATCTTGTGCCTCGGTAACCGAGGCACAAGTAAACAGAAAAACAAACGCGTAAAAACAAGAAAAGGGGGCAGGGTAGAAACACCCTGACCCCCTAGGCCTGCTCAGGGGGTCCCACAAGGACCCCCAGGGCCAAAAAAAGCATTTTTTTAAAAAATAAATCGGCGAGATTTGCGCACCCAGCGCTAATTTCGGCCGAAAATTAAAAAAAACGAAGCGCGGGTTCCCGCGCTTCGTTATTATTTAGCCCCCGGGTGGGCCAAGTCCCGGGGGCCTGACATATTGTCATTGCGGGGGCCCAGGGAGGCCCCCGCAGCCCCATGTACCGCCACCCCCGGGGCTTTCCTTAAATATTTGCGTGGGGCACATGGCCCCCCGCAGCCCCGGGGACCGCCACCCCCGGGGCTTGTTTTATTTAATGTGTGGGGGGCCTCCAAGGCCCCCCCAAGCCCCGGGGACCACCACCCCCCGGGGATTTTCTTAAATATTTGCGGGGGCACATGGCCCCCCGCAGCCCCGGGGACCGCCACCCCCGGGGCTTGTTTTTTTTTTTTTTTAAAGAACCTGTGTGGGGTGGCTCGAGCCCCCCCAAAACGCCCCGGGGACCGCCACCTCCCCGGGGCACTAATATTCAAATGCGGGGGTCCGTTACGGACCCCCGAGACCTGGGGACCACCACCTCCTTGGGGCTGTGCAATAGGTGGGAGGGGGGCCGCGCAGCCCCTCTCCTGGAGCCTGTGATGGCCCTGGGGACCGCCACCCCCCAGGGACGGCTCCTGCAGTGTCCCGGGGTGCCCACCCCCGGGACACTGCTGTTTGCAATGACAGAGCGGGAGCCTCGCGGCTCCCGCCCTGTCATTGCAAACTGCTTTGCTTCATTGAAGCCAGAGCAGGGAAACCTGCTCTCGCTTCAATGAAGCAAAGCAGATTGCTTTTCCACACGGGGAGCTGCATGTCAGCAGCTCCCCATGTGGAAAAGCAATGCTGGCTCCTGCAGGATGTGGGGAGCCGGCGGGACCGTGGGGGCATTGGGGCTCCCCCCACGGTCCCCAACGGATAGGGCCTGCCCCGGGGGATGGGGTCCCCGGGGCTAGAAGTGGCCCGGGAGGGGGGCCACGCGGCCCCCCTCCCCAAAATTAAAAATAAATAAATTTTTTTTTTTAAATAAAGGCCGGCCCCGGGGGATGGGGTCCCCGGGGCCAATAGAGGCCTCAGGAGGGGGGCCACGCACCCCCCTCCATAAAAATGTATTTAAAAAATGTGACCATGCCCCGGGGGATGGGGTCCCCGGGGCCGGAATTGGCCACGGGAGGGGGGCCCACGCGGCCCCCTTCCCGTTCATTTTTTTTTTGTGTGTTTAAAAAAGGGGTCAGGCCCTTGGGGATGGGGTCCCCAGGGCCCAAAATAAGGGAAAAGAAGGGGGGCCACACAGCCCCCCTTCTAAATTTTTTTTTAAAAAAAATAGACCGCGATCGTGCCGGAGGCCCCGCCCCCTCCCAGCAACACTTTGCAAACGCGCCATGTGGCGCGTTTTAAATTGGGGAATTAATTCCCCTTCAATACTGGTGGTCCCTGGGGGCCAACTAGCCCACCAGGTACCTCCAGTATGCGCCACAGACCTGCATTGCAGAGAGGTGGTCCAGGCCACGCCCCTTTTTACACCTCTCTGCAACGCAGCTCTGTGGCGCTTACTGGAGGTACCTGGTGGGCTAGTTGGACCCCAGGGACCCTCAGGATTCAAGGGGACTTAATCCCCCAACTTAAAACGTGCCACGGGCGTGTTTGCACAGTGGTGAAGGGAGGGGGCGGGGCCTGAGGTGACATGTGTGCAAACACGCCCTGTGGCGCATTTGAAGTTGGGGAATTAATTCCCCTTCAATCCTGAGGGCCCCTGGGGGCCAACTAGCCCACCAAGTACCTCCAGTAAGCACCACAGGCCTGCGTTGCAGAGAGGTGGTCCAGGCCACGCCCCTTTTTACACCTCTCTGCAACGCAGGTCTGTGGCGCTTACTGGAGGTACCTGGTGGGCTAGTTGGACCCCAGGGACCCTCAGGATTCAAGGGGACTTAATCCCCCAACTTACAACGCGCCAGGGGGCGCGTTTGCAGAGTGGTGGAGAAAGGGGCATGGCCTTTGTCTACCTCTCACCAATCCCACTGCCTGGGGCTTACTGGAGGTAAAAGGTAGGCTAGTTGGCCCCTAAAGGACCCCCAGCAGTGAAGGGGACTTCAATCCCCATCCAAGAGCGTGCCAGGGAGCGCGTTTGTAGAGTGGTGGGCAAAGTGGGCGTGGCCTGGTACGAGTACTTACCAATGCTGCTGTGTGGGACTGACTGGAGGTAATAGTTTGGGAAGTTGGCCCGCAAGGATGTCCTCGGGGGCCAACTACCCCTCTTGTTACCTCCAGTAAGACCCACACAGTGGGATTGCTTAGACGTCTTCGGAGGCCATGGCCCCCTTTCTCTACCACTCTGCAAACGTGCCTCGTGGCAGACTACGGGATGGGGGATGAAGTCCAATTTAGTCCTGAGGGAGTTTGGGGGCCAAGAATCCCTCCTGGTACCTCCTGTAAGTCCTACGCAGTGGAATTCCTGAGCGTTGGTTGGACGCCCAGCACCCTTTCTCCACCACTCTGCAAACGCGACTACTAGTTAATGTAGCATATTTCTGCACCTCTGACTTAGAGGTAGTTTTAATCCCCCTGCCCTATTATGTACTAGGGCCTTACAGAGGAGGTCAAGCTAATCACAGGGGTACCCCAACGCATAGTGTTCCCTAGTGTATGTAGGTGTTTTCACTGTATTCTAAGTGTCTTTTAGCATAGCACTGGCTCTAGGCCTGGTTAGTCAGAGTCAGTTACCACCAGTACCCGTCTGAAAATGTTGTGGGCACAGTATGATTTTGCAACAAGGCCTCTTTCTGCTCCTCTGTTGGTTCTTTCTGCACATGTCTTGCTTCTTCCTGCACTTTTCATCGTCTTTGTGGACTTCTGTTGCTTCTTTCTGCATTTCTTTTGCTTCTTTCTGTGCGTTTTTTCTTCTTTCTTCACATGTCCTACCTCTGTAGGCATAGTTAGAAACTAGCATTTAAAAAACCTTAGAAATTCACTTAAAAACCTTAGGTTTCAGGCACGTTATAGTTAGAAATTAGCATTTAAAAAACCTTTGAAATTTACTGAAAAAACCATAGGTTTCAGGCATGTTATAGTTAGAAATTAGCATTTAAAAAACCTTTGAAATTCACTGAAAAAACATAGGTTTCAGGCACGTTATAGTTAGAAATTAGCATTTAAAAAAACCTTAGAAATTCACTGAAAAAAACATAGGTTTCAGGGCGTTATAGTTAGTTGGACATTTTACTCGTACAAAACCATAGAAATTCCCCCGTTATAGTTAGTTCAGCTAACTATAACTTATAACTCGCGCCCCCGCAATGCACTGCTGATGACGTCACATATTACATCACTCATGACATGGTCAGTGACATCACTGATGACATCACTGATGACATCTCAAATGACATCACTGATGACATCATCCGTGTGATAATTTCATGCATCTTCTCTCACCCTAATATAACTTTTGATACACCCACTCTAAATTACAGACTGCCATTCTCAAAATCATAGACACTCCAACACCAATAACCACATACCCACTCACTGATTCTTAGGTCTACACACACATCCACTCACTCACCCGTACAGTCCCTCATACTTACGGTCACTCAGTACAGGACTATCATATGCACTCATACACCTATATAGACACTCACACACCGCCACTCATCCATAGAGGTACTCACACACCTAGTCAGTCATGCAAATAATTAATCACACTCCCATTTACTCACCTATACAGTTATACACACACCAGCTCACTTACTCATACAAATACTAGCACATTCTTACGCTCTTATACAATCACTGATACAAGCACACACTCATCCATACAGCCACTCTCACAATCACACACAATCATCCATTCAGACACTTATACACCCACTCATTCTTCAACACGCCTTTCCCTATATATATTAAACATATTTAAACTTTACAGAAACACACAGTCACTGGATGATGTCATCAGTGATGTCATTTGAGATGTCATCAGTGATGTCATCAGTGATGTCACTGACCATGTCATGAGTGATGTAATATGTGACGTCATCAGCAGTGCATTGCGGGGGCGCGAGTTATAGTTAGCTGAACTAACTATAACGGGGGAATTTCTATGGTTTTGTACGAGTGAAATGTCCAACTAACTATAACGCCCCTGAAACCTATGTTTTTTCCAGTGAATTTCTAAGGTTTTTTAAATGCTAATTTCAAACTATAACGTGCCTGAAACCTATGGTTTTTTCAGTGAATATATATATATATAGCCCGGGTGAGAGTAAAACACGCTCTCAGGAACAACACAAAGATATCCAATATGTAAGATTTATTCCTTCATAAATCACGTTTTATGAAGGAATAAATCTTACGTATTGGACATCTCTGTGTTGTACCTGAGAACGTGTTTTACTCTCATCCGAGCTTTGGATTAATTACCTGCTGCTCCGCCGGCTAACGCGCCACTTCCCATGGGTCCACGGAAGGAGCATTTTTCACGTTGGATATATATGTGATATATATATATATATATATATATATATATACATACATACATACATACATACAGCTCTGTGGAATGTTTTTGCAGATTGTGATGCTACAGTGCCAAAAGACCCAGGAGGGTAATGAGCACTAGGTAAATACAGCCGGTCAGTTAGTCACCTGCATGGGGAACAGATTCTTTCTAAAATGCTTATTAATATTGTGTCTCACACGTGTTCTCTTTTGTTTCATTTCAGGAGTGAAATTAGATTTTGAGACTACCATGCTGAAACATCACAACAACATTGCACATTCCACTCCAGGCCCTGTCCCTGGTGGCTCATTCCCACGGTTTCCCATGGCTTGCTGTTTTTGACATCATAGTGGACGAGATAAACGCCCTCCTGAATCATTGGAAGTTCCCCTCATTCTCTGACATCAGTCGCTGTACTGGAACCCTGTGAGTGCACAAGGTCTCGATTGGATAAATCTAAATTTATAGGATGAACGTTTACTTTCTGTTAAGTTTTGGATTTCATGTCTTAAAGTTTAAACTTTATTGTCCTGAACAGGTATGATGCCTGCCCAAGGAGGATCTAAGTAGATGATGATGATGAAGCGGCCTTTATTTGGACTGTGCATAAACTGCAGTGCCTTGTTTCCAGGCGGTAACCTGGATACAGATAAACTCAGCCCCCCAGCAGAGAAGTGTGGCCAATATCCGGATCTGAAGCAGGTGCACGTGGCAGACACATGAACTTGCTGGCAGTCTTGGAGATGAGGACAGAGCAGTTCCCCGGCCGGAGTGTGGGCACACACTTAAGTAGAGGCAGGCTACTCAGCCTTTTCTGCGGGCTCCTTGTCGCGGTCCTGGTACTGGGCTCCTATGTGCTGCCTGGGATCGACCGGGAGTTGCTGCTCAGGCCATTCCACTATGCCTCTGCCAACCAGACAGGCGTGGAAAGCAATGCAAATGACGTAGAAGAACAATGCCAAGATTTTACCATGAACCTCTCCTGTGCCAAAGCCTATCACAGCGTTCGGTTCATTTCTAGGGTTGCCTTGTCTCCGTGGGAGTCCGCCAAGAGGAAACTTCCAAAAGGTGCAGAGCTGAAGGAGCAGGAGCCACACGTGAGTACCACTGGAGCCGTCTAGAGCTCAGGAGGCACAGTCTATTTCTGGTTTATCAGGGATGGGAAGAGCACAGTGACCAGGGATCTCTGAGTGCTGGTCTAGTTCAGACACAAAGTTAAGATTCTGCTGAGCCCCCCAACCCCTGATGCCAGCAATCTCCCCATTCTGCATCACAGATCTTCCTTATTCAGTAAGTAAACACAATAATGCAGTCAGGGATGTGCACAAGTTGCAGTCAGTGAAATCCCACCCTCGTTCAGTGATTTCCCATATGCGGCCGCCTCAGTGAGCATATCTCCTGTTGTTGGAGACCCTCCACACCAGTGCTCAGTTCATTCACCCTCATGTTCCCAACAACCTCTATTTGCTGCTGTCAATAACCTCTCACTCAGCAGTCATTGATCACTGACATCTCACCTCTAGTTGCTTGGCTACCACTTGCAGTCAGAGATAATCCTCTGCAGTCTGACTTGTCCATTCTGAACTCAGTAAAATTCCTCCCACATTGCCAGCAACTTGCCGCACCCGCTTGCTGTAGCAACCCCCCTACTATAGTCAGTAGCTCTCCCTCCTAACGTTAATGATCTCTTTCCTTTAGCCAATAATATTCATTTCTTAAGGTCTGGGATCTGTCACTTTTGCTGCTCTCCCACTCCTGAATTCAGTTACCCTGCCCCCTCAGTCAAGTCCAGTTGTGCCATGTTATTGTGATTTGCATAGCACATCCCTGCCATTGGTATGACGTTTTGGAGCTCTTGCTGCCTGTACTGTGTGTTACAGCATGGCTATCTGTTGGGTGTATTGTGTGGTGCAGCTCTGTTCCAGGCTAGCTATCTTATAGGTTGAGTTATTCGAATCACAGAGACTAGGGTCAGAGATGTATATGTTGCCATAGCTATGTTAGTGGTTGTGTCTGGTTCATGTGTAGGATTGTTTCCTACAGTTAGCTGGTGATTTTGGTGCAATACTGATTCACCAGGGGACACTACATGCCATAATATACCTGCATTAAGGTGAAAAGCCAGATCTATCTCAAGGGATTGGTGGATATGCAGTCTAGATACTGGATTCGTACGCTGACACTGTGTGAATAGCAGCCGCGGCCTGTGCAGGTAAGAGCGGTGGGGCGGTGGGGGGGATTTCGACAGACGATGACTAGGGAAAATTAATTATTTCTTTAATTTTCCCTCGTCATGATCCGTCAAAATCCCCCCCACCGAGCCCCACCACCCTTACCTGCACGGGCCGCTGCTGGTGAATAGTCGGTTAGAATGAAGTAGCTTATGGTGTCATATGTTCTTGTTTGCTAGGAGTTCAGCTGGGTCATCTTACAAACAACTTAAGTGATGTTTTAGTCTCTGTGGGAGGACTGCCAAGATTTTGTTTCGTACTCCACAATTTGGGTCTGGAGCTAATAAGGTGGTAATATACCTTTATGTGTATTGTATTCAGTTAGGGAGGCTGTAGCCTATAGTCATTTCTCTCTCCCCTTGCTGATTAGCAACCTTAGCGGTTGCTTTTGAGCTTTGTAACAGTCATCTTAAATTGGCACAGGAGTGCATCTCTCTCAGCAAATTTGGTATCCAGATGAAAGTTTAGGACTAGAAACAGTTTTATTTTTTATCTGCGAGAAGTATTTGTTAAGTGTGAACCTGATCCCAAGGAAAGTTAATGTTGTACATAGCAAGTGGCACATATGGGTACTGTATACACATGGTACATTTGTAGAGGTTCACATAGTCTACACAATCACACCAAGTTTAGAGGATTTGCATGCTGGTTATTTTACCTTATATAATGAGTGACCAAAGCCCAAGTGCGCTCTAGGTATAGGCCATGAGCCAGAGGTTGCTCGTGGACATCCTTCTCATGCCAATGAGATGGCAAGCACTGGTGGAACATGACTGGTTTTAGACTTTTACTGAATTGGAGGAGACATGAGCTCAGTTTCAGATGTGAAGGGAGGTCATTCCATGGCTTTGAAGGGTAAGGAGAAAGGCTAGTTTCTGTGTTCTTTCCTTTTTGGCTCTCTGGATTTCATTTTTCAAGGATCTCGAGGATGTGGCTTGTTCTTTGATCATCTGCGATAAGTTTGTTGGTAAAGTAGTGTGGCTGGTTACCGTTAAATACTTTGTATATGATGCCATATACTTGACATTGCAGAAAGACTGCAGAAAGGAAGCTGTGTCACATTTTCTGTACTGAGTGACTAGGTCAGTGGCTGCAAGGATAGCTGGCTTTGAAGGGATGAGCATGGAGCCTCTCTCGCATGCAGTTCTGGATTGCTGTCGTGAACATGGGAAAGCTTACAAAGCATGGATGTCAATTCACCATAATGCCAGGGGTAGCACAAGTGACATAATCTGCCCTCTGGCCCTGTACTATCACAGAAAGTGACATCATATGACATTAACCAATCAGTCAAGTGACATCATGGAAGTGGATGGAAAAGTATTTCTAGAACAAATTTGAAACTCTACAGAAAACCTCAACTCCTGCTAAAATTGATCCACATATATTGCCAGTGTCACATAGTATTTCCAGATATAGGGCTGCGTTCAAATGAAATGGTGTGAATACTGATCAAATGCCAAACGGTCAGGCTCATAGCCCTTAAATGAGATATGCATTCGCTCATATGAAAATATGTATCATGTTTGACTGCTTATTACATGAGAAAAGTGATCAAATGTAAACTTGTCCAGGGTAGCTGCTGGTAATCACTGCCAATTATAAAAATGTGTTTTTTTAGTGCTTCCTATTACAATTCTGCCATTTCTAATAGTACTGTAAATAACAAGTGTTGTTATTGCTAGATGCAATGGTACTCATTTTACTGACCTCAGGAGGATAGATGGCTGAGTCTCACTGCTGGGATTCAAACTTCTCAAAATTGTGATGTGAAAATAATGCATGGCTCATTGCAAACATTCAACTCACTGAGATATACTCCCAGCTGAATTATTATGAACATGAAGCAGAGAAAGAAGCAAGTTTACCTTATCCACTAAAAGCCTCAGGTGCCTTGTTACAAGTTTGACAAGAGAGCTAAAATTAAGGCAGAGGGTATTAATGAGACTGATCTGATCAAAACGTTCTTTAAATAGGAAATTGTCGGTCCTAATAATCTACAACAAAAACGTGCTTTGCATTAGTGACTGACTACGAGAACTGGTGACATTTAGTATGCATCAGCAGCAAAGTAACATGCATACTGCAATATATGTATTCCTTTTTAGGTCTCGCGCCTAGTGTTGCAGTGCGAAGCACTGCTCGCGCAGCGCGAGACTTATTGTTAGGGGGTTTCAAAAGCTGACCAGACGCTCGTGCGTCATGGCCTTTTTCCTGCAGTTACGCGCGCAGGGCCGACATCTGTTTCCCATTATCGTGCCCAGATGCGGGCGCGATAATTGGAAACACATGCCTGCAGTGCGTGCAAAAGGCCATGACGCACAAGCGTCTGGTCAGCTGAGCAGGCTGCCGCGCTCGCTCGCGCTCCTCTCTTTTGGTGTGCCCGGGACGATTTCTAATCCCAATCCAACCCTGTACCCTGCTTGAAATCACCACTCACACTTACAATCCGGACAATGCTCCCCTTCGTTTCATTGTTCGAAGTTTGGAAACTCCTCCCGTGACCTTCAGCAGAAAGTTGAGAAAATGATTTGCCTTTTTGACAGTCAGAACAACATCTAAGAAACTCCCCGCCTGGGCGCAGAAATCATGATCCGTAGGCGGCCTGAGCCTCTCAAACTGCAAATTGAAAACTGTAAATTGAAAGGGAGCTCCGAGATTGTAAAGGGGGCGCGGGGCGCGGGGCGCTTGTGTCACATAAACAATTGACCTCCCTGGACAAAGTTAATGCTTGGAACGTCTCTAAATTTGTTTTGCATCTGCTGTGGTTGTGCTGTGCGCGTGAACCCTTGGCTCTTGCCTGCAGATGCGGTGCCTGTGTTGTCATACTGTCTGTAGTCTGAAGCGGGCTTGAAGCAGTCAGGGTACCTTGTCTTGTTCCTGTGTGCTGTCAATGTGGGATCTTCTTCAGATTTTTAATTTTGTTTGTATAATTCAATCAGGGTCCAGTTCTTGACACTTTCTCTACCTCTCCTCAATCCTTTCTTCCTTTATCCTTTTCGTTTTCTGTACCATTTCTAGTTTTTCCATGATATTTTTCTCCATTTCTCTCTTTAACCATATCTGTTTTTCTCTTCCTCCCTCTCACTCGCTGCCGCCCCTCCTCCCCTCTCTCTTGCTTTCGTTGCCTCTCCTTTTCACCTTTAGTTTCTAGCTCGAGGGAAATCTTAAAATTATTGGGTGGCGGGGATGTGTGATTGACATTTTACTATTGATGGTCCAATTATACACAATTATGACTTAAAAGTCATTGTTAGATTTGCAGCACGTCGAGCCAGGAGGGTTGCTTCGAGGCGGGAGCACCTCGGGAGACGGTGCGTAAAGCCAGATGAGTTGAATTCTTAAAGTGGCTGCGCCTCGAACATTTTCCACTTGATGACATCTTGAAAGGAACTGGTCGGACTGCTCTTCCAAAACAACACACACACTGCGTGAGGTTCCTGCGAAGTTTTTGATTAAACCTATGAATCCTTCAGCTCTTATCAGCAGAGCTGGTTTATTCCACTGTGTCATACCCCACGGAAGAGCTTAATTTGTGCCGGGGGAGGGTGCTGGGAGTCGGCACTACTTTCTGGGAACCGAGATTTATTTTCATCCACAGACTTTTGAGCAAGAGAGAAACAAGCATTTGCAATGCAATAGGTCTCGCATTTACGCGAGTTTCAGCTATTGACATTGCAAATAACAATGCCTTTTATTTTTGTTTTTAAAACATAAATAAAAGGCATTGTCATTTACAATGCCAATAGCTTAAACTCGTTAATACACTGGCACTCACCCCTCAAACGCTGCATTTTAATGCAAAAGCTCCGATGAGCTATGATTAATTTCAGATGCAGTTCGAGAATGAATGAGAGTGATACGCGCAATGGTTTTGTAAGGTTATGGGATGGTAATAGCTATCACGAATAAAGCAGATTTTTGTATTTAAGTCAGGCACTGGGGACTGCAATGAATCCACTCATGCCTGCTCTGGCATGCAAAATGCATGCTGCTACTTGTGAAGAGGTCTGCTTCGTATTCCGGAGCCTCTTTTCATAAGTCATTCAAATCTACACTGCTATCTTCATTTTCAATAACCATTGACACATTAATTTTTGTAAATGTTTTTTCATAATTACACATTAGTGAAAGTTATGTGCAGCTTAAAGTTAAACTTTCCTAATGATTCATTCACCCCTGCGCATAATGCTTGCAGTCCCCATAAATCCAACCCCACCTTTTACCTTAAATCACAGCAGGTCTTTTCCTGTCCTTGGATCCTCATGTACTGACGACTCACACAGCAGATTGGTGGGCCAAAAAACAAACACAAAATCCTAAAGTCGATATTACGATTGTAAGATCATTCCCTTTGTGTAACAGTACTTTGTCAATGATCCAGCGGAAGCGCTGTAAAATTTGTGGGCGGTAACATGAGTTACCCACCACACCTTAATCTCAATCCATAGCTACATAGTTCATAACATCACAGAGTTTGGCCCATAGAAACTCTACAAACATTCACAACTCATAAGGTCCTCTGATAGATCTTTGTATGAGCTAATAGGGACTCAGGTAACTGGAGACGGAAAGCCACTCCTTCATGAGGACCTGTAATAAAGAAGTGCCCATCTAACAACAAATTCACACAATGTCAATGAAATCATCAATAAGTAAAGACAAACACATGAACTAGTTATAAAGAAACTTTTATCTAAACTTCAAGGTGAATGGTTAAACCACAAAAATACATTAGATTCATTTAATAACAATTATTCATTTGTATACAGGTAAATCACAAGGCATTACAGTTCATAGCAAATACATCACAAATTCAATAGCTCGTAAAAAGGTGAGAGGGGAAGAGAGGGAAAAAGAATATACACATTGTAATTCAGTATGCAATATAGAATCATACAAACCAAAGATTCGGTTGTAGATTTAACAGGACCAGGACACGAGATGGACCCAGTAGGACACCAGAGCACAGCGAGCAAAAGCTAGAGTCATTAAACCCTTCAGCCAAAGGGTTTGGCCTGCTTGACTTCACCAGCCGGTAAAGTGCAGAGGAAATCAGGAGAGTTCAGTTCAGGGAAATCAGAGTTCAGACTGACAGCATGTCAGGCTCAGATTTTACAAGGAAATAGCCGCACACGTCCTTTTCCCAACGGGTCAATTATACCTCCAAACGTTCACGGTTCCTGCCCACAAAGTAACTTTTGCACAGTTGGCATGATTTCTATTGGTCAAAATCCATGGCTCGATCGTGATGTGATCGTTCTCTATCTCAAAATCATCCGGAACCCATACGTAATGTCTTTGCCCACTGGTCACTGTTTTCTAAGAATGTGCAATATCACTTCCACTCGGAAATAGGAAAATACACTTGTAACTTAACATGTCCGCTCCAGACGCTCTCTTCCGAGCTTGCAACAAGGTTGTCACAATTTTATGTCAACAGAGAGAATGTCCATTATTCAAAAAGTAGGAAAGAAACTTCAACAATAAGACTCGCAGCTATAATGCAATTCAGGTCAGCATTTTTAGTCTATTCAGAGGAAGTAATGAAGGACAAAATACATTTTTTAGGCCTACAATGTGAAAGCACAAAATCATCATTTTCTAAAGGAAAATGCTAACTTGGAAAACATTAGAGAAATAGAAATTCATAAGAAATTAATATAAAAACACCATTTCATTATGCTTATAAGAGTAGTCTATTTATGATTTCATTAATAAGCAAGCAAGCACTTTCTTTCAGATTTATATGCTGGAAAAACATAAGCAGATATCATTTTACTTGAGCATTTTCATAATCATATTTTGATAAAAAGTATAGACTTCATTATTACATTTCTCATCTATATTATTCGTCTTTGCATATTAGTAAGTTTTCTCTCTCCGACACGAACAACTTAACCTCAAAACCAGTTTGTGACCCTTCTGCATGCTTTTAGGATGCAGTTTTTAACTTTCACATGTTTCACAAAACATGTGGTTAGTCATGTTTCTTAAGTATATGTTAGTATCACTCCCAATGAGAGCAGGAATTGATCGAGCAAAACACACTAAAATAATCACGCTCCATCAATCTCTTCTCTGATGGCGAATCAAGCCATCACACAATCTCTAATTATCTGATTACAATCTTATTATCTTAGAATGCACTTGTTTACATTTGTTTCAGCCTAACACCCTCTATGTCTTTCATCACTTCATAATAAGTACCTTTTCTTTCTTCTAATTCTATATCAGACCTTTTCCTCTTTCTACCTCTACTTTGTTTTGTCTCTATTTTGCGTCTACAACATGTATATATCAGTACTATAATCATTATGCCAACAGCAATAGCTATTAATGGTGTTAATATTTGTCCCACTAGACTGTTACCCACTGCTGCAAGCCAATTTCCCACCGAGGAAAAACCCTTACCAAGTTTCTCCCATGCACCATCAACCTTTGCAAGCCGGTTCTGCAAAACCATTGATCTAATAGCAACCGTTTCAGTATCAATCACCAAAAACACACCAGCGGTATCCATTGATAAACGATCAGCCACCGTAGACAACTTTCTAATTTTATGCGAGTTCAAAATCACTACTACTGAAGGTATTATCGCACCAAATATATCACCCACAATTTCTGCAGCACCTATTCCCCTTTTACTCCGTGTTAGTTTATTTTCATTGTTTCCATGATAATCATCCACATGGTATATTTTTGGGAAGACAATACCCATATAACAGCATCCATACCAATGTTTAGGCAATTTATAATAAGCATTCTTACCACATATGAAATACACTCCTGGGAAAACTGGATCAGTACCACATTTTAGTCCCTAACCCCCTGTAATTAGGAAGGTGTGCTCACACTTACGGGAACCAATGAATATATTGTTAGATTCAGTCTTTTATCTTAATATGCAAAGCTTTCCCTTGTGATGCCAGTCCACAGTCATTGCAGCATAGGTCTCACCTTTCTTGTAATCACCCTCCTTAGGAGCCCAAGGAGGTATTCTAGTTTTCTGCTCTACAGCTTTTCTTTTAATTTCTTCTCGTCTATACTCTGCGGGTGTTAAATTAACATGCCCGCTCCACACGCTCTCTTCCAAGCTTGCAACAAGGTTGTCACAATTTTATGTCAACAGAGAGAATGTCCATTATTCAAAAAGTAGGAAAAAAACTTCAACGATAATACTCACAGCTATAATGCAATTCAGGTCAGCATTTTTAGTCTATTCAGAGGAAGTAATGAAGGACAAAATACATTTTATAGGCCTACAATGTGAAAGCACTAAATCATCATTTTCTAAAGGAAAATGCTAACTTCGAAAACATTAGAGAAATAGAAATTCATAAGAAATTAATATAAAAACACCATTTCATTATGCTTATAAGCGTAGTCTATTTATGATTTCATTAATAAACAAGCAAGCACTTTCTTTCAGATTTATATGCTGGAAAAACATAAGCAGATATCATTTTACTTGGGCATTTTCATAATAATATTTTGCTAAAAAGTATAGACTTTCTTATTACATTTCTCATCTATATTATTCTTCTTTGCACATTAGTAGATTTTCTCTCCCTGACACGAATAACTTAACCTCAAAACCAGTATGTGACCCTGCTGCATGCTTTTACGATGCAGTTTTTAACTTTCACGTGTTTCACAAAACACACAGTTAGTCATGTTTCTTAAGTATATATTAGTATCACCCCCAATGAGAGCAGGAATTGATCGAGCAAAACACACTAAAATAATCATGCTCCATCACCAACTAAGTCAGGCAAGGTCGGTAAGCACCACAGCTTCCGTATTCCTGAGAGTATCCAAGGCCCAAGCATGTGTGGTAAAGAATAAGCACTGCAGCCATTCATGCAAAACTGTCACCTCTGAGGGAGTAACACAGACTTCAAATGGGGGCTGAGGATTGGGGGGTGGGGAGGGCTTGTAGCCCTACACCCCCGGGCTCTTCAGGCGGGTGGTGTGGTCAGGCCCAAGGGAGACATTTGTGTTGTTTTTAAAACAGATAAATAAAAGGCATTGTCATTTACAATGGCAATAGCTTAAACTCTCACAAATGCGAGATCTATTGTATTGCAAATGGGTGCTATAAAAATTTTAAAAAGCGAATCCACAATCGGTGCAAGGTGTCGCCGCCTCGCCCCTGCACGGTAACTGATATTGACACCACGTATAGTGGGTTTGAGGGCCTCCCATAGAACTATAGTTGAGGGCATGGACTCTGTGTTTAATGCAAAGTAGTCTGATACAGCCTGGTGGGGTGGAGGGTTGCAGTGTATTTGGGGTCCCTTAAATGCCATGGTGATATTTGCCAGCGGAGTTGGGATCGCTGAGGTCCTATGTGTAGTGTAAGTGTCACAGGCGAATGGTCAGAGAGTCCCCGTGGGAGTATAGAGGTGGACTCGACCCTGTGGACAAACGGCAATGGGAGAAACATGTAATCAAGCCGGGATAAGGACCAGTGTGTAGGTGAGAAGAAGGTGTACTCGGTGTCGGTTGGATGGTATGTCCTCCACACATCGGACCCCCCCAGAGTGGCTGCTAGGAGACATAGCTTGGATTCGCTTGTGACCTGGTCGCGGTCACCAGGGCACCACCTGTCGCTATGGTGCATGGTGTCATTCCAGTCCCCTCCCATCATGGACAAACCATCAGGCAAGGTTCCCCACAGACCTATGACTTTCTCCGTGAATGTATGTCCGAATGAGAGAGGGGGGCGTAAAAACTGCCTAGAACCAGGGACTTCCCATATAGTGTACCAGCAACTATGGTGTATCTCCAACTAGAATCCAGCCATGTTTGAGCACACCTAAAGGGAATTCTGCAAGGGATAAGGATGGCTGTATCCCATGAACCCCGGATGAATCCAGAGTAATATATTTGGTCGAATCCATAGCGTGCCAGGCAGGGGGCTCTATTGCCCAACATGTGGGCTTCTTGCATCAGCAGTATATCAACCCCAAGTCTTTTGGCTTGTTTCAACACTGCTCACCGCTTGATTTTATCTAGCATCCCCCGTACATTCCAGGTCGCTACATGAATCTCACCGGAGTGAGCTATCTGTGTATCTGCCATTAATAAATCCTGGGGAACGGTAGTGTACATGAGTGTAGTGTGTGGAAGGAGGAAGGTGCCCATGCCCATGCCCGTGTCTAGCTATTAACAGATATAAACCATACAATGTGAACATCCCTAACCCCCACCCCATACCCCCTTACCTCGAGGAACTTGAAGTATCTGTTGCGGTGGGGGCTCTCTTGGGACCCCAACGGGGGGTCCGGGAGGCCCCGCACCAATGGAGAAGGAATGGCCGTTTTGATGGGGAAGGTTTTTGTTGTGGGGCTATGTCTCGGTGACATGGTTGTCGCTAGTGAGCAGGTGCAGGGCATGTGGGTAGTTTGCAGTTTTCAAGTTATTTCAAGGACGATTGTCCGTTTAAGACACAGTTGGAAGATGCTAGGAGGAGGGAGGGGCAAATTGGAAAGAACAGGAAGGCAAGTGTTTGGAAGACATGGAACAGTTGTGGACTAGTGAAGTTTGGAGTGGAGAGAGATTGGAGAGTTTATGTTTGACAACTGTATTTGAGGGAGTCTTAGGAGAGGGGGGAGGTAGATAGATAATTGTTACAAGGTCTAGTGAGGACAGATTTTGATAGTTTGTATTGCGAGAGGCCAGGTTTTTTAGTATACTATGATTTTTGCGCCTGGCCCATTAAAGCAGCCTTTTTCACACTTAAGCATGGCTCACTGCGTTTTTTAATGCACCGTCCCACTTGAAGTGTTTGTGATAGACTCTACTCTCCACGTGAGCACGTCTCTAGCAGAAATGTGGCATAATAAACAGGAAACATCCTAACCTCACAGGGAAAACCACGATCTGCCTTTCCTCTGCAGTCACTACCCCGAGTGCAACGTTACCACACGTTCCTTTACGATACAAGTCATTACAACAACTTGCTTTAGGGGACGCGTTGCCGGACTGGTGTTGGATTTTAAGTCCAACACCTTCCCTTCTGATACACTAACTGAAGTTGGAATAATAATTTATACTATTCCAAAGACCAGCGTGCCCCCCCCCCCCCAAGGCAAGTCATTGTAATGACTTGCGAGGTAAAGGAACGCGTGGTAACGTTGTAGTCGGAGTAGTGACTGCGGCGTAAAGGCATGCGTGGGAAATGCATGCAGGGTTCGGTCATACATTCAAAATAAACATGTAGCCATACAAACAAAAAATCAGGATGCCCTTTTGGCACTGCAGAAAGGTAAACTTACCAAATTTGGCTGGTCGTAAATCTAGGTGTCACAAGTAAAATACTATGGGTCGCAAACTGATGGTCAAGGATCACTGCTGTGACCTCTGACAATCCTAAAATGGCATCCAGGTGGGGGCGTGGCCTGCGGAGCTGCGAGATGGCCGCTCTTTGAGTGTGCTCCGCTGGCCGGGCTATAATCCTTCCATGATCCGCCCGTAGTGAGAGCTCCCTAGGTGCCGAAACTTGCTGCCAGAGTCGGCGGGTACAAGACTGACCTCGCTGCCGGCATCCGGAATACTGTGCGAGGCTCGGGAGCGGAGCAACCCCGGCATCAAGCTACGAGCGGGAGGCGCGCGTGCATCACACTGTTGCTGTGTGGGCGGCGCCAAAATTGAGCCCGAGGCGGTGGGCTTGAGGAAGGCCCTGTCGGGCACGAGACTGCAGGCTCTGGGACGGCGGTCGAACACCCGGGGAGGCACCCCATGAAGACTGGCTTTGATCCCTACTGTGCCGCGGCGCTGAAGTACAGGAGGTGAGGAGAAGCCGGGGTGGATTAATGCTGCGGGGATGCCCGGTGCTTCGGGGGTAATTCAGCCTCGCACCTAGGGACTGTGCCGCTGTCGTGACGACTGGACATTGAGACACGCCTGCACTGTCTGGGGGGCTGCTGATTCCCTACGCCGCTTTGGTTGCCACTGTACCTCCGTGGGTGCCCCGGTTTCCTTACTTGGTCCGTCGGCGCTGGGTCCCGAGTGGCAGCCATCTTAGCTGCTGGGGCGGGTGCGGTGGAGCGGGCCGGCCTAACTCCTGCTACTTCACTCCTACCAGCTTTGAGGCAGCCTGACTTTAGGATCCATGTAAACACACCCGTGACCTCCCCAGTTACCTGACATGGGCCGTTGGATTTGAGTCCCAAGTGACGGTGGGTTTGGGATCTGGGTCCAGGACTGCAGAGCGCGCCGGACTTACCTCTGCCATAACATGCCCATCTGCAAGGGGGAAGTCTGGATTGAGACCCCCTGTGTCTCCATAGTGGGGGGGCGCATAGAGAGCGCGCATCCCGGTTGCTTTGCTGGACATTTTCGAGCCTTGGGGGGCCTGATGAGCTGTGCATTGTCCAAATACTAACGGGCTATCATAGCGGGGGTGAGAGGCAAGAACTGCTACCAGCGTTGTGCGAAGGCCTCTTGCTGGATTGCACTGGCGCGGTGGGTGAGAAGCGGTGCCCCCCGTGAGACCTCTACATTGCTTGCGCGAGTGCCAGTGGGGGTGGGAGACTGCAAATGGAACGCAAGTATCGCACCGCCCCGGCACGATGGGGAAGCAAGACGCCAAACAGCCTAAACTAACCTTCGACAACCGGAGGACCACGAGGCTCGCGGAGTCAGAATCCGACACTGTTGTGGACAGACCCGTGGAGACACAAATGGACGACCGTGGGGAAGACTTACGCACCTTGATGCTCGAAATGAGGTCCAGTTTGCGTAATATAGACGCCAAGTTGGACACACTCACAACCCAGCTAGATGCAGTCAAGTCGCAGGTGGGCGCCCATGAAACCAGGCTCGACACCCTGGAGAACAGGGCCTCTGATTTCCATGACTTCCAGGTGGAGACAAAGGAACAGCTCCTGCAGATGGACAAGGTGCTGGGGATCATCCGAGCGAAGAATGAAGACTTGGAGGCGAGATCACGCCGCAACAACTTGCGCATTACGGGAATACCAGAGACCACGGCCATTAACAAGATGGAAACATACATCTCAGATCTGTTGCAGGAACTGTTCGGCACCCATCTCTCTACGGTGTTTGCGGTCGAGAGAGCGCACAGGTCATTGGGCCCCAAACCACTGGTGGGCGCTACACCCAGACCGATCCTGGCCAGGATACTCAACTACCAGGACAGGGACCTCATCCTAAGACTTGCTCGCGAGAAAGGGAAGATTACACACAGGGGAAACCAGATTTCCTTCTACCCGGACTTTACACCGGCGGTGCAGGCGGTACGGCGGGAATTCTTGCTGGCAAAACGCCTTCTGCTACAGGCCCAGGTCCCATATTCGCTGCTTTACCCTGCTAAACTCAAGGTCTCTTATGAGGGGGAAGCCCATTTCTTTGCAGGCGCAAAATCCGCCTTAAAATATGCAAAACACATTGGTGGGACTCGCTCGAAGCAGAGTACTAGATCACCTGCGGAAGCGGAGGGTCAGCTAAGTGACAATGACTAATGTATAACTAAGCTGTCTGTACCATTTATTCACGAGTTACTGGCTTCTGCTGCCTGGGGTGAGGTGCCACTGGGTCGGGCACAATGGGGCATCATGACTCCAGTTATAATGGTCACTTATGATTCATGTCACAGTTGCTGATAGGTGTAGTACCATATGTAACCAATAGTAGGTTTTATGTTGTACCGTGCTGTGTGGGGGTGAGGGCGCCGGAGTGACCCTGATAGACGATTATTGCATAAAGTGGGCCGGCCTATCCGGGGACATGGATGATCGGGGTACAGTTATGTCAGCCTGTAATGCACCTTTGGTTGAGCTCTCTACAGTTTCCCGGCCACCCTGTTTCTGCAGGGGTGTATGCCTGCGGTTTTGCGCCCCCATGGGAGGTCTCCCTAAGGCAAAGAGTTTTTGTTTGTTGTTGGGGGGATATACACAACCTGATTGGGGGGGGTGGAGTGGGTGGTGGGATGGAAGGGGGGGCGTTCGTATGTTTTTAGCCAGTACAGATCTCTGTTCCCTTGTAGGACGCTGTGCAATTTCCAGGTCTTGCACTTGTTTGCATCCTACCGCTTGCTTCGGATTCGAATTTCATACCCGCACGGTGCCACCCTAAATTGCCTTACTTGGAACATTAGGGGCCTGAATGACTGTAGAAAAACTAGACTTGTGCATGCCTATCTTTCGCGTCATCATATTGATATATGCTTATTGCAGGAAACCCACCTTAATGTTGACCCTTCACCACGGCTCAAACACAACAGATGGGGTCACGTATATTCATCTATATACTCTAGCTACGCCCGGGGAGTGGCGGTGCTAGTCAGGAGGGGGTTGGAGTGGAGGGAGGGAAATGTACACAGAGACCTTGATGGCAGATTTCTTGTTGTTCTGGGCTCATTGGGAGGGATTCCGATTGCGATAGTTGCGCTGTATGGCCCCAATGTGGATTCCCCTGTGTTCTTCCAGGACATATGGGCTACTGGATGTTCCACGGTCCTGTGGGGAGGCGACTTCAATGCTGTCTTAAATGATGGGCTGGACAGGAGAGGGGCGGCCCATACCCTACATCCTTCGGCGAGCACCGCCCTCAACGCTATACTTGGTGACGGGTCCCTGATTGATATCTGGTGCCAAAGGCACCCTGGCCACCAGGAAGGCACTTGCATATCGGACCACCATAGCGCCTGGTCCCGCTTGGACTATTGGCTGGTGTCTCGGGATGTGGCCACGTGGACTACTGAAATAGCTCACCTACCGAGATCCTTGTCGGACCACGCCCCGTGTCTGTTAAAACTGACAATACCAGAAGCACCCCGCGCATGTTTACATGGCGTCTCCCACCACACGCCTTGCTAGACGACGCTTTCAAGGAAGAAATCAGGTCGGATATTACTGATTATTTCACGCGCAACACAGGCTCAGTGGACACTGAGGCCACACTGTGGGAGGCTTTTAAAGTGGTCATTAGGGGCCAATGCATTGCCCGCCAAGCTGGGGTGTTAAAAGCCATACGGGGCTCTCTGGCATCACTTGAATCTCAATTAAAAGGGCTGTAGGCACAGTTTTACTCTTCTAACAATACCGCGTTCTTGGCTGAAATTAAAGCTAAACTGATTGAATATGAGGAAGAAGCACAACGAGAGATTAAATTTCTCGGGAAGTATGCTGAGGCTAGGCGTTATGGAGAAGGCGACAGACCGGGCAAGACGCTGGCTGGTATGATTAAAACCCCGCGCTCAACCACATATATCCCTGAGTTGAAGGCCACGAGGGGGGGAATAGTTAGAGGCCAGCAAGATATACTCACTGAATTCACTAGGTTCTACACAGGCCTTTACACAGCTACACAAGAAACCTGCCCAGAGGGTATGCAGGCCTTCCTAGTCTCTCTCGAACTGGTTTGGTTTAATAAAAACTATAGAGACTACATGGATCTACCAATTACGGTGGAGGACGTCGCACAGGTTATACGTAGTCTACCCCTAGATAGGCCCCCGGATCTGACGGCTTGACCACAGCCTTTTACAAAGCGTATGTGGAGGAGTTGGCAATGAGACTCTTGGCGCTCTATGATGAGGCCTGCACCGCCGCCATATTACCTCCGACATTGCGTGAGGCGGTCATCATTACCTTGCTAAAATCAGGTAAACCTGATTCAGAGCTGGATTCATATCGGCCATTATCATTAATAAATGTCGACGTTAAAATCCTGTCCAAATTGATAGACAATAAACTACAGCCCCTGCTCCCCCTCATTGCGTGCCCGGACCAGTCGGGGTTCATCCCTGGGAGGGCTACCTCGCATAATCTCCGGACGATATTCTCAGTGTTCATTACCTTCACCCGATGTACAAGCCGCTGCGGTTTTTCTGGATGCCACGAAGGCCTTCGACACGCTCGAATGGCCGTATTTATTTGCAGTTCTATCCCAGATGGGATTCAGCCCTATGTTGCTGAATCTCATAAGATTACTGTATACTAACTAAACCAACGGCTCGTATTAAAGTCAATGGCCTCTTATCAGAACCTTTCCCCATCTCACGTGGCACGCGGCAAGGGTGTCCCCTATCACCGTTATTATTAGCAATTGTGATGGAACCCCTGGCCGCAGGCATTCGACAACATCACACGGCTAGGGGAATAGGATTCAGTTCCAGAAGCCTCATAATCTCGCTTTGCGCGGACGTTGTCACTCTATATATCACTAATCCCAGGGATAACTTAGACCCCCTCCTACGCGAATTCATCAGATTTGGGGGCCTGTCTGGTGTCTCTATAAATTGGGCTAAATCGTCATTTTTCTGCTCACAGATAATACAACACCGGTAAATTCTGAATTCCCTTTGAGGTGGGAGGAGGCGGCGGTTAAGTACCTAGGTGTATGGATCAGCCGGGACATGCAGGACATCTGGTCCTTAAATTATGGACGGGCGGTGAACTGGTTGGAGGAGAAGGCAGGCCTTTGGAGGAACCTTCCGCTATCACTGGCGGGGAAAATAGCCTTGGCAAAAATGGTTATTCTGCCGAAATTTCTTTATCTGTTCGCTAATGTCCTGATCCCGCTGCCACGTTCTTACTTCAAAAGGGTCAGAGCGTCACTAATCTCTTTGGTCTGGGCCGGTGGCCAGGCTTGAGTTTCTTGGGAACTACTCACACTCCCGCTGACACAGGGTGGGATGGGGGCCCCCGACATGCAGCTTTACGCATTATGTGCTCAAGCGCAGTTTTTGCACCACTGGATTCACCCCACTCCCTTCCAACCGCACGTGGCGGTGGAAAAAGATATAGTTGCGCCTGTCCCCTTGCCTGTGGCGCTATACACACCTTATCACCGGCCCAGAGAGGGCATAGACACCTCGGAAACTCTCCGCTGGGCGTGGGATGGGTTGCGCAGGAGGGCAGGGGTGCCGTTGCTGTATGCCCCCTCAATACCACTAGCATACAACCCTATGTTACCTACCATGACAGATGGTGTGAGTAAAGCACTAGCCGAGAAAATGAAGTTACACACATTTGCTGACCTATACATTGACAATGTGTTCCGTCCCTCCCCGACGGCGGAGGAGGGGCAGACAGTGCCGTTCGCTGAGCTTTTTCTCTACCATAAACTGCGCGCATCTTGTCGCTCACTTCATGAGAGCTTCCCGGCCCCTCCTCCGACACTGTTGGCACTTGAAAATCTGCTGAGGTCCCCTTCCCCGCGCAGGCTAGTCACGCGACTTTACAGGCAGATGCAGGCCTCAGCGCCGCTGGTGACACCCAAAGCACTCCAGGGTTGGAATTCGGAACTCCTGGAGCCACTGACTGAAGACCAATGGGTATTCTGCTGTCGCCAGCTTACCGAATTATCACCGAACTACAGACTTAGGTTAGTCCACTTCAAATTCATACACAGATACTACAGAACACCTAGGGGGCTACATCGCATGGGACTTAGGGAGGACGACTGCTGCTGGTGCTGCGGGTCCCCCACTGCATCTTTCCTACACATGGCTTGGGAGTGCCGGTCACTGGGGATGTACTGGAATGAAACGTTCTCGACGATCAACCAAATACTTGGCACGACACTAGAGCCTTCCCCACTGGTAGGCCTGCTGTGCTATGTAAAGGACACACGACCCCAGGTGCGGAAATTGCATGCATTACTTCTACTATTTGCAAAACGACGGATGGCAATACATTGGGGGAAGAGGAGGGCACCATCCACTAAGGAATGGCTGCGGGATGTTACATATGGGCAGGCCCAACTCACCACATTTTGGGAACTGATGCCCCCCACTTCCAGGCCGCGGGACATATGGGAACCATTCCTCCGCTGGGCAAGGGAACGACAGGGCCCAGATGAGGACGCTCAGCCCCCGGGTGGGCCCCCCGGGTGAGCCCGTGTAACATGATACACTAATATTAATAGTACAGCGAGCCTGTAAGGTGTGTGGATGACATACAATGGAATAGGTAAATTTTCGATCATTGTACCTGCAGTTGCTGCAGGTGTTTAGGCCCTATTACTGCCCCTACAGTTGAATGTTAATGTGTAGTACTATGGTAATACAATATGACTTTAAATGATAATGCGGGTATGTTTTATTTGCAGTATGCACTGTACTTGGAATGTAACGACTACATCTGACCATGGTCTGAGAATGTACTGGCTTATGTTGTTATTTGTTTTGTATGTTAGATTATATGCAAATACCAATAAATACATTTTTTTTTTTAAATGGCATCCAGGTTACAAAGTTGGAGGGAGCGAGGTAGGGTTTTATCACTCAGAGAAGATTTAGTTAATATTCTATTTGTACTTTTCTTGTCAGGTGGGTCTTGAATCCAAAGTAGGATTTCATACAGAAAACAAGGGATCTTGTGTCCTGTGTGTGAGTAAGGGTGAGCCTCTCAAGGTTCTTGTCTGACCTTCACAGTTGACTCTGCTAGTCTTGTGATCGCAAATAGAAGAGAATGCATTTTGTTTTATGAGTCCCGCTTGAGGCAAATGTGCAACATATATGTTTGAATGAAGATTGGGGGATGATCTATGCCAATGTTGGTTTATCAATATTGTTCTGTTCTGAATGGGTATTAAAGCCTCCTAAAGATACCACATATAAATTGAACAAAAAAGGTGCTGCAGTAGCATCAATATGTGACTCTCCCTACTTTTTGTATCTGCCTCACAGTGGCATGGCCACCACTGTCCAGCCACTCTGTGGGGCTCCTTACCATGGCACTACTGCCAGTTGCACTTCCTGGTACAATCTCTGCAAGTGTTGGAACCATTTGTAAGATAAGAGGGGGTTTTCTGAGTCATCTGGAGATATGCCTATGCAAATAAAGCTGTAGAGAACACACTGGGCTACACCCCATGCACATGAGGCTGCCCTTAATGCATGGGTCTATTTCCACACATTTAGAGAAGTTTACACTTAGAAAATGAGGCTGCACTGTTTACATATGGCTACACCCGTGCATACCTTCCTGTGCATATGGAAATGTGACTACTGGTTAGTATTTAGTATATAGCGCTGCATTGAGGGCTATTGCCTATATTGTGAGTGTCCCATATGTGACTGCACTGATCACATTGGGTTATACATGTCTATAGAGAGTCAGCACTGGGCATGTGAGTCAATAAGCACATACCTTGGTGTTTGAGGCTCTCTTTGAAAATTTGAAGTTATGCTCTGAAATTTGGACTACCAAAGGTCCTTCATGGGTTTGCCTGCGGTTTTGATTCTATATCAACGCGTTTTGTAACGGGGCATATGACGGTGCATGGGCACTTCAGTTGGTACTCGGGCAGAAGCTAGCACTTGACATTTAATTGTCTGGGCATTTGATGGTTGTGCCTGGGTATTTGAGGGAAACAGCCTTTACAATGAAGTCTTTACCATGGAATGCCTTTACCACCCAGCCTTTACCGTGCAGGTAAGTACCACACAGGTAAGTATTTGTGCCTTTACCACGCAGCCTTTCCCATTATTTTTTATTTTTTTATTTCTTTATTGGTTTTTATTAATTTCCATGTAGTACAGCATGCACAAACAATTGTTATTACATGTTTGCATCTTTTACAGTCTCTATTTGCCACCAGTGGTGAACATCTTGCTGCAAGTCCTGTATCCGGTATCAAAGAATAAATTGTACAGCATTCGCGATAACAACAAAATATTTTGTCTACAAACATTCGACAAACATGTATGCAATTCTGCTTGTAGTAACATGTTAATTCGTAAGGGTTGAACAATGGGATAAGGGGTTAGGGGTAGGGGAACCATGCAGCCTTTCCCATGCAGGTAAGTATCACACAGGTAAGTATTTGTGCCTTTACATGCATGACCTTACCACGCAGTTAAGTGTTTTTCTTAAATTACATAATTATTATGTAATTTACAAAAAAGAGGATTTGGGTGCAGGTTGTGGTAAAGGGGGGGTAAGGGTAATTTTAGGGTTTAGAGGTGGGCAGCGGTAAAGGGGGGAAGGATAATTTTAGGGTTTAGGGTGGGCAGTGAAAAGAGAGGTAAGGATCCTTTTAGGGTTTAGGGTTGGGTAGTGGTAAAGGGAGGTAAGGGTAAATTTGGGGTTTAGAGCTGGGTAGTGGTAAAGGGAGGTGAAGGTACATTTAGGGTTCAGGGATGGGTAGTGGTAAAGGGAGGTAAAGTTAATTTTAGGATGTAGGGGGTTAGTAGTGGTAAAGAGAAGTATGAGTAATTTTTGGGTTTAAGGGTAGTGGTGAAGGAAGGTTTGGAGTAAATTAAGTGGGCCCCCCCCCAAAAAATGAAATATGACATTATACATATTATTTTATTGTATAATTATAATATATATATATATATATGTGTGTGTGTGTATATATATATATATATATATTTATATAGATATATTTTTTTTTATTTACTTAAAAAACAAAGGTTAAAGGGGTGACATTATAGTTAGGTGAAAATGTCAGTGAAAATAAAATAAAACTGAAATTCACTAGTTATAGTTATTTGAACTAGCTATAACTTGCGCGCCCTGCCTGCTGTGCTATGACCTCAAATATTACCCCTCTCATGACATGTTGAATAACATCATCGATTGATAGTACATTTTTGCTGTTTTGTAATGCAAAGAATGGTATAACTACCATACCTAACTGTAACTTTAATCTTTGATTTTTTCCAGTGAATTTCTAGGGGTTTGTTAATAAACAGTAAGATATTATTACAATATCTAACTGTATGTACTCGGGACGTGACTAAATAAGGAAGTTTGAGTATGTTAAAGGAGTGCCCTCCCCGCGAAGACTGCTGTTTAGGGCAAACTCTGTGCTTAGTAGGGCTTTGTGAGGGACTGGCCGTGCTGCAAAGACCTCTGGACAGAGTGAAGGCTGTGAGTATTAACACCACCTACACCAAGTGTAACATCATGATAGAATGGGGTGTCAATTTAAATATGAAGGGGCCTATTGGCTTTGTCAAGAGTGTGACCACATCAGTATACTAGACAAGCCTAGTATCTTTGTCAAGGGTTCACAACATCATTATATAAATGCCAACCTATTGGCATTGGCAACCACATCAATATACATGGCAAGCCTATTGGCTTTGTCAAGTGGTCAACTCCTCATTATATGAAGGGAAAGCTTTTCGCTTTTTCAAAGGGTGGTCACATTCATATATATAAGCAAACCTATTGGTTTTGTCAAAGGGTGATGACATCACTATATGAAGACAATCCTTTTAGCTATGTCTAGGGGTCACCACACCAGTATATAAAGAAAACCCAATCAGCTTTGTCAAAGGGTGGTCACATTCATATATATAAGCAAACCTATTGGTTTTGTCAAAGGGTGATGACATCACTATATGAAGACAATCCTTTTAGCTATGTCTAGGGGTCACCACACCAGTATATAAAGAAAACCCAATCAGCTTTGTCAAAGGGTGACTGTATCAATATATGAAGTCAATCCTATTGACTTTGTCAACAGGTCACCATATCAATAAAGAGAATGATATTGCCTTTGTCCAAAGAAAACCTCATGAATACATGAAGACAACCTATTGACTTTGGCAACAACTATAAACACTGTCAGAATAATTATTTTGCTCTCCTTGAGCAACACAATGCAGTCATAAGACCAACCACATGCAGTCCCTGCTATTTCCAAATAAAAATCAGAAGCTCCAGAATGCTATACGTCGCAGGACACATAGACTTACTTTACAAAGTTAGTCCTGGGGGCTGCTGCACTTCCTGCAGCCCCCCCACTATACTTTCACAACATGTTGGTGGTGCCCCTGGCCAGATTGAGGTACCACAAAACATGGAAAAATATGTAAATGAGCCCTTGAAGGGCATCAAGGTGCGCGCCTGGCTGGCAGCAGTGAATAATAAATGAGCATCTCCTGCTACTTATTTATTTTCACATTTTTTAAATCATTTTTTCAAGCCCTGATACTGAGGGTCCCCCTTGGACCCCACAGGGCAAAAAAGCATTTTTTAAAAATATTTACTGCAAAATCACGGGAGCAACCGAGAACCTGTGCCAAAAATTTAAACAACAAGTGCGTCGGCCAGGTTCTGAGGGCATGGTTTAATTATTAAAGAAAAGAGGCACACGGCACCCCTCCTCAGGATTTTAAAGGAACAAAAAAGGTGTTGTGGCTATATAGATAAATGGCCGTAGACAAATAACTATAGGAAACCACAGCTCTCAACTCACGAAAGGTTCAGCGCACTGCAATTTGAATTTGAGCTACTTTTGCACTGACCTGGTAAGCTGTATTTTCAAACCTCCCCACCCTCCCATCATAAATCACTCATTCACAGGTCAATACATAAACAGGTTCCGTTAAGTAATTGCAGACCTAAAGGCTTGTCAATGTTTGTTTAGTATTTCAAAATAGCCCTCCTGTACTAGTGACAAGTAGATAAAAGAGAATAGCATGAACAGTCTACACGGCCAACCCGGGGCTGTGGAGGAATACAGCTGCCATGTTGAAGTGGTGACGACTAATGTTGCTGACACAACTACTGGAATTTAAAATACGACACAATTCCTCCAGAAATTAAGGAACAATGTTAACGTTTCTTGCACTTCTCAGAGGGCACATGAGTGCTAACAGTTGCACAAGAACGTAAAGCAAGGAGAATTCAGCACCTCTGCTTTTCACACAATTATTTTAGTTCAATTGTGTTTTTAATATTTTGTTGCATTTTCAATGTTTTTTGGCATTAGTCATCACTTTTTTTATCACAATATTTATAGTATAACCCCAGCTCCGAACTTACTGCAACTGCCAGCTCAATGAAAGTGCCCCTATTTGGCAGAGGAGCTGGTATATATTACCTTCCAATTGGAAGAAGCTATTCTGTTGGAAATGACACATGGGTCTCCCTGTCCAATGGACGCGTGCATTTCTACCGGCCTTGTTAGACTCTGTCCAATGAGGGTGTGCATCTGTTTCTGGGTGGGGTGGCAGTCACATGATCCCAGTGGCTCTAGCTTTACCTTCTGACGGGTCCAATCATGGTGAGTGGGGAGTGACTGAAAGAAACTGGGTCTTGGGGCACTTGTGTCACCAGTTGGTCCAGCCTGCAGCCAGGGCTCATCTTGCTGCGCCAAGCTATGCCCCCCTAACCCAATCCTTCACACACATTTAACCATGGCCTTTCCCAGGAACCTTCACCTGCCTCTCACAAACCAAGCCTGGCTAGGGACCCTTCTATTTACTTTTCTCCATCCAAAACACCCTGCCTTTTTGTCTCGAACCATGCCCATTCTCCTACCCAACCTTTTCTTACTCCAAGCATCCAACCACCATCCATCTGGCCTAATAGCACCTGCCCCTAACCCTTCCTATCCATTGCATCCTGCCCAAACCACTAAGTCTGACAACCTAATCCTCTTCCTACTCCAAGTACCCAGCTCCTCTTCTAGTTTCGAACCCTAAACAACCTTTCGGTTTTCTAAGGAATCCATCATTCTTTGTTCAACCCAAGGACTATCCATTCTAGCGTTGTAGACCTCTAACTGCTGCTTCCGTGCCCTCGCCTCAAGGACCCATCCCCCTTATCGTCTTACATTCAATTCTCATTCGGACTCAGATTACGCAGTAATATTCACTTGATTTGGGGATTTGACCCATACTCATATGGTCTCTGTGGTGACTCAAGGTTTGGTTTAGTCTCACAATAGTAACTGTTTGCAATTTTGAAAACCACCCCTGCCCCGCCCAGCATACCCTAACATTTTAATTAAAAATGTCATGCCCTGTATGAGAGTTTCACTTGGCAGCTGTGTGGTCACTAAGTCAGTTTCCTTTAATAGATGCGCAGAGAGAATGGAGAGTGAATAATATACTATTTAACTGTTAAGCACTTTGCAAAGTACATCTCAGTGTTTTGTTTATCTGACTTGTCCTGCACTTCTAGAAGCAGTTGAATTTTAAACTGATCAATTTGATTTGCATGACATATGGATGGTGTCTCTTATGCTTTACAGTGAACTTGGGTTTACAATCAGTATCGGCATTATGATCCCGGAAAATATTGTGAAGTGCCTTTTGAAGATGCCGCGTGTAAAAAGTACGATGTCGGACTTAGTGTCACAGACTCGTAATGTGCGTAGCCTAAGGTTTGGTTGTGCACAAGAGTTGCATTTATACTTGACTGGTGGATGCTTGTGAAGGACTGCTTAGCGGAAGAATTGATGTTATAGGATCAATGAGAATACTGAGGGGCATATTTACAAGCAAGTGGCGGAGCGTGGGTTAACTCCAAAATTGCTAACGCCACGCTCCGTCACTTTAGAAACACAGGGATGCGCCGTATTTACACTTAGTCACACGCCCATTCAGCCACTCTCACATTCCCTCACAGACCCACACGGCTACTCACACCCCCATACAGTCACTCACTCACACACCCACAAAACCAAACACCCATACAGTCACTCACACACCGACAAAAACAACTATAACACTTGCACACAGACCCATACAGTCACTTACACACCCACAAAACCACTCACACACACAAACAGACCCATACAGCTACTCACACACCCACTCACACACCCACATAACCACTCACACACCCACTTGCAGACCCATCCAGCCACTCACACACCCACTCACCAACCTATACAGCCAATCACAAAGGTTACAGGGACGCTATAGTTAGTCTAAGATTTCCCTCGTACAAAACCAACAAACTTCAGCAGTTATAGTTACCTGAGCTAACTAGAACTTACATCCCCACAATGCACTGCTTATGACCTCACATATTACATTACTCATGAACCGTCCCTCCCCTTAAATATACTTTAGGCTCTGGGGGATGGAGTCCCCGGGGCTGATAATGGCTCTGGGAGGGGGCCCATGTGCCCCCTCTCCTTATAAACACTTTTGGACCCTGGTGGATGAGGTCCCAGGGGCCAAAAATGGCCAGGAGGGGGGTCTGCACTCTGCCCCTTGAATATACCTGGCCCCGGGGGAAGAATACTCAGGGCTCTAAATAGGGCCCTACTAACTTCCACCTCCCCACAGACATATAACAAAATGGCCTGGGTATCCCACAGGATCGTGGCAAAACTGGTTGATTTTTGTTTTTCATATTCGCCCCGGGTGCCTAGGGGGGCAAGGTATCCCTACCCTAAGCCCTTATATCATTGCATTCACATTCAGGGGAGGAGATTAGTTCATTGAGTCCGGTAATGCATCCAGCCACATTATTCTCATGTTGCTGGCAGCCAATCAGAGTGCTCGCTTCCACGGCAGCGAGATGGCCCAAGGGATATAAAAACTCATTGGGACAATAAGAACGCTCTATTTTTAAATTGGCGCTCCCGCGAGCCTCTAGAGGGCCAAACAGTCCAGATATAAAAATATTTTGAAACCCTCATTTTTCAAAAACTACTGAACAGATGTACACCAAATCATATAAAGCACAATCTGCGGACCAAGATCTAGCTTCCTTCCTAATTTGGTGTAATTCCATACATCAGTTTTTGCTGTTCAGCTTCTTAATGAAGTCTATGGAAAATGCATGGGGATTTTGTGTTTTGGTGCCCTCCTTTTTTCTCGGCCCCTGCTTGACGGATCACCCCAAAACTTTCCATGCACAAATTAGGCAAAAAAAACACTAATGTAGATTTGTCTACAATGCCAAGGTTATTAGCAACACAAAAGGGCATTTCCTATGGAAATGCTGACCTAACTATAACTACGTAGTAGCGACTTTGTTTTTTCATTTTGCTTTTTTCAGGATTAACAGTTCCTTCACAGCACCTCCAATGGAAAAAAACAACAGTATCACAAGTCTTTTTGGGAACCGCAGCTCTCGTACGTCCATGGAAGTGAGACATCTTTTCTAAGTACTGTGAATCCAAACATAAGATCTGGGAACCCCATATATTGAACAATATGTGTTTGGTAAGAAAACAAATTAACATGCCACGAACGCCGCATGGTTGCATCCGCACCCGTGCTTGCACTCACACCCTGTACTTCGGAGCCAGCCATGCCACGCCACATTGTGAGGGGATTGGGACGAGCAAGCCGAGTCGAGGTAGGGGGTGAATTCGGAGCCGCGACCTGAGGTTGGGACAGTGAGTGGTGACCAGCTCAGCGTGAAGAGCAAAAGTGGGAAAGTGCGGCCCGCTCTGGATTTTGGTGGTCCACGGACCCTGACTCAGTGTTGCATTACTATGGTGGAGCAGTTTGATGTGGCATTGGTATAGTGTACTTGGTAAAGTGCTACCACCGGTTCCAACTCCAGCACTAGCACCAGCACAAGTGCAAAATAAAATAAAATATCTTTTATTATCTGCCGCCTCTGCCACTGACCCTGCTATTGCCATTTATAGCCCAGCCCCCTAGTCCTGGCTCCAGCCCCTGCAGACCCTTAGTAGATTCTACAGTCCAACAGAGCTTGTGCCCAGAGGTGCTTGCAGAGAAGATTGGCTTGAAGGCCAGTACAGAGACCAGTCCGGCGTGGAGCCTGGAGCAGCAAGTGAGCCTCAGGTTGCCATTGTTTCCACAGTGGCAGAGGAAACAGACTATGGAGGTTTGAAGCAGTAGGTGGTCCTTGTTAGGTGAGGTGGGGAGATGCAAAGTCGTGAGGCCATGTGGTGAACCTGCCTCCCCTCCTCCCGGCTGATCTACTGCACCTCTGCATGAGACTCTGGACTCATGTGTGGTTCTTTTCCGAGGTGCTACGAGCTGTTGAGCTGAACTATAGTTTCAGCCAAGGGGGCGGGCGGTGAGGAGTTTGCGACTCTAGGTGCTGTCTCTATAGCAGGTAGAGCCTGGACGCCACAGAAGTGGTCTGCCTGGGTCCATGTGCGGATGTGACTCTTGTGAGCTCCCTTCCTATCAGACTGTTCGCGCCCCCCCTCCACTGGTCTACACTGTGGTGAAAATCTACTCCATCGGGGACAGCACCTCTATGGAAGGACAGCCCTATGGCCCTCAGAGGAACAAAAAAGCTGCAGAGGGGCGATGAGGTTTGACAGGACAAGGCGGGCACTACCAACTGACTTTAAGCACACAAAGCCGGCTATAGCAGCCAACCCAGCAGCAGCCAATCCAGTAACAGTGCAGCAGGCTCTGTCTCCCAAGCCCAACCCTCTGGCTATAAATTGAGTGTCCAATGTAGGTATGGCAAGATCCAGCAACGGGGCCAGACAAACAAGTCCACGCACTTCTACCATGACTGAATTCTTTTACAAGAAACCATCTAAAGTTAAATCAACAAGGTCATTGCAGGATGGTACGCTTCTTTCATGTGACCTTATGGAGTCTATCGAGGTGGCGGGAACTACAAGGGCAATTGTTAATTCAGCCCAGCTGTCTTTAAGCGATAGTGACAGCAGTGAGGCTAAAACATGCCTGGGGGACCCTCTTGATGGCCACCCAATGGAATGAAGTGTCACACAGCATCTTTCCTCTGCTCCTCTAATTGCTTTCCTCTGGTGCCCCCCCCCCCAGAGGCCATCACCACATGACCTCTCAGAGGTCACCAATCCTCACTTAGTTTCAACTATTCCTGGATGTTTCAACTCAAAGTTGGCATCAGCCCATCCATGTACAATATGCGATTGTGATATAATTGTCCCAGCAGTAAGTCCGACATACAAAGTCCCTCAAGAAGGTAATCCCCTACATAAAGAGGAGCAGCACAAAATATCCATTTAGTTCACCATTTGCTTGGCGGGACAAGGGCAACAGAATATAGTTCTGTTATCCCGACAAACTTTTCTCAGTTGGGTCACATTGGTAACAACCAACTAACCCTGAAGGTTTAGCAGTGAATGTCCAATCACTGCTAAAGCTTTCCCTTTCTTTTTCTGATGAGCCCTCTGATTGTGGCACCAACAGCAGTGTCAGCCCCAATTTTCTCCCGCCAGTACTGAACCGCATCTGGTGCCATTTCTGCAGCCCCTGCAGACCACTATAGTTGCCCTAAACTATCATTCAGACAAGTTCGATCTTCAAGTTGACCTTTTGAATAACCTTGCTGTTTTTACCGCTGGGATCGATAACAAACTTGGCACATTAAATAAGCGTATAATTAGAGCTCAATATAGTACCAACCAGACTTTCTTAACACTGTACTATCTGAGATAAAAGACATCAGAAAAGGGGTTGGGCAAAGCTCAATTATGGCTGCGGCACCCATTACTCAAGTCTCCCATGCTCCACAGTGGGATATTCATCCTTCAGCAAATGGTCATGGTGCAGTGTGTGCCAACAAACATGTTGCCTAATGAGGAAAGTGTGGCGGTGTGTGTGTCTGCACCATGACTGAACGCCACTTCAGTGAGAAGTGGGAAAAAGAAAAAAGAATCCTCTTTTATATACAACCCTCACCCCCTCTAGTAGAGGCACGCTTCATCATCAGGTTCACCCTGACTTCTTAAGGTCAGGGTGGGCTCAACTGTGTTCCAGGAAGCTCTTTGTATATTAGTAGTCAGGGGAGCTACACGTACATAAAAATTCCTCATTCACTCCTAGGTATCTCTTTATTAGCGGGTGGTTGGGAAATAATTAAAATAGACTGTATAAGGGGCAAAAGGGATACAATGGTCCTATCTTCCTTACAGTGCCAACATGTTTCTGCCCCACACTAATGGCCGTAAAAGGTCCAGGGCATTTGTCAGAGTGGATTAGTTATACTAATACTCCCCGATGATGTCTCTGTTCTCAGAGGTTTCTTACTAAAACATACCCAACAAAAGATTGTTTTAGTCATGCATAGGCAGTTAATACTTGCTGGTGCCTGTAGATGAAGAAATATAAATAAAAAAGTGTTTCTTTTTATGTCAAGATGAGTTCACGTGAGACACACAGATATCAACTCACATACTTCAATTCCATGAATCCTGCAACCAAGTTTCTAGTGCAGGTGTTATACAAACATTGCATTCTTGTTTGGCGCATGCAGTGTTGTACACATTGGTGTCACAGTTTAGAGACGAATCCAGAAGACACACATACTTATTATGATTTAGAAAGTGATGTTCTAGAACATGCATTGCAGTCAGGTGCAGAAAAGGTGAGCCGTGGGTGGCATGCACTGAAAGAGACATGCAATGGGCCCATTGACTTACCCAGGTAGTGGGTATTTTTCAAGTGCCACGGGGAGTGGAGGGAGGTTGGCCCTGTAGCCAAAGTCTGACACCCCCAAGAGATAGAGCGCTCGGATAGTGGGTGCGTTATACTGCATAGAAGGGAATAGCAGTAATAATCACCATAAAGACACGTAAAAAACAAACACAACTTGGATGAAAACGTTGGCTAAAATGCCATACCATACATTGGTATAAGTAGTGAAAGATAGCCCAAAGGGACTTAAGAGCCCCAGAAGTAGTCACTCTGTCAAGGGTCCCCTACCGTCCATGTACTTCATGTACCTACTGCAGTCCGCTTGTACCCGGCTTGTGATACAAACACAACTGCCTGAAAGAGGATCGTATCCCCCTGAAGTAGCCATAGCTGAAGCAGGTCTACTGCCATAATAACTCAACACACGTGCGGTGCAGTGCGTCATGAATGAATGCTGACGGGCTCTTGCAATCAGACGGCTGGGTGTTCTGATTGAAGTCACGTGAGAGTAGGCATGGCGGCAACTGGTTTCCAAAAAGGAAAAACACCCGTGTTGTGGACGTGCAGACGTGCCCAGGAGTTGTGGGCTATGTAAAACTAGGTTGACTGGCCCAAACACTAAATAGAACTAAAATGAAGGAAAAATAACACGACCAGGGTCTGTAAAGGAGGGATAAAATACACGATTGTGCAATGTCTTAACACTGGGTACCAGTGATTGAAAACACTCTGAATATTAAGTCAAAAAATAAATAAGGAAATCCGAATTGCAAATGTAATCTTGATTACTGTGATAAATTTATGTATTGGGCTCACGACACGGAGAGAGCCCAGTAGATGAAAGGAGGAATTCGCTTTTATTTTTAATGGCGCAATCACAGTAACTCAAATAATGGTAGAAGGGTGTTAAAAAGATAGAGCGCTCGGATAGTGGGTACGTTCTATTGAGTGACTACGGGGTCACAAGTGACTCATACATAGCTCGAGAAATAACTGGGCTTTTTGTTGCTGGATTCGTAATTTAAGCGAAACCCCAATAAAGGAAGTAATGTAGTGGGACCCCAAAGAACAAGGCATTTTCTTCTGAGTTGGATGCTATGCACAGCTGGCAGTTACTGAGCGTGGGGACATAATGCTCACTAATGTGCGGCAGATGGCACTAGGGAGCTAAACATGAAGGGAAGCGTGGTTCTCAAGAATCCAAAAGGTATCTTTCACCGAGTTCAAATTGAAGTGAAGCATATCCTATTTAGGGCAGGATGTTTTTTTTGTTTATATGTTTATTCATTACAACCATGTCATGGCTACCGGAGACTAAGTTGGTTCCATGGAATGTCATCGTTGAGACCTCCCTCATTAGTCTGAAGTCTTTAGAGACAACTCTGTTCCTTTTCGAGGGGTTTCTCACTTGCCTCCATTTGTGGGGTGAGATTCTCAATCACTAACCACCACAAGTCTTTATCACTATGATTTTTCTCTAAATAGTAAGTGGTCGGTCTAGTTTATGTCCTTTTGCAAGGTATCATGCTTCTATGCTCGCTAATTCTGACTTTTATTTTTTTGGTGGTCATTCTGATATAGTGGAGGCCACATGGACACCCAATAATATACACAACATTGCTGCTGTTACAATGGTGAGTGCTCTTTGTTCCCAGGTTGTGGGGAGGCCCAGGTCTAGTGTTTTTAATTGTTTTGTAAGGGGGCACACAGAGCAGTTACCGCAGTGGAAATTGACTGATACCGGTGGAAGGGCCCATAGAGTGTTCTGTCTGCCTGAGGCCCGTTGCCATTTGTTAGTGTGAACCTACTTGTCTCTAATGCTCTAATCCTTTTGAAGGAAAAAAGGGGTTTTGTGAAGGGCAACTGGTTGGATGTAAGGATCCACTAGTGTTTATTGATTATCCTTTTGACGGCATTGGACGAGGTATGGTAAGTGCTGATGAAAATCAAGGTCCCAGCGTCCTGTTTCGTGCTGGTCTCCAAAAGGGCTTCTCTAGGGATGTTCCGTGCTCATTTGTGAGCTTTTGCAATAATCGTCTCAGGCTACTCTTTCACCTGGAGTTTCTTGGTTAGCATTTGTGCTTCCTTCTTAAAGTCTTGTACATTGGAGCAATTTTTCTTAATACATAGATATTGCCAGTGGGCAGATTTTCTCTAAGGGCGCTGTTGAAGTGCAGGAGGCTGGTCTGGTCGGTGTGATATACAAAGAGATTGTCAGTCTCCCATTTGTAGCTGTGAGGGTGACATAAAGAAAAGAGACAGTGTGCCTATCGGCCGTCAGATAACTAACATGTTGTCAAAGGTGAATACCATTGGCATAGGGGTTGCTGTTCCAGCTGTTTTCCTCCTCAAACCATCATACATAGAGGCACTCTATGCTCGGGGCAAAAGTGCTGCCCATAGATGTCCCATGGCGCTGTAGGTAGATGTGATCCTCGAAGGAGAAGAAATTCTCTGTTAATGCTAGTTTTGCCAGTGCATAATGCATTGGATGGGGGCTATCCAGTTCCAATCTTGTGACAGCAGGAGATCTGTGATGACTTGCAGGCTCTCTTCCTGCATGATGCTAGTGTACAAGGCCTCCACATCGACACACAACATCTTCTCTGTGGTGGGATCATACTCCACGACCTTCAGAAGATTTAGAGGGTGTTTGGTATCCTTGATGTAGGATTTTGTCTCAGTAACCAGGGGTTGTAAAAATCAGTCTGTGTATTGTGGCAGGGGCTCAAGGACAAAGCCAATCCCTTAGACTACTGGTCTACCTGGCGGGGGTGTCCTTCCTTTATGGATCTTTGGGATAGTGTAGAACTGAGGCATTTGTGGTTCATTTGTTGTCAGGACCTCCCGTTCCTTCTTTGTGATCCATTCATTGTCTGTAGCTTCTTCTAATAGGCTCTCAATGTGATTCTGTAGGCGACTGGTGTGATCTGACTGTTATATTTCATCGTTCCTATCGTCTCGTAAAAGGGTGAGGCATGCCTCCCTGTAGTCCTCTTTTCCTTGGATGATTTATTGGCAGCTTTGATGATCAGGTCTCTTTTTTTTGCTGAGGGACTCCAAAGCATTCCTCTTGTCTCTGGTGAGATTTTGATAAGCGTCTCTTCTAGGGTTCAATAGTTCCACTTCCTTGATCACTGCTTCCTCGAAGGCCCATACTTCAGGGGGGGTATCGTGGAGGGAGAAGGGTTGAATTTGGACATCTTTCCAAGTGTGGTATGTCCATCCTCTGTGTCAGTGATGGGTGCATTCTGACAAAAAAATTCCTTCACTCATGTCTTTCAAAAGAATTGTGCTAATTCAAATCTCATCTTGAACTTGTCAATATGTGCGGTTGGTACAAAGTCCAATCCTTTGTTGAGCACATTCAGTTCATCCTTGGTGAGAATCTCTGCCATGAGGTTGAAAACCGTATTTATAGGCTGCTTGGGCCCGATTGCTCCTCGTGTTCATTCCTTCCTGTTTGGCGTTCTCTCATTGGAACCTCCTGCCGCCCGCATCTGCCTCTCCCGCCACCTCTTCCTAAAAATTGCTGGTTCGGTTGGAAGAATGGTATATGCGGAGGTTGGTGGGGCCCAGATAAGGATGAGGACCATAAGGGTCTTGCCAGTAGAACATCTGGTTAAGTGGGATTGTAATACCCACCTCTTCTGTGTTGCTTCCTTCTCCCTTCCAGCTCTGGTTGGAATTGTCACTTAACCATTCATCTGTATTGGAGTACGAAGTTCCAGAATCACTTCTTTCTAAAGATTCCGCGTCTGAGTTGTGTTTTTTGCTGTAATCTTTTCTGGTGTAAGGATATACCTTTTCATGAAAGAGCTTTTTTATATCTTTATGTAGTTTATTGATCTTGCTTTGCATAAGAAAATCTTTATGTTCCGCAATCTCTTTGTTGACTTCCTCAAGATTGTTTTTGTAAGTGGTGATCTTGATCTGGGTATTGAGAAAGTCCTCACTGGCCTTGATTTTAATCAACAAAGTGCTAGACAGTTGTTTCACCATGCTGATAATGACTATTAACCAGTCTCTTAAGCACTGACATGCTATCAAGGACCACTCTTTTCTAAACAATGAGTCCTTTAGAGAGATCCTTGGCTCGTTGGTCACCAAGAGACCTGTTGGGGCTGAGTTGGATGCAGGTAATCAGTCATAATGGCCCAGTGGAGGACAGTCTTCATTTGATTTCTCTTGAGTTCTTTCAATTCATCCCAGTTTTGTGATTGGGGTAGGCTTTGTGTAATATTGGTATCATGGAGGAGTGAGTGGCTGATAGAATTAGTTATGCCATTTCATCCATGTATGCATGGCTCAATTGTTCTGTCATGATGCAGGTGGTATGTGAAGTGTTGATCTGCACTGATCAACTATGTAGTAAATGCAGAGTGTGTCTCACCCTGTACGACATTGCAGGTGGGCCAAGTTACAATTGAGGCGTTTTTAAAAAAAACCTCCTTGCATTCTCAGAAGCAGATTCCAGGGCGAGGAATTCGAGTCACCGCTTTAAAACCCTCTATTGGCCAGAACTCACCACTGATGAGCTGCTAACCAAAAGGTAACCTCAGGCCATTCCTGAAAAAGCTGACTCTGCCTCAACTTTGACTGTATCCCCTCTAAGTAAAAGGGAAAGGAAACGTCGTCAGAGGAAACAAAATATAAACTACAAGGGTTCTTCTATAGTGCACCAACAACTGATGTATCTAATGCTTTTTAAAGGAGCAACACAAGTACTGTGCCTCTGGGTAAGGTAAGTGGCAACCACTCACCTACAGAGGCATCCCAATTGGAACATAAGGTTGTTACCGGCATTGCTAGCTCAAACGCTCACTTAGACTCCCTGGGCAGGAAAACAAGCCAAGAAGAAAGCAACTTGTGCCTAAAGAATTTGAATATGCTTGATGGAGTCAGGGAGAGCCATACGAAAAAGGTAGGAGGTGTCGGTCCCTCCTCTTACCCCGGGTGGTACAAAACCAGAGTAGCCCAGTCGGATCCTCAGGGCCTTCTGTATGTGTGAACCCGGGAGGCATTCAAGTTCTGATACAGCAAGCAACTACCTATCAACCGCTGGAGCTTGCAAAAGGTCAAGTATGTGTGCTAACCATGGCCACTCTGCTCAAGAAGTGCCCAAAACCGGACCAACTGCCAGGTTACATACAGGCGGAAGAAGCCATACTGCCCTGACTGCCACCTTGGCTCATTCCACACTAAACCTAAGCCAAGGTGCTGTCAGGCAAACTGCCTTGTATCAGTCCAACTGTTATTCATACTGGAATACCACTCTCAGGGTCTCCATCACATACTGAACCGGGGAAACATCTTAAACCTGATGAAGGCTATTCCATACCTTAGTCATCTGGAAACAAAGGACATCATCTCAATTGATTTTCTTACACCAAGGGGTGTACAAATCTTTGATTCGTCGCTGGTGATGTTTGCATCCCCTAATCACATGCAAAACATTCTGTCGAAAGAGGAAATATTTAACTCCTGTGGCATCAATCTCAGTGTTTATAAAGAAAAAGGTTATTTTGTGGTTCTGTCGAAACAGCAGGCAGCATCGATCACGCCCAAGCAAGGGACATACTCCATCTTGAAAGGTGCGATAGGCTCCACTTATTGGGCCTCTAGAGATCAGAGCTCAGAAGTAGGGGAGCCCTCTCTGGATGAATGGAGTTGGCTGCCATCAATTTTAGTCTGTTAAGTGCACCGATTGAATTAAGGAAAGCTTCCAGTTATGAACTCATGAGTCCTTTCTCCTTTTCCTATGTTATTGGAATATTTGTGGCCTAGATCAAGAACAGCAGATCACAGATATCCAAGAATTCTGAAATCATTGCTCTTTAAGCAACCTGGTCCACTGTTGAACAACCTATAACTGGTTTCCTCAAGTTCAGCAAATTAACATTCAAAGAGCTCAAAAACGGTAGGCACAAAGGAGACATTTCCCTCCACATCTTCATGAACCTCAAAATTCTAACAGAGACATTACCTTTACATCAACCCATGCTCGAGGGAAAAAAGGTCAAAGTTAACCACCTTATTTCAGTCTTATGTGAATTGGGCAGGGACTACTCTTCAACAGACTGTATTATAAATGGGGACTTCAATGTGAACTTATTCCAAGACTATCACAATGAGGCCTGCTTACGGAGCATTCTGGAACTGACCAGCCCATGGGAAATCAAAGAATCTGCTGGGAGAACTGGTGATTATGCAGCTTAATAGCCTGGGCTTAAAAGCTCTACATGGAAGGATTCCGCAGGATGACCCGCCCAACTGAACAAAATCAAACGACAAAAAAAACGTTTCATTTCTACACTACACCATATGCAATGTGGTAATGTTTAACCGTGTGGCAAGGTATGGCATAGTTCCCCGTTCAGAGAATCATTATCACCGCCAAGTTACCAGATTTAATACCAGCATGGCACAACATGCCCTGGCTTGTGCCTCCAGTAAAGGAGCTTTTACCAACAATCTCAGGCAGCACAAATGGAGGGATGATTACCATGGAAAAATCATGGCAGCATGTGTTAAAATCACAAACAGGGTCATCACTGAAAATACGTCTCCAATTGCTGAGTGGACTAGTCTTACTAAATTTTCCTGCACAAGGGTAGCTAAAGTACAGTCTCTGCTCCACTTGAGACTGTTTCCTCCTACCGCCGTGATTGTAAGTTTGAAGAAGGCCTTTAACACCTCTCTGAGAGCAGCCTACAGAAACCCCAGCTGCAAAAAGCTAATGTCCGAGTCTAAGCTGGCACAAAAATGCCTCAAGCAAGTAGTATGGATTGAGTATGGTTGAGAAGATCAAACGACCTGAATAGTTCTGGGCTAAATTCTTGTACAAGTGCAACTCGAAGACCTTCCGGTCCATGATCAAGTGGCAGGTGAATGGATCACGCAGAGCTGGCAGTGTTAATATCTCTGAATCCGATTGGTCTTCTTTTTTGACAAGACACTTCACGCCCAGTGATTCTGCAGCAAGATCAGATTGCTATGATAGCCAGTGAAGAAGCCAGTTCTGTTTCACAAGTCCTGTGGCGGCTCCTAGCTCTGCCAATGTTCGAGGTGTAGAGGGTTCATTTCCCCCTACTAAGCTCCTGATCCTTTTGACGCATCAGCTGAACTTAGTTTTGGCAAAAGACAAATTTGATGGGGCACCAGGACCAAATGGTTTGCCACAGGCCCTATTTAAACAGTACACATCCTTTTGGGCCAGCAAACTCACTCCATTATTTGATTATTGCCTGAGGAGCTCATCAATTCTGGAATCATGGCGTGGTGCCATCATTCAGCCTACTAATAAAAGTTGCTCCAAATCCAACCCCAATCATTATAGCGTGATAGCGCTACTGGACAATGAAGCCAAATTCTTCGCCAGTCTACTCCTGGAGAAGCTGCAGCAATGGGGGGCGTCCAGGGGTCTCATCCCGAAGAACCAAACAAAATCTACAGAGAACTTCAGTACCTCGACAAACATGCTAGCAATGCCAATATTATCAGAGAGGGTGGTGACATCTCGTACCATGCTGTATTGCTGCTTTGAGGATTTCAGGGCAGCGCTTCACTGTGTCCCCAGGGAGGCTCTGTGAAAGAAGTTAATGATTTTGGGTATCCTGCACAGTCTCCTTGAGGTAATCATACAATAACATACTGACACGTGGATTCATGTTAAACTGGGTGACGGGACCCGTGTGTCCAGGAAAATTACCTCATTGGGGGTCAAGCAGGGGTGTGTGCGGGCCCCTTTACTATTTAACTTATACATCTCTGAGTTGTCCAATGCGCTCGACAATACGAATAGCCACTCTACAAGATTGGGGATGAACACATTAACAAACTGCTCTATGAGGATGTCCTAGTCCTGGTCAGCTACACAAGAGTCAGACTGCACAGTTGTTAAATGTCTTGCACTCTCACTCCAACGCAAACCACCTAGAAGTCAATTTAAGGAAAACTAAGATCCTTATGTTGGGCAGAAAAATTAATAAGGCAGGCAGCTGGTTTGTTAATGGCAAAAAGATCTCTAATGAACATACATACAAATATCTCTGCATTACAATCGACGCAAGGTGCTCCTTTGGCCACCATATGGAGGATGTAGAAGCAAAGGCCCTGGCCCTTCTGCTCTCCTTCTCGAAACTATCCAGCTCACTGTGGAGGGATGAGCCTCGATCCACTTTTGAAGATAATGAGGGCAAAAATCATCCCATCCTTGGTCCACGGCAGTGAGATCCTGCTGGGTAGGGATGGTTAACTTCTAAATAATTTGGTCACCAGGATTGACAAGGCCGCTCTTCTTTTGCCAAGATCTTCATCAGCCGCACAGATCTGATTGGAACTCAGCCTGCTTGATCAACGGGTGGCACAGGCAAGCGCATTTTGAAATATTTGCCACAAACTCCAGCTGGCCAGAGGAGGAAGTTTGGAGGCAATATTATGGGTTGAAATGCAATCAAGTGGTGCCAGACAACCTCATTCCCTGTACTTCGAGTAATGCTGCAGTCAGCAGAATGTTAGAGAGCTCTGTGCCTCCCATGTTTCCCAAAACGCCTTAAGCAAAGCATGAGATGATGAGTACGACTTCTCTCATACCAGCTTGTACTGGATATTCTGCCAAAGCGTAGGCACTCTTGGGCAGTTATCTCTTACCAGCTGTGGCATCAACAACCTTTTCTGGCCTGCACGTACTCTAAATATAAAAAAATAACGTTTATGGCTCTTAGGCTAGGGGACTGGTCCTTTCTGGAGCATATAGCTAGGTGGCGCAGGCCTTTGGAAGCAATAACGTGCAGAGGCTGCAGTGTGTACGAGGAATCTTTCCAACATATCATTTGCAGCAGACCTGCTCTGTTGGAGGAACGGAAAGAACTCTAAAGGTCAGAATGGAGCAAATTAGGCTCTCTTACGTGCCGGCAGGCCATCATTAATGCAGTCTACTGGGATAACACTGCTATGAACATCCTGCTGGTCAAGTTTGTGGCCTTAGCTGTTAATAAACTAAGCAGGGAGGACACAACCTGTGGAGTGGCATTAGCTACAAGTTCAAATATCCTACACGACGATGCATCAGCTCTACAGCACATTGAGGCAAACTTGTTCAGCTAAACGATCTAAGAAGGACTGGCTCACAGGAACTGCTAGCCGGCAGTGTCATGGAGATGCCTGGTCATTGCGCTTGCCTGAGGACCTCGCAATGTGGGAAGAATCTTGCACTTTGCTCAACCCTGCTCTGCTGAGTTCACTCCCCTGCACCGTATATCTCGTTTATGAAGTACCTGTTTTAAAGTGATATGCGATAAGTTCTATGTTGCATGTTTTTAGGTATTTGAGGCACACTGAGCCAAATTATGCTTCAGCTTCAAAGGGAATAACTGGACCTCGCAAGGAACTCCTACTGAAAAAAGTCTGTTGCTATTTTCCATTTTTGTACTTTGCACTTTGCCCCTTTCATCCATCGAAAAAGTCTATTGCTTCTTTGCACGTTTGCACAACCCCGCCTCTACGAGGTAGTTCTCTCCTTTCCCTTTATAGATACAATGTTCTTTTTTCCCGTAATCTAACCATTGAACTTGGAGAAAGTTGCAGGTTGGCTTGGTGCCTGAGCCTCAATGTAGAAGTAAGGTTGTTTGATTAACCAGAGAGTTCTACAGATAAATTTGAATGTTTCAAAGTTCTTGCATATGACATTTTAATGCATTCTTTATGCTGTTTTAATTTGTAATGGGAAGTAACCGAACAATAGAAGTACATTTATTGTCAAATTAACATTTATTGCTTAATTGGTAGGGAATACATAAGTGCAACATTTAACTCACTCATTTGTTTTACATTAAAATTTTCAACGTTTTAAGCCTTGTATTGGGGACCTGAACCGCAGTTCCAGAGCATGCTGGCTGCACCAATGCCTATTTTCCAGGAACGCAGATCCTTATGAACCGTAGAATGGAGTTCTCAACATACAAATAGTTCTTTACTTTCTTGCACAGATTATTGCACTTCTTGCCATAGGAGATCTCTGCAGCAAATGAGACTGTTTAGTGTTTTTGCGGTGCTTTTCCTTTTTATGGATCCTATCGCTTCTGGTGAAAAAGAACAGAAGAAAGGAATTCAAGAGGAACATGGAGAGCAGAGAACTTGAGAATTGGAAGATGTTCAGACTGAGGTTTCAAGATCGCCACCAGAGTCCATTTTTCTGGAAATGTTTGACCATTAGAACAGGTGAAAAAAGTTGTCTTCTAATTACTTGATATGCACCTGGTACGACAAGAAGCTGAGCCAGCAGCCAATCCGCAGCGGGCAGTGAACAGCTCGGCACACATCGGAGGGCGTGCACCAGTGGGGGTTGGCTGTAGGACAGGACCTCCTTCCACCAATCCACAATGAGTATCCAAAGCCGCTGCGCATCGCCTTTGGAAGGCCATTTCATTCGAAAGTGCCATCATCTGCAGAGAAATGGCTTCGCTCGGTCTTAAAATGCAGACAAACATCTAGGGGCCTATTAGGATGACGGGCGGACTTTCGTCCGCCCGCCACCCTAGTGGTGCTGGGACCGGCCGCCAATGGTGCGGCGGTCCCGCACAGGCGATTAGGATGCCACCGCCACCGTGGCGGTGGCATCCTCCATTCCCAGCATTGTGGCGGGCGGTGCTCACAGCACCGCCCGCACAATGCTGGGAATGCACTGTGTGCATCGTCATGCACAAGGTGACAGGCACCGCGAGGTGCCTGCCACCATGTCCATGACAATGCAGGGGGTACCATAGGTACCCCCATGTGCACCCCCACCCCACCAACATCTTGGGGGCCCGCAACGGGCCCCCGAAAGTGGAATCCGCCTGGCTTTCCATGGCGGAGTCACCGCCATGGAAAGCCCTGCAGGGCCCTGGATCGCCACCGCCATACGGGCGGTGGCGATCCGCCCGCTATCCTAATGACCCCCTAGTGTTTCCACTCCTCAAGAATCTTCAGTCAGCTGCTCTCACTTCCATCTCAAAATTAGTATTGCTACTATCTCGGCCCTTTGCCCCTTTGTCGATCTTGCAATTTATAGATTGAGGTGCATCCAGCTATTTTATTGCCAGAAAATATGCCACAGAAAAAGGCCTTTCTATTTGAGATAAGGGTAAACAAGGACTAACTTGAGGGATCAACGGCGCAGCACTTCTGGAAAATATATCGAGAACCATAATCTCTCAGGAGGCAGAAAGAGGACACTGTGAGGACATTTCATGGACTCTTATTGGCTCATCCGATTTTCCTGTTGTGCTAGGTACTACCTGGCTTCGAAAACACGATCCGAAATTCACTAGCAGCATCCTAATGTGACCTTTTCCTTGCATTACTGTAAAGATCATTACTTACTTCGAAATAAAATAGTCAGAGTTCAATCAGTGGCTCATGTGGCTATAATAAGTGTGGAAATCTCCCTTCTTTGCCTGAAACATACAAATAATATACAGAATATTTAGTCAAAAGGATCAGAAAGTTCTATCAATTTGTTACCAGAAGCTAAGATTCCCCATGGGAGGATATACTCACTAACCATTAAAGAGAGTGATATAATAAAAAATCTGGATCGAGGGCTTATCTGGGAGCTCCTGTTTTCTATGAGACCAAATCCAGTAGGGAATTGAAACTCTGCGCAAATTACAAAGAATTAAACCACCATCCACTGCTTTTAGTCTTCATACTACTAGATCAAATTAAATCGACTACGTATTTCACCAAGTTAGACCTTTGTGGTGCATATAATTTGGGGAGAAAAAAAGCAAGTGGGTAATGGAAAACAGCTTTTAATAATTGCTTTGACCATTACAAGCTTTTAGTAATGCCGTTTGGGTTGTGCAGTGCCCCAGCTGCGTTTCAAGACGTTGTCAATAATATTTCTTATGATATTCTATACGGATCACTGACATAATATCGTCAGACAAAATATCGAGGTACCAGAATATCGTCGCCAAAATATCGATGGTCAAAATATCGACTTCCTATCTCCATAAAGGTAAGTTCCAAATTATCAAATCAAAAATATCGTTGTTAAAAATATAGTTATACAAAAATATCGATTTTTTTAATGTCTTAAAAATAATATAAAATTAATTAAATTATAAATATAATGAAATAAAACATAGTTAGAATTATTTAAAAAATGTTAAAATTAATAAATAATAAATGTAAGGTGAAAAAATATTAAACATGCATATTTTTTTTTTATTATATATATATTAACTTAATAATATTAATAAATAATTATTAAATTTAATTATAAAATGTTAAAAACATAATTTAAATTATAATTACATATATATCTAAATACACCTGTAATATAAATATAAAAATTAATGTTCTATGTAATAAATTAAATTATTAAAATTAATATTTAAAAAATAATAATATTTCGCACTACGTTAATTATAACAGTAGGGAAAACATTGCATAGCGTAGGGGATAAAATTACTATTCCCACTCCAACAAGTGTAACAGTAGGGAAAGCGTTGGATAGCGGAAAGGTAAAAATTACTATTCCCACTCCAGCGAGTGCAACAGTAGGGAAAGTGTTGGATAGCGGAGGGGAATAATTTACTATTCCCACTCCAGCAAGTACAACAGTAGGGGAAGTGTTGGATTGCGGAGGGGTAAAAATTACTATTCCCACTCCAGTGAGTGCAACAGTAGGGAAAGTGTTGGATAGCGGGAGGGTAAAAATTACTATTCCCACTCCAACGAGTATAACAGTAGGGAAAGTGTTGGATAGCGGGTGGGTAAAAATGACTATTCCCACTCCATCGAGTGCAACAGTAGGGAAAGTGTTGGATAGCGGGTGGGTAAAAATTACTATTCCCACTCCAGAGAGTGCAACAGTAGGGAAAGTTTTGTATAGCGAATGGGAATAATTTACTATTCCCACACCACCAAGTGTAACAGTCGGGAAAGCGTTGGATAGCGGTAGTGTAAAAATTACTATTCCCACTCCAGTGAGTGCAACAGTAGGGAAAGTGTTGGATAGCAGGTGGTTAAAAATTACTATTCGGGGGCGTGGCTTGGGCGCGCATGGAGTGAGACGTGCATCATCGAGTCTCCGCTCCAGCGCCTCTCGCCCGTATCATCAGCTTGGCCTCCGGGCTCCGCTCTCACCTGGGGCTTGCTCCGATCCCAGCCGGGACCCCCCGGGCAGTGTTTGGAGGCTCGGGGGTCCTTTGGGGGCTCGGTGTTCCTGGTTCTCTCTGGCCGGCCCTGGCCTAGCCTTCAGCGACCGCCATCTTGTCTCCTGGCCGCAGCGGTGCTCCGGACGGCGCTGGTTGTGCTGCGCCTGCTGGGAGCAATACCGGCGGTGGGGGCACACGGGGGCCTGATACCTGCTGCAGCCTGGTCGCTGGACGCCGCTGCCTGGACCCCTGCGGCCTTCTCTCTTTGGCTGGCCCGGGTCTGCTGCCCGCCGGCCGCCATTTTGGACCCCGGCTGAAGACGCGCGCCCATTGGTGCCTACGGCGCCTCCCTGTGAGGGGGTGCAGGCGGTCGCTTCTGGCCAGTGGATCGCTCTGCCTCTGTGGCCCCGCAACATCGCTGATCCTGGTGTGGGGCCCCTGGAGCATACGGGGCCTGGCGACGGCCTCTTCCTACCTGGCAGACCCTGGACGGCGCGTCGCCCGGAGAGGGCCACCGAGCTGCGGTTGGAGCGGTGCAGGTACCGGGTCGGGGGGTCTTTTTCACCCAAATGTGGGCCCCCTGACGCCCAGCTCGCTGCTGCGACCCTGCCTGCCTTGGGGGGCATCCCGGCGCTGGCCTTACCCTGGTCCCTGGACCTAGTCCCCTATCTGGATTGTGGTGCCTGTGAGAAGGGGCGGAGGGGCGCTCGCATCCCTGGGGGCCTCTTCATTGCCGCTTGCCTTGGGCTCCTTGGATTCTGCTTAACGGCCGCCACGACTTGGGCTGCCCTTGGACTCCGCTGGGTGTTTGGTGTACGCTGCTTGCCCCTACCCTTTGCCTTGAATGTCCCCCCAACGCTCCTGCTAAGATAGCCCTTTGCTTGGGGCACTCTTGCTTCTGGAGGGGCCACAGAATTGAGCTGCCCTGCCTCCACGCTGCCGGCCGCGCTAGCCGCCTAGGGGAGGCCCCCCTGGATCCTGCCTGTGGCTGATCAGACTGGCCCACATCTTGGCTGTCCCGTCGATTCCCACCCTTGGCCCTGACTTCGGCAGCTACTGGTCTTTTGGGGTCCCGCTGCCATGCCACCTCAACACAGGGCTCACAAGGATGCAGAAGCAGCTGCCTCCCGCGATAACCCGGTGACCTCCATGTGGGCCACGGTGCCCCCTCTACGCAAGAGGGCCCCCCTGTCTCTTCAGGGCTCTCGGACACGCCAGCTCAAGCCATCCCTATCACTCAGGCCTACATGACGTCCTTTCTGCAGGAAATAAAGTCGGAGATCAGCTCCCTGCGGCAGGACTTCAAAACTGGGTTGCAGGATGTCCGCAGGGATGTTGTGGAAATTGGTGATAGGGTCGACGGTCTCGAGAGGACGATGGACGCCAGGATGGAGGACATCGAGGGCCTCTGGAGGAAGATGTCAGAACTGGAGGACCAGAATATCTCCTTACAATTGAAGCAGGAGGATCTGGAGAACCGCGGACGGCGGAACAACCTCTGTTTTAGGGGTGTGCCATTGGGCACAGAGGGGTCTGATGCCTTGGCATACACCGCAGACCTCCTACATGCAATACGCGAGGGGGAAGGTACCACGCCTCCTATGCTGGACAGAGCCCATCGCGTCCCGGGTCCCCGCAACCACCCTAATTTTGTGCCGGACATTATCACCCGAGTCCATTTCTTTGCGGACAAAGAAGCCATCCTGCGCAAAGTGCAGGGGATCCGGTCAGTCTCCTACAATGGACTATCCATTCAAATCTTCCAGGACCTTGCACCGTCCACACTTCGTCGGAGGAAAGCTTTTAAACCTGTCACCGATAAATTGTGGGCCATGGACATCAAATACCAGTGGGGCCACCCCTTTGCCCTGATGTTCTCCTGGGAGGGTCGACGACGGGTTATCCGGTCCCTGCAAGAGGCGCTGCGCCTTCTTCAGTTGCCTGTGGACTCAGACTCTGATGATACCCCCCTCCTCTGGTGTTCGCCCCGTGGATTCGCTCCGGCCGGAGTGGTCCACTGTTCCCCCGCCTCGCTCTGGACGCTCCTCGAGGGACATCGACTCCACGCAGTCCAAACGGGACGCCGTCAATCATGTCCGCTCCCTGAGCGCCTCCCCATCCCTGGGGCCTTGACTGCTCTTCCCCTTGCGGCATGGCGCTTGTTAATGCTCCCGATGAGGCCTCGCTCCTGGGGGCCCTTTGTCTGAGCCTGGAGGCTGAAATGTGTTGCATGCTTACCGTCGCTGGGCGGGGGATTGGTAGCGGAGGCCTCCCATCCTTAGTGTGCCCACCACTTCCCCCTACTTCTTCTTGCCGAGTCTTGAGGGAGAGTGACTTCTCCGGAATGCCCTACCTTCGGGGAACTGGGTTATTCCGCGCCGACTCTGCACTACTTTGGCCCAGTTGGCCAGTTTATTTTCTTCTTTCCTTTTTCTATTTCTGGCTTTCTCCTTTCTTGCCCTGCTTTGGGCCATTTTCGGCAACATCCTTGCTTGATCCTGCGGGGTGGCTTGGCTCTGGGGGGACTTTGGGGTGTTGGGGCACCCTGCTTGGGGCTGGTGGGACCTGTCCCTCTGTGCTTGGCATGCTTCCCCTGTTGGCGCTCTTGGTGGGGTGTCTCTCTCTCTCCTATGTGGGGCCTCAGCTGACCTTCCCCTTGTTGGGGTTCCTAGCCCGTCCTGTGGTGTTTGCTGATCGCTGTCTCCCTTCTCCTTTCCCCCTCTTCTCTTCCCCTCCTAGCCGCTACCTGCTGCTCCATCAAATGCTGAGCGTGCTTGGTCTCTCTCTCTTCCAGTTATGGCTACCACACCTCGTTTGAAACTCGTATCCCTCAATGTAAAGGGACTCAACTCCCCCAACAAGCGGCGACAGATTTGGAGATACCTTCTCCAATTGAATCCTGATATTGTCTTCCTTCAGGAGACCCACCTGCTTAAGGAGGATGTCTCCCGCATGACCCATCCTCGCTTTCCGCTCCAATTTTGGGCTTATATCTCTTCCAAGGTAGCTGGAGTAGCAATACTTTGCCGAACAGGCATTCAGCAGGGGCCTCCAAGGCGGTTCGCGCTCCGGATGGCAGGTTCCTCCGGGTGGTGGTTCGGTTTGGCCACAGGTCCTTAACCCTTTGTAACATTTATGCCCCCAACCAGGTGCAAGACTCATTCCTCCGGGAGACCTTGCGGGAACACGTGTCGAACTCGGATCCCCTCCTTATCCTCGGGGTGACTTCAATTTGGTGTGGAATGCCACTGATGATCGTAGTGACGGTTCCTTTTACGGAACTGGGGCTATGTCCTCTGCCCTCAAGAATCAATTGACCGAGCTTGGCCTAATAGATGCCTGGCGCTACCACTCGCCCGATTCGCGCGACTACTCATATTACTCTCCTGTACATCGCTCATATTCACGCATCGACTATCTCTTTGTCTCGCATTCCCTCATCGGGGAAACGCTCTCGGCCTCCATGTCAGACATTTCAATTTCAGATCACGCGCACCTTGAGCTCCGCTTTAGGGATCTGTTTTCCCACTCTAACTGCCCACCGCGGTGGCGGCTTCCGGCCCACATACTTCGTGACCCGGTTGATATTGAAGAACTTCGGGCTGCTATTGTCGCTTACTTCGAGACGAATGACTTGCCAGAAACCCCTTTTCCTGTGGTCTGGGACGCATTTAAGGCCACTATACGAGGCCATATTACTTCTATAGCATGTGCCCGGGCCAGAGAGTCGCGCCTGCTTGAAGTTAAACTCTCCAGTGACATTAAGGCGCTGGAGCGCCTCGATCAGACTCAGCCACGGTCTGCTCACAAGCGGCATCTGGCCGTGCTGCTCGGCCAGCTCCGAGTACATCGCACCAACAAGGCTGAACGGGCTTTATTGGCTCTCAAGCAGCGATATTATGAGGGAGGAGATAAGGTAGGTACGGTTTTAGCCCGGCGAGTGCGGACACGAGCAGCCAAAGCACATATAGCTAATATTAAGTGCCCTGATGGCACCCGGGCCATTACTGGAAAAGCTAAGCTCGACGCGTTTCATGCATACTATTCGTCTTTGTACGCTCAGGAGACGCCCTCCGGAACAGATCCGGGCTGTCCTTGATAATTGCACTTGGGCTCCGATAACCCCTTATCATGCACAACTACTGGAAGCCCCTCTTTCACAGAGCGAACTTGCGGGCGCTCTGAAGGACCTCCCTCTTGGGAAATCGCCGGGCCCGGATGGTCTGCCGCTTTCCTTCTATCGGGTCTTCTTCCCACAGCTTCAGCCCTATCTTCTCCCTCTCTTCAATTCTTTCATGGACACGACGGGCCCCTCTGCTTCCGTGAGATTAGCCGAAATAGCGCTACTTCCAAAGCCAGGCAAGGACCCCGCATTATGTTCCTCCTTTCGCCCCATTGCCCTACTCAATACGGATCTTAAACTCTATACCAAAATCTTAGCTAAACGGCTGGATCCGCACCTCCCGGGCCTGATCGACCCTGACCAGGTCGGTTTTATTCTGCAGCGACAGGGGGCTGACAATGTGCGTCGAATCGCCCATCTTGTTGGGAAAGCCCAACACTGGAATATCCCTGCCTGCCTGCTGTCTCTCGACGCGGAGAAAGCGTTCGACTGTGTGGACTGGGCCTTTCTCCGCGCGGTGCTCTGTAAAATCGGGCTTGGCCCCTTGATGGTGTCCCGCATCATGGCTCCTTATCTCTCCCCTACGACCCAAGTCCGGGTCAATGGCCAACTCACACACCCCATTTCTATATATAGAGGTACGAGGCAGGGCTGCCCCCTCTCTCCTCTTTTGTTTGCCCTTGTGGTCGAGCCGCTTGCCATCTTGATTCGCCAGGTGCCAGACATACATGGCATCCCTCGCGGAGGCCAACAGCACAAGGTAGCTTTGTTTGCGGACGACCTCCTTCTCACACTGTCGCATCCACGCACGTCTCTTCCCGCCCTTTACCATCTTTTGTGTCAATTCGAGCGGGCGTCTGGCCTTAAGATTAATCATGACAAATCCTGGGCCCTGAACCTTACCATCCCGGCAACGGAGCACTCGACGTTGCAAGCGTTGGTCCCCTACAAATGGGCCCAAAGTTCCATTCGCTATCTTGGGCTTAACTTGACTCCTACCCTTGCTACCTGGTTGCAAGCCAACTGGCAGGAGTGTCGTCGGTCTGTGCTGGAGGACTTGCGGGTCTGGAGACCTCTCACTCTCTCCTGGCTGGGCCGTATTCATGCCCTCAAAATGTCCATTTTGCCCAAAGTCTTATACGTCTTCCAATCGCTTCCCACTCCTATCCCGCGTCACCAGATTCTAAGCCTACAGCGTGAATTCACCAGATTTATCTGGGGAGGTCGTCGCCCGCGCTTTTCTAACAAAATTCTCATGTCACCCCGGGATAGAGGGGGCTTGGCTTGTCCGAACCTGTTGGACTATTATTGGGCGGCGCACCTTCGCTTTATCTCTGAATGGATGGCATGGGAGAGTGAAAAGGTGTGGTTTCACATGGATAGGGCGGTGACCGGGCGCTCCATATGGGATTTGCCCTGGCACTCCCGGGTCTCCCGGGTCTCCCGCAGTGCTTATATAGCCGTTCCTACCAAAACGGTCCTTGACATCTGGGACCGGATTGCTGTACCCAAGGGTCTCACCACCTTCCCCTCCCCTCACACCCCCATCGCAGGTAACTCTCTCTTTCCTCCTGCTCTGAACCCTACCGTTTTCATTGACTGGTTGGATGGCGGGTGCCGTATGATACGGGACCTCTTTGTCGGTACCACCTTCAAGACTTTTGAACAATGCAAGCAGGAATTTCAACTTCCTGAAGGGGCTCGGCTTCAGTACTTGCAACTTCGGCATTGGGTTCACGATGCATCTTTGGCGTCGGCGGCCACACGTGCTCTCACTCCCTTCGAGCGGCTGGTCCGTTCGTTCGATAATTCCAGGGGTCTTATTGCACGCACTTATCGTATTCTCCAACACCCCCCGCGGCTAACTCCGCATCTCTATCAAACTCGATGGCAGTCGGACCTGGCCACGGACATTGCGCCCGCGCAGTGGGAGCGCCTTTGGCAGGACATTCCAAGGGTCTATCGCTGTATCTCGCAGCGAGAAACCGCTTACAAACTAATGTCTCAGTGGTATTACACCCCTCGACGATTACATAAAATGTACCCTATGACTTCCCTCTTTGCTGGCGATGCTTGACGTCACCCGAAGTCTTTCTTCACATCTGGTGGTCCTGTCCACTCCTGGCCACTTACTGGAAGGAGATCCTCAGCCACATCAAACTGGTTCTTGGCTTCCCCTGCCTGAAACTCCAGCTACGCTCATTTTGGGTATCAAGCCTACTAATTTGCGCGCACTGACGCGTGGCGATTGGCAGGTCTGTCTCCACATGCTGGGTGCGGCGAAACAACTTATAGCCCTGTACTGGAAGAGAGCAGAGACCCCCCTGATCACGGCTTGGTTCACCCGTCTATGGCATACCATGGCCATGGAGCTCCTCACAGCGCGCTTGCAGGATCGAGACACTCGCTTTACCAGGCTTTGGCAACCAATAATCGATTACTTTTGTAGAATGGAGCATGCTCGCTTTATGCCCCCGAAACTCCGGGCGTTATGCCTCTTTGAAGATGGGCTGCTTCCCTTTGCCTTCACTGTGCCCTCCTGAGCCCCGCGCCATCCAGCTGCCCCTGTTCCACCAGGTTGTCGTTCTTTGCAAGGATCACTTCCAACACCTCTCTTCCTTTTGTCCCCTTTCTTCTATTCTTCCTTCTTTCCTGCCCCCCCTCCTCTTTCTTTCTTTCTCGCCATTCCTTCTTCCTTTCTTTCTCTAGCTGGTCTTCTCTGTTTGTCTTTCTTTCTCTTCTTCTATTATCTTGTTTGTTTCTTGCACAATGTGTGCATTTGTTCTCTGGTTCTGGTTCAATGCTCTTGGAGCTGTTGTAAAACAAACGCCTGCCACTTTTGATCATTACATCACGCGGCCGGCCCTAAGCGGGTTGTAGGCGACTTGCTGTGTAACTAAATATGTATGTCTGTTATCTTTATTGATATGCCATTGCCTCCCCTTTTTTTTCTTTGATTATCTTACTTTGCGGCCGGCCCGCCACAGGGTTGTAGGCGACATGCTGTGTAGCTGCGGCTTATTTTTCTCTGTCTTAATAAAACAGATTTATGACAAAAATTACTATTCCCACTCCAGCAAGTGCAACAGTAGGGAAAGTGTTGGATAGCGTGTGGGAATTATTTACTATTCCCACTCCAGTGAGTGCAACAGTAGGGAAAGTGTTGGATAGCGGGAGGGTAAAATTACTATTCCCACTCCAGTGAGTGCAAAAGTAGTGAAAGTGTTGGATAGTGGGAGGGTAAAAATTACTATTCCCACTCCAATGAGTGTAACAGTAGAGAAAGTGTTGGATAGCGGGTGAGTAAAAATTACTATTCCCACTCCACCGAGTGCAACAGTAGGGAAAGTGTTGGATAGCAGGTGGGTAAAAATTACTATTCCCACTCCAGGGAGTGCAAAAGTAGGGAAAGTGTTGGATACCGGGTGGGAATAATTTACTATTCCCACTCCATCAAGTATAACAGTAGGGAAAGTGTTGGGTAGCGTAGGGGATTAATTTAGTATTCCCACTCCTGCAGTATAATTAACATTAATTAACAATCAATTAATTAAAACATTTTTTTTTACCTCCCACCATATTCCCCTATAAACGTCACCACCAATATTGTAAAAAATTAATAAATTACAATTAATTAATTAATTAATAACAATTAACGATAAAATTAATTTCCATCAAATATAAATTCATTCACACAATTAACACTATAAAATAACTTTAAAAAAATATGATATAAAAAATATTAAACATTTTAATAAAAATTAAATTACTTCCACCCTACTCCCCTATCAACAATCAACCCACTCCTAAAAAAGTACACAATTAATATATTAACAAATTAATTATTAATAATTAATATCAAATTAATAACGAATTATTAACTTTTTAAAACACAATTAACATATTTACCAATAAATTATTAATTATTATTAATAAGTTAATAGTTAATAATTAATTAATTAACTCAATTAACAATATAAATTATTAAAGAAAAAAATATTAATTGATTAATTTAAATTAAATTACTTCCCACCCTATTCCCCTATAAACCCACAACCCGCTACAGAATAAAATTACGCATAAATTAATTAACATATAATTAATTAATTCAAAAGAATTCTTAATTAATATATTATAATTAAATTACTTCCCACCCTATTTCCCTATAAACCCACAACCCGCTACAGAACTAAAATACGCAAAAATAATTTAACATAAAATTCATTACTTTTAAAAAATTCAAACATACATTACAAAAATAATATATACTTTTAACACATATACTAACATTTACAACACTAAAAAAATTCGATATTTTTAACAACGATATTATGACTGACTATATTACTAACTTCGATATTATGACAATCAATATTTCTGACCTGCATTTCGATATTCTGTACCACTATATTTTTGACAGTTGATATTCTGTCCACTCGATATTTAAAACTCAATATTTTGTCATGTCGATATTTAAAATTCGATATTTAGACTGTATACCATTCTATACACCGATATCATCATATATTTAGCTGACATCCAGATTTGTTTCTATGTCTTTGGAAGAACATTGAAAGCATGGTAAAGAAGTGTTACAGTGCTTGCAGAACCATGCCTGGTTTGCAATATTATAGAAATATATATTTTAACAATTTTCAATCTCTTTCTTCGTTTTTTTCATCTCATATAAAGGCAGTAGTATGGACTCAGAGAAAGTCACTGCAGTTATGGACTGGACTCAACCTAGGAAACCTAAACACATCCAAAGGTTTGTAGGTTTTGCTAACTGTAATAGACATTTACTTGACTGCTTTCTCTACTATTGAGGTGCTTGTAGGCCAACTTATCAAGGCTAATTTTACATTTAAGTGGAAACTGAGCATGAACGGGGCTATGATAGACTGAAACTTGCTTTCACTTCAGCTCCAAATCCTACAGCGTCCAGACACCCATTTATCCTTTTTTATGGAAACGGATGCATCTTCATTTGCCTTCGTGGAAATGCTATCACAAAGAAATGCTGAAATAGAGGTTTCTGTTCCCTTCAGCCTTTTCTCTACTGAATGTAAAGGAAGCAGTTTCCCATTGGAAGCATAATTTAGAAGGGCAAAGGTTCAGTAATTGTATGGAATGATCATAAACGTACAATGTTTTTACTTCACGAAATACTCTAATTCTTGGCATGCGCATAGCATGGACTTCTTCTCTGTTTTGCAATATGTTCACCCATAGGCCAAGGAAAAGATGCAGAAAGGCTGATGCTCTCTCAAGAAGAGATGGCCCAGATTATACAGCTTGAGAGACCACTAGCATCCTTGCTATCAACACAATCACATTTAAGGACATTGATGACTTTTAGACAAAGGTAAAAGTAGAATTACATTCAGTAAAGCCACAAACCTGGAGTTAGGAAGATTCATAAGTACAATCTGAACTGAATGGACTAGTCTGCCACAAGGGGAAATTATACCTAGTGCAGATGTCAGGGAAAAGATCTTTCAGTGGTGCCATGATCATCTGATAACAGGACATTTTGAAGCAAGACACCTGACATAGTACAGTGACATTTTTGGTGGCCAACTGTTCATGAGGATCTTCAGAACTGCATAAAGAAATTTGGGATATGTGCCCAAATTAAAACATCTCATCAGAAGCCTGCTGATTGCTGATCCCTCTGCCTACTTCTGACAGGGCCAGAAGACAAATTTCCATGGATTTTTATCACAGGCCTTCCTCTTTGAAAGAAATGCTGAACTATTTTGGTTGTTCTAGATTTTTTCATGAAATTGACTCATTTTGTGCCTCACCGTAAGGCTCCCTCTGCTGCAGAACCTGCTGTGGTTTACTTGGAAGAAGTTGTTCCTCTAAATGGTTTGCTTTCAATCATCATCAATGACAGAGTGCCTCAGTTCTGGACAGTACTATTGAAAAGATTGGGCACAATCAATTTTAAATCCACCAGCTATCATCCCCACTGGCAAGGTCACTCTGAGCATCTGAACCAGACTATTGAGTAGTAACCAAGATGTAATACTAAAAATCAAACTGAAAGATAGGATACATGGCTACCAGTTGCAGAATTTGCAATTCACTGCATGCCTTTTGGGTCACTCAGTTTCCTTTCACTCAAACATTTTTCACCCACAAATACTCCCCAACTGTTTCACACACCCCCGTTCCCTCTGTGTCAGCACTTTTGTCATAAAATGCAACGATAAAGCCAGATGTATTGCTTCACTTGAATGTGCAATCTGACTACAAAAGATTAGCAAATTAGCACCATCAATCTTCTCCATCATACATTATTGGAGATAAAGTCTGGCTTCCAGGGCATTTTCTCAATAAGCAATTTCCCTCTGCCTGGCTCATCAGTGTCTGGGGAGGTGGTGTTTCTTCTGGGTGAAGTGTGCTGTCAAGAATTCAAGGATCATGCAGCATGTAGTTATTAGATGAACCTGACTTTCAAGGAACAGCATCTCCAGAAAGGGAAACATCCTTTCCCCTACAGTCCGAACAATGACCTGCCTTTACAATGCAGTCACTACCCCGACATTCCCACACATTCCTTTAACCTGCAAGTCGTTACAATGACTTGCTTTAGGGGATGCATTGTTGGACTGGTGTTGGATTTTAAGTCCAGCACCTGCCCCTACTGTTGCATAGACTGGAATTGGAATAGTAATTTATACTATTCCAAAGTCCAGCGCACCCCCTAAGGCAAGTCGTTGTAATGACTTGAGTGGTAAAATAACGCATGGTAACATCACAGTTAGGGTAGTTACTGTATTGTAAAGGCATGAGGGTAAATAGAATACGGGTGGGGTTCCATCATACAACCGTCTGATTAACCAGCTTGTTGCACCTGGGACATTTGAGCAAGAGACGGTATGAGGCCCATCATCTAGGCCAAGGGGCAGGCCTTCTTGTTCAACATAGGAAGACAGGTATTTAGGATCAAGAATTGCATTCATCTGCACATGGCCACACATCATATTGCATGACTTGTCCACTTTCGTGCTTGTTCATTCATGGCCTTTGTCCTACACCACTTTTGATTTTCCTCTTATTGGTTCCTTTGGCCATCACTTCAGGTTGCTCTGCTTTTCTCAGTCCTCATTGCCTTTCAGTTCCTGTTCACCATCATTCCCCAGTCTGCTTATGCAGTGCCTTTTCGGCTTCATTTGTTTCATCATGCTAAGATGCTTTTAAGTGTATGGTGCCCTACCAAATGGAAGCCGGTTTTTGGACTTGGCACTCTCTGCAGGGTCACCCCCACACGTTTTGCCTTCACCTGTCCTGTTTTCTGAATTGAGTTTTGCTTTCCCACTGCTATCCAGTGCTAAAGTGCATGTGCTCTTTCCCTTAAACATGGTAAAATTGTCCTATACCTCATTGGCACATTTATTTTACTTATACGTACCTAGTATATGGTACTATATGTATACAGGGCCTGTAAATTAAATGCTATTAGACGGCATGCAGCACTCATTGTGCCACCCACTAAAGTAGCACTTAACAACATGTCTCAGGCCTGCCATTGCAACCTGTAGTGCAGCTTTAAACTATCAATTTGACCTGGCAAAATAAACCTTTTACCAGGTCTACATCTACCTTTGCATAGATATAAGTCTCCGCTAAAAAGGCCCTAAACAGCCCACAGGGGAGGGTGTATTGCATTTAAAAGTGGGACATGTGTTTTGACGTCTTACATGTCCTGGTATTGAAAAACTCATAAATTCGCTTTTACTACTGTCACACGTACCTCTCCCATATGATAACATTAGGTTACTTTATTACATTTAACAAGTGCTAATATTTGATTGGGAACAGGTGGAAATATCATGTTTGGACTCAAATTAATTGTAATTTAAAATCCTCTTTAATTGTAAAGTCAGATTTTAGAGTACAATTTGAAAATGCTACTTTTAGAAAGTTAGCATTTTATGCCCAAAAGCTTCTAGGAGTTTCCAGTTGCCTGGCATTAAGAATGGCTCTCCCATAAAGAATATGTATTGGGCCCAGGCAGTAAGCAATAGGACCTGGGTGCCGCTCAAAGCGGGCCATCCTGCCAGAATGGTTGGGGGGAGCTGCTCCCTGCCCCACTTAAATTTCAAAGGGCTTGCCTCCAGTACACACAAAGGAACCTGACACTAGCATTTTGCCACCCTAGACTCTTTGAAGCCTTGGCAAGGGAAGCAAGGCACTTTCCAGAATCAGATGTGCAGGAAGCCTAGAAGATATTTCAATTTAAAAGGGTGGTACCAGGTATAAATATTGGACCCTCAGACCAAGTCTTCAGTATACTACTGGGCCTGTGGACATTACAGAAGAAGGACTGTCTTGTTTCCCAGAGGACTGTCCTGCTGCTTGAGGCCTGCCTGGTTCCCCAGAGGACTGTTCTGCTGCTGCTTGGGGCCTGCCTTTTTCCTAAGAGCCCTGCTGCTACCAGAGGACTATCTTGTTGCTTGAGTCTTGCCTTGTTCCCCCAGAGATCTGCCCTGCTGCTTTAGGTGTGACCTGCTATGTAAAAAGGAAGACTGGACCTGCTCCCTTCATCCCAGGCTAACCTGAGTGACTCCAAGGGTCATTTGGCTGACACCCTGTTCTGAGCTATGGAGACACATAGCCAGAGGCCTCCCTGCAACTGCCCAGATGACCTGCTGTGCTGGACCTGTCTGGACCTGCAACTGGACCTGCCTAAGCCCTACTGGCCTCTGCGGGAGTGAGTCCCTGATCCCCAAGAGGTGTCTCCCAATGTCTTGGGCCCTTGACTGGTATCAGAGAGAACTCTGCCTTCATAAATGAAAATTTCATCCGATTTGAAGCACAGCCCTGCCGCACAGCCTCACTGGAACCAATGCCAGGTGACATGAAGCCTCGCAAAGCAACACCGTGCAGTCCTTGCACGAAGGACATAAGGTACAAATTACAGCGGGCCAAACTTGGTCCAGTGCCTGGCCTGCGCTCCCTCGTGGTTGGTCTGAACTTGTGACTTTGTCCTGGTCCACTGCGACTGGATAACCTCAGTTGGCACTTTGTGCCATTTGGCACTACATCCAATGTGGTTCAGGCAGTTCCTCAAGGTTAGAACATTCTCAGAATTGACCGAAAAGGGAGAAAAGGAGGTGGGGTCACTATCGTCTTTAAGTCAAATTTACTTTGTTCTCTATCACCATGGAAGTGCCTGACTGTGAAAGCGCATAATTTCTTATTGAATATTCTGTTTCTTTTACACTCTTCTGTCCAGTGATTTATCAGTCCTCAGGCCCCCTGGCAAAAGTGTAGAAAACTACCAGAGATGATTGCGACCCAATCCCTAAACAAATCCAACATTACTCCTCTGGGAGATACGACCATTCATCTAGATGATGTAAGCTACACCAATGTTAGGAAGAGGCAGTGGTTCATAGGTGGCCAACTGGTCCTTTTAGTATAACAACCACAATTAAATAGAGTATTAATTTATTTGCCTATGGCAAAGGGCATATTAGTGAATAAATGCCAAAATGGAGCAACAGTGGGTAGCTTAAAATTGTACGACGGGAAACAAGATGGAAATTGACATAATAAAGCATTTATTATTACTATATCAAAAAACTTTAGAAGTATAGTTCAATTGCTCACAAAAAAGTGAAAGGTGCATGGTGTGATAGGTGAAGGTGATATTTAAAATATATACATCGCATTGACAGCAATAGTAAATACTCCTGGCATAAATTTTAACAATAAAGGAGTTTTTTGTTGTGCATGGGGTCGACGGCGTTTTGATCTCAGATATTCAAGATCATCATCAGGACAATAGATTGTGAGCATGAAGAATCTATAATGTAAGAATAATGCAGAAAGCATAAATCAAAGGTCCCTGGAAGAAGATGTACAATAAAACAGAATAATTTACACAGTTAGATTCAAAACTGTTTGAAGTGCTCCCGACGAGGTGAATAACATGAATGGACAAGGTGAAATACTCGGTCAATTGAATTTCAAGAGTATACATAAAAAGGGCTTCGTCAATTATTAGATCAACATGCGACTTCATTCAAGGATTTAATTAAAGGAAGAGAGCGAAAAAGTTCGAGCAGTGCCTGGTGCCTAGGAAGTCTAAGGCTATTTGAGGTGACTAGAAAGCAACCATGCATAGGTGAGGCACATATTTCTAGGGTGACTTAAAAGCAGGCATGTGCCGGTGAGGCCGTTAACTTACTTCGACACCGGAAGACTGCCGGTCAGTAGGAAGGTCAACTAATGTGTAGTGCCCGAGGGTCCGACCTAGAAAATTATTAAAATATCAGGTGAAAAAAATTTGGTGGTAAAGCGAGCTGAAGTGAAAGTGAATAGAAAGCATGTGTGTGCACTTACTGGGACTCAATAACACCGATCACAAGTCACTCGGAGCTGAGTAGTATGGTAATTCAGGGAGGGAGCGGGTGCTCAGAGGTACAATCATGCAGGACCGCGGTGGCGGTCTTGGAGACCGTACCGCGTGGGTCCACACCGCATCGTTGGCATAGATCAATTATTAACTAAAGGAGGAAAGGAGGATTTAGGATCATGGTTGAGGTACGGCGGCCCGAGGGAGCCAGGGTATACGGCGAGGGACACTTACTTGTGGAAAAACCACTTTAGTCGGTATATGCTGGGAAACGGGTAGCCGCTCCGTCTCGTAGCAGTGGAGTTTGATTACTCTAGCGGTCTAAGTGAAGGCCGGAAGTTAAATAACTGGCTGGGAAGGAACCAACTAGACCGCACAGGGAAGTCCGTGCGTGTAGTGTCCCGTACCGGAAGTTGTATTGGGCGGGTCTAAAGACAACCTAATTGGAGGCCAGTGCCTAACCGTGCCTAAAAGTAAGGGGAAGGCAGAGACAGATTATGAAAAAAAGGGGACAGATTTTAAAGGAAAGATCAAATCAATTCACTATACTGTATAAGCAGTACGTGTTGACAAAAAGGAGTAAAACATACACATAATCAATTTCTTGTACATAGAAAATGTAAAAATTAAAGAAATGAGCTAGTGTGGGCGCTCTATCAAGGTTACAGTTTATAAAGGCTCAAAGGAGGGATTAAAGGATCGCATTCCACTCTTCCAGTGTGTTTAAGCCATGTTCGATTGAACAGCAGTTGAAAATCCATTTGCATTTGAGTCTATTCAAAATCCGTTGTCGGTTTCCTCCTCTGTGTTGCGGGCATAGGATGTCGATTACTTGCCAAGTAAATTCATTTTCAGTGTGTGCTTTTTCCATGAAGTGTACCACCAGAGGTGCCATGACGACCTTGCAGCGGATTCTGCTCTTGTGCTGTGATATCCTAGCTTTGATCTTTTGCATAGTTTGGCCTATATATAACAGGTTACAAGGACATCGAATGCAATAAATGATGTTACTGGAGTTACAATTAGAGAAGAAATCAAGGCTGTGTTTAACATTGCCAAATTCAAAAGTTTTTGTGTTTTCAGTGGATGCACATGCCAGACAGCTACCACATTTGAAGTGACCAGTAACGGGGGTAGGCCTAGGCTTGACTGAATGGTCATGTCTTTACATGGTGGTTTGTAAGCTCTCACTAGATGATCCTTTATATTACGGCCCCTTTTGAATGAAAAGAGAGGGGCTTTACATGCAATTTTTGTGGGTGTGAGGACAGGCCAGTGTTTTTAATCATCTTGGTCAGTTTGTTGCTGACGGGGCAGAACGTGGTGACACAGGTAATTCTCAACATGGGGGCTCTCTGTTTAGGTTGTAGCAGAAATTCCCTGTGTGAGCGCCACGCACGTTTCAGGGAGCGTTTTATCAAATGTTTGGGGTAACCTCTGTCTGTAAGTTTTTTACACCAAAGCATCCAATTTACTACAACGACTAGATGAATTGCAGGTTACACAGTTGGTAAAATACCCTACACATATGAAAGGCCACCTCCTAGATGCAGTATTCTCAAATTTACCACATCTGGTAGTTTATCAACCATTTCTAGTGACCCGGTCTGATCATCTGGGGGTCCCTATTTCACTTGCGGTCTCTCCCCTTCTGTTGAAGGAAAGGCGGTACACAGGGTCGAAAGACTCTGGTCCAAGTTGAATAGTGCAGAGTATGAGCAAGTTCTCTCAAACACCAAGCCTAAGCTGGTGGGCAATATATTGAATATCTATCATAAGTATGAGGACTGTATTACCTCAGCTCTAGACCAGCTGATTCGTTCAAGGAAAACAGATGGAAATATAGAAATGGCTCTTGCCCTAAGCTAACTATTACTAGTGCCTCACAATGCACAGTTTTCTCATCAATAATTTGATTGCAACTATTGCAGTGATATTAGCAGTGTTATAATAAAAGATGTCATGAGTGATGTACAATGTGGGGTTATTAGCCATGCATGGTGAATTTCTGTGTTTTTTTTTGTTTAAAAAACATTTTGTTGTTACTGAACATTTCACCAAACTATAATGTTACTTTAACCTTTGTTTTTTTCAGTAAATTACTATGTTTTTTTTAATGTAGAGTAATATTTAGTTACAGTATGTAAAGCTAATCGCCAGTCATGCATTGCCTTTTTCCAAACCCCCGCAGGCAGCCAATCAATCACTGGTGCCAGGCCCTGTGGTCAAACCCTGCAGGCAGCCAACCCTAAGCTGCACACGGCATTTGGCTGAGCGCAGTGGGGAGTTGACTACTAGGCCTTGTAGCCAACTTACCCAGAGGCAGCCAAACTCACACTGCGCACGGCCTTTGGCCATGCATGGCAAAAGGTTGGCAAAGGGCCTGGCTATGGGGGGACGTCATCCCCAGTGGCCAAACTTAGGGCATCATTACGATGGTGGGCACTGCAGCAAAATGTGGGACCATCCGCAAGGGGTGCGGCGGTCCAGCACCTGATATTAGGATGCCACTGCCACCGTGGCGGTGGCAAGTCTTATTCCCAGCATTGTGGCGGGCGGTGCTCACAGCACCGCCCACCACAATGCTGGGAATAGACTCGTGTATTGGCATGCACAAGGTGACAGGCACCGCGTGGTGCCTGCCACTCTGTCCATGCCAATGCAGGGGGGTACCATAGGTACCCCCCATGTGCAACCCCCACCCCCCCAACTATATGGGGGCCCGCTACGGGCCCCCAAAGGCAAAGACCACATGCCTTTCCATGGCGGCAACACCGCCATGGAAAGGCTGCTTTCCGCCGGCATCCTAATATGGATGGTGGTGTCTTGCAGACAACGCCACCATGTTAGAGCCCTTTTCCGCCCGGTCGACGAGTCGACCGGCGGAAAAGCGGCGGACAGTCTTTCCGTCCGCCTGGGTCCCCACCGCCATCGTAATATGGCGGGGGGAAATGTTGTGCGGTCGGACAGGAATGGCGGGCGGATCGCCACCGCCATACGGGCGGCGGCGATCCGCCAGGCATCATAATGACCCTCTTAATTAGCATTTTTTGCAGAATCGGGCCGTTTGCGACTAGAAAAATTCTTTTTCAGATGTACAAAATGTGATTCGGTAACTTGCTACCGAATCACAATTTGCATTTGCGATTCAGTATTTGGAAGGAGAATGTTTTGGGAGTCCCTTTCAGATTCCAAATCGGTATGGTATGTATTACTGTTTTGTGACCAAATTCCAGATGCAAAACAGTAATACTTTACCACCATTATAAGAGTGGTGGTTAACCATTCGCAAATGGGAAGGAGTCCCGTTGGGACCACTGCCTACTCTTACAAAATGAAACTTCAAAGTTTCATTTTTTTTTTAAACGCATCCCGTTTTTCTTTAAGGAAAATGGGCTGCATTTAAAAAGAAAAGATTACTTTATTAAAAAGCAATCACAGACATCAATCACAGACATGATGGTCTGCTGACCTCAGCAGGCCACCATCCCTGTGATGGCTGCAATTCCTAATGGGTCGTAAATTGTGACCTACCTCATTAATGTTCATGAGGTAGGTCGATTTGAGACCTACTAAGAATCGCTATTTGGGAAGAAAATAAATCATACATTAGAAATACCGATTTCCTAATTGCGTTTCGGAGATAATCGCAATTAGGAAATCAATATTCCTAATGTCTGTACATCTGCCCCAAAGTCTTTTGCCATTTCTACAGCAAAGTCTGTAAGCATAGGATTAGCACAGTGTCATCCATGCCAAGCTGTAAAATGACAGATGCTTTTAACCAATGCACTTGGTCACATTCCATGTATTAAACTGAACGGACAATGTTGGTGCATTGTAGGAACTGAAGGATTTATCTGTGGTCACGTGCTCACTATGATTTAAATGAGAAAACACTCATGCCATGATTTTGCTCACCTGTAACCTAGGCTATTTCAAGAGCCGAAACGCATCAGGAAAGATTATGCTGCCAGCTTCATTTGAGAATAAATGCCAGCATGTTCCTTGAATTGGGCTCCGAGTGTTTCTTTGTCCCCAACGAAGGTGGTTGGGTGCCCTGGGTAGGACCAGGGAACCCAGAATAAAAAGGCTGGTCCCCAAAATCAGCTCGGGGAAGGAGGCCCGAGGGCCCCCCTCCCCCATTTGCATATGGCCAGGCCCCAGGGGATGGGATCCCTAGGACCGAAATCGGCCCGAGGAAGGGGGTGCCACACAGGACACTCCCCTATAGAACAACCATGATTATATAAAAGGCAAGGCCCTGGGGTGTGGAGTCCCCAGGGCCGAAATTAGCCTGGGAGAGGGGCCGCGCGCCCTCCTTCCCTATTAAAAGATTTTTTTAAAAAGAGGACAGCTGGGAAGTTGTCAGAGGCCCGCCACCTTTCACCACTACTCCACAAACGCATCTCCTGGTGCACGACTGGTTGTGGGATGAAGTTCTCTTGACTTCTGAGGGTCCTTGGGGGCCAGGAACCCCTCCTGTTACCTCAAGTACCTCAAGTAAGTCCCACATTGCGTGATTGCTGAGAGGTTGTTGGAGGCCCCACCCCTTTTCACAACCACTCTGTAAACATTCTTCCTGGGGCTCTACTAGTTGGGGGATGAAGTCCCATTGGCTCCTGAGGGTCCTTGGGGGCAAGGAACCGCTCCTGTTACCTCCAGTAAGTCCCACACAGCGGGAATGCTGCGAGGTCTTTGGAGGCCATGCCCCCTTTCTCCACCACTCTGCAAACGCACCTGCTAGCGCACTATTGGTTGGGGGATGAAGTCCTCTTGGATGCTGAGGGTCCTTGGGGTCTAATAACCCCTCCTGTTACCTGTAGTAAGTCCCACAAAGCAGGATTGATGACGGTCATCAGAGGCCCACCCCCTTTCTCCACCACGCTGCAAACACGCCTTCTGGTGCACTACTGGTTTGGGGATAAAGTCCCCTTGGATGCTGAGGGTCATTGGGGGCCAGGAACCCCTCCTGTTACCTCCAGTAAGTCCCATATAGTGGGATTGCTGAGAGGTCTTCAGAGGCCACACCCCCTTTCTCCACCACTCTGCAACACATATCCTGGTGCACTACTGGTTGGGGGATGAAGTCTCCTTGGATGCTGAGGGTCCTTGGGGGCAAGGAACCCCTTGCTGGAGCGGAAACGGGTGGGGAGGGTTAATATCATCATTTACTAACCACACCAACCACTGTAATAACTACGAAAACATATCTATAATGTCGGCCCATAAGACATTATTTCTCTAATAACTGTAATAAAGGTCCTCCGACGGAACTTTGGTAGAGTTAAAAGGGACTGTGTTATTGAAACCATGGAATGCTATTTCCCCATGAGGACCTAGAATGAAGGAAATACGCTAAACAACATAAACCATAACATTAGGCAATATATATCTATCTCATGAATAAAGACAGACACCTTTCTTTAAATTATCTTCTTGTGTTATTCAGATTAATGAATGGTCAATCACAAAGTCCAAATAGAACGTCATTATTTAGTTCTCAATTGTTACAGGTTATCACAACATTGCATAACAGAATCAAATTTCAATAAACAGATTCATCAGGAATAGAGGAGTGAGAGTAAGAGAAGTATACAGCATCAGTGAAAAATACTTCACCTAAGAACGGAAATTCTAATGCTCAGCGAACGTTAGTAGAAAACTATTCCTAGGGCCGTTAGGAATAGCGGTGGCAGCACCATCAGCCGATGATGTGCAAAGTCTCAGGAAAGTTCAATGGTTCAGCAGGATTGCCAGCCAGAGTATCAGGAATCAGCACGGCATGCAGCATACCATGAACGCAGGACAAGTCCCCAGAAGTCTTGAGAACAAGCCGCAGAGCACCTTCCCACGAAGGTCTTTATACATTGCTACTTCCTTTCCTTGGTTAATTTGTTGCACTCTCTTCTCTCTACAAACATTTTCATTGGCTAAACACAATGGTGTGGCGGTCTTCTGACAATGACCTAACCATAATTTCTGAACACCCTTTGTCTAATACATTATACAACTTCCTTTGGAGGAAGTGGAAATAACCTAGTTACAAATGTATTTTAGTAATGAAACAGTAACTTTCAAACATCCTTCTACTCTCGCTCAAACAGGAAAGAACGTAATATTTCAGACAGAATTAGACTAATATCTACACTCTAGGAAACAACTTGTAACATATGAAGGTCTAAAGCTAAGGACAGCATTGTGTTACAAATCACGGGACAGGAGTATGTGAACACATCCTCTAACATTCTGAGGCTCGAAGAATAACGCATTTTCCCTTGTCGTTTTAATTTCTGCAGTAGGAAAGACAGAATGCAGAATGACACCATGGGCGTAGCTAGGCCTTAGGCTGCCCGTGGCGGCCCCTGCAAGATGATAGAAGAGCGGGGGGTGGTAGCGGCCGATTCTTGCGGCCGCAGGTAAGAGCTGCCCCCCTAGCTACGCCACTGACTGACACGCATTAGAAAATACATGTAAACTATATTAATTTCATTTAGCCCTTACTGTGGTTTTATTTGTCTTAACTAAAGTAGAACATATTATCGTGCCTTTGCACATTTCTTATGTTATACACTAATTCTGTTAACGTTAGTAGTTATCGTTTTTCAAACATTAGTATTTATTTCAGACCGACAAGTAGATTTCATTGAGCAGATTTTATTACAAAAACCATGCTCCATCAATCCCCCATCTGATGGTTTCGGAAACCATCACACCCACCCATATCAGATTACTATCTGATATCATTTTCTAGAATGTAATTTCATTCATTCTCATTTGTTTTAAACTAACACCCTCTAAATCTCGCATGACATTATAATAAGCACCCTTTTGGTCTTCCATTTCTATTTCTTCTCGCTTTCTTTTTCTCAATTTCAGCTTAACCTTTTTAGTCTTATTTTTGCAACATTTATAAAGCAGCAATATCATTATTATGCCAGCAGCCACAGCAACTATTGGAGTTAGTATCCTCCCTAATAAGCTGTTAGCAGATGTAGTAAACCAATTACCTATAGAAGAGAAACACTGACCAAGTTTCTCCCAAGCACCGTCAACCTTCAGTTTTGCCATATCTTCATGCAAATGAGTAATGTTGCTGATATATCCTTCCAGATCTCTACTTTTATCAGGAATATATGTGCAACACTGTTGAATTTTCAGCATACTACAGACTCCGCCCTCTTTTGCCAGTAGTACATCTACGGCAAGTCTATTCTGTAAAACATGGTTCTCATAGCAACCATTTCTGTATCAACCATCAGAAACCCACCAGCAGTATCCGTTGACAAACGATCAATCACTGTAGACAATTTTCTAATCTTTTGTGAATTAAGAATCACCCCAACTGAAGGTATCAATGCTCCAAAAATATCACCCACACTTTCTGCAACACTCAAACCCCCTTCTACTGCGTGTTAAACCTTTTTCATTGGTTCCAGTTTTATCACCCACATGATAAATTTTAGGGAAAACAATACCCATATAACAGCACCCATACAAATGTGGTGGCAACCTATAGTAGGCGTTTTTACCACACACAAAATAGACACCAGGGAACACAGGATCAGTTCCTCCTCTTAATCTCTAGCCCCTGTTATTAGAAATGTATGCTCGCATTCACTGGAACCCACAAAATGATTATTATATTCAGTCTTCTGCCTAAGCAAGCAAAGCTTTCCTCTATGAGGCCAATCTAAGGTCATTGCAATGAAAGTCTCACCTCCTTTATAATTACCTTCTTTATGCGCTCATGGTGGTTCTCTACTCTTCTGTTCTGCAGCCCTCTGCTTAAAATCTTTACGCCTATCCTCCACTGTATTAATAAATTCTATTTCTACACTGTGCAATTTACAAGTAAGGTTATTACGGTGTGCGTATACTGTATCTATTGTTTTAGTAATATGAAAAAAATCTCCCATATATTCTGCATATCTTGCACTATATACTATATCCATATTCTTTCTAATAGGAACTTTTGAAAATATTAGATCATAATTTGAATAGAAGTATTGAAATGACTCCTTTCCATAAAATAGACTTGTTAATACACTACACGAAATACCATAAGTTAGTGGTAGGTGATGGTAAGTCACCCCTTCAGACACAGACAAAGGTAACTGCATGCTCTTGCATCCATAATATCAACATATTCATAGAGGAGTTTGGTGAAAACATTTAGCGAGAAATCATTAATAGACTTGTCAACATGAAGTACATTTACAGTTAGTTCCCTAATGTTAGTTTCTGGATCTTCTCGCAGATCTCTTTTGGTATCTATAATTACATGCTCATTATTATTAGTTGACATAGTATTAACTACTTTAATAAACATGAAATGTGGTAATACAAATGCTAATACCAACCATACAAACATTGTCACAAGGACACATGAACAACAAATGTTAAAACACCTTTGCCTAAATGATCTATGTTTCTGTTTGCCAGTCTCATTTTTAGTTCTATCTATTCTAATTCTAATAAATTTGGAAAATCAAGGATTAGTCAAAAAACCTTAGTCCTAAAGGAAAAATTACATTTCTCAAAAATTATTCTCTAAAATTACTTAAAAACTTTCTAACTAAAAATTCATCAATAATCATTAATTTCGCTAGACTAGCTTTCGGTTGTATACCCCAAACTTCCTGAGCCCTCAGCTCTTTAACACACTTTTTATTTCTTCTGAGCTTTTCTTCATTTATTTTCATAAATCTCCTCTCCCTTTTTTTCCTGCACCCTTTCCAGAAAAACAGTTCATTTAAGGTGGCTTGTACGAGGAACTGCTTCTTGAACAGAAATCAAGAAACTCTTTCTCCCATTCACTTGAAGAAGCAGTCACCAAGTATGTCCATTCAGGTGCTGTATATTTTTTATTTGGTATTTTTGTTCTCTTTGTTCTTCGTACTCAATCTTCTTCTGCTTCACTATGTTCTGATTGGCTCGATATTTCAATCACTGTTTCTGGTATTTTTCTGTTAAGAGTGTATTTTACTCTTTTCACTCCTTTTGGCCACTTGTCATCATTCTTTGTCCTTTTCCCATTTTCATTTTCAAATTCACCTGAAACTATTTCTGCGCTTTCTTTCAATGTTTCTCTTTTTCTTTTTCTTTGTTGTTATCCACAGGGATCACTTCATTCCCAGCATTGACAATGACTGTATCATTTTCATTTGGCCCAGTAACTTGTGCCCACTCTACTTCATTTTCAACTTGCCTTTGAACATCTCTTTGTTCCCGACGATCTTCTTCCGCAAGTTCTTCTCTTTCAAGTGGATTTAGGACTCTTCGTGTGTGACTTGCATGAATCCAGTTTGGCAAGCCTCCACCCTTGACTGCAGTAGTCGTCACCAGTATTATCTGATAAGGCCCATGCCAACGTGGCTCTAGACAGTTCTTCCTCACGTGTTTTTTCACTAGGACCTAGTCTCCAGGACACAGGTCATGTGCTTGTTCTTGTTGTGTTGTTGTTGCAACTTCTCCAACCTGGTGAGACACAGAACGTACCACATCAGCCAATCCTTTGCAATAATCCAGTACCAAATCATCAGTTATGTTCATTAGCTGATTTGCTGGGACTGTCGGCTGTCTCATAGCCCTGCCCATCACAATTTCATCAGGGGACAGTCCTGTTCTTTTGTCTGGAATACTTCTCAAGCTCATTAACACTAATGGAAGTGCGTCAGGCCATTTCAGTGTTGTGGATGCACAAACATTTGCCAATCTTGATTTAATTGTGCCGTTTACCTGTTCCACTACTCCTGAAGCCTCAGGTCTATAGGCACAGTGCAACTTTTGTTCAATTTGTAATGCTGCACAAATCATCCAAATTATTTCATTATTAAAATGTGTTCCTCTATCTGATTCCAAAGAGAATGGAAAACCAAATCTAGATATTATTTCTCTAAGAAGCAATTTAGCAAATGTTAAACTGTCATTTCGCCTTGTTGGATATGCTTTAACCCACGAGAAAACAGACAAACGATCACAAGAACATATTTTAGTCCCTGGCAAGGAGGCATTTCAATGAAATCAATTTGCATGCGTGTAAAAGGACCTGCAGCATTTCCAATTCGCCCCATGCTTACTACTGTTTTTCATCCTGCATTCTGTTGCTGACATATCGCACACCTCTGACAGAGACTTTCTGCAATAACTCTAAATTTGGGGTTATACCATGTTTGGTGAAACAACCTAATCATTGCATCTCTGCCTATATGTGTTGGTCCATGGAAGACCCTTGCCATCTGTGACAATAGACTATCTGGCATTACTGGTCTGTAATCCGTGTAAATCCATACTTCATCATCTGCTCTGCGGGTGCAACCTGACTTGACCCAACCATCTTTCTCTGAATCATTTGCTTCTTGCTGAAGCTCTCTTACTTCATCCCACGTTTCAACTGATGAGAACATTAAACTGCATTCTGTTTGACCAATTTGTACATTTTGTTGATCCACATTAATCGAATATGTATTCAAAGCACAAAATTGTGTAATCTCATCAGCATATCTATTACCCAGTGTGATGTACTCACAACTAGATCGATGTGCTGAACACTTCACCACCCCAATTTGTGCCGGCAACTGTAGTGCCATTAGTAGATCTTTTACGCACTCTCCGTTTCGTATTGGTGAACCTGAAGAGGTCAAATATCCACATTGCGACCACAACTGCCCAAAATCATGGACAACCCCGAAGCCATATTGGCTGTCAGTATAGATTGTAACTCTCATTTGCTTTGATAGGCAACAAGCTCTAGTAAGAGCCACCAACTCAGCCACTTGTGCAAAACTCACTCTCTTTAACTATGATGCTTCAATCACATTCGCCACTGTACAAATTGCATATGCAGCTCATAAGCATCCTTCTGAATCTCTCAAACATGATCCATCCACAAACAAAACAACATCTGACTCAACCAATGGAGTATTTTTGATGTCAGGTCTTGGTTTAGTGCACAATTCAGTCACATCCAAGCAATCATGATCTGCTTCATCCAAAACCATTTCACAACCTGGGGTTGGTAGTAATGTTCATGCTGTTCCGTGTGCCTGTGTTAGAACTGACAGTGCACAACCATCACGTTCATTACAGAACAACTCAAAATCTTTATCAAAGTCTGGCTTTCCCAATGCTGGTGCTCGACATAGACTGTCTCGCAACACCAAAAACGCCTTCATACCTTCCACATCCACATCAAGGTATATTGGATCTATCACATCTTTGTGTATCAACTTTTGTAATGGCTTGGCAATCAGTGAAAAATTCATAATCCACTGCCTGCAATATCCGACCATTCCCAAAAACATCCGAACCTCTTTCTGTGTTTTTGGCGGATTCATTCACATAATAGCATTAATCCGATCCTGAGAAACTCTTCGAACTCCCTTTTCAATGATATGGCCCAAATACAGTACTTCTTTTTACAAAACTGTAATTTTGCCAGTGCCACTTTATGCCCACCTACTGCCAAATGGTTCAGTAAAGCAATTGTATCTGTCACACAGTCTTCTTTTGTTTTCGATGCCACCATAGAAGGTCATCGATATATTGAACTAGGACTGAGGGGCATATTAGCAAGACCGGCGATAAAATTATCGCCGCTTTAGCGGCAGGAAACTGCCGCTAAACGGCGATAATGGGCTTGCTAATATGCGTTATAGAATTCAATAGAAGCCCAGGTTAGATGTGCAGGACATCTAACCTGGGCTTCTATTGAATTCTATAACGCATATTAGCAAGCCCATTATCGCCGCTTTAGCGGCAGTTTCCTGCCGCTAAAACGGCGATAATTTTATCGCCGGTCTTGCTAATATGCCCCTGAATCTTTAGGCATCACCAATGACGCCAAACATTTCTTCAGTATCTGATTAAAGATAGAAGGACTCTCGTATACCCCTGAGGGACTCGGCACCATGCCAAAACACGGTTTCCGAACCGGAATGCAAATAAATATTGGCTATCCGGATGTAGGGGTATCGAGAAAAATGCTTGACACAGATCAATTGCTAAAAACCATTCTGCATCACATGGGATCTGATATAAGATTACTGCTGGATTTGGTACAATTGGACAAAAAGGTATGACAATTTGGTTAACCCTTCTCAGGTCCTTTACGATCCTATATTTCCGGTTTGGTTTGTGAATTCCCATTATAGGCGAACTGCAAGGACTTCCAAAGATTTCTTTCAAAATTCCTTGCTCAATCAACATGTCAATCACAGGTGTCACTCCCGCAATCGTTTCAGGACTCATTTTGTACTGTGGTATTCTTGGAAACTCTGCATCAGGCTTTACTGTAATCTGAATCGAAGCTACTCCTTTCATCAATCCAATATCTTTCCCTGTAAAATCCCACACATCTGACAACACCATGTCTCTCAACTCAAGAGGCAAATCATTCGCTGTAAGTAATGGAAACAATTCATTCACTTCTGTTCCCTGCCTTGACATTTTGAATATGACATCTTCGTCTTTTGTGTGAAAAGCTATTCCATCTGGGGTACAATAAATGGAACAATTCATTTTGCATAATAAATCCCTACCTAATAGATTAACCGGACTTGTGTCACATACAACAAATTTGTGCAATTCTTGAAAATTACCAATTTGAACCTTCATAGGTTTAGTTATTGGCATCTTGATCAATTTATTGGATACTCCTACAACTTGGATACTTTCTCCCGAGAGGGGTAGGTTTGGAATTTCCACAGTTCTCACAGTGGAACGGGTAGCACCAGTATCTACAAGGAATGTGATAGCATTACCATCAACCTCGCCATCCACATAAGGACCGGACTGATCTACCTCCAGAGCTGCGCCAAGAACGCACTCTTCCTCCCCCCCCAGGCACCGTCATTGTTATGTATCTGAGTCATTTTCATCCGTCTGCATCAAATATTGTGAAGCCACCTGTACATTTGAATTTATTTGACCATTTGTTTGATAACCCATGTTCGCATTGTCCCTTTGCACTTGACCATTCACATCCTGATTTGGCATAGGAGCCTGTGGTATTTGTAAACCCTGACCTCTATTATGCACTCGCACCAATGTATTCTGATTTTGCTCTTGACCCATTTAAGTTTGACTCATCTGATTCTGGTAACCCTTATTTTGCACCTGCATTTGATCATAATTCCCAGTCTGACCTGCATTATTTATCAACCTCTTACACTCGCATCTCCAATGTCCAAATTTACCACAATTGTGACAAGGAAATTTCTTCTTCAAATCTTCTTCATCACCAAAGTTACCTCTACCTCTTCCCTGACCCATCGGGATCATCTGCATCACAATATTGCCATTTGTAACTACACCTTTCATCCCTGTAGTAGTCTGACCACTCTCAACCAAATCTGCATTTAGATAACCCCCTTTCTTTGCCATTTTCATTTGTGCTACCATCAATTTCTCTTTCAACTTTTTATGTCTCATTTCTATGTCATCTCCACAATATTTTGCATATTGAAGTATCTCATCAATTGTCTTACTCTGCCAACAAATTAAATGCTGCTGAATCATAGCACTTATTTCAGGTCTCAATCCATACACAAACCTATATACAAAATGTCCCATATCTTTTTCTATGATATTTTCTATACCACTAAATTGTTTTAACACTTGAAGAAGCCTCTCATAATATGCATGTACTGATTCTTTCAATTCTTGAGTTGTTCTATCAATCTTTACCCAATCTGTTTCCCTTGGAGAAATCTTTCCCTTCAAATATGTAATAACCTGATTATATTTTTTCATAACTTCTTCCGAGGGTGCTCCTGTTTTTGGATCTCTTGGATATTCTTTATTTGGCCAATCTATGTGAATTTTACACTCAATCCACAAATCTGCTGGAACAACAATATCAAAAAGACCATCCAAGTCTACCCACAAGACTTTTGAGACTTTCACAAATCTCTCTACTTGCCTATACCACTCAACAGGCTTTTCTCTCAACCGAGGAAAATCATTTGTAAATGACAATATGTCCTGTCTTGACCAAGGAATATAAACCATACCACCTCCTGGTACCTCTCTCATTGGATATGCTGAAGCAGCATCAACTGTCACTGATTCTTTTTCAGCTTCTCTCACAGGATACAATGGCAAGGCAACATTCGCTTTTGCACTTTCATCTTCCTTCTTTTTAGCCCCTCTTCCGTTTCATCTATCTAATTCTCCCCAACGTCTCAATGTGTTAATCAACTCTTTAATCTGCAATCGCTTCCCTGAAACATTCAGATTTTCTAAATCCTTGTCTGTAAAATTCAATCTATATGTCTTTTGTAATGCTTTTGACTTCTCAATATCAACTCCATACATTTGAGCAACTTCTGCAAAGGTCTCATGTAAGCCTCTCGCTTTTCTCGTAATATTCTTACATAAAAATAATAACTCATCATCCTGATATCTGCTCAATCTTTCAGGACTAATAGTACCTGCAATCATTTCTTCTAAATCTCCTTTCAATTTGTTCACATCTATATATACATCTTTATTCTGCCCACTACAGTCAGGTGCAATCTCTCTAATCCACACATCTAATTCTTCTGGCGATGGACCCATTGATCTCTGTACATCTTCACCTGTATCACTTCTTGACCTGCTAGGCGTCTGTTGATTTATTCTCCTATCAATCTGCATTAATTTCTTGGGGTCTAATTGTATATTTCGTCTAGGAGTTACATTCGTCTTTTCTGAAATGTCAATTGAATGTCCTATGAAATCTTCACTCGCATTCTCTGTAGTCTGAATGAGGATGCTCATTACTCCTCACTAGAACCGTTAAGGCATGCACTTAAGTAAGTCTCTGCCCCTCATTGAACACTGGAACTATTGGTCCAATTGTTACTGGAACAGACAAAACATCTGGGTTTATTATCGGTTTCAGTCTCACTGACTCTTCTCTATTTACATTTTGGATCTGTTGTTCATTATTAGGTAACCTATTCACTGGTTCTTCAATTTGTATTAAAGGAGCATTCGGTGAAACACTCGGAACACTCACATTCATACTAATCTGTTCCTCTTGATATGGAGGAGGTCTATTCATCAATAATTCATTCAGGAAACCTTCATCAATATCATCTGTACCAGCACTTAGTCCTTGTGGTTCAGTATTTTTCTTTTTCTCTTTACACTTTCCCCTTCAATCTCCTCAGCCTCTCTAACAGGGAATAATCCAGTTTCTTTAATAGTACCTCTTCTCCACATTCTCTTGCGAGCATCCCACTTTGCCTCCGAGTATCTGCTCACTGTATTCTTTTGTCTATTTTGCTGTCTATCTCTTCCTCTTTTGTATGCTTCGTAATCCCACTCTTCAAGAGCTTCGTACTGCATAGGTCTTGGATTTGGACTCAAATCATTCATTTGTCTCCTCAAATTCTCTAAAACCTTGGTATCAAAAGTGCAGTTTTCTGGAAATGCTAAATTACCATCTTGTTCTGGATATTTCATCCAATTTTCTAACCAAGTACAAGTATGATATCCCCTTTCCATCGCCATAAATGCTGCTGGCGATCCATCTGGAGCTATCGGACTTCTTTCTCTAATTACTATAGTTTTTAACAATCTTATTATTTTCATGTTTCTTTCTCAAATCTAAAGCTCGATTAGTGAATAAATCTACAAACCTCACTTCTGTGTTATGTTTTTTTACTTCCAATCAATGTTATTTTTGCTGTCCAATCTCAGTGCGACTTACACTAACTAACCAATAGCAGCACAGCACTTTTGATGACGAATTCTCACCACTGACCAATACTAGCCCGGCTTTTTATTACGTCAGTGTCACTCCTTCTACTGACCCTCCCTTTAGAAAATCAGCGTCAATGTCTTTGATGCCTTTAACAAACAATTACGAACTACATAAACACAGCTTGTCTGCTCCACTAAAAGAAATACGAAAGTATTTTCATGTATTCTAAGAAATCTCTACACTTCAGCACAACCTCGACCAGCGCGATGATGCTCTCTTGCAAGCGGAAAATTCTCGGGACTTTTCCAGTTTTGCCTGTGAAGTGACCCAAATAAACCTCCACTACTTCATTCAACAAGATTACCTGTACGATACTTTCAGTTTGACGACCGCCTAGTACTACATTACCAGCAGACAACACACAAAAAGCTTAGTGTATGCCACACTAAGACAGCCCGTAGGCTTATCCCGGGATCTCAGGCCAACGACGGACCCGTCAATTCCATTGAGATTCTACAAACCTCAACGTGACATAAAGGTACAAACTCAACAAATATATCAACGTCTAAGTCAATCTGTTAACTCCGTCTTTTCAAAAACACAGTAATTTTAATCTAACTAACCATCCGATGCAACTACCAAAACTGCTGGAGCAGAAGCGGGTGGGGGGGTAATATCATCACTTACTAACCACACCAACCACTGTAATAACTACGTAAACATATCTATAATGTCGGGCCCATAAGACATTATTTCTCTAATAACTGTAATAAAGGTCCTCCGACGGATCTTTGGTAGCGGTAAAAGGTACTGTGTTATTGAAACCATGGAATGCTATTTCCCCATGAGGACCTAGAATGTAGGAAATACGCTAAACAACATAAACCATAACATTAGGCAATATATATGTATCTCATGAATAAAGACAGACACCTTTCTTTAAATTATCTTCTTGTGTTATTCAGATTAATGAATGGTCAATCACAAAGTCCAAATAGAACGTCATTATTTAGTTCTCAATTGCTACAGGTTATCACAACATTGCATAACAGAATCAAATTTCAATAAACAGATTCATCAGGAATAGAGGAGTGAGAGTAAGAGAAGTATACAGCATCAGTGAAAAATACTTCACCTAAGAACGGAAATTCTAATGCTCAGCGAACATTAGTAGAAAACTATTCCCACGGCCATTAGAAATAGCGATGGCAGCACCATCAGCCAATGATGTGCAAAGTCTCAGGAAAGTTCAATGGTTCAGCAGGATTGCCAGCCAGAGTATCAGGAATCAGCACGGCATGCAGCATACCACGAACGCAGGACAAGTCCCCAGAAGTCTTGAGAACAAGCCGCAGAGCACCTTCACTCAAAGGTCTTTATACATTGCTACTTTGTTTCCTTGGTTAGTTTGTTGCACTCTCTTCAAACATTTTCATTGGCTAAACACAATGGTGTGGCGGTCTTCTGACAATGACCTAACCATAATTTCTGAACACCCTTTGTCTAATACATTATACAACTTCCTTTGGAGGAAGTGGAAATAACCTAGTTACAAATTAATTTTATTAATGAAACAGTAACTTTCAAACATCCTTCTACTCTCGCTCAAACAGGAAAGAACGTAATATTTCAGACAGAATTAGACTAATATCTACACTATAGGAAACAACTCGTAGCATATGAAGGTCTAAAGCTAAGGACAGCATTGTGTTACAAATCACGGGACAGGAGTATGTGAACACATCCTCTAACATTCTGAGGCCTACATTTATTTAGCAAAAGATAAAATTAATTCTAAAAAATCCTACACTATACTTTCTTGAAGAATAACGCATTTTCCCTTGTCATTTTAATTTCTGCAGTAAGAAAGATAGAATGACACACATTAGAAAATACATGTAAACTATATTAATTTCATTTAGCCCTTACTGTATTTTTTATTTGTCTTAACTAAAGTAGAACATATTATCGTGCCTTTGCACATTTCTTATGTTGTACACTAATTCTGTTAACGTTAGTAGTTATCGTTTTTCAAACATTAGTATTTATTTCACACCGACAGGTAGATTCCATTGAGCAGATTTTATTACAAAAACCATGCTCCGTCACCCTCCTGTTACCTCCAGTAAGTCCCACAAAGCAGGATTGCTGCAAGGCCTTCGGAGGCCATGCCTCCTTTCTCCACCACTCTGCAAACGCACCTCCTAGCACACTATTGGTTGGGGGATGAAGTCCCCTTGGATGCTGAGGGTCCTTGGGGGCCAAGAACCCCTTCTGTTACCTCCAGTAAGTCCCAAACAGCAGGATTGCTAAGAGCTGGTTGGAGGCCCGTCACCTTTCTCCACCACTCTGCAAATGCGACTACTAGTTAAAAAACCAGAGAAATTCACTTAAAACCCAAAGGTTACAGGGACGTTATAGTTAGGAAATAGAATTTAAAAAATCCTTAGAAATTCACTGAAAATAACAAAGGTTACAGGGATGTTATAGTTAGGCTGACATTTCACTCGTACAAAACGAGAGAAAATTTGCAGTTATAGTTAGCTGAGCACTGCTAATTAAAAGAAAACAAAGGCTCTGGATGCCCTGTGTTGGCTTCTTTTCAGGCATCACAGTTTTTGACAAGCCTCGTGGAGGACAAGGGCACCACCAACAATGAAAATAAGTGTTGAGTGGGGCAGCAGGGAGCACAGCGTAAAATAACAGTAAGTCTCCTGGTTGAGCGAATGCTTGACTCCAGGAGAGCTTACCATAATTTTCAAAGCACTCCAGACGGATCTATTTACTGTATAGCTGGAATGCAGGGAACCCTTGTGGTTGGTCCTATGACTGCATTTTAAGTCCTGAATATTGTTAAAAAAGATTCAAACATGTTTAAGGTTGTTGGGAGTAAAAATATTTTATTTTAAATGTTAAAGTCAAAAATATTTTTGAGCATTGCTGTGTGTATAACGAAAGCATTAAGTTATGCTTATGGCTAAATTATTGTGCCAACTTTTGATAAAGTGAACAGTTGTGCACTATATATGTTGATCCGCTGACTGGCCCCCTGATAAAGCCAATAGTCTTCCCTTTTATATTTTGATGTTCTGACCCTTTGAGAAAGTCAGTAGGTCTGTTTACTTAAAATGACACCCCTTTATGTTGTTACTTTAAGTGACCCTATAGTTAAGAATTGTAATAATATCTTACTTTACATTAAAAAAAAAAATCTGTCATTTCAAACACACTGAAATGCACCAGTAATAGTTATTTCAACTAGCCTTCCAGTAACTATAACTCTTGCCACCACAATGTACCCTCACATATTACATCACAAAAACAAATTACACAAATCTGCAGTAAGGTGGCAGTTATAAACAATTGCACCTGATGCAAATGCCACAAAAAACTTGTATCCATTAGGGACAGCATTACGTTTATGATATGGAACACTGTGGCACAAGAACACACTCTAACAATACTTTGAATTTCTTATTAATGATAATCTGCCTTTACTCTTCTTCTGCGATGATGCATTTTTTCAGACTGTTTCCAGTCAAGTAATTTCTGATACCTTTGATTTACTGGGTGTTCCTTGCTGTCATTCATGAATATCAATGATGATATCATCTCAGTTCCTGGTTGCTCTTTAATTTGGCTAATTGATCGTGTGTGTTCCTGCCTTTCCCACAGTTTATGCCATCTGGATTGGTCATCAGGTAGGCCTTTATTACATGTTTGAACATTACTGCATGAAAGCTGACTCTAGTGTTTTATCCTGCTTTTTGGCCCATCCTTCGCTCTAGCATTATGTCAAGTATTGTGTCTGCAACTGCAGCTCCATCTCCTGTGCATGTGGGTTGTCGCGATGTTTATTACTCTATTGAAGAACCGGGAACTCTTGAAGCACATTGCCTACTCTGCAGTCTTCCTGTCTCCTCACAAGTAACTAACAGTACGGACTAATAGACCCTTCTGGGGTCCAAACCTGCCAAGTATGGTACAGGCCTTGACCCCATCACAAATAGGGCATGATTATATGCAGCAAGGACATCTTTAAGCCCTGCCTCCAGAATGTGAAGTGATTAGCTGGTGGTCACAGCCAGTACCTGATGGAAGCCTGACTTGGATTGCAGCCACTGTAGTGCTGCCTGTCACTAAGGTGCCACTTTGGGATGAACTGCAGTGGCATAGCAATGGTAGGCAGTGCACAAATATATGACAGTGTGGGAGGGCTCGGTTTAATTTTATGCAGGAGCCAGACGTATGTGTGTGTGTGTTTCCTATTCTGTGGAGGCCCAAATCACCTTTCCAGTCATCAAGTAAGTACCTACTTTATGGCCTGATGATGTCAGGTATCTCTGCAATTTCCATCCTGTTCCTAGGTGCCATTCCAGTGCACGGTCAACAGGGTGTTCTTAGCTCTTTGCCCTAAATAGATACTGTTAGGTGTGGTGCATAAATTATCCTGGTGTGGAAGGACACGTAATCATGAGGTGTTTCCACACATACAACAACTCACCATGTTTGCAGTGGATTTTATTATGAGTGGATATGACTCTTGAGGGTGTCTGAGAGATAGGTCTTATCTGGGCTGTTATCAAGGATAAGAACAATAAGAGCCTGCATCAACATTTAATCTGTAAGGGTGCCTTATGGTTTAATCCAACAGAAAACTGAAGGCCACTGTGCAGCATTATTGTGTGTGCTTTTTAGCAGAAAGAAGCATAGTTGAGACACACTGAGACAGATTCATCTGGAATTGCCATTCGGATCCTTATTCCGAAGTGAGGGTATCAATCCACTTAACAGGGCCTCTTTTTATGTGACCAGGTGGTCTAAAAACTGATAGTCTTCTAGGCAGTGGCAGCTTCCAACTTCGGCGAGTGGAGGGGCAGGCAAATGGGTGGTGGGTGAGTGGTTGGTTTTATAAAATAAAAACACTTAAGTAAATAAAATTTAAATTAACTTACCATGGTTGCTGCTGCTTCGTTCTCACTCTGTCTTATTCCCTCATAACTCCAGGGCCCCAGGTAACTCTCTTAACCAATCCTGCTGCTGCTCTCACAGCATCAGATTAACACCAGGATTGGTGTGAGTGTCCTCTAACAGTGCTCACATGAGCACTGGAGGCCTTTGCTTTCTCTAACCCAGCTCTTAAGACAGCTGGGTTAGAGAGGTTTAAAGTGCGCATGTGTGGCTGTAACTTCATTACCATTTTATTTTTCCATCTCTGGGGGCATTTCAGTGGGGCGACGCTTCTCCTCTATAACGGAGGAGCCGCCCCTTCTTCTGGGTGGTTGCCTATTATGCTTATTCGCTTGGGTGGGAAGTAGGAAATTCCACATGGAAATGGTCTTTAGTGAGGCTTGATGTTTAGAAGTGGTATTCTTTACCCACAGTTCCCCTTTTAGATTGAGAGGCTACATTTGGACTGCTGCATAATTTGCCTTGAGATCAATGTAGAGTGCTTTAAAGAAAATTCTTCTTGCAACATATAGCCAGTGCAGGGCATTGAGTATCAGTGTAATATCTTTGTGTCTGTTCAATCTGAGAACATTTGGGCAAATGCATTCTGAATTTGAGTACACTTTTTGATTGATTGATAATTTAGGCTATTTTTATACTTTTAGTTTGAGCGAAGTCTTCCCCCGGCCAAAGGGTGGGTGTTGTAGGGTTCAACAGGGCCCCCGCTAGAGTCTTCATTTTAGCTACCCATTTTAATTTGATATCTTTTCTTCTAGTGACTTTTTACATGCTTTACATTTATACGACATTGTACATAGAAATTATTCTGCATGTAGCACATTTCTTAGAAAGCATATTATCATGTTGCTGGTACACTCTGTCCAAGGCTAGTAAAATTGAACGCGATGCCCTTGCATTTGGTTGCCCAGTTGGAGACAGCTCTAAGATTGCAGACATGCCATAGCATCAGTTCTGCTCCTTTGACACTCTGCAATTAAAACAATGCTATGTTTATTATATAAACTGCCTCTGAGCCAAATTCGGCAGAGGAGCACTTCTGCCGGGATTATCTTGGAACACTACTGTGCACTGTGATGGAGATGCAGCCCGGCTGACTTTAAACATCATCCTGCAAAGGGTGATAGCTTCTTTACACCAAATTGGCTTCCTGATAGATCATTCACAGGTATGGGGGTTAGGCTGTCCCAGGGGATCTGGCAGAGGGTACACCTACTATGCTCTCAATAGTATAGGTAGTATTAGATAGGAATATAAATATAATCATAATTACACAGTAATGTTATAATGGTTGAACTGTTTATTTTTTTCACCATTCTTGCACTGCTGGTTACATTGCTTTGTTTTATCCGCCTTATAATGGCAGCTCATGCTTTCTATACAAGAATACAATAGTTTCAATGAATGTTTGAAAATCCAATTCATATCTTTCTTGTGTATACCTTGGGAATGCAAAAGTAAACAATGACAGGGTAGATCTGTTTCCACGATTTCCTTGGGGAAATTAGAGTGGTCACGTTCTGAGGTTGCAGACCCCATCTAGTACCCTGGTAAGGTTAGGCATTTAGATGGGGCACTATGAACTAGCTAGGAACTGGGACAACATAATCTGATGATATGTGCAGACTCAGCCCCCATATTCTGACGGTGTTGTTGCCTGGATACACAATCTGCTTAATTCGTAGGAACCGTATGAAATTTTATTTAAATGTCTTTGTAAGAGTCATGTGTAGTTCATTGTCACAGTGAAGGTGAGATAACGGTTAACTTGTTAAGGACTGGACTCTTAAGGTTCTGCAGCACTGAGACAGGGCAGAGAAGAAGGTGATGTGTATAGTACAGTATTAAAGTGCTAATGGCCCCTCAAGATTAAAGGCAGAAAGAAACTGAACCAGTAGGCGAGTTCACATCCAGAATCAACTGGCTGCTGTAGATGGGCACCTGAGGAGTAGCAGGAGTGGATGAGTGAGAATTTCCTGTATGTTGCACAGGCTGGCAAATCTTTATTACCTTGTATCCTCCTTAACCAGCATTGACAAATTTAGCGATATACACTGTCAACAAAAGTATGCGTGTTGTGTGCCTGCCTTTGTCACTGTGTGGGTCCTATATATTACCTACAGGTGGTAATAGGTAGGCCAGTAGGTAGTTATAGTTGGGACCTAGTTGCCATAGATGAAATAATCACTTCAGCTGCTGTCTGGAAAGTTTGGGGTGGATTCGTTAAGCGGGAGCCGAGAAAAGGGGGGGTCCCAAAACACATTTTCCCCATGCAATTTCTCACAGGGATTTTAAACACCACTACACATTTGAGCTCCCCTTGTGGCCCCCAGCCTGAGTATGGTGGGTGCCCTAGGTGATGGGGTCGCTGGGGCTGATGTCGGAAGGATGGCTGCATGCTTCCCTCCCCATAAAAATTGTACAGGCCCCAGGAGAGGGGGTCCCCGGGGCTGAAATCGGCCTGGGGAGGGGGTCCGTGCACCCCCTCTCCCTAATAAATGATGCCAGGCCCCGGGGGTTCAGGTCCCTAGGGCCAAAATTGGACTGGGAGGAAGGCAGTGTCCCCCCTTCCCTTTGAAAATAACACTGGGGTTCAGGGGATGGGGTCTCCAGGGCTGAATTTGACACGGGAGGGAGACCGAGTGCCACCCTCCCCATGAAAATTACACCTGGCTCCGGGGAATGGGGTCCCTGGGGACAAAATCAGCCAGGGGACGTGGGCTGCATGCCCCCCTCCCCCTAACAATGATGCTGTGCCCTGGGGGATGGGATCCCTGGGGCCAAAATCAGACGGGGAAGGGGCCACGTAGACCCCCTTGAACAGAACGCTGGACCCCAGGGATTGGGGTGGTCAGGGCTGAAATTGGCCTAAGAGGTAGGCTGCATGTTCCCTTCCCCCGCAAATGACCACCGGGCCCCGGGGGATGGGTTCCCCAGGGCCGAATGCACCCCCCTCCCTTTTATTAAAAAGAGTGACCCTTGGGGAATGGATTCCTGGGGCCTAGCAAGGCTTGGGGAGGGGGAGGCGACAGGGCCCCCTCCCCTTTATTTAAATAAATAGTCCCGGGGGTGGGGTCCTCTGGCCGATAACGGCTCGGGAGGCGGGCCTATGGTCCCCCTCCCCATTTAAGCTAATTTCAGCCAGGGGTGGGCTCCCCGGGGCCTCTGGTAGCTCAGGGAGAGGGACCGTGTGTCTCCCCTCCGCATCTAAACTATTTTCAGCTCCGGTGTGGGCTCCCCGGGGCCTTTGGAGGCTCGGTAAGGGGCACCAAGCAGCCCCACTCCCCTTTTTGAAATCATCCCAGAGGATAGACTTCTCAGGGCTTAAGGTATTTAAACGCGGTTCGGCCACCATTTTTTTTTGATCCTGCAAGAGTCTTGCCAAATCTCAGCATTTTTTGCTGTTTATTTTTTAGCCTCAGGGGTAATATATAATAATAATATAATTAGGGCACACAGTTTTATGGTATTTCTTTTTTTAACATTTCCATCTGTATTTATCCATATTTATGCTTTGGTCATTTTATCTGAATTATTCCACATTTATTTTAGTCGCAAGCAAAAAAAAATGCTGCAGCTAGTATTTTTTCACATTTATTTAAATAGACAATGCGCACTTGGTTGTTACAGGTTTAGAGAGATTTATGTAGATGGGTAAATGGGTTACTGCTTTTAACAAAAATATCCTTTTATTACTTGCAGTTCATAAATTGTAATCCTTCCAATATAGGACAGTGAGCTATGAAGGACATGTGGCTCCTACACCTTGTAACCCTCACTGTCTTATGTAACACATCCTACACATTGATTTACACACAAATGATTTATTGTCAATGAATAACGGTGTAACACGCGCGCAGCTCACTGTCTTCCTGTCATCTTAACCTGTCTGTGTGTTACGGGTATATCTCACGAGTGTCCTATTAGAAGTCTCCTATGTTGCCACAGATGTGTCTAGCTGATCATTAAGCCTACTTATAATCTACTCGAATTCTGCTATTTGGTACATTTCTGTGAGCCATGCCTCAGCGCATGGGGACATGTCTGTTTTCGAGAGGCAGAGTACGCACAATTTTTGCTAAGGCCGTTGCAAATCATCCACCTCCACGCTCTATGACTTCTAGATATGCTTATGTGTCATGTTGTATTGCCACGTTCCTGTTCAGCACGGTAGTAAACCACCCATAGGCTTATAGCCCAAAGTTATAGTTGGTTAATGAAAACTACAGGTCCCAGAATGCAAAGTATTTTTTTGCTAAAAAGTCAAGACTATTTGAAGAGGTCACATTTGGTGTAGCTAATTAAGAGCTTCGTATACTGGCAATAGTATCAGACTTTAGCCCTGGGATAGTCAAGGTTAGCTGCTCAGAGCCAGGGTACACCATGTGAAGCCAAGTGCAAGCTCTCCTACACTTTTCACTGACATCTACTCTAGGGTCGGGCATTCTGTGTTCACGTCATTCCATGTCTTGCTTGTGGGGCGTCTAATTTAAACAACACCATACGTGTATCCGACTTTCCCCGTGATGTATTTACATATTCCTGCTTACAGTAGCAGCAGTCAACCAGGTCAGACTTGAAGTGAGCAGCTGCACCCTGATGTCATCGGCCCTGGTAGCTACAGCTGGAGAGAACAACACTCATTGTCATGGTGACCGGTCTGCAGGAGTTTCCTGTGACTCACGCTCCTACCGCACTCAAAGCTGTGCAGTTACTTCTCACATTTCATAGTTCTACCTCACCCAACTGTCTCCCCTGCTGTCTCCTTCGCGGGCTCCAATGCCACTTTTCTTCAACTCTCTCTCAGCCTCCGTTCCCTCTTTCCACAGAGTTCCCACCTACCCGAAAAACAAACTGAAAATCTCAGAGCGATAAAGAAACCTTCGCAGTCTATACCTAGAAACACTTTGCTGAAACTGAGGGGCATATTTACTAGACAATGGCACAGTGCTGCAAGCCATCTTGCTGCGCCAAGCTGCGTCATTAGGAAAGTGCAGGGATGCGTCGTATTTACAGCAATACGAATCATCCCTGTGCTTTCCTCTGTGCTGGCGCAAATTGGCTGCCTAGCGCCAACGCAGGCACCATTGCAGGTGCAAGGCTGCCTGCGCTGCAGGGATGATTGTTTTTGTGCAGGAAGGAACACCTTCCAGCACAAAAAACAATCATTGATGGTGTTTTCCTTCTATGTGTGCTGCAGAAAGGTATTTCTCATTGTTGCGCCACTTTCAAGCCTCCCTGGGGAGGTGTTAGAATCTGAAGTATTCCAAGGTTTATGAAACCTTGTAAATCTGGGAAAGCATCAGATTCCATGGGTGTTGGTGGGAACACTCACAGCAACACCCATGGAACGCCCCTTTCATGCAGAGTAATGCGTGAAAGGGGGCCATATTCACAAGGCCACAAAAAGCCACGCAGGGTGGCTATGCGTGGCCTTGTAAATCTGCCTCAGCATTGTACGCCACCGGTGCGTCAAAAAAAGTGACGCTCTGGTGGCGCACGGGCCTTGTAAATATGCCCCAAAGTGTTGTAAATTGCAGTCTGTTCTTATGGCGTTTCAAGGAACCTTTTCTACAGCATAGGTTCCTGTCTGGTTGCCAAGGAGCCACAAGGCCAGTTGAACTCGTGCTGGCTGGGTGGGAGCTTCTCTCGTGAGGGTGGTCTGCGATTAATAAACTCATGCAGTTTACCTGCCCCTTGAGTGTTACTGTGTACTACAGTATGGCTATGAGCTGCCACCAGCAGACACCAAACAAAATATCAGGAGAGAATCAAGACAGACCCACAAGAATTCAAGCTATCTCTGTGTGAGCTCATTCCACTCTTGACTCATGACAGGCGGGAGTGCTTCAGTGATAATTCACTTATCTTTACAGCTCTTAGTTGCTGTCCGGACTTATTTTGAAGAGATTTCTGCTTTTAGCATTGCAACTAGCGAGCGCTGCACCAACGCTATTCTCAGCCCGAGAAAACGAACTCACAGAACTGCTCTCTGTCAGACTTACGCTCCTTGCTGCACGTGGGCCTCAGCCTTTTTCAAAACATAGTGCTCATTCCCAATGAGCAACCATTTCTCAGGGCGGTCGTTCACACAAAATTAAAATTAATAACATTCTCAAGATAGCCTGAAGTCATCGCTTACCGCCTGTGTTCCCTTCCGACCCCTACTGAGAATAGATTCATGCTAAGGCTCTCAACACTTCTTTAGCTCGTAAGCAAAATTAACTGAAGGACAAACTAATGCAGACTTTGCAGGTAAACCAAGTTTACCACAGCACCACACTGCCATCTACTGCCTAAAAGTGATAACACATTATAATTTGCAAATTAATTATACTTCCTCAACATGGAAACAAATCAAGAGATCATACAACCTCCCAGTGACTCACCTGTTCCTGGACCTCCTCCCATAGAATGGGAACAGTGAAATGACACCTTTGAGAGCTACTTAGTGGCCCTAGATGGCGAAAAGTTTCATTCCAACAGGAAAAAAAGCACTATTAATCAGTGTGTTGGCTACAGAAGGCCAACACATTTTTAAATATTTACAGATGGCAATAGACCAGCAAGGTCAACCTATTCCGCACCCATATAAAGAAGCCAAACAACGACTTAAGGTCACATTCACAAAATTAGTAAACAATGCCATGGTCAGGCACACGTTTTATGCCCAACCACAAAGTCAGTAGAACAGTTAGTAGCCCTTCTTCCAGGGGCGGCTCCTCCAATAAGGCGGAGGACCGGCACCCCACTGCTTTTCAACACTGCAAAAAAGTAAAAAATAAAATGATAATAACGCAATGTTAATATCATTTTATATTCCCGTGCTGAGGCAGTTTTGCACGGCGGGGCTGGGCAGAGCAGGTGCTACTCTCTAAGTGCGCATGACTGTTTGGCCTACCATCTTGGGTCCGCCCCACTACTGCTGCACAGGAGCAGCCGCCACTGCCTTCTTCATTAGCTAGCCATCGAGTGTAAGTTTGGCAACATGATGGACGAATGAACTAAGAACCAGCTTTCTGTCCAATGCTCCAGCAAGAAAGTGCAGGAGAGACCATGGGCTGCTAAAAATTCCACTCCTAAGGAGACAATCGAAATTGCTGAAATTGTTGAAGAATTCCCTGCTTGCATTAAAGAAATTGAACTTAAAGAGCAAATTAAGAACCAAGAAGTAGCAACAACCATGGTCTAACAGAAAAGGAGTGTGACAATGACGAAATATATGTGGTTAATTAAAGAAATTTCAACAGTGTAAGGCCCTCCTTGAACAATGCCAGTGGGAGCAAAACATATGAAATGGGCAGAAAGTGTAACAGGTGTGGAAGTACATTGCATAATTCATACTCGAAAGCAAGCTTTGCTTATAACAAAGAATACAGAAAATGTGGAAGAAAAGGTCAGGATGTGTAGGACCAGGGACAAAGTCAATGTTGTATCAATTGAGCATATAGAAAGGATGTTATGTGTGGGAGATGATCAAGAGGAGCTAAGAAGGAAATCTAGACCAAGGCTGATTTTCTGATAAATGGTAAACATGTAGAACTCATGGTTGACTCAGGTACAATGTTCACCATAGTGTCTGAGTAGCTGTGGGTACAAACGTGGGGCAGGACAGTCTTGCCTCAACCCAACCAGCTATCAAGGTGGTTATATTGGTGTAGTAGGGTACATGTGGTCTGAAATCAGATTACGGGGGAGAAAGATACAAGGCAAACTGTATGTAGCCACTCACAGCCTCCCATTTAAGACTGGATCCAGCAATATGATCTCCACATTATTATTAATCCCCATAGTCAACATCAAGTCATAGTTGTGGAGGGTACCAATGAGGTACCAACATTAAAGACATTGTAGTTAATGCTAAAGATGTTTTTGAGAAAGAGTTTGGAGCTCCTAAAGGTTATGTACACAAAGTCGTTCTGAAACAGAATGCCCAACCAGTCAGACACACAAACGTAGGAGAATATCAGTTGCCAATAGATAGGAGGTCAGAAAGATGTTGGATGATATGGTAAGTAAAAGGGTGAAACACCAGTGGAATCCGCAGAGTGGACATCTCCTGTGTGGTTATAACGAAGAAATCCGATAGTAGTTTGAGATTTTGTGTTAACCTTTGCGCTCTTAACCAGAACATCATAGTTGACAATTTCCCCCTACCCAACATAGGTGAAATGGTTTTGTTGTTAAAGGTTTGGGAGTTATATCTCAAAACAAAATCTTCGCAGTGCATACCATCAGGTCAAATTGCATACTGACTCTAGAAAACTAACCACATTCATAACAACTGAGGGTGTGTTTCAGTTCAATCACCTTCCTTTTGGTCTGGCCACAGCTGCCAGTATGATTCAGTGTCTCATGACTGATATTCTCAAAGATCAAAAACAAGTTGTGATTTTTTCATGATGACATTTTGATCTTTGGTAAGTCGATCAAAGAACATAGCTTGGTCTTGAAACAGGTCTTAGATAAAATAGGCAAAGCGAGTTTAATGTTACGTAACGAGAAATGCCAGTCCCTGAAGAAAGAGTTTGAGTAACTAGGGTGCTAGGGTATATTTGAGCAAGGGGTTAAACCCAAAGCTGACTTGGTTAGAGGAATAAGAGATGCACCTGAACCAAGAAAGAAAGAAGGTCTGAGGTCCTTTATGGGCTTGTTGATTAGTACGCCAATTTTGTATTACATTTTTCAGAGAAAACAGTGTCATTGAGACTATTACCTAGGAAAAGGGCAAACCTTGAAAGGCTCCAGGAGCAAATGTCAGCAGTTCAAATGGAAAAAAAGAAATTGCCAGTGCACCAATTTTAGCGCCATTCAACATCAATTGTAAATCCATCAATATTGTAGATGCGAGTGCAGTGGGTTTAGGTGCTGTGTTGTCACAAAATCAGCTGGACAATGAAAGACTGTCACATTTGCCTCTCATTCTGTATCGGACACTGAACGCAATTATTCTGTCATAGAGAGAGAGAGGCATTAGCAGCAGGTTGGGCAATGGAGCACTTCAGGGCATATATTTAAGGAATGAATGTGTTGTTGAGCACTGATTGCAAACCTTTAATTTGCGTCCTGCAACCTGGAGGTGTCTCAGAAGCCTCTGCAAGATTAGACACCTGCCTGTTAAACTACAAATATAGAATAGAATACATATCAGGTTGGAAGAACAGACAGGCAGACTGTTTGTCTAGATTACCTGTGCAAGATATAGTGGATGAATGGGAAACCCTTGGCGATGAAGCTGTGACTGCTGTAGAGGATGTAGTAGCATTATGTAATGGGGCCATCAGTAAGAACGGATGGTCAAGAGAGCACGACAAGAATGAAGTGTTGGCTGTAGTTAAAACGTTGTTGGGCAAAGAGGGTGTATGAGAGAATAATGTCAGTGTCGTGTGAGGTCTTTTGTAAAAATTCTTAACTAAATCAGTTGTGGGAAGCGGAGTACTGATGTGAGGGGAGAGGTTTGTACCTTCTTGTTCCTTGAGAAGGAGAATATGTACCATTGCCCATGAGGGTCATTTGGGACAGTCTAAAACGGTCAATAAAGTCAAGAAACAGTTTTGATGGCCTAATTTGTATGAAGAGGTAATTCAGCTGGTAAATAAGTGCAAGGTCTTCAAGGAAAATGAGAAAAGATTAAAAGTGGGTGGGAGTGCAGAGTCACATATACAAGATTCGGGCCAGCCTTGGATGAAGGTGTGTTTGGATTTCATTGGTCCCATATCTGCGTTATCTTTCAATCTGAGATTTTCCATTGTTGTTGTGGATATTCACACATGTTGGGTGGAAGTGGAGTTTATGAACTGCATAAAAACTTCTAGGACCATAACTGTGTTCAGAAAGATGTTTTCTTGGAAGGGTATCCTATCATATCTGGCTACAGACAACAGCACCCAATTGACTTCTGAAGAGAAAAGAGAATTCTTGAAGTATAGTGGCATAAGACATTGCAGAATGTCTGTTTATAATCTCAAGTCTATTGGTACTGTTGAAAGTGCCAACCCCATAATTAATGGTGTGTTGAGATAGTAGTTAAGAATAGGATGGATGTAGAGGTGGCAGTTCTGGAGGCGGTTGCTGAGCATAGAGGGTGTGTGAATAGAATAACAGGCAAAACACCATATTCCTTAAAGTGAGGTCAAGTGGGACAAACCAAGGTGGTGCCTACTTGGTTGAAAGAAGCAGTAATGACTGGTGCAGAAGGAGAATGAGTTGAATCAAAAGGAAACAATGAAAAGAGGTGGGTGGATGAAGATGATTGGGTGGAAGTCAAGTCTGGGAGAGGAGGACAAAATCTATCTACGTTTAAAGGGTCCTTCAAGGTTGTTGCTATTATAGGGAATTATGTGAAACTGGATAATGGTCAAATATGGAACAGACGGAGAGTAGCTGTGTATCAGCGAGGAACTGTGAGTGGTGATTATGTTCGAGATGATGATGAAAATGGGTATAGTGGGCTGATGTCTGATAATGAGTGTTTAAGGAATGCTTTGCCTTGTCAGAGGACTTTCTTTGGAGGTAGAGAAGTTGTGGAAAGCTGAAATACCAGTTGGAATTCTGCCAGCTGGCCAGGAGCTTCTCTCCTGATGGTGGTCTGTGATTAATAAACTCATGAAGTCTACCTGCACCTTGAGTGTTTTAGTTTACTACACAAAGACATATCACAGACCTGCCTGAGTGTTGCTTTGAATATCTGGAGTAATATTCACCTGAGTATAAGACAGAACCTCTTTCAAACCCTTCACAAACTGCCTAAAAATTACTTACTCTTGAATCGGATGCAGGGTTGTAGCTGTCATTGGTACAGCAGGTGCAGCAGGTGCAGTGGCCATGGGGCCCAGAGGTCAAAGGGGCCCATAAAATCTTGATTACCAATGAATATTGCTACTCAAATAGCAAAGAGGGGCTCGCGAGGGTATCCTGGCAATGAGCAGGTGTGTTTGCCTAGCCCTGCCTATGGTAGGTTGGTTAATTGAAAAGTCAGATCTTCAGCTTCTTGTGGAATTCAAGAAGAGAGGAGGAGGCTCTGATGTGGAGTGGAAGGGCGTTCCATTCTTTAGGAGTGATGTCAGATAACTCCCATCTTCCTGATCTGGTTCTGTGTATGAGTGGGATGTGTGTGAGTTGGAGTCCTGCAGAGGAGAGATCTCCAGGTGGGTGGTGGAAGGAGATGCAACTGTTCAGGTAGTTGTTTAGTGCCTTGAATGTATTTGTGAGGAGTTTGAATTGAGTGCGCTTGTATATCAGGAGCCAGTGTAGTTTACTGAGGTGTGGTATGATGTGAGTTCTGTGTGGGAGTTTAAGGATGAGTCCGGCTGCTGAGTTCTGGATGGTTTGTAGTCATCTAGTGCGTTGCTTGATGATCCCGGGATCAAGGGTGTTCCCATAGTCCAACTTGCTGGTGACAGGTTTCCAAGTGTTGCTTGGTAGCCATTTGAAGATCTTCCCCAGCATCTTCAGGATATGGTAGCTGGATGCAGTGACGGCGTTGACTTGTGGAGTCATGTCCAGTTTGCCTTTGGTGATTATTCTGAGGTTCCTGGAGTTGGTTCTGGCTATAGGTCCAATTTCGGCCAGCCACCAGTTGAAGACCCATGCTAAAGTGTTCTTGCCGAAGATCGCCACTTCTGTCTTATCAGTGTTGCGCACGAGACAGTTGACTTTCAATCAGTTATTGGCTTTGGTCATGCAGGCGGTGAACTTGTTTCTTGCGTTAAGGGTCTTGTCCGAGAGGGAGAGTATGAGGTGCATGTCATATGCATAGGAGAGGATGTTGATGCCATGTGTGCGGGTGACATTGACCAGAGGGATCATGTATGCCTTAAAAAAGGGTGTTGTGAGTGATGAGCTTTGAGATACTCCGCTGATGGGTTTGCGGGCTTCCGAGGAGTAAGACTCCAGGATGACAACTTGTGTTCTATCTGTTAAGAAAGAGCAGATCTAGTGGAGAGTGGTTCCTTGTATGCCAATCTCATGCAAACACCTAATGAGGATGAGGTGAGACTGTGTGAAATGCTGCAGAGAGGTCCAGGAGAATGAGGGCTGCCATGTCTCCTCTGTCAAGGATCATGTGGATGTCGTCTGTGGCTGCGATGAGTGCTGTGTCTGTACTATGGTTGGGCCTGAATCTGGACTGCATGTCATCAAGGAGCTGGTGGTTACTAAGGTGGTCAGTGAAGCATTGGTTGATTAGTTTCTCCAAGACCTTTGCCGGGTATAGTAGGAGGGAGATGGGTCAATAGTGGGAAAGCGTGGCTGGGTCAGCAGATGGTTTCTTGAGCAGTGGCATGATGGTGGCATGTTTCCAAGTGCCCGGGAATGTGGCTGATTTGATTAAGCTTTGAGGATGGGTGTTAGTGCCTTGCGGATTGATAGGAGTCCTTTGGTAAAAATGTAAGTCCGTTTTTATATAGCGCAGCTACTCACCCTTACGGGTCTCAAGGCGCTGGGGGCCGTAGTGGAAATTAAGTGAGCTATTGCCAGAGTCACATGGTGCTGAGCTGAGCTGCCGCCGGAGCCGGGGATCGAACCGTGAACCCTGTGCTCCGAAGTCAGCTGCCCTGGCCGCTGCACCACACCTTTGGTGAAGGCATGGTGGGAGCAAGGACCAGATGAAGCCTCCAAGTGGATGGTCTTCATGGTAGCAGTGATTTAGATGGTGGTGACGGCAGGCCACAAGGTCAGGGTTTGTGCATCTCCTGTGATGGGAAGTTGGGTTGCGATGGTGACAGGGTTTGGTTGAGGGTCGAAGTTGCTGTATATGGAGGTGATTTTCTTATAGGAGAATTCCAGGAGCTTGTTTCAAACAACTTTTGAGGGAATGATGTTGCTGGAGGATTTCCTTGCTGCTATTAGTGTTGGCATTGATGAGATCTGCAAGAGCTACGCACTTGGTGTTCTGTATCTGCTGGTGGAAGCGTCTTAGGGTGGATTTGAAGATGTCTTTATCTGCAGTGTCTCGACTTATCCCCATTTGCACTTCATTTGCTTGCAGTGGCGGTTTGTCAGCCTGAGTTCCTCTGTGTGGCATTGGATTGTACTGGAGGAGAACGAGTGAGTGTTGGCGCATGCGGTGAACCAACTGTTGAGGTTTTTGATGACTTTCACCAAGTCACTGTTGTGCTTGGGCTGGTACCCAGAGAGTGCGGAAGCCCGCTCCTCTTCCGAGATCCTTTTCCATCTGCGATGGACAGTTCTGGTGGTGCTAGGTCCATGATGGTGTGGGATGGTTGTGCTGAAACTGACAAGGGAGTGGTTTGTCCAGGTCATAGTTTCTGGCTTGTTGACTGTGCTGTTGCCAATTGAGGACAAAAAAGGATCCAATAGGTGTCTGAGGTTGTGGTTGGGTGAGGTAAAGTGCTGGGTGAGGTACCCTTTCAGCTAAAAATTGTATCATGAGTACTTTTTTTCTTGAAATTGGCACTGTGAATTTTAAGCTGTACATATCGCGTCGATGTATTATATGCAAAGCGCTCTAAGGTCCTCTTAGGTGTGCTCTTGAAATAACGAAATGCTTCTTTATGCAATACCTAAATAAATAAACATCTACATTCATTTTATGTTTCCAGCTGCTTTAATTCTATTCCTTCTCTCTCCACTCCCCTTTCCAGCTGTCTCTTACAACCTCAGATACTTATTTTCTTTAATTATCTAACAACCCCCAGTCCTCCTTTCCCGACAGCTCCATCACAACTTCCAGTCCATCATTTCTCATAGCTCAGGATTACCAGATGACCCCGTATCACCTGGAGACCGCGTTTCTAATCCAGTAAATCACTGCCTTCTGGGAGTTGTAGTCTTACTATATTCAATAAAAGAAACACACCTCAAAACAGTGATCTGTAAAATGAAAGCACAGACCTACAAAAGTTGTGTTATATGGCAAGGTGAACTCAACTAGGACACAGCTCTCAGAATGCAAAACAGTCTTAGTACTGCATAAGAAATGCCAGGGTAACATGATGGAGTTAGCTGGTTGCCCTATCTCATACCCCTCTCACCCATGCCTCTAGTTCTCTTGCATGCTCACTTGTTCTTTTACCTTAACATTTACACAGACTTCCTTACTCCTCCCTCTTCCCTCATAGTCTTTCTCTATCAGGACCTCAATTTTCACTACCTCATCAATTCTACCTTGTCCCAGTACTTAATGAAATGAGGTAGCCACGCCTCCTCCCAGGCACCACATTACCAAGTTAAAAACCTACCCCCACCACTTCCCATCACTTCCCTGCACCCTCCCCTCTTTCCCTAGATTACACCTACTAATTTAGGTCAAAAGGTGATGGAACTAGCATTTTATCCTGGTTTCTTTGTCTACTTCCTGCACACCATGGATCTGGTGGGGTCAAGTCCTATCCTACGTTTTGGCAGTGTATTGGGTCTAGCAGGGGAATTATGATATTGTGCTTTCTGGTTTTGCCAGTCCTCCAGGATATTATGTGGACCACATTTTTTAAAGTGACATGTTTGAAGCTCATGATAAAAGACAATTTCCTGTTTTCTATTCTTTAAAACATTGCTCACAAATACTGTTCTTACCCAGTTCTGTATGGCATCCATGGCAGGCTAAAAAGCTTTGTTTGCCTGTGTTAGGCATATATACAAAAAAAGAACAAAAGGGGGTATAAGGAAATGCCTCTTTTTGCATGATCACCTCCAAACGTTTGGACTGATGCTGCTCATGTTTCGACTGTGAGAGTGTACTGAGGCCTGCTAACCAGAGCTCATTGCCAGTGCTCTGAAACTTAAAAGTATATGTTTGATTGGTTGCTACACAATTGGTATAACTTTACTGACTTATAAGTCCCTAGTATGTGGTACCAGGGCTACTCAAGGCCTGTAAGTTAAAGTGTCCCACAAGGGCTGCAGCAATATTTGTGCCACCCTGTATGTGATAAAGTGAAAACCTGTCTCCCATCCTGCCACTGCAGACTGGCAGTTTTAAACTGCTAACTCAATTTTGCTTTTTAAACTAATGCCAAAGCCCAGACTTCCTTTTTTACTATATAAAAGTCACCTCTACAGCAGACCTATTGAGTCCTAAGGAGGGTGCTATGTATTAAAAAGTGGCATATGTATTTTTATATCTAACAGTAAAAAACCCAAATTGTCATTTTTACTGCAAAACGTCCTATTGGTGAGTGCAGGGTTACACGCTGACAACTCAGCGGTGCTAAGTTCGGAATGAGACTACTAAAGTTGGGACTTCAGTGCATCAAAATAATCGTTACATTAAACCCGACTTGGTCCCTAGGTAGAACTTAATGCAACTTTTTAATAACTGTAGATTTTAGAAAGTTACCACTCTATTGCCCCAGTTTTCCAGTGGCCACACAGATGCTGGCCACCAGGCAGCCTTCTGCCCTCCTGGGGAAAAGTGTGAATGATGCCCAGTAGTGAGAACCATAGAGGCCTGACGGTGGAAGAGGTGTCACCTCTCCCTGGCAGGAATCCCCAAAGGGTGTGAGCCCAAAAAGCAAGCTACAAAAAGGAAGCCACATTTGAAGGGCAAATAGTGAAAACACACAAGAGGGGCTGCTCTTTTGTTGAGGTAGACTGGTTGGCATCGGGGACAGAGAAGGAAGACCAGTTGCCACACCCGTTTTCTCATGGGTGTGTAGCCCCCAGGTAGCCACACCTCCAGGGTGGGCTACCAAGCTCCACACACCGAGAAAGTGGTTCTGCCATGTTAGGAATGGGCAGAATAGTGCACTCTAAGATAGCTAGATGCCACACTTCGCAGGAAGTCATTATCATGAGGAAAAGCTCCCACTAGACCATTGGCTAATGATGCCACATCCCAACAGGGCATTTTCTCATCATAAATATGGCACCCCTGGCTTCTAGGCCTCAGATCACATCTAGATTGGAGAGCGGACTGAAGAAGGACTGACCTGTTTTTCCCTGGACCTGGCAAGGGAAGCTGCACCAACCGCTCAACTGCACCTACTGATCCTTGGGTTAGCAGAGAGAGGACTGTCCCTGTGATGCCTGGCTCATGGAAAAGTCGCTTGTGAGCTCCAAGCAGAAGAGGTGAACTCCAAGGGTCTGTTGGATGACTCACTGTTACAGCACCATGGCCACAAAAGCTGAAGAACCCTTTCTGACCTGTCAGTATCCACAATAGCCTGATCGCCCCTGCCTGCCGATGTGCAGCCCATAAAAGCAAGTCTCAATGCTCAAAAGTTGCAACCGAGTCTGCGGAACGTGGAAGAGTTATCTGAGTGCAGTGTGGTCACACAAGATGGACTCTAGGCTTCACCGAAGGGAACCGCTGGTTTTGCAGTGACAGGATTCTAGTAGTCCAGTGGCAACTGGACTTATGCTGGACCAATGAGTACTTCAAGGGACATTGACCTCTGTGGCCAAAGTCACCCTACCTGTACTGTGGACCAAAGAGTAACCCCAGGAAGCCTCCATTGACTGCACAGCATCCTCAGCATCTTACAGCATCTTCAGCATCCTGTATCCCTTGCATCAGGACCACTTCATTGAAGTCTATGGCGGTTCGGCCAAGGAGACTGGACCTGGACTGGAGACCTCTTTGGTGCCAAGATAACTGTCCCACTATTTCTCACTATCCCCTCCTGACCTTCCCTCTGTTGGAGCTGGTCTCCCAAAGTGGGCCAGAGTAGTCAAACACAACTCTTTAAAAGTTTTTTAAAGGTTCCAAACCTTGCTGTTACCAATTCTTGTTCTCATTTGGGATTGAGAAGCTGAGATTTATGTTTCACTTAAAAATCTATATCTACGGAACCCTCTGGTGGGTTTTGTTAATTGTGGTATCTAAAAATCCATAAAAATATAATGTATATATTTTTTTAAACTGTTTTTATTTGCAACAAAATTGCATCGGTGCATAGCATTTTCATAATCGTATCGGTGTACCCAAAACAAGAAACTGGCATCATCACATTCCATACAATATTGAACAGAAAGTACATCATTTCACTGCCCCTGGTCAGCGCCCAATCCTCTGTGTAATACATCACTAAACCAAGGAAGTACATACAGTGATAAGATGAAATGATAAGGCCAAGTGGACACATTTTTTCTAGCTTGCCAGTGGGGAGGACTCAACTTCGTCTGCTAGCTGGGCCATTAGTGTTTGCCTTTCACACTGCAGCTCTACAGTAGGGGAGATGCAAATGTCACCTCTGTATTTATTCCACTTTCCCCATTTGTGATCCCATTTCCTGGGGCATCCTCGTCCCTTGAATACCGCCGTCTCTGCTATAATTGCTCTGTCCATGTCCTTTGCCCAATCACTTAAAAGTGGGATCGTGGCAACCCCCCATTTCTGTGCGATGTTGCGTTTTGCGATGATCCAACCCATCGAGGCCCACGCCTGCTCCGCTTGGGAGAGGTCAGTAGACTCCCATATATTAAGGAGGCAGAGTTTGGGAGAGGGCCTCAGGGGTTTGTCACATGTCCTAGCAATTTGGCGAGTCACCTTTTCCCAATAATGCTGAATGTGTGGGCATTCCCATAGTATGTGTACAAAGGTGCTGGTTTGGTTGCAGTGTCGGAGAAAGAGTGGATCAGGTCGCCTATCCAGTCTAAACAGTAGTTTAGCATCAAAGTAAACCCGGTGAAGGATTTTCAGCTGGATGAGTCGGAGTCGCATGGGAATGGCTACCTCTCTGGGAGAGGCCAGTGCGTCTCTTCAGTCTTCGTCATCTATACTTCCCAGGTCCGACTCCCAGCCCATACGTAATTTCTGCATTGGATCAACACGATTATTCACCAATTTCCTATAGGTGAGGGAGATGGCCTTGTGGTTCATGGGATCTAATAACAGCTGGTCTTCTAGGGGGGAAGAGTCAGGGAGAGGGATTCCCTTTGGTAGGGCAGTTGAAATAGCGTGACTGATCTGGAGATATCTAAAGGTCTCCGAAGGTGTCAGTTGGTACTTTGTCTGAAGGTCAGCAAATGTGGCCAATTTCCCTTTCACCCACATGTCCCTGACTGTAGAAATCCCAATAGTGTCCCATTTATCAAAACCGGGGCATTTGCTGAGTTGACCCAGTATATCAGGTTCCCAGAGAGGAGTTGCTTTAGTTAGACGGTTGTGCCAACCCAGCTTTCTCGTGACTCCATGCCAAACCTCAACCGTACGGGCCTTAGGGCCAGTCAAGTTAAGTTTACAGGGATTGGTATATAGTGCCCTATTATAACCACCCTGCCCCATGAGCCAGTGATCTGTGCGGAAATTGGGATCGTCGTGTGGGCCAAACACCCATCGATTAATTGCTGTCAACTGGGAAGCTTGATAATAGAGCCGTATGTCTGGCAACCCTATGCCCCCGTCGTACCATCCCATGGTGAGTTTGTTCATGGCAATTCGTGGCGGGCGGTCCTCCCACAATAATCCCCGTACAACGCCGTCAATTTGGGAAAAATATGAGTCTGGGATAGGGTTAGGAGCATTCTGTAGCGCATAAAGGAAGCGCGGAAGCGCGGAAGCACGAGCATCTTAAACAGGGACGCACGTCCCAAGAGAGTGAGAGGGAGAGATCACCAGTGTCGGGCGTCTGATTTTAAACGTTGAAGGGGCTCCAGCAAGGTCCGCTCAAAGAAGATATTAACATCTGAAGTGACAAAAACGCCCAGGTACCGAAAGCCTTGGGATGCAACCAGAATCTCATAGCCCCGTGGATTGGATGGGGGCTCGCCCCACAATACATACATCTGGGATTTGGACCAATTTATCCGGTATCCCGAGTGTGCACCAAATATGTGAAATATATGGAGTACCCTCCGCAGAGAGCGTGCTGGAGAGGCCAAATAGAGAAGAATATCATCCGCATATAGCGAAATGCGGTCCTCATGGTCAATTGTCCATTTGAGTCCCCGTATACCTGGATCTCCCCTGATCCAAACGGCCAGTGGCTCCAATACCAGGGCGAAAAGAAGCAGAGACAATGGGCAACCCTGCATCGTGCCCCGTCGGAGGGGAAAAGTGGCGGAGCGGTGATTGTTTACGGTGACGTGTGCTGTGGGTTGTGTGTACAGTAACCTAATCCATCTTATCACCTTGGGACCAAACCCCATACGAGACAACACGGCGAAGAGAAAATCCCATTCAATGGTGTCAAATGCCTTGGTGGCATCTAGGGATAGTAGGATCGCTTCCTCCTCGATGGTACTAAGTCTACCCAGGGCCCCATTCACCCGTCGCAGATTCCTAGCCATATTTCTTCCTGGCATAAATCCGGACTGGTCTGGATGGATCAGTCCGGTGATATAAGGAAGGAGTCGATTGGCGAGGAGCTTGGCCAGGGTTTTAGCTTCGACAGTAAGAAGGGAGATAGGGCGGTATGATTTACAGTCTTCTGCTGGCTTGTTCGGTTTATGGATGACTACTATAGCGGCAGTGCGGATATCGGCAGGGAGGAGTCCCGACTCGAAGCATTCCATATATAGACCCAACAAATGGGGCACTAATTTTGCTGCCATGGGTTTAAAGAGCTCAATGGGAAGTCCATTTGGACCCATCGCTTTGCCGGAGCGGACATCTTGTATGGCCTTTTGAATCTCCGTCTCAGTAATGTCCACCTCCAAGGCATCCCTATCCTGTGGGGAAAGGCTCACCACATTGATGGTGGCAAGGAGATCAGCCGACAGCGAGGCTTGAGATGTCTCCGAGACCTTATAGATCTCCTCAAAATGAGATGCGAAGGTGTCAGCAATTTTCTGAGGGTCAGTAAGAAGTGCACCATCGGGGCCGGCTATCGCATGGACCCATCGCGCTGCCTGCTCCTTGTGTTCCAGCCACGCCAGGAGTTTGCCTGTACGTTCGCCTTGCTCATAGATCAGATGACGGGTAGATAGGGAACGCATCGTGGCCTCTTCCAAAAGGAGCTGTCTATAATCCTGTCTCTTAATTTTTAGGGTATGTTGAATAGTGGGATCGGGGGCCTGCGAGACAGCCTCCTCCATGGCCAATATGTCCACCTCCATTTCAACCACCCTCCTGTAGCGCTCTGTCCTATGTTCTACCATTAATGACAGCGCCCTGCCCTTTATAACCGCTCCAAACACCCCCCACAGCGTCGCCGCCGAGGCGACCGACCCCACATTTCCCGCAAAGTAGTATTCAGTGTCCTTCAGGAGAGCCTCTTTGATGTGTGGTATCTTTAGCGCCCATGGCTGTATCATTATAGAGCCGGGGCGTCTGGCTCGTTGTATGCCAAAAGTCGTAAGAATAGGGGAATGATCGGATATCCCTCGTGCCAGACATTGGGAGCTAGTGAAAGCGTGTATGTCTTGAGCGTGAGTAAACATGTAGTGTATTCGAGATTGGCTACCATGTGCTCCCGATTGAAATGTGAAGTGTGTGTGTAATGGGTTCAGCCACCTCCATATGTCAACAACACCCAGAGCATTAGCGAACTCTTGGAGTGGCGAACCTCGCGGCGGGTCCTCTCGGGGTGGAAGACGGTCCCGAGAGCCATCCATCGTTAAATTAAAGTCGCCCCCCAGTGTCAACACTCCCAAGGGCAGTTCCAGTAACAATGTCCCTACGTCGCGTAATGTCAGCCGCTGTAACCCTGGGGGGGCATACACGGAGACTACATTAAGGACACGTCTCTCCCAGGTGCCGTGACAGCTGAGTACTGGCCCTGAGCGTCTGTCCAGGTGTTGTGGATCATATAGGGACAGCCTTTTCGGAGGAGAACCCCCACCCCCTAGAGCCCGAGGTGAATCCAGAGTGAACTACCAATTGATACCCCTTTCTGTTTAGAGCCCCGCATGAGTTCCCTACCAAGTGCGTCTCTTGAAGCATCACAATATCAAGTTCTTGCCGTTTGACATAGTGTAAAACAATACCCCTCTTAATCTTGCCCCCTAGACCATTGACATTCCACGTGGATATTGTAAGTCCTGAGCCAGGTGCCATCAAATCATTTCAGTGGGAGAGGTGAATCGTTGGATGGGCCTATCTATTAGGGGGTCCCCCGAGCCCCCCCACATAGCAAAACATAAGTCAGTCAGTGGCCAGAGACAGCTTAAATAGAGTTCACATGTATGAAAGACATTGGGACCAGGCGTGTTACCAAAGAACCAAGCGTTGCAACGCACCGATGCAAAGAACAAAAGAAACATACTTAACAAACCCCTCCCCCTCCAGACTGGACCCCGCACCCTGCCTCCCTGCACAACGGGTCTGAAACCGCCCGCCACCCCCAACTTGCAGAGTGCCTGTCGCCCACCCTTGTCAACTTCGGGAACATGAACAACCCCACTCCCTAAAGCAACAATATATAATTCTAATAGTCTGCCCCGGCCTATAAGCCCGTAGGGCAAAACATAAGTAACTGAATTTTCGATTACACACATCAAATACAAAGCAAAGACGTTAAATAGGCTCGGGCATCAGCGGATCAAATAAAGAGAACATCAAGGTCATCAGGCAAGACACGAACAAGAAAAATGACAGCTGAAGTATCACAATTACCCCCAGTTGAGTGTGAAAGGCGAAAAGACTACCAGACAGTCCCCTTCATATTCCAGTGTTCATAGTCACCCTGTAGGGCTCTGAGAGTCTGAATCAGAGTGTGGAGGGGAGCGGCTCTGTTGGCGCCAGTCGCCGGTTGCACCAGCCACAGATGTAGATTTTAGCGATTTCTTACCAACTGTACGCCAGCCATCAAGCCAGTCCCAGGCGTCTTCAGGCCTCGTGAAGAACCACAGTTTGCCATCTGATTCCACTCGGAGTTTTGCTGGGAACAACATGGCGTATTTGATCTCCTGGTCTCTGAGGGCCCTTTTTACTTCCAGGAAGCTACGACGTTGTTTCTGGACCCTTAAGGTGAAATCCGGGAAGAAGGTGACCCTGCTATTTTCAAATATCAACGGGGGGGCCACTCGCGCAGTCTGAAGGATCACGTCGCGGTCACGAAAATTAAATACTCGGGCCAGAAGCGGTCGGGGGGGAGCACCCGGCTTTGGCCTACCTCAAGGTACACGATGAGCTTGTTTAATGGAAAAACACTTAGACAGGCCTCGTGGTTGAAGGCGTTGTAGGATCAGCTCTTCAACGAACAGATCGGCTGCCTGCCCCTCCGCTCGCTCCGGAGCGCCAAGAATACGAACGTTATTTCGCCTCATTCTGCCTTCGTACTCGTCCAGCTGTATTGCCATTGCTTCGTGAGAGGTGCGCAGTTCGGTCACCTGTCTTTTAAGGAGGGTAGTATCAGTCACAAGTTCTGTAGTAGTGTTCTCAACTGTTCTCACACGATCTGCCATCTTTCTCATGTCTTCCCGAATTAAGGCCACTTCCGTGGCGACTGTGTCGATCCGGGTTTCGAGAGAGGTCCGTACTGTGGTGATCGCCTCAAGGATATCTTTGTTCGTAGGCTCGGAGGTCTCGCTTTGGGTTGCGGCCGCGCCCTGGCCCTCCTCCTGGTTCTTCTGCCACGCAAATTTGTCTAGTTTGGCCTGATTTGCTGTTCGTCTGCTGCGGCCCGTCGCCATGCCTGCTCCGACAAAGGGGCAGCGATGGAGGGTCGGGATGCAACCGCTACTCCCCGCCGCCTGCAGTGGAGCCCTCCACCCGGCCTGTCGGCTTTGGCGCGTGGCACCCTAACCCCCAAGGCGATGCGGCACTAGTGGGTACCCCACAGAGGCGCAAGGTGCTCTGGTCGCTCACCACTTCGCAGTGTGCGAAAGACTATGTCATGAGCAGTGGGTCACAGGTCAGTGAACTCCCCCTCTGTCAGACCCGGGGGATTTCCTGCGTTTTCCAGCCCCAGGACCGTTTACCGGCTGGGGTATCAATCCGTACCTTCCCCTTCTACGATGTATATTGGCCGCCTCCGCCGCAACTCCAGCCTCCAGAGTAGGCCGCACACGCCGCCAGAGCTCGCTAAACGTTTATGGTGGCGATGGAGCCAGTCCGGCAGCACGCAAATGGTCTTGGCCCCAGTGGACTCTCATCTATTCATGAGGGACACCTTGGAGTCCTGCTTAGTTACACGCTCCTCTGGGGGTTAGCGTGTGAAAGGGCCTCCCGGTCTGCAGCCACGCCGGCCCTCAGTACAGTTTGTATAGGCAGAGGGGTGGGCTGTACTCGGATCGCGCTGGATACATGGGTCGCAAGGAAGGCCCCCTCCCATACCTCTAACCATCTGCCGCTGTGGATAATGGCCGCAATGTGGGGGGCGTCAGTTTTAGTCCAGGCCAGATGATTTCCCTCTCCTTGGCATTCACCAACCTGCCGGGGTGTATCGCTGGATGACGCTTGTGAGGCCGACTGCTTCCAGTGCGAGGGTGCAGTCCGATCTCCTTCACCAACACCGATCGCGGCCCTGGCCTCAGCCGCAATGTTGCGTAGCTCGGGCGTGCCGAGGAGCGACCCCCTCCTCCGGCGCAGCCGCGTCGTGTAGTGCCAGCTTCTGGAGCGGTCCTGCGACGGTCCTCCCAATTGACCCCAAACTTCGCCTGTACACCGTGCAGCTACAGCGATCTTCAGTAAGCCCCTTTGGAAGGTGTCACGGCCGGGACGGATCAGTTTTATCGGATGTTTCGGGAGTGGCGCAGCGGAGCTCGGCTACCGTGCGGCCATTCCCGTCGGCAGTTGGCCACGCCCCAATATAATGTATTTTTATAGATTTGTGTCAGATTTCGTGTGCGACTTTCTTCTTCTTTTGTTTTGGTACTTCCAAATGCTTTACATTTGCTCCTTTATTCAAGTTGGTTTTGTAAGTGTATTCCATGCAGGCACGGTAGTACAGGTAAGAGCGGTGGGGCAGCATGGGGGAGGATAAGTCGACAGATGAAGGAATAGGTAAAATTAAATAAAGAAATAAATAAAACCACTTACCTTGCGCTCGCCAGAGCGCAAAGTAATTGGTTTTATTATTTTTTAAATTTAATTTTACCTATCCCCTCATCTGTCAACTTCTGCCTCTCACCGCTCTTACCTGTGCCAGCCGCGCCTGATTCCAAGGTGAGGTCGAACAATCACATCATATAATACACCACGATTTCTCATAGAGGGGTTATATATTCTTTCATTTTATTAGCTTCCTTTTTGGATCTAGATCACTGTATATAAGATCAAGAGCAGGAGTCTCATTATCTCTGATTGTGCTTTCAGGTCAACATGGAGCTCAGAAAGCATTCAACTAAAAGGCACAATTTGGAAGAAAAGGATGGTCCTTCTTCCAAGCATCATAAAGCTGACCCTAGAGCTTTCTTGCCAGCACCATTGAACCAGGTACAGCCTTTTTTGTCCTCCCTCTCTGAAATTCTAAAGAAATCTGGAAGACGTACAGGGAATGGCCAGATCCCAGAGAATGCTCAATTCTCTTCATCAATTTCCCTTCTTTTTGGAAAATAGTTGCAAGATCTTCTAGGGTGCACCAGCAGAAATAGGAACACATCAGTCCTTTTAATTTCGGAACCAGGGCAGCCAAGAACCCCAGTTCTCTTCTGCTAAACTCAAGCAGCAGTCTTGACTATGCTACCCTCCTGCTGGATGCTACAGTTTTAGGTGGTCTTTCTCTCTTTTATTAGACTTGGGCAGACCCTATTTCAGATGCCTGGGCACTTGGAAGTAGTTCATCAGGGCTATTATTTGGACTTTTCAGAGGTCCCTCTAGATTCAGGTGTGGTTTCAACAGCTTGGCCCAGGGAATGTGCCCATCAGCAAGCCCTGCTAGAGGGGAGTTCCGATATGCTGGAAGAAAAAACCGTTCAAACACAAATTTTTGAGGTGTCTGGGCAGGGGGTTTATTTTTCGATATTTCTGATGGCCAAGCCATCAGGGGATTCCAGATTGATCAATTTAAAGAATCCGAATGAGTTCTTAGAGACACATATTTCAAGATAGAGAGTTTGCAATGAATCATTCTGTAAACAGTCTCATAGGAACGGATGACAAGCATGGACCTCCAAATCCAAATCCAAATCATTAAAGATTCTAAAGCTGTATGACCATTTCAGATTTGGCGGTATCAAGTCTTGCCATTCAGGTTAACTTCAGCTCCAAGAATATTTATGAAGGGACCTGCTCTGCTAGTGGCTTTCATTCACAACTCCAGAATTATGCTTCACTAATACCTGGATGACGGGCTACTCCTTTCTCCAACTCCAACTGTGGCCTTTCAAGGCACAATAAATGTTTGCCAGCCCTTGGTGAATCACAGATTTCTCATCAGTGTCATAAATGTCACAAAGTCCCATTTCAATCCTTCTCAACATTTGGATTTCATTGGGGCCAGGTTTCAGACCACAGAAGGCTTTTTTACCTACCTGAGGTAACAGTAGCACAATTGAGACTTCAGCTATCCAGTTTCCTAGCAAGGCGCAGTGATAAAGCCAGAGATTAGCTTCTATTACAAGGAGATTTGGTAAGTCTCTCATTTCAAGAGTCCTATTCTTTAGCTTTCATCATCTGAGACTAACGGTTAGTTTCAGTTTTGTTTTCTATCTGTTTCTGCTGACCTCTTGTGTACAGGAGCGGCCAATGCAGGTAAGAGCGGTGTGGCGGTGGGGCTTGAGGGGATTTCCACAGACGAACAAGAGGGAAAATTAAATAAATATTTAATTTTCCCTCGTCATCTGTTGAAATCCCCCCCACCTGGCCCACCGCTCTTAACTGCATGAGCCGCTCCTGCTTGTGTATTTGGGGTGCAAAGGACTCGTCATCAGTGATGTCATCAATGATGTAATTTGAGACGTCATCAGTGATGTCATAAATGATGTCACAGAACATATCATAAGTGATGTCATATGTGAGGTCATAAGCAGTCCATGTCAGGGGCGCAAGTTATAGTTAGCACTGCTAACTACAACTGGTGAATTTGTGTGGTTTTTGAGTTCAACACGTTAATGTTGTCACTAACATATTCACCTAACTATAACATTACCATAACTTTTGTTTTTTTCAGTGAATTTCTAGTTTTTTTAAAAATGAAAACTGTTTTTTTATTACACCTAACTAAAACTATATTTACGGAAGCTACAGTTACTTCAAAACGCAACAGCGCGCTTACTGTTTAAATTTCCTAAGTTCAGTCCAGTGCCAAAAGCTATTTGTGATCTGCACTGGCTGCCTGTTCAGGAGAGGGTTCAATTCAAGTCTTTGTAAATTGTCCACAATACACTCTATGGCGTTGGCCACGCTCACTTTAAACAAATTCATCAGACGGTACACCCCATGACGTAACCTTAGATCACCCTTGGCTTCCCTTCTGGACATCCCCAGGGTACAGACTGTAAAATGGGGGGGCAGAAGCTTCTTTCACCTCGCCTGTAAATTATGGAACACGTTACCTTTTACTTTGAGGACCCAAACCAATAGACAGACGTTCAGAAAATCCCTAAAAACATGGCTATACCTAACCAGGTTCTAAGCCAGCGCCTGCCCTCACTGTAGGATCATGCTGGCAACTTCAGGTCTAAGACGCCCATGCATTCACGCGCTTTACAAAACTCTTCATTCATTCATATAATGTTACTTTAACCTTTAGTTTTTTAAGTGAATTTTTAGGGTTTTTTAAAAGTAAATTAATTTATTTTGTGAGTGTATGTATGGTAGGATAATTGTATAATACATCCTGTGTGCAGACATTATTTTGAAAGTGAATGGTTTTTTATTGAAACATAACAGAGTATGGTTCACAGTTTTCAAACTGTTTTTAAAAAACGTGTGAGTATTAAACAGCTCAATAAAGCAATAGTTCAGTAGAGATTGTGTATTTCCTCAGTTCTTGTAATTCTTAAATAGAGACATTTTGCCAGCAAGGTGCATGGAGGGACTAGCCTCTCCGTTGAGACCCTTCTCTTGGATGACAGGTGTGCATAGTAGGGTGTTGGGATGGACTGGCCTCTCCTTTCAGATCTTCCTCACAGATGATGAGTGTGCATAGTAGGGTGAGTGGATGGACTGGTCTCTCGTTTGAATCCTCTCTCTCTCAAATGACAGGTGTGCGTAGTAGTAAATGGGGAGAGCATGGCCTCTCCTTTCACACCTCTCTCTCAGATGACAGATGTGCATGTTAGGGTGTGTGGATGGACTGGTGCCTCCTTCTAGACCTCTCTCTCAGATGATGGGTGTGCATAGTAGGGTGTATGACGAGTGTGCACAGTAGTGAGTGCAAAGGGACAAGCATCTCCTTTGAGAATTCTCTCTCAGATGACAGGTGTGCATAGTAGGGTGTGTGGAGGTACTAGCCTCTATGCAGAGACTTCTCTTTTAGATGACGGGCATATGTAGTAGGGTGTGGAAACGGATTGGCCTCTCCTTTGAGACCTCTCTCTCACATGACAGGTGTGTGTAGTAGAGTGTGTGCATGGAGTGGCCTCTGCTTTGAGAACTTGCTCTAAGATGATGGATGTGCGTAGTAGGGTGTATGAGGAACAACTGGCCTCTCCTTTGACACCTCTCTTTCACATGATGGGTGTGCGTAGTAGGGTGTATGGATGGACTGCCTTTCCTTTCAGACCTCTCTCTCAAATGACGGGTGTGCATAGTAATGAATTTGGAGGAACTGGCCTGTCCTTTAGACCTCTCTCTCAGATGACAGGTGTACACAGTAGGGTGTGTTTTAGAGGCTGGCCTCTCTACTGAGACCTCTCTTGCTGTAATAATGGGTGTGCATAGTAGGGTTTGGGTAGGGACTAGGCTCTTGTTTCAGACCTCTCTCTCCTATGACAGGTGTGCGTAGTAGGGTTTGGGGAGGGACTGGCCTCTCAGCTGAGACCTCTCTGTAATGATGGGTGTGCATTGTAGGGTGTGGGGAGGGACTGGGCTGTCCATTCAGACCTCTCTCTAAGATGGCGAGTTTGTGTACTAGGGTGTGAGGAGGGACTGGCCTCTCTGCTGAAACTTCTCTCTGTAATGATGAGTGTATATAGTATGGTGTGGGGAGAGACTGGGCTCTCCTTTCAGACCTCTTTCTCAGATGATGGGTGTGTGTTGTAGGGTGTGGGGAGGGACTGGCCTCTCCTTTCAGAGTGTATTCAAATATCACCTACTCCTTCCTACTTTTCATGATCTCGCAAGAGTATAGAGAGATCGTAACATAGAAAAAAGAATGAACCTTCTACTCATCACAGTATTTATCTGTTGCACACTTCTTCTCAAAAGCAAGGACCACAATATGCATTCCTACTCCTTTTTACTATTCACGATCCCGCAAGAGTCCCACCAGATTGTAAAAATTAGTTAAAAACAATATACATTTATTTTCTTCACAGACGTTATCCCTTAGACACCTCCTCTCTATATCTAGGGGACAGCATGCCTTTCTGCTGCCCTCATATATAGCCTTTTTACTTCATTTCCACAAAACCTGCAATTTTTCATAGTAAATAGTAATGGTGGTCATTTAATTTCTAAAATTCCAACAGCCAGCCAAATAGAGCGATCACTCTTGTGGGACTCACTGGAGCCTCTTGCTCCCATGACAGCATGAAAGATAATGGGAAAAAACGGCCTCTCGACCAATCGCAGGCCTCCATTTTGGAATTCGTGCTCTCGCTGGACACTCGCGAGACTCGAGCCCAGATGCCACAATATACAATTATTTTTACCCTTAATATCTCGATAACTACTGAACAGATTTATACCAAACCACAAAACATACAACCTGCGAACCAAGATCTAGCTTCCTGCCGAATTTGGTGCAATTCTGTTCAGCAGTTTTTGCTTTAGCCCGTCTTAAAGAAATCTATAGAAAATGCATGGGGATTTTGTGTTTTGGAACCCACTGTTTGGCTCAGCCCTCGCTTGATGGATCACCCCAAAACTTTACAAAAGGGAGCAGAGGTGAATGAACTTTGTTTTTGGAAAGTTTTGTGAAGATTGGTCAAACAAGCCCAAAGTTATTAGCAATCCAAGAAACTCTCAGTCTATGGAAAAGCAGACCTAACTTTAACAACCTGGTGGCACACATACACATACATTTATATGTAAAACATATATATGTATGTGTATGTGTGTGTATGTGTGTGTGTTTTCCTAACTATGATTACAATAAAGTTTGGATGGTGGTCTTTCTGGCACTAGCCATTTTAGCAAGGCTTTATATTCTCTTTGTGGACTTTAACTGTCCTTTGGATTTCTACTTAGACCATTTTTCTTGTGTATGACCTCTAATTTGAAGACCAGAAACTAACTAAAGAATATTTGCTCTCCCTTTGGTCTGGTTAATGATTGGCAATTGCATTTTCCCACTGAAAAATCATACACTTTATTTTCTGCTAGGCATAAATGATATATGTTTTTATACAGTATTTTATATTTTCACATTTCACAGTTTAGTCCCCCAATCTGATGATAAGTAGGATCGGCACATGATCATACATCATGCATCTATTTCAGTTTGCACACCGCTCCTATTCCCACCTCAATGGATATATAACAAACATTTAAAATGAATGGCAGGCGAGGGGGATTCCAAAAGCACCTTGGGGAAGAAGAGAGATTCCAGTAAAGGGAAGTCTTTTTAAAATATTTTTATTTGATTTTATTAAGCATGAAACTTGGTATTCAACAAAACCAACAATTACAATGGAGTGATGACACAATTGACCCAGCAATGCAAGTACAACACTATTTGTGAATTCAGAGTCGGCGATCAATTTTACTGTAGCTATTGTAGTTCTGAGCCTTGTGGCTGTGACAAATAAGGGGAGTGAGTGTGCTGTTGCCTACCTTCCATGTCTCCCAAGTCTATGTCATAATATTCCAGCCATGGGCCCCATATTTTACAGACTTTCCTCAGGCAGCCACTGACCCTGTATGTGGCCCTCTCTGCCGCCATGGAGAGGTCTATCCCCAATCTCCATTCCTGAAGAGTTGGCAGTTCCAATGCCCCCAATCGTCTGGCCACTTTTCGTTTAGCAACTGTCGGCCCCAGCTTACTGAAAAGAAGCTTGGCCCTGGGAAGGTCTATTTCAGTCAGTATACCCAAGAGGATGTATTAGGGATCAGCTGGTATGTTGTCTCTCAGCATATTTAGTTCCCCTAGTATGGCAGTCCAATACTCCCGTATCATAGTGCATTCCCATATTGTATGTAAAAAGGAACCCAAGATGTTTGACAATTTGGATAGCCTACTTGAGGATGAGGAGGAAAGAGAAATAGTCCTCTTTTAGATATTAGACTTAGCTCTCTCAGTAGGAGTTGCAATATGTACCATTGTTACATTTTTACAAGCCGACCATTTTATAAACACAACCCTGTAGATCCTTCATGGTCTTTGGCAAGTGCAGATATGGACCAACTACCAAGCGTTAGTTGAAGCAACAACACACATATTTCACTCAACTTACCTAGAGATAATACGAAGTGGGCATGTAACAATGGCAGAACCTGTCAGGCATTTCCATTTATTTTTGTTGTGAGTTTGAGCAACCTTTCACTACAAGTGCCCGCATACAAGAACTCCACGCTGTTATTTTTGAAGGCTATATTTCAAACCAATTTTGTGCAGCATAACTTGCAGGAATTCATAATATTGTAGTGAGGGAATAGGCGCAGAATGTAAATACTATGAAAGCAGGCCACTTAATATATACGGTGCATTTTTAGGAACCCCTAAATGCCTAATCTTTCAGCATCAAAGGTATTGCCATAATCAGGATATGTATTTCAAAAGAGTCAACACATATTAATTTCTGAACTTTGTATGTTTGTCCAGTCTGTGGGTCTGTCTGAAAAATGAGGCTATGTTATGTCTTAGCAAGAAAGGTTGTTAAACAGCCTAGATTGCTTGGTGTGGCTCAGCTCGCAGCCATGCTGCTCTGCTGTTCGGAATGCCTGTGAAGTTCTTTCACACGAAAAGGACTTTGGACAGATTTTATATACACTCTAAACTATTTATTTGTAGAAAAAATAAACCTCATAATCAGGATGTAAGATGAGAGAAATAACATGAGAATTACTTTTATACTAACGTTAGAGTATAGAAGTCTTATTTTTTTTCCTAACCACCAAATATTCAAAGGAATACATGACTATATGGACTAAAAACCTGCTAATAATTCACACTATAAAGGTAATGCATGAGTTATGATCAATCATGTTATTAGATGCTGCATGACTTTCCAGTGTAGTGTATCATATGTGCTGTTAATCTAGATGTGCAACAACGTAGTCGGAAATGTGCTCATGGTTATAAAGTTCGAAAATCAATAAAACATTTGGAAAAAAATATATATAATGCATGTTGTTGCATTATAATGGCATTTAAGCAAGCTATTGGAAATGAATGGCAACATGCATAGCCTAAGCAAAGTAGCAAATGGATGATATAAGGGGCTCCCAAAAACAAATAAGGTAAAATATATGTCAGCATTAACCTAAATGGTTTCCCAGGCAGGGGTGTGGGGGGGGATGATGAGATAACATAGTGAGGGGAGGATGTATCACTGAAGTAATTAGTACAATCTATACCCAAGTTGTCATCTGAGCAGGCAGCTGGAACTGAAAGCATTCCACAGGTATTTTCAAGAATTAACCATCTAATTTATTTTGTAGATGGAATGGAATCCAGTCCCTGTTCTTGGGAAATAGCTAATATAACCTGGTTTAAAAAAAAAAAAAAAAGAAACTATCATACTAAACCCTTTTCTTATTGGCCTGTCTCCTATTCAGCATGGAATACTGAATATGGGCAGTTAACTTCTTCCAATAATCTTCATGAATTGGCTAAGTCGGTTTCTGAGTTGAATGATCTTTATGTAACAGAATGTTTTCATTTCCAGAAGAAATACTACAGGCACACGACAATTGAACTATTTGTGCACACCAGTAGTACTTGGTCTCCACTTGGATCCATTCAACGGGGTCAAATGGTACTACTTATGGACGGCCTATGTATTGCTTGCCATATTTTCTTATTATTGCCATCAGTCAATAATAACATATCTCTAATTACTGCAGTAGTGGTGAATGTGACTTTCTCACCTGCCTTCTATATTAAGAGTGCGGCACCCAGCGCTCTTAGCTCTCTTCATTTTTTCCTCTTGAGTCCCTTTTAAGATAGTATGTTCTTTAGAATCACTTCACCTTCTTTGCTAATGATGTTGCACGATTTGAGGATTCCGAGAAATTTGGGGCCCGGTTGAAATCAGTGGTCAAATCCAGAAAGGCAAACTTTTTAATGATAATAAAAAAGAGGAAAAGTCTAGTTTTGTTTAGCAAACACGATTGAGTATCTCAGGATCAAATTATCTCTTCTCACACAATCTGGAATTTGATTGGTGAAGCTCTATGGCAGGCTGAAGAAATTGGCTAATTTCCCGCTATTGGTTATGTCTGGTATTAATGGCGGTAAAAGGGTTTACTCTTCAACGTTTTCTGTTTCTCTCATGGGTTCTCCTGTATTAGGTACCTTCAGATGGCATTGGGGACATACGTTAATCGGATATTAGAGTTTGTTACATCTCAATCATGTGCTATTGCCTTGTTGTTTAGAGAGGAGGGAAAGGTCAGATACTTTCTCCCAACTTACTTCAAGCAGATAATGTTGAAGTTGGTTCAATCATTGGCCTGTATGTATCGGGATACAGCTAGCGAACTTAAAATTCCACAAGTTAATATTTACTCATCTCTATGGAATATTTTTTCTTTGCTTCCTGAATATGTAGGCAGTATAAACACCGATGAGGAGAATAGAGGTATTAGGGGTTAAAATGATGGGGCATATTTACGTTCCCTGGTGCATCCCTGCATATCAGCAGGGATGCGACAGGGAAAATGCGTCACGCAAGTTTACCCTTGCGCCACGTCCGATGCGCCGCATTTACAATGCGGCGCATCGTGGCGCAAGGATAAGCAGATGCGTGACGCATCTGCCGGCGGAAGGTTGGCGCAGTGCTGAAGTTGTGTCGCAAGCGCGACGCAACTCCAGCACTGTTACAACCTTCCCTATCCCTAACATGGTGCGTCAATCCTTACGCCTGCTTGAAGCAGGCGTAAGGATTTGACGCACCAGCGTCGGAAAAGTGACTGCGTGAAATCTTGTAGATTTCACTACGTCACTTTTCCGAGGTGTTCCTGCGCCGGAACGCCCCCCCTGCGCCGGTACGCCCACATGATACCTGACGCAGGTTTCATGTGGCGCAGGTATTTACTACGTGACGCATCTCCCTAGATGCGTCACGTTGTAAATATAGCGCAACGCGGCGCATGGTTTGCGTCGCCGCTGCGTCACATGCGTGACGCAACGGCGGCGCAAAAGTGGCGCAAGGGGCTTGTAAATATGCCCCGATATGAGCACCCAAAATCTTGTTTAGTCCTATGATGAGCTATGAACAATATAAACGGTTGCTGGAAAATAAATTCAATTATTTACATTTTCTAACTTTAATCCCTTGTACCTGAATGCGAAGGAGCATTAAGGTGCTGCTATAATAGGAATATTAGCTTAATAAGGTTAAAGCACAGTTGTATGCCTCTATATTGGAAAATGCACACATTATCCTGACATGAAAGAAGCTCTGATGAGAAGGTTTGGGCTGAACCCTGGAAAGTACTGGAGCAAATTTAGGTCAGCATCAACCAGTCTACTCAGACTTGAAAAGCAAGGCTGGACACTTTGCTGAAATCCATGGAGGGCTGGGGTAAAGTTAACAAGGTAACAACTTATGAGGCATTGCACAATCTAATGACAACAGTATTTCACATATTTGCCCCTACATACTGTGGACTTTAATTGCACAGCGCTTGCGGAGGTTAGCAAATCCACTAAACAGTGACTCTTCATCAGCCTGTTTAGGAAAGTCTCTAGGGGAGACACCAAGATAAGAGGGCAGAACCCAAGCAGCCTAACTGAGGTGCTGAGGACAAAAACCAGAACAAACTTCCAAAAAGCCAAGAAAATGTTAAAGCAGAGGGTAGGGAGGAGGATTCTAAAAGAACACCTTTGGGATGAAGGGAATCTCTCCCACAGAGGAAAAAGGAATGTAATACCACCAGGCTGCGGCGATTATGCTAATATGTACATACGTCTATAGCCCCCAGAACAGAAGAGACTTTTTGATGTTTATACGTCTATAGCCCCCAGAACAGAAGACCCTTTTTGATGTACATACGTCTATAGCCCCCAGAACAGAAGACCCTTTTTGATGTACATACGTCTATAGCCCCCAGAACAGAAGAGACTTTTTGACTGGTATAGTTTGTCTTTCAAATATAGCCAATCAAGTCAGTCAGGGAGCAAGGCTGGTCTGCAAAGTCTTCCAGAAGTGGGGGGCTTCAAAACCAATTATTTACTGATTCAGTGAGGTTATTAGGGATGTTATTAGTGACGTCAGCGGTGATGTGATTTGTGATGTCACCAGTGATCTCATTGATGATGTCATTTGTGATGCCTGTGAATTCACACGTGGAGACATGAGATCTGAATCTGGGGCAATTATTGTTGTATCATGTACAAGTGATTTTCTGTTTAGTGGCTATTTCAAAATATTTTGTTATCCTGGCTGTTTCTTATGCTTTAATTTTGTATTTTGATTTTATGCTCTCTGTATATTCATGTGGAACCCAAGGTAGGTTCTGCATGGCCTCCACTTTCCGATAACTTATGATCAATTCCTCTTTCCTCTGCAGATGTTCTCCGTAATACCAAATAGGTTTCTTTCAAGTAGCGAAAACCCATGCTGGTATGAAGAGTACCGGGGGAACATCAGTGCAGATCCATACAGCTCCAATGCTTACGCTCTCTACTCCACCCGCTTTCGAAGCCTCTTCGAGTATCTGCGTAAGGTTTTTTGGAAGAACCTCCTCTGGCGTGGGGAGAAGTGTTTCCGTCTGCGCTGCCTCCCCCACTTCTACATCATTGGCCAGCCCAAGTGTGGTACTACCGACCTCTTCAACCGGCTAAGTCTGCACCCATCTGTGCGCTTCTCACTCCTAAAGGAGCCACATTGGTGGACCAGGAAGCGGTTTGGTAAGTGGGAAATAGTGTCAAAGGTTAGTGCTGAGAGGTGAGGAGAAGAGCGGCTTTGGAGGGTCTCTTAGTTCATAAGAAACTTCTGTTTCATTTGAGTTTCAGAACCTAAATTCACTTCTGTTTATAAGAAACACAATGTTGAAAAGTTTCGAGTTTTTGTTCAAATATCCTAAACACCACTGAGCCAACAATTCATAGCTTGCTTGCAATTTGTTGCCAATTCTTAAAACCAATCTCTCCTTGCAGTTATATTAAATTATATTATTGGACAAGTACTGTGCGAAATTGCACCAGCAGGCGATGAGTTCTGACTAAGCTTCCATCTGCCCCCTCAAAAGCTAAACAAGATTCAACAAGAGTATCCTTGAATACAACATTGGTGGTTTGGACAGAGCAACTATGTATTCCTCTGAGTTATGTTTATAGGCGTGGGTAGGTGAATAAAGATTTTCATGTTCACAACAAGTTAGTTAAAACAAGAAAACTATTTATTGTCAAAAATCTGTTAAAAATGACGAAACATGGTTTAGGGCATCAAAATTAAAGATGGAAAACAAAATGTCCATGGGAAATGAGAGGGGGTAAAAGATTTCTGTTGTGTTGACAGCAAACTAAAAAGAATCCTCTATCAAGTTGCCTAGAGGCCAGCACCACACTAAGAATAGTCACCAAGGAGCATCAGCTCAAGAGTATTCAGGGACTGGTCAGGCTAGAGCACAGTCACTTAACTGGGTGCAATAGGCTGGCTTTTTTTGTTGACCTTGTAGGCTTTTGACTGTGAGGATTAGCACTCTTCCTGTATCAGTAGTATGTAAGCCATGGTTTTTCGTTTTTCTCCAAAGGAAACATATCTTCATAGCCCACAAAAGTGTGAATTAGTGTGATACTTCGAAACAGGCAACTGTTTCCACATTATGTTCGCTGCAGACTAAGGGGGGATTTAAACCCTAGCATGGTGGACACAACAGGGTTGGGGCAGCAGAGTTGATGCCTCTGCACTCCCATCTGCAGCTGGCCTGCCATATTTAAAGTAACATAAAGTATACAAAAAGTGAAGAATGGAATGTTTGAATTAATCTCAGCCACTGGTAATTACTCTGGCCGCATCCCAGTCCATCATCACTTTGCACACTATGCTACCTCATTTTGGACCCAGGCATATGCAAATCAGTCTTGGCCCTGCTCTAATGGGAACAGTCCAGCCCAAACTTTCAAGAAAGGTCCTCCCTGAACTGGAATACAAGCAACCCAAGACCAGCTTTGCCCTTTACCCTTGTGGGTTCATCAGCCGGGAATAGCTTGGTGCCAGTAACACGGTGTGCATAATTTACTTTGTGGAAATTACGTCAAATGCCCAGAAAATTGTGTTTTATTTGAAATACTGCAAAAAGAACAATTGATGGACTGAATGCAGAACAATGTCATACATTCACCCCAGTACAGAGATCTGGGCCTAAATCCATAGTTTTTTTGCTCCCCATTCCATTCCAGTTGGAACCCAGCCATATGCAAATCAGTCTTGACCCTGCTCCCTATGGGAACAGTCCATCCCGAACTGCCAGGCCAGGTCTTCCCTGGACTGGAAACAAGCATCCTAGGACCGGTTTCAGAGTTTCACCCCTCATCAGCCAGGCTAGCTTGACTCCAGTGACATGGAGAGCACGGGACCCACGTCTGGGCATACCCGTCCAACTCAGAGTGACAAATGCAAAAAAAACAATTGATGGACAGAATGCAGAACAATGTCATACATTCACCCCTGTACAGAGATCTGGGCCTAAATCCATCGTTTTTTTGCTCCCCATGCCATTCCAGTTTGAAATACTGGCATCGACATTTCACGCTATATTCCAGCATCCATTTTGGGTGTGAGGAAGGATTTTGTGCCAAAATATTAGAGCTAAATATAACATGAAGCGAACAGTAGCTGCTCACATTTGGTTCATTCGCTATCTTCCCATGCTCCCACAATAAGATTTCTACTCAAACGGGGTTATAGTTATGCGGGGTGTAAAATTTATGAAGCAAAATGTCAGAAATTACATGAGATTACGCCTGCGTAAATGAAAAAAGGTTTTCTCAATGGCAAAGCTCAAAACAATGCTTTATAAACTGAGCTAGAAGAATGAACAAGCCGTTTGGCATTTTTTGTAGCAATTCTTTAAGCATAGGCATTACTAGTGTTATCCACACTGGGAAGAAAAACAACAAAGGGAGTTTACTCTTCCAGGCACCATATTACATCTGTGGGTTGGTATAATACCATTCACAACAACCTGATGTGAACAGGAGCAGCTTCTGACATGTTTCTCACTCCAATGAGAGTTCATCAGAAAGTACAGTTTTCTCAGGACAGAAGGTGACATCCAGTATAGATGAAAGCCAAATGCTTTCATGCTTAGAGTGACACATACAATATAGAAAACAGTAGCTAGGAGCTCTGGGTAGTTATTTGTCTTTAGGTAGAGAGCTGTTCCTTTATATGGTTTATATATATAAAACAGTCTGTTCTATAAACTTGACCACCTCAGATTTCTGTGTTTACAGCAGATTTTTTTAAACATTGGATTAGCACAATGCTATGCACACTGATAGAAAAGTGATGAAGACTTTTGTGATTACTGCAGCCAACTCTTTAATGTCAACAGGATTAGCTAGTGGCATCCATATTGGGCTGAGAAATTACAAAGGTATTTTAGCACGGCAGCCACAGTATTACAGCACCGGAAGTGTGAAATACCATCCAAGCCAACCTGGAATAAGTAAAAGCAGCTCCTGACACACATGTTTCACTCTTATTGGAGCTGACAGAGAAGCATAAGCTTTGTACAGTATCCAAAGGGAACCCAGTATAGCAGCGGAGACTGCCAACTATGGAAAGTGGTGCGGCGGGCAAATAGGTGGGCGCATGTATGCAATTACATTAAGTTGCTGACACGCATTACATTATTGTTTCAAAGTTAAAATGTTTAACTTTAAAACGTTAATGTATTGCATGTCGTTATTTAGTGCACATTAAATACATTTAAAAAGTTAATTCAAATATCCACTTACATCTCTGCACTTTCTCGCTCCGGTCCTGGTTTTCTTGTCTCGTCCAGCGCGGGCCCCTGCCAACTCCCCTAACCAATCCTAACCAATCCTGGTGTTAACCAGCATGAGAGAAGCACCAGGATTGGATGGAGCAGCCTCTCTCAGTGCTCCCAAGAGCACTGGAGGGCTGTGCTTGCTCTCCACCCAGCTGTCTCACCCAGCTGTCTAAGACAGCTGTGCTGGAAAGGTTTAAAGTGCACATGTCTGGCAGTCCGTCGCAAGACATCCGGCCAAAGTGACAGGCGCACTTTACATTTAAGTGCCCAGCCCACCACTCCTCCCTGCTGCTGCCACTCAACAGCAATTTTTGGAGGTTTTAGTTTGATTTGGTGGTAATGTTTTTCCCTACATATTCAATGTTGTGAGTTTGACTAGTGAGTGCATGTGTGATGTGTTAGACCTCTGAGAGCCGTGTAATCTTGTATATGCCTGTACTGCATTTGGTCTCCGAATGGAGACAGGTAATACTCTTTACTTCTTTACTCCGTTCCTTCCAACCCAGAAGGGGCATTTTGTAAAAATGGAAGAACGTAGAGGGTAGATGAAGAAGATGTAGAAGGAATATATAGAAAGAAGATTTACGTCTTAAACACGCAATTATAAATACAATACGTTTCACCTTGTCCAACCTTCTCAAACTCCAGTCATTGTAAAGACATATCTGTCCTAGGTTTTAGAATGGTTTGGTTAAACACTCACACAACCATACTTGTTACATATGCTTACTTGTACTAGTTCCTGTCTTCTTAAGCTTACTTGTACTAGTTCCTGTCTTCTTAAGCTTACTTGAATATTTTGGGACCTATTCACAAACTGCACTCTGAAGTACATTTAGTAGTGTCCTACATGTAGATGTCTCAGCCTCTTCCATCATTTCCACATGGAGAGCTGCGCCTCTTATGTAGTGGTCTCTTTCAAGTGAGCGATACGTAAAATACAGTTAAGTCCCTAGTAGTAACTTTATGTTCGTAAATCACATTTATGCACTCTCTACCCTCTCAACTGAGGGGTAGAGAAATGCAAGTCTACACTTTTTCGGAATTTTATACTTGGAAATGGTGAATAACATAGAGAAGTAACGTTACTACAAAGTGTAAAAGTTAATCTACATGTGTTCATTTAATCATCTGTAAGTTTACCATTGTGAATAGGGCCCTATGTGTTCAAAACTAATTACATTTGTGCCCTGGCACAATCGCACCACGGTTGCCCACAGAGTACTGGGATTTAGTACTATTGAAAGGGCCAGTATTATGCTATTGTAGGCACTATCATGCCATTCATTGCCACTATATATAATTAATTACCACCTTAATGCAGGGACTAACATTATACCTTATTGCAAGGGCTAACACTATAGTCGGTGTGGGTGCCATGGCTGCCTCCAATATGCCAAGAATTAACACTATTATGCCCTCAATATAGTCTTAATTAACACCATACTGATAGAACCATCACTGTGCCACGGAATTCCACAATATTTCAGGAATTACCTCCATTGTGCCAGAGTGGGCAGTATGCCACGATTGAGGACTATTGTGCTGTAATTGTCAAGAATAACCTCCTTGACAGTTTGGCTATTTGACTTCCTTGACAATTTGCAAGAATAACCACCATGGAGTAAGGACAATCATTAACCTATGGATCGAAACCGCTGTGCTATTAATGTGCAATAAGGGTCAACAATTATCAGCATTCTGTCAGGATCCCCATTATGCCAGAGAGAGGCACCATCACAGCAGTGATTCCCATGATATGCCAGGAACAAACACTGTTATGCAAAGGACAGAATGTTGTCAGGGATAAGCATCATGCCATGAATGCCCTCTAGTTGCCATTAATTACCACCATTGTGCCTGGGCCATCAATTTACAAGGTGTGGCCATCGTGCCATGGATACCCTCAAGTTGCCAAGTATTGCCACCATTGTACGAAGACCACCATTTTACCAAGGTGGGGTATACGCATCTTCAGATGGATGCCCTCAAAGTGTAGGGATTTACAGGCATTATTTGAGGGCTGGTATTTTACATGGGTGAGAAGTGGGCACAACACTCACAGACTCCTCACACATACACAGGCGCTCACAGACAGACAAACACACTCCCCTCCATTATCCCTGTGAAGAGTCAGGCTTGCTTGGCAAACCATTAAAGTACTGGAATATTTCATAAGGACCTCCTTAAGAAGTGCTTGTAAAACCTGTCACTTTTTAGCAGATGAATTTGAGAAATGTACTGTAAAAATGCCACTCAGTCTATTATTTCTAAATGTTATGCTGTGGGGGAACACTTCCAGACTTGGTCTGGAATGTCATGCTCACTTGCTTTGCTGGGTGAAACGTGGGACGGCAATGTACACCCTACCACTTTCAAAGTGTCTCAGCTGCTGGGGCTCTTGTTCTCCACGTGAGGAACTTAACAACAAATGAAGTCGGATAGCACTCCCTCTGCTCCCAATGTGGGAGGCTGGGGTTATTGAGTGAGCAGTTAGTCTCTGTCTAGTGAGTCCCAAAGCACCTCTGGTGTGGCGGTAGAGGCACTGCCTCACTCCCAGTCACTAAGGACACCGGCTCCAGTCCTGAACTTTTCCCTTACAAATCCCAGAGTTCAGGTGTGCTCATCTGATTAGTTCAGTGAAAGCAAACCAAGACTGCAAATCCCAGAATTACCCAACATTAGGCTGTTGCACAAAAGTCCAGGACTGGAAAAAGTGTCTTTAATGACCTGGATGGAGATGGCCACCCTATGTGGAGGGCGAGGAAGTGAAGGAGCTCATGTTCTTCGATCCATGAATTCCGTCAGTGTTAGGGTCCCTCTTACTCAGAGGGCAGTTTGTCTTTACCCCATGACCTGCTGTTTATCCCCTGAATCGTGACACATATATAGAGGGCGCCCTTGGATTCGAGCTGGTCGCTCATGGTTTTCACAACTGCAGTAAGAACGAATAATTGAGGAAACTGACAGTCTGTCTGTCCCTTGATTCTAGATATGCGCACAGTAAGGTTGAGTACGATGGTGGTTTCTACTCACTGATTTATAGTAGATTCCCAGGATGACTTACAGGATTTTTAGGGAGATTTCCGTCTTTTCTGCATAAACAGGGTATAGTCCTATGGAAAGAAATCAGGTGTACTATGGCAGCTTTGGGTCATTGCATGCTTTCATTAAGGCATTATAGAAGGAAGGTTATAGTTCGATTAATTGTTCTGTCCGTCCCTTGCATAATAGTTATAGCGAGAGTTCTATGTCTGAGTCCCAGGCCCATGTAAGGGAGGTTGAATTATTATTATGAGGACTATTTGTCTGTCTATCCCATGACTCCCTTATTTATGTGATGTTCCAATGGCTCATAGTATTCCAGCAGAGGAGGGATGACTTACAGAGAAAGCTATTGCTCTGTGCTCCAGGCCTCATGGTGTGCACCAATGGTAGGGGCACAGGAGTCATAAAGACACCTCTTGTTCTCTGCCTCTTGGCTCCTGGTATTCTCTCAGTATATTCGGGGGGTTACGGAGAAAGGACCCATGACTAACTGTGTACACCCCAGGCGTGTTGGTTAACTACTGTTAGACTTGGCATCTTTTGGCGTGTTTCCCCTGACTTTTTGCTTTCTGACCTCCCGGTTTTGACTCTGTTTTTGCTGGTGTAATGATTCTGCGCACTTTCCTCACTGCTGTCCAGTGGGAAAGTGCAAGTGCTCCTGTATAAAATGTGTTATGGATTGGTGTTTCCATGATTGGCCTATTTGGTTTATGTGTCAGTCCCTTGTAAAGTGCACTGAGAGTGCCAGGGCCTATAGATCAAATGCTGTTGGTGGGCTGCAGCACTGGATTGTGCCACCCACGCAAACAGCCCGTAAAGTGTAACTCGGGCCTGCCATTGCAGAGCCTGTGCGCAGCCTGGGGCTGCCGTGTCGACTTGGCAAGTGCGCACACTTGCAAGTCCCTAAACCTTCCCTTTTCTACATGTTAGTCACCCCTAAGGTAGGCCCAAGGTACCCCTGTGGGCAGGGTGCATTGTATGCGAAAGGTAGGACATGCCCTGGTGTGTGTGGCATGTCCTGATAGTGAATTACAGCCTAGTTCGTTTTTCACTATTGCAAGGCTACCTGTTCCCCATAGGCCAGAACGGGCGGTTTTGATTATTACAGCTTATAATCCTAACTGACCCAGGGAACATGGTAGAAATTCGAGTTTAGTATGCCTGGACTCAGAATGATAAAATGCATCTTTTAGTGAAGTTGGTTTTAACATTCTGTGTTTGAAAATACCACTTTTAGAAAGTGGGTATTTTCTTGTCTAACCATCCAAGCCTGCCTCTGCGAGGTTGTGTATTCCTTGTCTGGAGTGTGAGTGACAGGGGCTGGGGGATGCCAGGAGACAGGGTGAGTCAGCACAGGGCTGAATAGCAAGATCTACATGTAGATGGGTGGGAGGAGTTGCACCTGGGCCCTGAATAGGACAGTGCCTTCCCTCCACAATGCTGGCTCCACCTCCTGTGGTGAGTCTGATGTCCCAGGCCTACTCACTGAAAGAAGGGACGGAGACTTGTCAACAAAGTGCTCCAGAACTGGTTTGGACTAGGCAAAGGCCTCTCTGCCTTCAGAGAACAAAGGAATTTGGGATATAAATATTGGGGCCCTGACCCCATGAATTTAGATCTCGCTGGAATCAAGGAACCTGCCAAGACGAAGAGCTGGAAGAGCTGCCAGGAGGAAAACTGCCCCTTTGCTGTGTTGTTGCTTTGTTGGGTTGGCCTGCAGCTGCTGCTTCTGCCTTGGGCAGGGAAAGGACTAGACTGAACTTTCTACAAACTTGTGCTGAGTATCTCCAAGGGCCTGGAACCGAGCTGGCCTCCTGTTAAGAAGTCTCAGGGACTACAAAGACTTCACAAGCCTCTGGGTACCGCTTCTGGAATGCTGTTTCAGTTGCCACAGAGGAAGGGAACTGCAACCGACTCCGTCAACCGAATCCATCCCTGACCGGTGACCTGTTTGCACCGCAGACCGCATCGCCCCGCTTCGCATCGCAACCCTGGTCTCACCGTAGGCGACGTCCGACGCCGTCAACACCGAGCCGCTGCTTGCACCGTGACCTGTGGGCACCGCAGTTCGCATCGCATCGCTTCACTGAACCAGCCGGGCCCGACCGACGCGGTCGCTGCAACTGGCTCAACAGTCGTGACCGCATCGCATTTGGGGCACCGCTCGCATGTTTGCGACGCACCGCTCCAACTCGCACCGCTGTCCGACGCCAGCTCCCGCACTCCGGCTTGGTCGCCTGCATTGCAACCTGTCAGCACCGCATCGTGCACCGTCTCGCCCTGCACCGCACGCCTTGGACTCACCGACTCCGTCTGCACGACGCTCATCGAGCCGCTGCCTGCACCGCATCGAGGGACACCGCACCTTGCATCGCTCCGTCTTGCACCGCTACCGCGATGAACGCCGACCGGCTCGTACACTCCGTACCAGCCACAACGAGAAAGGTACTGTGACCGAGTCTGTTCACGACTCTGCTGGCCCGTAGCGACGCGGTCGGCTGGAACTGTTGGACTCTGTGTAATTCAGCATCGCGGTAGACCCGGACGGGGCTACCGACTCGTACGAACTTTGCTTTTGTGTTATTCCTGCAAAGAAGAAGTTACCTTATCAAGCATTCATTTTTAAAGTATAGTATTGTGGATTTTTGTCGTAATTGGTCTTGTCTTGAGTATATAAAAATATTGGTTATTTTTCTAAACTGGTGTGGTGTCCGTTTGTAGTGCTTACACTGTATTACTGTTGGTTATGTGCAAATGCTTTACACACTGCCTCTAGAATAAGCCTGACTGCTCGTGCCAAGCTACCAAGGGGGTGAGCAGGGGTTATTATAGGAGGGTAACTCCTTACCCTGACTAGGAAGAAGGGTCCCTACTTGGACAAAGGTGCAAGCCCTTGCCAACTAGAGATCCCATTTCTAACATTGGTTGTCAGCGGTGAGGATAGGACTTGTGTTTGCACTTGACTTACAGTGATTGGTGTGCACTACTACCATATCGCAGACCATTACGTACCACATACTGGTTCTTTTTCGTTTGGCCTATTTTTGATCTTGCCAGTTTTCAACTCACTACTTTTGTCATGCCTGACTCAGCTGCATCATCCGTTGCATCTCTGGAAGTTATCTTTGAGGAGGATAGGTTGGAAACCTACGCCGTAAAGGAACTACGAGCAATTTGTAAAAACCTGAAAGTCCAAATTAAAGGCCTCACAAGGAAGGAAGAGCTACAGAAGGCGCTGAGGGCCTGGGTAGCAGCCAGACATGCCAGTGGGCAGCCTGGTAATCTCAGTGAGGAGGTGGAGGAGCCTATTTCCAGGGTGGATGTGCTTTTGGGTGGGGGGGAACCCGCCAGGTCAGGCAGCAGCAGTCTGTCCCGAGAGGAGCTGGAGGACAGGCGGGAGGCAAGGCAGTTTGAGCTGCAGAAGCTCAGGTTGGAGAGTGAGCGGGAGGAGAAGAGATTGGCCATGGAGGAGAAGAAGATGCTCTTAGAGCATGAGAGAGAACTGAAGGAGCTAGAACTTAGGAGTAAGTCAGGCTCAGATGGTGGCAGCAATTCGTCCAGAAAGGCAGACAGGATTGTGCACATTCCCAAGAATGTAGGCAAGGAGTTCAAAAAGGGGGATGACATACAAAGGTGGTTTCAGGGTTATGAGGCAGCCATACACATGAATGGGGTCCCTGAGGAGAATTGGGGAGCAGGATTGTGGCCACTTTTCCCTGAAGAAGCAAGGGATGCTCTGATAGCTTTGGGTAAGGGGTATCACCTCACCTATGCTGACATGAAGGATGCCCTTCTCACTAAGTATGGTCTTACTCCTGAAAAGTACAGGGATCAGTTCAGGTCCAGTAAGAAGTCTGATGCCAACACTTGGTTGGAATGTGTGGATGTGTTCTGCAGGTCTCTGGATGGTTGGGTGAAGGGCAGTAGTGTAACAGATTTTCAGGGGCTCTACAACTTGATTGCATGGGAGCACTTGTCTAGTCTATGTTTTGCAGATCTGCGCCAGCACCTAGTGGCTAGTAAGCTAACTGACCCCAGGAAGCTTGCTTTGGAAGCGGACCGCTGGGTGAGTACCAGGGTCCACAAGAAAGCGTTTGGGGGAGACTCAGCCAAAGGTGGGCAGGGTCCCCAGCAGAAAGGTGGGGGGACAAGGGTAAAGCACAGGAGTTCTCTAAAGGGCCCCAAACTAGTACCCAGGGTAAAGGTTCCCAGCCCCCGGTGATAAGAAGAAAGGGGTCTCTACAGGGAAGCCTGTTGAGACCGGCCCCCGCAAGTGTTATGCATGTGACCAGGTAGGTCACTTTAAGGGGGACCCCAAGTGCCCGAAGGGGACACAGCCACCCACCGGTGGACAGTCCAAAGTGTTGGCTAGTGTAGCGCTTGGGGAGGAGGGGTGCCCACAGGAGGGTGGGGATCCCGCAGAAATGACCCTTGTCTCACTAGGGGACAGTGAGATGGTCCCAGGAAACCAGGTGCCCCCTAACACAAAGAAATATAGCACCTGGGTGACCATCAATGGGAACAGGGTAGAGGCTCTCAGAGATACTGGAGCCAGTGTGACCTCAGTCCGGTGTCACCTGGTCTCTGAGAAGCAGGTAGTCCCAGGGGCATTCCACCAAGTAGTTGCTGTAGACAACTCTGAGCGCCAGTGTATGGTGGCGCAGGTTCCCTTTGAATGGGGGGTCTCAGGTCCCTTGAGGGTGGTTGTGAGCCCTACCATGCCTGTAGATTGTCTGCTAGGTAACGACCTGGAGCAGTCCTTATGGAAGGATGTTGAGCTCAGGTCTCACTTGGAGATGCTTGGGTTGCCAGAGTGGGCATGCGTGTCCACTCGGTCAATGGCAGCCAGGAAGGGTAGTCAAGAGGACTTGGAGCCTGATACAGTGGCCCAAGTCCCTGCCAAGAGAAAGGGCCGGGGGCGCGGGAAACGGGCCCCTGATGTTCCCACGGACCGGGAGGAGGCGGACCTCGAGGGGGATGCCCCGGTGCCTACAGGGGAGCAGGTAGCCGAACTGGGAGACATCTCTGAGCTGACCCATTGGCAGCAAGAAGGGGGTCCCACCAGGGAGGAGTTCTGCCGGGAGCAGAACGAGTGCCCTACTCTGGGGGGTCTGCCGCGGCAGGCTGCAGACCAGGCAGCTGGTAATCAGTCCGGGTCACATCTGATCTACTGGGAGAGTGGTCTCCTATACAGTGAGCCTAAGGTTGCTGAGCCTGGGTCAGCCCGTGTGCTGGTGGTACCCCAGCGCTTCAGGACCTTCCTACTGGGTCTGGCTCATGACGTGCCTTTGGCAGGACATTTGGGGCAGGACAAGACCTTTGACAGGCTTGTCACCCACTTCTTTTGGCCCCAAATGCGAAGGCAGTCAGATGCACACTGTAGGTCTTGCCAAGCTTGCCAGGCAAGTGGTAAGAGTGGGAGGAAGGTCAAAGCTCCTCTCCAACCTTTTCCTGTTGTTGGTACACCCTTTGAAAGGGTAGGGATGGATATTGTGGGGCCACTGGATCCCAAGCCAGCCATGGGCAACAGGTACATCCTGGTCTTGGTGGACCATGCCACCCGGTACCCGGAGGCAATCCCTCTCAGGACAACGACGGCGCCAGTGGTGGGCCGGGCGTTAATGGGGATCTTTTCCCGTGTGGGATTCCCCAGAGAGGTGGTTTCTGATAGGGGGACCAATTTCATATCCAAGTATATGACATCCCTGTGGAAGGAGTGTGGGGTAACCTACAAGTTCACCACTCCTTACCACCCACAAGGAAACGGTCTGGTGGAGAGATTCAACCAGACCTTGAAAGGCATGATCAAGGGTCTAACAGAACCCATGAGGCATAAGTGGGACGTCCTCTTGCCATGCCTACTCTTTGCATACAGGGAGGTGCCTCAGAAGTTTCTTGGGTACAGCCCCTTTGAGCTCCTGTATGGCCACCCTGTCAGAGGACCTCTGAGTTTGGTAAAGGAAGGCTGGGAGGCAGCTCCCAGGAAAACTCCCCAGGATGTGTTTAGCTACATGCTGGCCTTTAGAAACCAAACTGCCCGCTTCAGGAAACTCGCTCAGGCGAACCTAGAAGCAAGCCAGGAAGAAATGAAGAGATGGTATGACCAGAATGCCACTCTGGTCGAATTTCAACCTGGGCAAAAGTGTGGGTCATGGCCCCAGTGGCACCTTGTGCCTTGCAGGACAAGTGGACTGGGCCATATGAGGTGGTGGAGCGCAAAAGTGACGTCACCTACCTGGTGGATTTGCAAGCTCCAAGGAACCCTTTGAGGGTCCTTCACGTGAACCGCCTCAAGCCCCACTTCGAGAGGTCCGAAGTGAGTATGCTCTTGGCAACAGATGATGGGGTGGAAGAGGAGAGTGAGCCTCTCCCTGACCTCCTGTCTACCAAGGAGCATGATGGGTCAGTAGAAGGTGTGATCCTCTCCCCTACTCTGACTCAGGAGCAGCAGGGGGACTGTCACCAGTTGTTGGGACAGTTCGCCCCACTGTTCTCTCTGACCCCCGGTGTTACTCACTGGTGTACCCATGACGTGGACACTGGTGACAGCCCTCCTGTGAAGCACAAGATTTACAGGTTGACTGACCGGGTCAGAGACAGCATCAAGGAGGAGGTCTCTAAGATGTTGGCGTTAGGGGTGATTGAGCCCTCCCACAGTCCTTGGGCCAGCCCAGTGGTCTTGGTCCCAAAGGCTGCTAAGCCCAGTGCCACTCCAGAACTCCGGTTTTGTGTGGACTACCGTGGGCTCAATGCCGTCACCAGGACTGACGCGCACCCCATCCCCAGAGCTGATGAGCTCATTGATCGGTTGGGAGCTGCCCGGTTCCTCAGCACGTTTGATTTGACGTCTGGGTACTGGCAGATTGCCTTAACCGATGGGGCCAAGGAGAGATCAGCGTTCTCAACCCCAGAAGGTCATTACCAATTCCGGGTGATGCCCTTTGGGTTGAAGAATGCCCCTGCCACCTTTCAGAGGTTGGTCAATCAGGTGTTGGCTGGGCTGGAGGATTTCAGTGCCGCCTACCTGGATGACATTGCTGTGTTCAGTTCCAGCTGGGAAGAACATTTACAGCACCTTGAGAAAGTGTTGAGGGCTCTGCAAGGTGCAGGCCTCACGATCAAGGCCAGTAAGTGCCAGATCGGGCAGGGTTCTGTGGTGTACTTGGGACACCAGGTAGGAAGCGGCCAGGTGGCGCCCTACAACCAAAGATTGACACCATTCTGGCTTGGGATCCCCCAAGACCCAGACAGAGGTGAGAGCCTTCTTAGGTCTCACCGGCTACTATAGGAGATTTGTTAAGGGCTATGGCACCATCGTTGCCCCCTTAACAGAGCTGACTTCTAAGAAGCAGCCCAGGAAAGTGATCTGGACTGAGTCCTGCCAGAAAGCTTTTGATGCCCTGAAGGCAGCCATGTGCACGGCGCCCGTGCTCAAGGCACCTGACTTCTCCAAGGAATTCGTCGTGCAGACTGACGCTTCAGAGAATGGTGTGGGAGCGGTGCTCTCACAACTGAACGAAGAGGGCCTGGATCAGCCTGTAGTCTTCCTTAGAAGGAGACTACTCCCCAGGGAACAGAGGTGGAGTGCCATCGAAAGGGAAGCTTTTGCTGTGGTCTGGGCGCTGAAGAAGTTGAGACCATACCTGTTTGGGACTCACTTCCGGGTTCAGACAGACCACAGGCCCCTCAGATGGTTGATGCAAATGAGGGGTGAGAATCCAAAACTGCTGAGGTGGTCCATCTCCCTACAGGGAATGGACTTTACGGTGGAACACCGTCCTGGTACAGAACACGCCAACGCAGATGGTCTGTCCAGGTTCTTCCGCCTTAGTGAAGAGAACTCCAATGGGGTTGGGTAGTTCTCCCTACTTTCAGCTGGAGGGGACATGTGTTAGACTTGGCATCTTTTGGCGTGTTTCCCCTGACTTTTGCTTTCTGACCTCCCGGTTTTGACTCTGTTTTTGCTGGTGTAATGATTCTGCGCACTTTCCTCACTGCTGTCCAGTGGGAAAGTGCAAGTGCTCCTGTATAAAATGTGTTATGGATTGGTGTTTCCATGATTGGCCTATTTGGTTTATGTGTCAGTCCCTTGTAAAGTGCACTGAGAGTGCCAGGGCCTATAGATCAAATGCTGTTGGTGGGCTGCAGCACTGGATTGTGCCACCCACGCAAACAGCCCGTAAAGTGTAACTCGGGCCTGCCATTGCAGAGCCTGTGCGCAGCCTGGGGCTGCCGTGTCGACTTGGCAAGTGCGCACACTTGCAAGTCCCTAAACCTTCCCTTTTCTACATGTTAGTCACCCCTAAGGTAGGCCCAAGGTACCCCTGTGGGCAGGGTGCGAGGTATGCGAAAGGTAGGACATGCCCTGGTGTGTGTGGCATGTCCTGATAGTGAATTACAGCCTAGTTCGTTTTTCACTATTGCAAGGCTACCTGTTCCCCATAGGCCAGAACGGGCGGTTTTGATTATTACAGCTTATAATCCTAACTGACCCAGGGAACATGGTAGAAATTCGAGTTTAGTATGCCTGGACTCAGAATGATAAAATGCATCTTTTAGTGAAGTTGGTTTTAACATTCTGTGTTTGAAAATACCACTTTTAGAAAGTGGGTATTTTCTTGTCTAACCATCCAAGCCTGCCTCTGCGAGGTTGTGTATTCCTTGTCTGGAGTGAGTGACAGGGGCTGGGGGATGCCAGGAGACAGGGTGAGTCAGCACAGGGCTGAATAGCAAGATCTACATGTAGATGGGTGGGAGGAGTTGCACCTGGGCCCTGAATAGGACAGTGCCTTCCCTCCACAATGCTGGCTCCACCTCCTGTGGTGCGTCTGATGTCCCTGGCCTACTCACTGAAAGAAGGGACGGAGACTTGTCAACAAAGTGCTCCAGAACTGGTTTGGACTAGGCAAAGGCCTCTCTGCCTTCAAAGAACAAAGGAATTTGGGATATAAATATTGGGGCCCTGACCCCATGAATTTAGATCTCGCTGGAATCAAGGAACCTGCCAAGACGAAGAGCTGGAAGAGCTGCCAGGAGGAGTACTGCCCCTTTGCTGTGTTGTTGCTTTGTTGGGTTGGCCTGCAGCTGCTGCTTCTGCCTTGGGCAGGGAAAGGACTAGACTGAACTTTCTACAAACTTGTGCTGAGTATCTCCAAGGGCCTGGAACCGAGCTGGCCTCCTGTTAAGAAGTCTCAGGGACTACAAAGACTTCACAAGCCTCTGGGTAACGCTTCTGGAACGCTGTTTCAGTTGCCACAGAGGAAGGGAACTGCAACCGACTCCATCAACCGAATCCATCCCTGACCGGTGACCTGTTTGCACCGCAGACCGCATCGCCCGCTCGCATCGCAACCCTGGTCTCACCGTAGGCGACGTCCGACGCCCGCCAACACCGAGCCGCTGCTTGCACCGTGACCTGTGGGCACCGCAGTTCGCATCGCATCGCTTCACTGAACCAGCCGGGACCCGACCGACGCGGTCGCTGCAACTGGCTCAACAGTCGTGACCGCATCGCATTTGGGGCACCGCCGCGACGCTTGCGACGCACCGCTCCGACTCGCACCGCTGTCCGACGCCAGCTCCCGCACTCCGGCTTGGTCGCCTGCATCGCAACCTGTCAGCACCGCATCGTGCACCGTCTCGCCCCTGCACCGCACGCCTTGGACTCACCGACTCCGTCTGCACGACGCTCATCGAGCCGCTGCCTGCACCGCATCGAGGGACACCGCACCTTGCATCGCTCCGTCTTGCACCGCTACCGCGACGAACGCCGACCGGCTCGTACACTCCGTACCAGCCACAACGAGAAAGGTACTGTGACCGAGTCTGTTCACGACTCTGCTGGCCCGTAGCGACGCGGTCGGCTGGAACTGTTGGACTCTGTGTACTCAGCATCGCGGCAGACCCGGACGGGGCTACCGACTCGTACGAACTTTGCTTTTGTGTTATTCCTGCAAAAAAGAAGTTACCTTATCAAGCATTCATTTTTAAAGTATAGTATTGTGGATTTTTGTCGTAATTGGTCTTGTCTTGAGTATATAAAAATATTGGTTATTTTTCTAAACTGGTGTGGTGTCCGTTTGTAGTGCTTACACTGTATTACTGTTGGTTGTGTGCAAATGCTTTACACACTGCCTCTAGAATAAGCCTGACTGCTCGTGCCAAGCTACCAAGGGGTGAGCAGGGGTTATTTTAGGAGGGTAACTCCCTTACCCTGACTAGGAAGACGGGTCCCTACTTGGACAAAGGTGCAGGCCCTTGCCAACTAGAGATCCCATTTCTAACAACTACACACTACAATAAGCCTCTACTTTTTAGCGTATGGGATGCTCGCTTTGTGTTTGTGTGTGTGGTGGGCTGTACTGAGAGATCCAGGAAAAGCACTTGTCGCTCACTGTAGTGGCATTTGACAATAGGTCCTCCATCTCCCAGCTTCATGGGATGTACAGGCTGTAGTGAGAAGCTCTCCTTTTCACAACATCTTTAAAGTTCAAAGGAAACTCTGGTACCTTTACTATCCCACCTGTGCCTAGGTCCATCCTCCTGACTCTGGTACCTTTACCCCCCCACATGTGCCTATGTCCATCCTCCTGACTCTGGTACCTTTACTGCCCCACCTGTGCCTAAGTCCATCCTCCTGCTTCGGGTATCTTTACTGCCCCACCTGTGCCCAGGTCCATCCTCCTGACTCTGGTACCTTTACTACCCCACCTGTGCCGCGGTCCATCCTCCTGACTCTGGTACCTTCACTGCCCCACCTATGCCTAGGTCCACCCTCCTGATGCTGGTACCTTTACTGCCCCACCTGTGCCTTGGTCCATCCACCTGACTCTGGTACCTTTACTGCCCCACCTATGCCTAGGTCCACCCTCCTGATGCTGGTATCTTTACTGCCCCACCTGTGCCTTGGTCCATCCACCTGATTCTGGTACCTTTACTGCACCAATTTTAAATAGTAGGGAATGCACACCCTCTTTAGTCATAGTTCATCATGTTTTTCCACTTCATTCATTCAACGTTGCGTGCTCACAGGTTTGTGGTGCCTTGCCCAAATGGCACCCGGGTACTACATCACAATATTTTGGGGCGACATTCCGCCCCAAATCCAATGGCACAGCGTAATGCTGCTTGCGCAATTTATTTTCTGCAAGTACTCAAATGTATTTAAAGTTCTCCTGATTTTCATCATATTATTTCACTTCAATCCTCTTTTAGTTCCACACGTAGGGTAACATGCCAATTTTGAAAGATTTCTCGTATTCAAGATTGTCCATCCGGACCTTTTTGCAAAAACACGTACAAATGCAGCAATTCATCCAAGGCAGTGTTTTATTTTGTTAAACCCAATGCATTTCGGGCATTTCGAGCCCTTCGTCAGGGGTCACTACAAGTAACAATCAAACAAACATTATTAGTAAAAACATCAATATATATTCATAACAAAACCACAATAATCCGTGCGAAAATAAATGTACCCCTATTACAATTAAAACATCACTTTTCGCTTTTGCTAATTTACTGCACCACCTGTGCCGCGGTCCAACCAACTGACTCTGGTACCTTTACTGCCCCACCTGTGCCGCGGTCCATCCTCATGACTCTGGTACCTTCACTGCCCCACCTATGCCTAAGTCCATCCTCCTGCTTCGGATATCTTTACTGCCCCACCTGTGCCTAGGTCCATCCTCCTGATTCTGGTACCTTTACTGCCCCACCTGTGCTGCGGTCCATCCAACTGACTCTGGTATCTTTTCTGCCCCACCTGTGCCTAGGTCCATCCTCCTGACTCTAGTACCTCTACCCCCACCTTCCCCCACCTGTGCCTATGTCCAACCTCCTGCTTCGGGTATCTTTACTGCCCCACCTGTGCCTAGGTCCATCCTCCTGACTCTGGTACCTTTACTGCCCCACCTGTGCCTAAGTCCATCCTCCTGCTTCGGATACATCTTTACTGCCCTACCTGTGCCTAGGTCCATCCTCCTGACTCTGGTACCTTTTCTGCCCCACATATGTCTATGTCCATCCTCCTAACTCTGGTACCTTTACTGCCCCATCTGTGCCGGGGTCCATCCTCCTGACTCTGGTACCTTCACTGCTCCACCTATGCCTAGGTCCACCCTCCTGATGCTGGTACCTTTACTGCCCCACCTGTGCCTTGGTCCATCCACCTGACTCTGGCACCTTTACTGCCCCACCTGTACCGCGGTCCATTCTCCTGACTCTGGTACCTTCACTGCCCCACCTATGCCTAGGTCCACCCTCCTGCCTCTGGTACATTCACTGCCCCACCCATGCCTAGGTCAACCCTCCTGATGCTGGTACCTTTACTGCCTCACCTGTGCTTAGGTCCATCCTCCTAACTCTGGTACCTTTACTGCCCCATCTGTGCCGCGGTCCACCCTCCTGATGCTGGTACCTTTACTGCCCCACCTGTGCCTCGGTCCATCCTTCTGACTCTGGTGCCTTTCCTGCCCCACCTGTGCCTAGGTCTATCCACCTGACTCTGGTGCCTTTACTGCCCCACCTGTGCCTAGGTCCATCCACCTGACTCTGGTACCTTTACTGCCCCACCTGTGCCGCGGTCCATCCTACTGACTCTGGGACCTTTACTGCCCCACCTGTGCTGCGGTCCATCTTCCTGACTCTGGTACCTTCACTGCCCCACCTATGCCTGTGTCTATCCTCCTGACTCTGGTACCTTTCCTGCCCCACCTGTGCCGCGGTCCACCCTCCTGATGCTGGTACCTTTACTGCCCCACCTGTGCCTCGGTCCATCCTTCTGACTCTGGTGCCTTTCCTGCCCCACCTGTGCCTAGGTCTATCCACCTGACTCTGGTGCCTTTACTGTCCCACCTGTGCCGCGGTCCATCCTCCTGACTCTGGTACCTTTACTGCCCCACCTGTGCCTGGGTCCAACCACCTGACTCTGGTACCTTTACAGCCCCACCTGTGCCACGGTCCATCCTCCTGACTCTGGTACCATCCACCTGACTCTGGTACCTTTACTGCCCACCTGTGCCGCGGTCCATCCTCCTGACTCTGGTACCTTTACTGCCCCACCTGTGCCACCGTCCATCCTCCTGACTCTGGTACCTTTACTGCCCCACCTGTGCCACGGTCCATCCTCCTGACTCATGGGGGCATTATAAAGCAACACCAACAGACTGTGGGGCACAGTGGTGCAGCAAGGGTGCCGTGAGCACCAGGGCAAGGAAGGGAAAGAAGCGCCGTTTGCTGTTTGGGTATCAAAGTACAACAATAATCACTGTTTAATCGGCCCCTCCAACCTCTGAGCCCCAGTACCACTGCAACCGTTGCACCATTGACAGCTGCATCCCGGGGATGGCTCTGTAGGGCACAGTCCACTTAGAGAAACCCACCCTGATGGGAGAGCTAGTGGAGGATCTCAAATAAGAGCAGCTCCACTGCATCAACAACAACTACACTGAGGGACACTGTACCAGGACCCTTTAACCATTTAAGACAGAGGAAGGAACCATACAGGGACCACGGTGGACTCCCTTCCAGGCCAGTCCTAGAAGGCATATGGCCAACAAAACAGAGTCTTCCAGAGAGAGCCTTTCCAGCCAGGGATGCTCACCAGGAGTAAGGGGAGCAAGCCACACAGGAGTATAGTATCTGCCTTTCCTGCCTTGGTGGGCATGAGCAAGCAATGGAGGCTTCACCCAGCAAGAGGGAAGTAGCTGACAGGAACCTTAAGAGAGCATGAGATGAATCAAATCACAGATGACAGGGCCGGACAAGCTGTTCCCCCACTCTGGCATTTCCCCAGTAGGCTGAAGGCTACTGGAAAGCTTTAAGAGCAGGAAGGGCTGCCATGACCCAACCATACTTCAATTTTAGTCACAGACACAGCAGTGTAAGGCTTTTTTTGTCAGTGGTTATTTTGGTTTTCAGTCTGGCTCTGCCAGATCAAGGCAGCAGGATCATAGCAGCAATAGACACAAGCTCCATATCTGTGGGAGAGAAGCCTCATTCTGATTGATGACTAACCTTACAGAGGAAGCTCTAGAAATTTGAATACCATCAGAGGTGTCTTGAAGAACCCCTGGCCATAACATGGCTCAAACAAGCATTGGCATAGCCAATAGGTCTTGCCTTTGGGACCTTATAAGTGTTTAGCCATGCAACACTTGATGTTGTTGCACCAAGGATATTGTGCTGGATAACTAAACACTTATAAGGTCCCAAAGGCGAGACCTATTGGCTATGCCACTGTTTGTTTATCACTGCAATCTTTTACCACGCAAGTCTTTAAAACCAGCATGGACTTCCCTTGGGGGAAAGCGCTGGACTTTGGAGAGGATCAATTACTATTCCAACTCCAGTTGGCACAACAGTATGGGAAGCATTGGACTTCGAAGTCCAATGCCGCTTCCCCTATTGTAAGTCGTTGTAAAGACTCTTGTGGTAAAGGAATGCAGTGGTAAAGATGCCTCGTTGTAAATAAAGACCACTTTGTAAAGACAGTGCGTGGTTTAGACTTTGGTGTAAACGCTGTTATATTGTCTGTTTAAGTGGATAGATGGGTGTTAGTTATATCACTTTCGCTTTCACTTATTAGCTGTTATGGTGTTTATTTTCTGGTATGCCATGCGTACTTTCATGAGGGTTTCCGAATCTAGAATGTAAGCGGGCTGATTGCTTGTGACCTGCCTGGCATACAAATGTGGGCACTGTGCTGCGCTACACATAAACGTTCTATTAAAACTCAGTGGATCTCAGCCTATTGAACTTAACAAACCCTTACTACCCCTTAAAGCTACCCTTACCTAAACACTAAAAGATCCTAACTACTCCTTAACGCTACCAATCCCTGAATCATATAAATCCTTTTTTTTGCAGTTTTATATATCACAACTCGACCCGAAGGTATTGGAGCACTTTACATGAGCACCAGCTACATTATATAAGGATGCATTCATTTTTGGTAGACAGTGGAGATTAAGTGATCTGCCCAGAATCACAGAATGTTGAGCCAATGCTGAGACTCTAAGGTTCCCCAGCTCCGAAAGTCAGTAGCTCTGACCCTTATGCCACATCCTCTAGTCTCCCGCCCCCTCCCAACCTCACTTTAAAGGCCCCTCTTTACTTTAGCAGTAGGATGTCCCCTTGCTCCTAGTAAGCTTACCTTTGCCCTGTAAGCCACAATATTTTTCGATTTTATTCTAGCAGCATCTTTTTTCATTTTAATTTTTCAGTATACTGCGTTTTTGACAGACGTTTTTCAGTGTACTTTTTCTCCACAATATTTTTACTTTAAACCAAAAAAGAAGAATTCCAAGCGCTCTCAACACATGGGTCTGTCTATATTTACCGCATACCGAATGACCAGTCACATAACCTTACTTCCCAAATATTATTCGCTGACACAAATCTATATCCTTACAGAAAACTACTCGATTTCTAAGCGGGTTCACTTGTGTGTTTTTTTTCCACCTTGCCCTTGTAGGAGCAAGTGTGAAAAGGGGTGCAAATAATATTAGCATCTGGTGTAGCTCTTGTTAGTGTGGCTAAGAGACCTTGTTAGTGTGTTCTCAGAACCTGTCCTATAGGAAACAACCCCTCCCCCACACCCAAGCACTTCTCTCTGTGGCTTATTTATTTTGGATTTTATATAGGGCGGGCCACGTGGCCAGAGCGGTTTACGCTGGTGAAGCAGAGCACAGTGAGCCATGTGCGAGCACAATGTGTGCAGTACAAAATACAGAAACAATGAGGGTGTAAATGCAAATGCAGATCATAAAATTATACCTGCGCCGCCGCCGCCGGTTGCCTCCATCAGACTGGTGACCCGCAAACAGGGCAAAATGTATCTTTGGTTGCCGAACATCCTTGAGAGAGACGGGTCTCAGGAGACAGTCTTGTTTTCACTGACAGGTGACATCCCAATATAAAGAATAAGAATTCTCCATATTCTGTTTTTACATTGCTTCTTGGATTTAAAAAAAAACCTCTGATGACTAAAAAAACGTGACGCAGTGGTGAGACAAGCTGTACTTGTGTTATGTCTAAGTGCGAGGGGCTGGCCAGATCAGCAAGAACAAGGGACGTTGTTTTTCGACCTTGTACATGTTGTGCAGACAAAACCCAAAGGGAACAGGAGAAAAGGTGAAAAGCAAAAAGGCAGACAGTTCTAATATAGCCGGGCACAAGCAGAGGCTGGAAAAACAAAGTCACAAAGTAACGTGTGCAAAAAGGCATCATGGCAGCCAGGCCTAAGCCAACTTAGCAATGTAGACAATGAGGCCACAAACCACACAACACCCTCCCCTGGACAGTCCATAGGCGCAGACATAGCACGAAGTACAGCTGCACTGGAGAAATTTGTGTGCTTTTAATATTGTGATTTCGATGTTTGAGGCACTTGGAGAAAAACCTTTCCAGGGAGAAGAGCTGTGCGTGTCTGATGATGTAAACCTTGCATCTAGATATTGAGGTATGAGGGTTCGCCTGCCAACGCCCAGAGGTCTTCTATTTTTATAATAAACTAGTTAATACCACGGGGAGGGTGGTAAGGCCATTTTGCCCTATATCCACTGCTTTATGAAATGCTTTCCCCGTTTGTATTCTATGGAACTGTAACTATGCTTCTTATTTTATCATTGTTAGACCTGGCATCCTTGGCGTGGGTCTCCCTTCCATTTTTTCGTAATGCCTCCACTGTTGCCGATATGTTTTTGCTGGACTAGATGCTCATGGGCACTTTGCCGCTGCTAATCAGTGCCAAAGTGCAAGTGCTCCCTATCATTAATTGATGTATGTATTAGTGACTCCATGATTGGATGATTGGTTTACTTGTCAGTCCCTAGTACCGTGCACTGAGTGTGCCCAGGGCTTGTAAATCCAATGCTGCTGGTGGGCTTGCCACCCACAGAAGCAGCTTGTAAAGTGTGTCTCAGGCCTGCCATAGCAGAGCCTGTGTGCAGCCTAGGGCTGCCATGTCGACTTGGTGAGTGCACCCACTTACCAGTCCCTAAACCTTCCCTTTACTGCATGTTGGTCACCCCTAAAGTAGGCCCTAGGGCAGGGTGCATTGTAAGTATAAGGTAGGACATGCCCTGGTGTGTGTGGCATGTCCTAATAGTGAATTACAGCCATTTTCGTTTTTCACTATTGCAAGGCTACCTGCTCCCCATAGGCCAGAATGGGCAGAGTGACTATTACACCTTATAGTCAGAACTGACCCAGGGAACATGGTAGAAAAACGAATTTAGTATGCCTGAACTCAGGATGATAAAATACATCTTTTGGTGAAGTTGGTTTTAACATTCTGTGTTTGAAAATACCACTTTTAGAAAGTGGGTATTTTCTTGCCTAACTATCCAAGCCTGCCTCTGCTAGGTTGTGTATTCCTTGTCTGGAGATTGAGTGACAGGGGCTGGGGGTGGCTACAGGAGACAGGGTGAGTCAGCACAGGGCTGAATAGAAAGATCTGCATCCAGAGTGGAGGGAGGAGTTGCACCTGGGTCTGAATAGGGCTGTGCCTGCCTTCCACAATGCTGGCTCCACTCTCCTGCCGGGCGGCTGAGCACTCTGCCCCACATTCTGAAAAGAAAGAAGGAGTCAGAAAACAAAGTGCTCCAGGACTGACCACAACTGGTTTTGGGCTAGGCAGAGGCCTCTCTGCCTTCAGAGAACAAAGAGAAACTGTGTATAAAAGGGGACCCAGACCCCTAGGAAATTAGATCACTTTTGGGAACAAGAAGAAACCTTTGCTGAGGAGCGGAACCAAGAAGAAACTGAGGAGAGACTATCCCTAAGCCTGAAGTGCTGCTTGGGGATTGGCCTGCAGTGGTTTGCCTGACTGCCAAAGAAAGGAGAAAGGAACTTTTGCTTTGCTGTGACTTTCATCAACTTGTGAAGGATCTCCAAGGGCTTGGAAGAGAGCTTGCCCCTGACCGAAGTCCCAGGACCATTGGACATCACCCCTTTGTGAATTGCTGCTGGAAACTCTGTTTCAGTGGCTACAGAGGTAGGGAGCTGTGACCGACTCTCACGACCGACTCGGTGTCCTGTAAGCACCGCATCGAAGCACCATCTCTCCCTGCAACGCACGGCCCTGGTCTCACCAACTCCGTCAACGAGCCGCTGCCTGCACTACATCGAGGGACAACGCGTCCTGCAACGCTTCGCTACGCCAAATCGAACTGGTCCGACCGACACGGTCACTGCTGCTGAGTTCGAGTCCTGTGACTGCACCGGAGTTGGGCACCACTCGCACGCTTTGCGACGCACCGCCCGACTCTCACCGCTGTCCGGACTGATCGACGCCAGCTCCTGAATCCGGCTCCGTCGCCGCACCGCAACCTGCCAGCACCACCTCGAAGCACCGTCTCGCCCTGCAACGCACAGCCTTGGTCTCACCGACTCCGTCCTGACGACGTCAAGGAGCCGCTACCTGCACCGCATCGAGGGACAACGCGTCCTGCAACGCTTCCATCTTGCATCGCGATCGCGACGTACAGCCATCCGGCTCGCACGCCCGTGCCTGCCGCTTCAAGTAAAAGGTACTGTGACCGAGTCTGTCTACGCTGTGTTGGCCCGTCTCGACGCGGTCAGCTGGATTTGTTAGACTCTGTTTGTTCTCGACATCGCCGTAGCCGGAGGAGGCTACCGAGTCGCACAGAACCTTGAATTAAGCCTTTTTGATCAGAACTAAGCACTCTTGACAGTATTGTGGATTATTTTTGTCGTTTATGGTCTTGTGATAAATCTATATAAAGTATACCTATTTTTATAAATATATAACCTGTGTGGTATCCATTTGTAGTGTTGTCACTTGATTACTGTATGTGTTCACAAATGCTTTACACACTGCCTCTGAACTAAGCCTGTCTGCTCGTGCTAAGCTACCAAGAGGGTGAGCAGGGGTTATTTCAGGAGTGTACCTACTTTCCCTGACTAGACTCAAGGGTTCCTATTTGGACAAAGGTACCTACCTCTGCCAACTAGAGACCCCCAAATCTAACATTGGTGGTCAGCGGTGAGGATTCTGGACTTGCATTTGTGACTCATGTACAGTGATTGGTGAACACTACTTAGTGAGTGCAGACCAAAAACGCAACCACATACTTTTATAGCATTTTTCCTGGGATTTCCTATTTTTGCAACTGCCAAGTTTAATCACTATGGAGAAACCAGCATCAGTAGCCTCTGTTGAGTGTGATTGGGAAGAAGAGAGGCTAGAATGCTACACCCTCAAGCAGCTCAGGCAATTCTGCAAAAAGTTTAAAGTGTCCATGACCGGGCTCTCCAGGAAGGAGGACCTCCAAAAGGCGCTGAGGGCCTGGGTCGAATCAAGGAGTGCCCCTGTGGAGGGGGCTGAGAATGCAGAAGGGCAGCTGGAGGGGCTATTGGGTCTAGGGGCTGGAAGACCACCTTCCCCAGTAGGTAGCAGTGTTTCTGCCAGAGGACTGTCTCCAGAGGAGTTGGAGGACAGGAAAGAGAGTAGGATGCACGAAATGGAGCTGACCAAGCTCAAGCTGAATGGGCAGTTAGAATTCGAAATGCAAACTAGGAAATTAGCCCTAGAGGAAAAGAAAATGCAGTTTGAATATGAGAAAGTTTTGAGGGAGTTGGAATTGAAGGCCAAAAGCTTAGAGATTACTCCCTCTGGTGGCAGTGTACCGCCTGCGCCTGTTGAAGCTAGGGTGTATATTCCCAAAGATGTGGTGAAGGAGTTTTTTAAAAATGATGACATTGGGCAGTGGTTCAAAGCCTATGAGGTAGCCATGTCTTCCCACCGGGTCCCTGAGAAGGATTGGGGAGCGGGGTTGTGGGGACTGTTCCTCAGTGAAGGGCGGGATACCTTGTTGGATTTGCCCTCTGAAGTCTATAATTCGTACAGCCACATGAAGGATGCCTTAATGACTAGGTATGGTTTGACCCCTGAACTTTACAGGCAAAGGTTCAGGAACTGTAGTAAGATTGAAAGCAGTACCTGGGTTGAATATGTGACCTTCTTTTGCAGAGCCTTGGATGGTTGGGTAAAGGGTAGCAAAGCGACTGATTTTCAGGCGCTCTTTGATTTGATTTCATGGGAGCACTTGTCCAGTAATTGCTTTCCTGAGCTACGCCAGCACCTGATTGATAGTAAGCTGACTAACCCTAGGCAGCTTGCTGAGGAGGCGCACCGCTGGGTGAGTACCCGGGTCCACAAGGGTCACGTGGGAGACTCCGCCAAGGGTGGGCAGGGTCCCCAGCAGAAGAGTGGGGGGACAAGGGTAAACAGAGGGAGTTCCATAAAGGGCCCCAAAGTAGACCCCAAGGGAACCAAGGGAAAGGTTCCCAGCCTCCCCTGAGAAAAAGCCAGTGGCCCTGACAGGCCCCCTGTTCACCAGGGACCACTGGTATGTTACAAGTGTGGCGCCCCTGGCCACAAGGCAAACGATCCTCATTGCCCTTTGCATGGAAAACCAGCACCCACTGGTGCAGTCCCCCGGCAGTTGGCTAGTGTAGCCCTGGGGGAGGAGTTGGGTGTCCAAGGTGGGGGGGATCCCACAGTGTTTTCCCTTGTCTCCTTAGGAGACTCTGAGATGGTCCCTAGGACCCCGCTGCCTGAGAACACTAAGAAATACAGGCAGTGGGTGACCATCAATGGCCATAGGGTGGAGGCTCTGAGAGACACAGGAGCCAGTGTGACAGCTGTGTCTAAGGAGCAGGTTATCCCTGATGCATTCTATCCGGTTGTTGCCGCTGACAACACAGAGAGTCACTGCAAGGTGGCTCAGGTTCCCTTTGAATGGGGGGGGTCTCGGGTACTCTTCAAGTAGCTGTGAGGCCAGCCATGCCTGTTGACTGTTTGTTAGGGAACGATTTGGAGAGCTCACCTTGGGCTAAGGTGGAACGGAGTGCGCATTTAGAAATGCTGGGCTTGCCTGATTGGGCATGTGTGACAACCAGGTCAATGGCAGCTAAAGGTGTTCAAGAGGACCTGGAGCCTGAGAGGGAGGCCCAGGTGCCTGCCGGAGAGAGAGGAGGCAGGGGGCGCGGGAAACCGGCCCCCGAAGTTCCCACGGTCCAGGAGGAGGCAGACCCTGAGGGGGATGCCCTGGAGCCTACAGAGGAACAGGTAGCTGAACTGGGGGACCTACCTGAGCTGACCCATTGGCAGCAAGAAGGAGGACCCTCCAGGGAAGAGTTCTGCGAGGAGCAGAACGCATGCCCCTCTCTCGTGGGTCTGAGGCAACAGGCCACAGACCAGGCAGCAGGTGATCAGTCTGGATCACATTGGATTTACTGGGAGAATGGTCTCCTGTATTCAGAGCCTAAGGTTGCTGAGCCTGGTCAGCCCGTGTGCTGGTGGTACCCCAGCGCTTCAGAGCCTTCCTACTGGGGTTGGCTCATGATGTACCGTTAGCAGGACATCTGGGGCAGGACAAGACCTTTGACAGGCTTGTTACCCATTTCTATTGGCCCCAGATGCGCAGGAGTGCCGCCACTCACTGCAGGACATGCCAGACTTGCCAGGCAAGTGGAAAGAGTGGGAGGAAGCACAAGGCTCCTCTCCAGCCATTCCCTGTGGTCAGCACCCCCTTTGAACGGGTAGGTATTGACATTGTGGGGCCACTGGACCCCAAGACAGCCATGGGCAACAGGTTTATCCTGGTCTTGGTGGACCATGCCACCCGGTACCCTGAAGCCATCCCTCTGAGGACAGTGACGGCCCCCGTGGTGGGACGGGCACTGATGGGAATTTTCTCACGTGTGGGATTCCCTCAAGAGGTGGTGTCTGACAGAGGTACCAACTTCGTGTCCAAGTACATGAGGTCCCTATGGCAGGAGTGCGGTGTAACTTACAAGTTCACCACTCCTTACCACCCTCAAGGAAATGGGCTGGTTGAGAGATTCAACCGGACCCTCAAGGGCATGATTATGGGTCTGGAAGAACCCATGAGGCGTAAATGGGATGTCCTCTTACCATGCCTGTTGTTTGCATACCGGGAGGTGCCACAGAAGTCTCTAGGGTTCAGTCCCTTTGAGCTCCTCTATGGACACCCGGTGCGAGGACCTCTGAGTTTGGTCAAGGAAGGCTGGGAGCAATCTCCCAGGAAACCTCCCCAGGATGTATACATTTACATGCTGGCCTTCAGGAACCAGACTAGGCGTTTCAGAGAACTTGCTGAGGCAAATCTGGAAGCCAGCCAGGAGGAGATGAAGCGGTGGTACGACCAGAATGCCACTCTGGTCGAGCTTCAGCCTGGTCAGAAATTGTGGGTCATGGCCCCTGTGGAGCCTTGTGCGCTCCAGGACAGGTGGCCCGGCCCTTTTACGGTGGTGGAGCGCAAGAGTCCAGTTACCTATCTGGTGGACTTGCAGTCTCCCAGGAACCCCTTGCGGGACCTGCATGTGAACCGCCTGAAGCCCCACTTGGAGAGGTCCCAAGTGGGCATGCTCTTAGCTACAGATGATGGAATGGAGGAGGAGACCGAGCCTCTTCCTGACCTTCTGTCAGCCCGAGAGCAAGATGGATCAGTGGAGGGAGTAAACCTCTCTACCTCCCTGACACCTGAGCAGCAGGGTGACTGTCGCCAACTGTTGGGACAGTTCCCTGACCTGTTCTCCCTGGTTCCCAGTGTCACTCATTGGTGCGTCCATGATGTGGACACTGGGGACAGTCTTCCTGTGAAGCACAAGGCTTACAGGGTGACTGACAGGGTCAGAGCCTGCATCAAGGAGGAGGTCTCCAAGATGTTTGCGCTAGGGGTGATTGAGTCCTCTAACAGCCCTTGGGCCAGCCCAGTGGTCTTGGTTCCAAAGGCTGCCGCGCCTGGTGCCACACCAGAACTCCGGTTCTGTGTGGACTACAGGGGACTCAATTCCGTCACCAGGACTGACGCCCACCCCATCCCCAGAGCTGATGAGCTCATAGATCGGTTAGGGGCTGCGCGGTACCTCAGCACGTTTGACTTAACGTCTGGGTACTGGCAGATTGCCTTGACTGATGGGGCAAAGAGAGGTCAGCATTCTCCACACCAGATGGGCACTACCAGTTCCGGGTGATGCCCTTTGGGATGAAGAATGCCCCTGCCACCTTTCAGAGGTTGGTCAACCAGGTGTTGGTTGGACTGGAGGATTTCAGTGCCGCCTACCTGGATGACATCGCAGTGTTCAGTGCCAGTTGGGAAGAACATCTGCGTCACCTCTGGGAAGTGTTGATGGCGCTGCGGAGGGCAGGCCTCACAATCAAGGCGAGTAAGTGCCAGATTGGGCAGGGTTCTGTGGTGTACTTGGGACACCAGGTTGGGAGCGGCCAGGTGGCGCCCTCCAACCGAAAATTGATACCATTCTGGCTTGGGAGCCCCCAAGACCCAGACAGAGGTGAGAGCCTTCCTAGGACTCACCGGGTATTACCGGAGATTCGTCAAGGGGTATGGCAGCATTGTTGCCCCCTTGACAGAGCTGACTTCCAAGAAGCAGCCCAGGAAAGTGATTTGGACTGACGCCTGTCAAAAAGCTTTTGACACCTTGAAGACTGCCATGTGCACGGCGCCTGTGCTCCAGGCACCCAACTTCTCCAATGAGTTCATTGTTCAGACCGACGCTTCAGAGCATGGTGTAGGGGCTGTTCTATCACAGATCAATGAGGAGGGCCTAGACCAACCTGTAGCCTTCATCAGTAGGAGGTTACTTCCCTGGGAACAGAGATGGAGTGCTATTGAGCGTGAGGCATTTGCTGTGGTCTGGGCACTGAAGAAGCTGAGACCATACCTGTTTGGGACTCACTTCCGGGTTCAGACAGACCACAGGCCCCTCAGATGGTTGATGCAGATGAGGGGTGAGAATCCAAAGCTGTTGAGGTGGTCCATTTCCCTACAGGGGATGGACTTTACGGTGGAACACCGCCCTGGTACAGAACACGCCAATGCTGATGGACTGTCCAGATTTTTCCGCCTTAGCGATGAGAACTCCCTAGGGGTAGGATAGTTCTCCCCACATTTCAGCTGGAGGGGACACGTGTTAGACCTGGCATCCTTGTCGTGGGTCTCCCTTCCATTTTTTCGTAATGCCTCCACTGTTGCCGATATGTTTTTGCTGGACTAGATGCTCATGGGCACTTTGCCGCTGCTAATCAGTGCCAAAGTGCAAGTGCTCCCTATCGTGAATTGATGTATGTATTAGTGACTCCATGATTGGATGATTGGTTTACTTGTCAGTTCCTAGTACCGTGCACTGAGTGTGCCCAGGGCTTGTAAATCCAATGCTGCTGGTGGGCTTGCAGCACGGGTTGTGCCACCCACAGAAGCAGCTTGTAAGTGTGTCTCAGGCCTGCCATAGCAGAGCCTGTGTGCAGCCTAGGGCTGCCATGTCGACTTGGTGAGTGCACCCACTTACCAGTCCCTAAACCTTCCCTTTACTGCATGTTGGTCACCCCTAAAGTAGGCCCTAGGGCAGGGTGCATTGTAAGTATAAGGTAGGACATGCCCTGGTGTGTGTGGCATGTCCTAATAGTGAATTACAGCCATTTTCGTTTTTCACTATTGCAAGGCTACCTGCTCCCCATAGGCCAGAATGGGCAGACTGACTATTACACCTTATAGTCAGAACTTACCCAGGGAACATGGTAGAAAAACGAATTTAGTATGCCTGAACTCAGGATGATAAAATACATCTTTTAGTGAAGTTGGTTTTAACATTCTGTGTTTGAAAATACCACTTTTAGAAAGTGGGTATTTTCTTGCCTAACTATCCAAGCCTGCCTCTGCTAGGTTGTGTATTCTCCTTGTCTGGAGATTGAGTGACAGGGGCTGGGGGTGGCTACAGGAGACAGGGTGAGTCAGCACAGGGCTGAATAGAAAGATCTGCATCCAGAGTGGAGGGAGGAGTTGCACCTGGGTCTGAATAGGGCTGTGCCTGCCTTCCACAATGCTGGCTCCACCTCCTGCCGGGCGGCTGAGCACTCTGCCCCACATTCTGAAAGGAAAGAAGGAGTCAGAAAAACAGAGTGCTCCAGGACTGACCAGAACTGGTTTTGGGCTAGGCAGAGGCCTCTCTGCCTTCAGAGAACAAAGAGAAACTGTGTATAAAAAGGGGACCCAGACCCCTAGGAAATTAGATCACTTTTGGGAACAAGAAGAAACCTTTGCTGAGGAGCGGAACCAAGAAGAAACTGAGGAGAGACTATCCCTAAGCCTGAAGTGCTGCTTGGGGGATTGGCCTGCAGTGGTTTGCCTGACTGCCAAAGAAAGGAGAAAGGAACTTTTGCTTTGCTGTGACTTTCATCAACTTGTGAAGGATCTCCAAGGGCTTGGAAGAGAGCTTGCCCCCTGACCGAAGTCCCAGGACCATTGGACTTCACCCCTTTGTGAATTGCTGCTGGAAACTCTGTTTCAGTGGCTACAGAGGTAGGGAGCTGTGACCGACTCTCACGACCAACTCGGTGTCCTGTAAGCACCGCATCGAAGCACCGTCTCGCCCTGCATCGCACGGCCCTGGTCTCACCGACTCCGTCAACGAGCCGCTGCCTGCACCGCATCGAGGGACAACGCGTCCTGCAACGCTTCGCTACGCCAAATCGAACTGGTCCGACCGACACGGTCACTGCTGCTGAGTTCGAGTCCTGTGACCGCACCGGAGTTGGGCACCGCTCGCACGCTTTGCGACGCACCGCCCGACTCGCACCGCTGTCCGGACTGATCGACGCCAGCTCCTGAATCCGGCTCCGTCGCCGCACCGCAACCTGCCAGCACCGCCTCGAAGCATTGTCTCGCCCTGCAACGCACGGCCTTGGTCTCACCGACTCCGTCCTGACGACGTCAACGAGCCGCTGCCTGCACCGCATCGAGGGACAACGCGTCCTGCAACGCTTCCATCTTGCATCGCGATCGCGACGTACAGCCATCCAGCTCGCACACCCGTGCCTGCCGCTTCAAGTAAAAGGTACTGTGACCGAGTCTGTCTACGCTGTGTTGGCCCGTGTCGACGCGGTCAGCTGGATTTGTTAGACTCTGTTTGTTCTCGACATCGCCGTAGCCGGAGGAGGCTACCGACTCGCACAGAACCTTGAATTAAGCCTTTTTGATCAGAACTAAGCACTCTTGACAGTATTGTGGATTATTTTTGTCGTTTATGGTCTTGTGATAAATCTATATAAAGTATACCTATTTTTATAAATATATAACCTGTGTGGTGTCCATTTGTAGTGTTGTCACTTGATTACTGTATGTGTTCACAAATGCTTTACACACTGCCTCTGAACTAAGCCTGTCTGCTCGTGCCAAGCTACCAAGAGGGTGAGCAGGGGTTATTTCAGGAGTGTACCTACTTTCCCTGACTAGACTCAAGGGTCCCTATTTGGACAAAGGTACCTACCTCTGCCAACTAGAGACCCCCAAATCTAACAATCATTATGCATTATGCTGATAGTACTGGCACGTGTACTGTATCTTAGAGCACGATAGTTGAAATAAACATTTTAAACTATACTGTGTCTCTTATTACGCACTTTGTGGACAAGTATGAGTGAGTTATGAAAGGGTGTTCTTGCTCCCGCGAGTCCTGAGAGAGACCGTGTTCTGGGTTGTCTAATCATTGGTAGCATCGCTGCGAATGAGACGCTATAGCTAGTCGGATTGGGATTGTGGGTACTAAGGCGCATGGTTGGTTCACCACTATTCTCCGAGGTCCTATTATCCTGTGCATAGCTCTGTATATGTGCAGAATCCCTACAACATGGCGCCCAACGTGGTCACAAACCACACGACAGAACCAGGTTCGAATCTCGGCAGGGATGCTCAACATCCTGTAATTCTGAGCAAATCCTGAAGCTCCCCGTGCCTAACAAAATGAATGTGTCCATCTGTAATGCAACTGGTGCTCATGCAAATCACTCTGATACCTTTGGGTCGAGTTCATGCTAAATAAAACTCTGGCAGAAAAAGAAACTGGGGTAAGTGTCAAGTTTCTACAGGTGGGGCCTTAGCTGCTTCCCTTGGCTGAAACCCTTGACCTTGTGGCCCATCCAAAACAGGGCTGACAGATCAGTGACAGTCACCCTGGCATATTTAAGGTTGAGCAACCATGACTAGATTTCCCTACTTGGGATCACCATGCAAAGCATAGAGGCCCTAGGCAGGGAAATGAAGCAATGACCCTGATGCACAAGAAGAAAGTTTCCTGCGTTTCATGATCATTGACTTTTATTTTCAAGAAACATATTTTTGGGAGATGGGAGTTTTTCATAAAAACAAAAAAAAGCCTTTGCCCAGCGGACACAAGCAATGTGGCACTCACTCAGCAAAGTTCAGCGCCTTCACTGGAACAAATGCACACACAGCTTGCTTGAGTCACACAGATCCCCGCTTGTCTAGTGGGGATCTGTAATCTGGCAGGTGTCACTCCACCTGGGACTATAGCCTTTGCTGACTGAGCCAGAAAGCGAGCCACCCGCATCGGTCTAATGACCCTGTCACTGTCTACACTGCCATTGAGATCTGGAAAGTATGTGCATATGTACAAAGGGACCTCAGCATGCACCCAGTACAACCAAGTGGGGAGATAAGTAGTGAGACATGGCAGCCCAGGGCCCGCGGGCTTGTATTAGGTATTTTGGGATGTGCAAAAAGAGATCTCCATACCATGGCATGCTTGCCTGAACAAATTCAGGTGCTACGTATAGGTGACTGCAAGCAGTTGCCATACTGCACCATGACAAAAGGCCACAGATGGTGCCATGTTGTAACCCAATGCCTTGTTGCTAAGAAAAAGGAGTGTTCAAGCAGTAACATTTAGGCCTGTGGTTTTTAAAACCCTTTAACTGAGGTCACCCGGACATCCTATGAGTCTTTAGACAGGGGTGGTGCTGGCTCACAGACTACTCTAACCATGTGTGCTGTTCAAATGCTACAACTATAATCTAGCTGGTTTCTTGGTAAATATATGAAAATGTGTCCTGGGAGGAGAAGGTTCACGTGGTTAAAAAATCTGTGTTGCAATCTCACTCTCTAGATCTGTCTGTGTGAATTGAGTTGATGTTATCATCTCCATGTGTCGTCTTGCCCTCCTCTTCCTCTGTGCCTCTCCATGTCCCTCCTGGGCTCCTTGCCCCTGTTTGTTCCTCAGGGCAATGAAAGTTCTTTCCCTACCCCCGATGAGTGTGACTGTACAAAAGACACAGCTGACTGCCGGTGAGATTTAGCCTGTCTACGCTCTCTAGATTCTGACTCTGATCCATATGTCTTCTAGGAATAATCCGACTGAGGGATGGATTTTCCACCCGATACCCGATCGAGGACTACTTGGATCTCTTTGATTTGGCAGCTCATCAGGTCCATGGTCCACAGCACATTAAAACCGGGACAGACCAGTCGATGGACAGCATCATCATAGGTAGACTTTACATTAGACATGTTTGATGATGAAGGACTTATTGTTGCAGTCAGAAGGGGGAAGACACTGGTGGGTGCATGATTTTCTGCTTTACATCTTCATAAGCCCACTATGCATTTGGAGAGGACTGTACTGTTGCAGACTTGCCATTCAGTGTGCAAACCGTTTGTAGAAATTCAATATGTGATGCTAGTGGAGCCAGTAATGTGGTGTGAGCCAGCAGCATGCACTTGGGCTATGCTGAGAATTTGACTGCAGGAACGAAAGATAGTCACACATGAGCATCAAAAGTACGAAAGATACATGAGTAGAAGGATGTCTAGTACTGGCTGTGCTTGAACATATCAGTCAATACTTTGAAAAATGTGAATCATCAAACTGTTCTGCACTACATCTATCATGATGAATTTGGAGAGGAAGGTAGTAGGCTTTCCAGTCAGTGTGCAACCCATCTATTGAAACAAAACAAAACAGAATGTTACATAACCTAACATCACCTATGCTACCTCTTGCCAGGAGAGGCCAGTGCTTCAACGATGTGGGACAATACTGCATGGACGTTCTTCTACGGCAACACAAGCAGCGGAGAACCACCATTCCTGATCCAAGATTTTCTTCACACCTTTCATCCAAAAGCCAAGTTCATGGTCATGCTGAGGGACCCTACGGAGAGGTAATCTAACACCTACACTGCTGTGTAGGGTTACATTTTAAAAGGTTATCAATGTTAAGCACTTTGGGTCAGAGCCTTGTTAAGGTAACGGAAGACTAAAGTGTGGTCAGATATTGAGGGAAGGTCAAGGATGGCATGTAGCATTAAAGTTTATGTTCAAGAATATCTAATGCTTAGAAATACTGACATGTACAGTAGGACACTTGGGTCTTATGCACGACCAACAAACACTGTTCGTGAGAGGTTAAAATTGTTTTTGAATGACTAGATTGAGGAAAGAAGAGTTTCTGGTTAGCAGCTATATGATCTTAGTGGAGCGTTTCATTGAAGTTAATATTTAGGTTTCGAGAGGGGATAGACTTTGTTTTCAGTAAATTCATAAGGTTGCAACTCTGGGAATAGCTTAACTTGTTATTTATTTATTATTTAGTTTTGATTTTTGTATAGTGCTTGCTAGACCAGAGGGTATCAGAGTGCTTTACAGGCTGTGACAGCAGGTTTACAAGAGGTAAAGAGGAGATTCATATGAATCAAAAGTTAAAAACAATACAGCATTAAGTGGACAAGTGTCACAAAGGTATATAATAGGGAAGCATTGAGGAGGTCAACAGGAGACAGATCAAGGACTGAAAGAGTCATGCAACGATTTAGATGGATCCAGTCATTGAGGGAAACTTAAAGCAGCTTGTGCGTGTGTTGAAGTGGTTGTTGAGCAGTAGAGATTTGAGGGTCCATTTGAAGGAAGAAAAAGAGGGGTTGCAGCGGAGATCCTTAGGGTGTGAGTTCCAGATCTTAGGAGCATTTCCTGAGATGGAATGCACCTGGGATGATGATCAGCACAACTTGTGTATGTGTTTACAGTAGGTGAACGAGTTGTGAGATTTGGCTGGTGCTTTACATTAGGTGATTGGATTGGGATCTGATTGAGGTCTTTACTTAATGTTATTCGCAGGCTGGAGTAATTTACTTATGAGTTCAGAGGTTTGGAGCTTTCGTAGTGGTCTAGAGAGATTCTCAAATACATTAGGATAAGAGTTTAGAAACAGGATCAGACGTAAGTCTGCATTTACTTGGGTGGATTCCAGTGATTGCAGTCTTGCATGCCATTTTGGAGAGCTGTTCAGGGTGAGTGGAGTATTAGAGTGAGGTTGAGCTAGGTGAGAGTCAGAGGCCTGGATTAGGCATTGTTCAGTGTTTGAGGGATTCTTGGGAAGCACATGAAGAGGTGGACAGACTATGCTAGGACTGAAAGCGTTGAGTCTGCTTTGCTCAGGATTTGTATGGATGATTTATGTAGCGCTCGTATGATAAAGGGGTTTGATGAGCTATTTGCTTGGATGAGGCACTGTTCAAGGTTTTCAAGATGTTTGAATTAGGAAGAGGTTAAGGCTGAGAGCAGATATTGTGTGCCACATGGTGGCACTACATGCATTGGCACTTCTGTGAGAGAAGTTCCAGCAAAAGCAACTGAAAGGAAGACAGTGGGCACGGGCTGGGGAAGATGAAGGGGCAAGGCAGAGGAAAAGGGCAAGACAGAGAGACAGAGTGAGAGAGGAGGAGAACAAGAAAAGAAAGAAAAAGAGAATGAAAGAGTGGGAGACTTACTAAGAGAGAGATAACAAAGAGGATATGAAAGGTTGAGAGGGAAAGAAAGAGAGGCCGACAGAAAGACTGGGAGCAAAAGAGAGACAACGAAAGCTTGAGAGAATAGACAGGCAGGGGAGAGTAGAAAAGCAAGGCATGAGAGATCAGAAGAGAAAGGGCAGGGTAAAGAAGTGAAATGAAAGGTAAAGCAGCTGCAGGAGAGAGGAGAGACTGCAGAGAGGATGTAAGGGACAGAGCAGGGGAGAGAGAGAGAGACACGGCAAAGTTGATAAACTAGAGCAGAAACACTAGAAAAGGGGAATCCATGGAGAGGAAGAAAGACAAGAGAAGTGAGACATGGGTTAGTTAATTGACATTTTATCTCACATCATCATATGAACAATCTGGCACCTGCTATTATATATGCATGTGTTCTTGTGCTAATGTGATGGACTCGTGAATCTAGCATGATATAATGGGCGCATATTATATGAAGATAACAATCTACATTTATTCTTTGGTAAAGCAATGGACATATGTCATAGTAAGAGTGGTGCATATTCACTGATAACATAATTGGCATATTTTTTGGCAGGGTGATCAACATTTTCTTTGGACATTAAGATTAATTAAAGCCTCCTACAGCAAAGATTTGTTTTGTTGGGGCATACAAGTGAGCAGTGATTGGTTCTGGATATTTGCAGGGGGCCCAATACACAAGAATATTCTGCCAACCCCTCTTTCCTTTCGGAGTATAGGTGGGGAACTGAAAGAAACAAGTGCCACTCCAATATCCCCTCTCTTTCAGAGAGTAGTCATCAAGGTCTCCATTGGATGGAGGGGCTTTGGGCTTTATGAAGATCCCCCAAACCACCACCTATACAACCATACAAGGGCATACAGGCCCGTTAGTGCTCTCAAGCCTTTGAGAGCAAGTTCCCCAGCAGGGATCATGTGAGTGGTGTCTGATGTCATACTTTAGGGACACTGGCACACAGGCCTCAAGGAATGTGCATGAAGTGCAGAGCCCTCGAAGTGGGTCAGAATGTTTTAAAACAGGCGCAGGGAGAGATATATGAGGGGAAAAGAGACAGGGTTAGTGAGATTGCATGTAAAGTTTAATGTCAATGCACTGTGCAGCTAGCAGAAGCAATCAAAATAATTACAATTCGATGTAGAAAAATCCTGATTCAGCTTCTATCTCGCAGTAGTCGAAGAGGGCGAGTACGGATGGAACAGGCATTTGGGTGACTCACTCCTTGATGTATGTGACATTTAACCAGGCAGTGTAACCCAAGGAGGAGCTCTGCTTCCCGAGCTCCAGGCTGTCACTTACGTGTAATCAGGGAGATAACTGTGTGTGAGGTCCACGTCTTTAAGGGATAGTTTGGTCGACGGATCACCGAGGCTCTGGGTCTGCGTAACCAGTGGGATAGATTGTCTCCGGGAAAGATCATGAACGTGCAAGATGGGGGACAAGGACTGTGGAAGTGTGGTGGGGGCTCCTCACATACCTTGCAGGGGTGGCCCCTAAGGTTTTGTTACGCCACCTCCAGGGTTCGAGGCTGTCCTCCACTTCCTCTCCCCTTGGAAGTCTCTGCACTCAACTCACCCCCCGCCAGGTGTAGCCGGGACTGAGATGAGCCCCTGGGAAGACGAGAAGGGTCTCTTCTGTGCACGCCAGATGTGGAGCGGGTCAGATGTCTCATCAGCTGGCAGGTGCCATCCTTTGCAGAGGCTAAAAGAGAACACAGTAGAACTTTTTGTGTTCTGATGAGAGAAATTTGACTTGCAAATTGAACACGTGCTTCCTTTTCTCTCCTGCATGCCAAGCTTGATGGAACTGAATATGCAAATGATGTAAAATGAGAATTCTTAGAGGGAATCTGCATGAAGTAGCACTCTGTTATGATAGCATCTCTTGCTTGATTCCATTGATGGAGCAAGGTTTCATAAATGAAACTTGCTTGTATTCAATCCTCCTCACAGTATTAATTTATTAAACTTGTATTGTTAATACTAACCTTTGCATTCACGACACAAAAGAAAGGGATGCTTGCCTATGTGTTTTACTAATGAATAACGCTTGTTTGTAATTCAAAATGGCCGCTATGCGCGGGAAAACTCAATGCGCATGTCGCAACCATATCACATGGTGTGACGTCTTTCTTTGCTTGGTGGGAAACTTCTGCTCTGCGCAGTGTGCATTAAAATGGCTGCTTGATATTTTCACATGCTTCAGCTTGCTCTCATGTCATTACTAAATTGTTGTTTCCTAACGCTACTAACGCGGGTTAGAATATATAATTTAAATGGGAAATGAATAGAAATAGTGGGTAAACAGTGAAACATTTTATTTGTGATTCTAATATTTTCTTCTTGCACTTTTATTAGTTCGTAAATTTGGGCCTGGGTTGGTGTTCTGAAACTCGAGAGGCAACTGATTCTGCGCATGTGTCCTGTGTGCCTGCCAAATGAAGTCAACCGGGACGAAGTCCAAGGCCGCGACCTGCTGGCCGAAGATGTTGTACTATTGCTTTTCCTGTCGCACATTGATACAATGTCTGTGAAAATTGGTTTACATTTGTCATGAGACGGGTGGGAAATAAAGCGAATGTATTAATTTGAAGAGGTGGGAACGTAAAGACAATAGGCTTTACAATTTAAGCCAAATTGATATGGTGCGAGAATCCACCCCCTGTCCCTGTCCAATCAGAAGTAGTGGTCCCATATTTTAGTAACATTAAGGGGAGGTACATGGGCGTAGAAGGGTATAATAGATATAGAATTTGTTAATTAGGGGGTCGGAAGTTTTGAAGCACAGGAGAGCAAGTTTCCATGAGAGCATGCGTTCATGAAGAACAGGCGTCCATGCTGCCAGAGCGCGCTTAGCTCCAGACCGCCAAGCTGACCGATTGCAGACTGAGTCCTTGTCCAGAAGAGGTCCTGAGGAGGGGGCGGCAGAGTCCATTAGAAGGAAGGCACGGGAGAATCGAGGAGAAGCCGAGTATCAGAGAGGGGAACGACGCAGGCGTCGTTGTAGAGAGGTCACCGGTCCTGTCCTGATCCTGGAGGAGGTCTTTGCTCTTCATCCTTCCTGGGTCTTATTCTTTCAACTCCTTGGCTAAGGGGTTTTGGTTCTCGCACTTAGGTAAATATAATGCAACCTTTAGTTGCGCTGCTGTCTCTATCTTCTCCTTTTCTTTAAACACCGTCATTGATTAGCAATAATCATTTCTATGCTTAATCTTGGGTATTGCGATTAAGTACCATGTGGCTCTGTATTTTACTCTGCTAAATCTTTAGAGAAATATTTTAAAACTTTCTGACTCAGTGGTTATTTCATGATTATGTATTATAATGAATGTCACTAATTTTAAACTTCCCAATTAGCAAAGGATTCATTGGTAAGTCATTACTCTTCAATCAGAAGGTAATTGGTAGCAGGAATTTTGATAGAGAGTAACAACTGATAAAACCCAGCGTAAGTATTAGCGTAGTATGAATGTATGGGCCCAAGTGAGTATCTGGTGTATGAATGCTGTTTGCTAATATCGCGCTGGATCAGTTTTCTGGTTATCAGAGGATGGTTACTCTTTGATAATTGGGTAATGAGAATTTTATTTGTATTTTTATGAACTAACATCCGTGTATTCAAAGTTTTGTTTTATGTTGTCCAGAATACCCCGGGGTAAAAAGAATAGCGGGTGGCAAGTGGAAGCCATACTGCAGTGAGGTTATCTGTCAGGCAGAAATAGTACTGAAAAGTTAAGCAGGACTTTCAGTACTCGTTAGGGACTCTATGCGTGTGAGTAATAGCAAAAGAGTACGCTGGTAAAAATTTGATGTTATATCACCTAGAAAGGGTAACATTGGAGAAGTAACAGGTACTTCTGGAGCTTGTGTGATGAGTAGACGGAAGTGTTTTACTCGTAGTGTATGTTTAGTAAACGGAAAGGTTTTACTAAGTATGAGAGAAAACTATCTTTTCTAAATTAGAGAAACTGGCACGATAGCGAATGTTTTATGTTGTTACTGAAATTTAATTAAGAATTATAGAGAAAATAAGTTTGCGTACAAATTTGTAAAGGGAGGGTCAGTTGCCGGAGAGGGAGCTGACGTCACTAAACGCCGCGCTGAGATTGGTTGAATCAGCGGGTGTGGAAAAACTCTTGTAAAGGAGGGGTCAGTAGTCAGGAGTAGTACTGACGTCATAGGTGCCGCGCTGGGATTGGCTAAACCAGCAAGGACAGAAAAGAGCAGATTGTAAAGGAGGGGTTGACAGATAAACGTCACCAAAAGGCCGCGCAAGGATTGGCTCGGAAATAAAAGATAGCAGACATTTGATTGGTCAAAATTATAGAAGCAAAATTTTTAGTGGATAAGGATTGCATGATAAAACACGATCCGACTTTAACAGGAATTCGTTAGGATAGGAGATATTTAGGCTTTGCAGAATATAATTTTATGCATCGGTACTTACCCAAGATGTACGGAGAAAGGAAAAAAATGTAATTTTTACAAAAAATTAAGAATTATTTTAAAAAGGACAAACCAATCAAAACTAGAGAAGGAATTATTATTCCACCAGCTAAAACGCCCGCTTCATTCATGATGATGGAGAGAGGTTATCATACTTGTGTATGGATGGAGAATTGGATAGAATATACCAAAAATGATGGAATACTAGCATTTCCCGAGAATGGCACGTTCAATGGGCGAATTCTACAAAACTTAAGATTGAGGATGAATGACTTAGAACCCAGACCTAGATTAACTCAGTACAAAGCTCTAGAGGAATGGGAAACCGAGGCATTTGAGCGGGACCGATCTAGAAGTAATAGGAGTTATCCAGGATTTTTCCCCAGATACCTACATGAGTCTAGGAATGGTCAGATGAAACAATGGAGAAGGGCAATGATTACAGAAGGATTATATCCATTGTTCTCAGCAGAGGAGAAATTAGGAAGTAAGTGCACAGAAAAGACAAAACATTTAATGAGAAATGAGGAGTCTGAAGACGAATTTATGGAGGAAATGTTAAGAAATCCCCCACCATATCAGGAAGGGACAAGTGGATGCACCCCAAGTGCACCACCAAAAACTCCATTAGTGCCACAGGTAATGCATGAATTCCCCCGAGTAGAATACTTCATGACAAAGAAAAGGAAGCCCTAGAAAAGACCAGAGCAGAATTAATACAGAAAATAACCCAGATAAAAGTACATCCTGATTCGTTGACCATACCTGTAACAATTGGTCCAGTAGTTCCATTATATGGTACTCAGGGAAGCTGTCCTCCACCGATACTTGCACCTACTCCTGTGAATAATTCCAAACCTGAAGCTCCAGTTATAATTGAGGATCAATTTAGTGACTGTGAATCCACAATATCACTTATGGACTTGCCTATTCGAGGTTCTGTAAATAGTACTCCCAGAAAAGATGTACCTGGATGTTCAAAAGATGTAAGTTTAATAACTTCATCGGGAGCAAAAAGTGCCACCATAGTAACACCTGAAGATCTAGAAAAATGGGTGCAAGGGTCAGTTAAACAGTGCACACCTCCGAAAATAATGGACATTCATAAATTGAAAGTCGAATTAGAAGAAATAATAGCAGGAAATGTAGGACTAGAATGCTTAAATACCTATGATGAAGAAGAATTATTGTTCTTGTGTAGGAGTATCACCAGAAATGTAAGGATATTCCATGAAAAATTATCCAATTTAGCACTACAGATGGGAATAGAAATAGGGAGATCAAAGGTACTACAGAAACCCTATAGAGCAGAATTTTCAGACAAAGATTTAGAAAATATGAATGCCTCTGGAAGAAGATTACAAATAAGAGAATTAATGTTAGTTTTGCAAAAATGGGGAGACCTAGATAAATGGAAAACCAGGTGGGCCAAGAAAAAGGAAGAAGCACGAACAAGTAGAACAGCATCAGAATATGTGATGAAAGAAACAGGGAAAGCAGACCAGATGTATCCAATACGAGAAGTTGCGGGAGGAGGATATGTACATGTCCCATGGAGCAGACAGGATATTTTGTCATTTACGAATGATTTTCCAAAATTGAGAGAAAAACCAATTGAATGGTACAAGCAGGTTGATAGGTTTGTGAAGGTGTCAAAGGTTTTGTTGAAGGATTTAGATGGTTTGTTTGACATAGTGGTACCTGCCGATTTGTGGACAGATTGTAAAATTACAGTCGATTGGCCTAGTGATGAATATCCTAGAGATCCGAAGACAGGTGCCCCGTCAAATGATGTGATGAAAAAGTATCAGCAAGTGATAACTTACCTGAAAGGGAAAATACCACCGAAAGAAACAGATTGGGTAAAAATAGATCGAACTACCCAAGAAGCTAATGAATCAGTACATTCTTACAATGAGCGTCTATTGCAGGTATTTAAACAGTATAGTGGATTTGAGGGCATTGGAGACAAGAACATGAGTCAGTTTGTGTATCGATTTGTTTACGGTTTGAAGCCAGAAATTTGCCAGATGATTAAACAGCATATGCTGTGTTGGCAGGGAAAGCCCATTGACGAGATTTTGAAGTATGCAAAATATTGTGGAGACGATATTGAGGATAGACACAAGAAATTGCAGGAAAAAGTAATATGGGCTCAGGTGAAAATGGCTGAGAAACAGGGAATCAATTTGGAAAATCCGAGTGAAAATCCAGGAAAAGATTCTGGAACGAATAGTGATGCTGGGAATGGTGGAAAATTTAGAGGACGAATGAGTAGAGAAGAAGCTAAAAAGAAATTTCCTTGTCATGGATGCGGAAAATTGGGGCATTGGAAGGATGAATGTAAAAAGATCCGGAATAATAATGGTCCAAATCAAAATTTAAATCCACAGACGCAGAATGACTCACAGCAGGGTATAAATCCTCAGAGTCAGTTGCCACCTGCACCTATTCAGGGTAATGTAAGCAGAGCAAAGCATGGTACAGACATCGGATATCCAGGAGGAAGTGGTAAGAATGATTATATGACATCACAATTTCTTTTGCAGGACGATTTCTGTCAATTCAGTCCATGACGGTGCCTAGGAGAGGGGAAGAAGGAGTGCATACTTGGCACATCCTTACAGGTAGATCAGTCAGGTCCATATGTTGAAGGGAATGTGAAAGGTAATAATATTACTTTCCTTTTGGACACTGGTGCTACCCGGTCTACTGTGAGAACAGCAGACATTCCAGACCTTCCTCTCGCTGGTGAAAATATCCAAGTAGTGGGGGTAGCTAATCAGCGGATTAGAACACCTCTTACCGAACCCATGGAAGTTAAAATTGGAAACTTCAGAGAAATGCATCAATTTGTAGTATGTGATTCCAGTCCAGTAAACTTATTAGGTAGGGATTTGTTGTGCAAGATGAATTGTACCATTTTCTGCACACCGGATGGTGTGGCCGTTCAGACACCAGATGAAGACCATGTATATAAAATTATGATTGCAAAACAAGGTACAGAAGTGGATGAGATGTTTTCATTAATAACAAAAGATGAGTTGCCAGAAGAATTAAAAGGTACAGTAAACCCCATAGTATGGGATTTCACCGGAAAAGAAGTAGGACTTATGGCTAAAATAGATCCAGTTAAAATTACTGTAAAGGAAGGTGCAATTTTCCCAAATACCAGATAGTACAAAATGAGTGCAGAAGTAAAAGCAGGAGTCATTGAAGAAATAAATCGAATGGTAGAACAAAACATACTAAAAGAAGTAATGAGTAGCCCATGTAATTCACCAATAATGGGATTAAAGAAACCTAGTGGAAAATATAGGATTGTTCAGGACCTGAGGAAAATAAATAAGATTGTAGAACCATGTTGTCCCATAGTACCAAATCCTGCAGTAATTCTATACCAGATTCCGTGGAGTGCAGGATGGTTCACAGTAATTGATTTGTGTCAAGCGTTCTTTTCAATACCATTGCATCCAGACAGCCAGTATCTTTTCTCATTTAAATTTGAGAACAAAGTTTATGTGTGGAATCGTGTTCCTCAGGGGTACACAGAAAGTCCTTCTATTTTCAACCAGATACTGAAAAAGTGCCTTGAAAAACTAGTGATGCCAGGATGCTCAGTCTTAATCCAATAGTCTTAATCCAATATATCGACGACTTATTGGTGGCATCGAACACCAGAGAGGACTGTGTTGTTGATTCCATAGCATTATTAAATCTTTTGGCAGAAGAAGGACATAAAGTCTCACCTGAAAAATTGCAATTCTGTACAACAGCTGTTAAGTATCTGGGACACCAAATTGAGAGAGGAAAAAGAAGAGTAACAGCTGAAAGAGTAGCTTTAATAAAGAAAATGCAAATGCCTGTAACACAAAGACAAGTGAGAATGTTCCTAGGAATAGTAGGTTACTGTCGACAATGGATACCAAGATTTTCCATGTTAGCTAAGCCCTTAATTAACATGACAAAAAAGAAAGCAAAGGACCCTGTGGAGTGGGAGGATGAAAGTGTAGAAGCCTTTGTAAAATTGAGAAATGCCCTATGTTCAGCACCTGCCTTAGGCATGCCTGATTATAAAAGAGAATTTGCATTGTTCTGTCATGAGAGAGAAAATTGTGCACTTTCTGTCCTAACTCAAAGACATGGACTAGAAAGACGTCCTATAGCATATTTTTCTGCTACATTGGACCCAGTAGCAGCCGCATTGCCAGGATGCTTAAAAGCAGTGGCGGCTACTTGTTTGAGCATTGAACAAAGTGAGTCAATTGTGATGGGACACCCTGTAAAAGTGTATGTTCCACATGCAGTTGTCATTCTGTTGACAAGAACCCGAACTCAGCATCTTACTCCTAGTCGGCTGACTAAATACGAAAGAATCATAATGGGTGCTGAAAATGTGACCATGGTAAGGTGTACTATAATAAATCCGCAACCTTACTACCAGACCAATATCATGAGAGAATTAAAGATGATGAAGACGATGAACATGATTGTATACAAATTACAGAATTATGCACAAAACCACGCCCAGATATAGAGGAACAGCCTCTCAAAAAGCCAGACAGGGAGCTATTTGTAGATGGTTCATGTCGAAGACATGAAGATGGTAAACTAACTGCTGCCTATGCGGTATGTGAATTAACTGGAATAGTTGAAGCATCTTATTTACCAGGAGTCAAATCTGCACAAGTAGCTGAATTGATTGCGTTGATAAAAGCATGCAAAATTGGGAGGAATCAGAGAGTAACCATATTTACAGATAGCCAATATGGTTACGGGGTTGTGCACGATTTTGGCCAACTATGGATGCAGAGGGATTTCATGACTTCTTCAGGATCCCCCATTAAAAATGGACAATTTGTAAGGGAATTGCTAGAAGCAATACAATCACCAAAAGAATTGGCTGTGGTGAAATGTGCCGCACACCAGTCAGGAGATGACTGGGTGGTAGTCGGCAACAGATATGCAGATCTGGTGGCTCAACATTGTGCCAAAACCAGAATGTCAGTCAATAAGAGGGTGGAAAGAATGGGAATCAGCTGCCAACTTATGCTGTATATGCCACCTGAAACTTGGAATGACGTCAAGAAATTGCAAGATGAGGTTGATGAAAGTGAGAAGTATTTGTGAATCAAAGTGGGTTGTTCCCAAAGAGGAAATGATGAAGTGTGGATCAGTGCTGATGGCAGACCAGTCATGCCAGACTGTTTACTCTCACAAATGGCTAGAATGCATCATGGAGACACACACATAGGAAGAGATGCAATGATTAGGCTGTTCAGACAAAATTGGTACAATCCCAAATTCAGGGCTGTTGCAGAGAGTCTTTGCCAGAGATGTCTAACTTGCCAGATGCATAATCCGGGGAGGAAGACAGTAATTGGATTTGGAAAAATTGGAAAGGCAGAGGGTCCATTTATGAGACTTCAGTTTGATTTCATACAGTTACCACCATGTAGAGGGCTGAAATATGTACTAGTCATAGTATGTCTGTTTTCAAAGTGGGTGGAGGCTTACCCTACTAGGAGAAATGACAGCATTACAGTTGCAAAACTGTTGCTACGAGAGCTCATTCCTAGGTTTGGTTTTCCAGTAACTTTGGAATCAGATAGAGGAAAACATTTTAACAGCGAAGTGATTCAAATAATCTGTGAAGCATTCCAAATCCAACAGAAACTGCACTGTGCATATCGTCCAGAGGCTTCTGGAGGGGTTGAACAATTGAATGGCACTATAAAGTCAAGACTGGGAAAAATGTGTGCATCAACATCATTAGAGTGGCCAGATGCATTGCCACTCGTTTTAATGGGACTCAGAAGTATACCTGACAGAAACTCAGGATTGAGCCCACATGAAATAATGATAGGAAGAGCAATGAGACAAACACATGTTCCCACAAACAAACTGGTGAATATATCTGATGATATGGTTCTGGACTATTGCAAAGGATTGGCTGACCTAGTGCGTTCTGTCTCTCATCAGGTTGGAGAAGACGCAGTTTCCAGGCAGCCCGAGCAAGAAAATGATCTGAATCCTGGTGACTGGGTGGTAGTGAAGAATCACACTAGAGAAACGTGTCTATCACCTAGATGGGGCAGACCGTGTCAAGTCATACTGACAACGAATACAGCAGTGAAGTGTGCCGGATTTCCTAATTGGATTCTTGTAAGTCACACCAAGAGAGTACCAGATCCCGAGGAAGAGAATCCTCAGGCAACGCCAATCACTGAAGAGGCTGAAGGTTGCCCAGCTGTAGGATCTCAAGTTCGAGATTCCAGAGAAGCTGAAGAAGAACAACCGAGCACAAGTCAGGATTGGATACCAGTGGTAGAAGTTCCTGAAGTATACCACAGAACAAGAAGTCAAGACATTAAGAAATCCTGAACAAGGTCAGATAGGGAAAGAAAACTGGACTCAAAACAATGAAGACCTAATAGACTTTGATCAGGGACAGACAGGTCTAGAAGAATCCGGTCAGGCTGCAGAAGTTCACAGTGCAATAAGCCCTGATCAGAACAAATTAGATCAAGAAGAGTACACAGAAGAAGAAAACCTTGAAAAACATGAACTTGAAGAAATAAATAAAGAACAAGGTCAGTTATTGGAAAGTCACAGCAGAGCTGTTACAGAAAAACCAATTAGACCTGAAAAGGAGCAAACAAGAAACACAGTAATTGAAGAAAACGAAACAGTGCTAAGCAGTGAAATTAACGAGATCTCTAAAGACGAAAACAAAGAAACAGTGCCAACAAAGAAAACAAGAAAAGGAGATCATTGGCCGAGTGTCATTAAAAGAGTAAAGTACCACATAACAACCAGAAGTGAAGATCCAGATCAAGTACCTGAAGTATCAAGTCAAACCGAACAAGAAAATAAAACTGCGAAAAGAAGAAGCAAAAGACTGAAACTTGTGAATAACAAATTCAAGGGTCCTGACTGGACTTATATCATTCTTGAAGATTTTGAAAGCTCAGAGTCAAGTGACAGTGGTGGCGAAGGAACAAGTGCAGAATTGACATACGAAGAAGAAACAAGACCACCCTGACTAAGCAAAAGAATAAGCTAAAGAAAAGAAGAAAAGATAAGAAGAGCAATCTTCCTTGTCGAAAAATGCCTGACGATAGAGTTACTGGGAGACCAAAACAGAAATGTTGTAGAAGATGCTGTGCAATATGCATATGTAGTCTAGTAATGGTGCTTATAGTATGGTTAGTCCTGATTGTAGCAGTTCCTTACCTTATGATAATAGATAAAAAGATTAATAATGAAACTAAAGGGAGGACAGCAAACATGAAGGGCAATAGAGTAGAACTAATGGCAGAAAGTGAACCAGAAATTCATCATGAAGTAGCTGACAACGACACTAGTTTAAACGTTTTCACAAAGTTATTGTTTCAATATGTAGACACAATGGAAGTTAGTAATTGTTATGTCTGTATGAAGTTACCTGAATCAGTAGCAGAAGGATTAACATATCACCATTTACCACTGACATATGGCATATCATGTAGTGTTTTGTCTAGTTTATTTTATAGAACAGGGAGACTTCAGTATTATTATTCAAACTTAGATGTGATATTTTCTGAGGTTCCGATTCGCAAGAGTATGAACCCAGTGCTTAGTAGTCAAGACGCACAGTTTATGGGAGAATTTTTCTTAACAATGAAATCAATAGACATAACACATGCACATAGACACAATCTAACATGTTCTTTACTTGAAGAAGAAAAGATATTTTTGAATTTAGTAGAAGATAGAAGACAAGATTTTCAAAAGAAAGCTTCTGAGCATAAGGCTCATTTGCCACCTTGGGCAGAGAAAGAAGGGAGTTACACACCTGGCAAGGCTCAAGCTGCTATGGCTCTGGATTTCGTAAAGACAGGAAAAATGTGTCTTCATAGGTTAAAGACTGATTATAACAATGTTTTCATCGGTACCAGTGAATGTGAACACAATTTTTTAATTCTTGGAGGTTGGGGACTCAAAGGAGGAACAGATTCAGTTTTTCCTGGAATCTATTATGTGTGTGGGAATAAGGCTTACTTTAGGCTTCCTGCACGGTGGTATGGAAGTTGTTATTTTGGAATAGTATTTCCAAAGATATACCACGTAAAAAGAAACACTGAGAGCAATGAAAACAATAACGAATTAATACGTAGTAAAAGAGCTAGTTTTTCAGAAATTGTAGGTGATATATTTGGTGCATTGATACCTTCAGTGGGAATAATTCTGAACTCAAGGAAAATATGTAAATTGTCTACAGTAGTTGATCGTTTATCAACGGATACTGCTGGAGGATTTCTAATGATTAATGCGGAGATGGTTGAGATTAGGTCTATGGTTATGCAAAATCGACTTGCTCTTGATATTATATTGGCAAAAGAGGGCGGAGTCTGTAAATTATTGAAGACGAAACATTGTTGCACTTATATTCCTGATAAGAGTGCAGAAATTGGAACGTATATACAGAATATAACTAAACTTGAGAAAGAACTTAAACCACTGGAAGTTGATAGTGTATGGGAAAGATTGACAAATAGTATATCGTCAATTGGAACCTGGTTTGCTAATATAGGGAAAGGACTTATAGGTCAAATATTAGTACCCTTAGCAGGGATAGCAATAATAATTTTGGCAATAACAATATGGTGCAAATGCTGTAAAAAGAATGGAACATATAAGGTGACAGGAAGAGGAAAGAAACGAAAGGTAGATGAAATCGAACTTGAAGAGTGGAGAAGTGAATTATACAAGAAATTAAAAGGAGATTGTAAAAATAGAAAGAATAAAGACGAGAATGAAGTAATTTGCTAGAAGTTGGCATCTGATTGAGGGTAATGTTTTTTGATGGCTCAGAAACGCCATCAGAGAGGGGATAAATGAAACTTGCTTGTATTCAATCCTCCTCACAGTATTAATTTATTAAACTTGTATTGTTAATACTAACCTTTGCATTCACGACACAAAAGAAAGGGATGCTTGCCTATGTGTTTTACTAATGAATAACGCTTGTTTGTAATTCAAAATGGCCGCTATGCGCGGGAAAACTCAATGCGCATGTCGCAACCATATCACATGGTGTGACGTCTTTCTTTGCTTGGTGGGAAACTTCTGCTTCTGCGCAGTGTGCATTAAAATGGCTGCTTGATGTTTTCACATGCTTCAGCTTGCTCTCATGTCATTACTAAATTGTCGTTTCCTAACGCTACTAACGCGGGTTAGAATATATAATTTAAATGGGAAATGAATAGAAATAGTGGGTATACAGTGAAACATTTTATTTGTGATTCTAATATTTTCTTCTTGCACTTTTATTAGTTCGTAAATTTGGGCCTGGGTTGGTGTTCTGAAACTCGAGAGGCAACTGATTCTGCGCCTGTGTCCTGTGTGCCTGCCAAATGAAGTCAACATGGACGAAGTCCAAGGCCGCGACCTGATGGCCGAAGATGTTGTACTATTGCTTTTCCTGTCGCACATTGATACAATGTCTGTGAACATTGGTTTACATTTGTCATGAGACGGGTGGGAAATAAAGCGAATGTATTAATTTGAAGGGGTGGGAACGTAAAGACAATAGGCTTTACAATTTAAGCCAAATTGATATGGTGCGAGACTCCACCCCCTGTCCCTGTCCAATCAGAAGTAGTGGTCCCATATTTTAGTAACATTAAGGGGAGGTACATGGGCGTAGAAGGGTATAATAGATATAGAATTTGTTAATTAGGGGTCGGACGTTTTGAAGCACAGGAGAGCAAGTTTCCATGAGAGCATGCGTTCATGAAGAACAGGCGTCCATGCAGCCAGAGCGCGCTTAGCTCCAGACCGCCAAGCTGACCGATTGCAGACCGAGTCCTTGTCCAGAAGAGGTCCTGAGGAGGGGGCGGCAGAGTCCATTAGAAGGAAGGCACGGGAGAATCGAGGAGAAGCCGAGTATCAGAGAGGGGAAAGACGCAGGCGTCGTTGTAGAGAGGTCACCGGTCCTGTCCTGATCCTGGAGGAGGTCTTTGCTCTTCATCCTTCCTGGGTCTTATTCTTTCAACTCCTTGGCTAAGGGGTTTTGGTTCTCGCACTTAGGTAAATATAATGCAACCTTTAGTTGCGCTGCTGTCTCTATCTTCTCCTTTTCTTTAAACACCGTCATTGATTAGCAATAATCATTTCTATGCTTAATCTTGGGTATTGCGATTAAGTACCATGTGGCTCTGTATTTTACTCTGCTAAATCTTTAGATAAATATTTTAAAACTTTCTGACTCAGTGGTTATTTCATGATTATGTATTATAATGAATGTCACTCATTTTAAACTTCCCAATTAGCAAAGGATTCATTGGTAAGTCATTACTCTTCAATCAGAAGGTAATTGGTAGCAGGGATTTTGATAGAGAGTAACAACTGATAAAACCCAGCGTAAGTATTAGCGTAATATGATTGTATGGGCCCAAGTGAGTATCTGGTGTATGAATGCTGTTTGCCAATATCGCGCTGGATCACCATTATCCACTAACAGTCAGAACTATTGCTGCCTGAAAAAGAGTGAAACAGAAAGCAAATCTTCCTGAAAGGACAGTCTATTTACAGTACATAATATTATACATTGTGCTACGTTTGTGTGCCGTGACTGTGTCACCTTTCCGGATACACAGTACCTGTCTGTGTGTATCTGTTTTATACCATTATATAATTGTCTAAATGTGTGCCTTTTCTTGCGCGTGTATCATTGTATATGGTACTGTGTATGTGGGCGAGCATTCATCTGAATGTGCAAGTGTGCAGATGTAATTATGTTTATGTGTCTGTGCCTGTGTGTGTTCGCTTGTGTGCAGATTCATGTGTGTTTTGGGAGAGCTTTGTAGAGTCCTGCACCTCTTTGTAAACATGAGATATTTATTGTGGTGGAGATCACTGAGACATGCTTAGTGAGTACAGTGGTGTAGCGTCTTCCCAAGCCCTGGAGCATCAGCATACACTCACACACTGTGTGTTATCTCATACTCAGTATTAACCACAACCTAACACCTTCCCGCATATGACTTAGTTCCTGTTCAGAGTACTCCCCAGAACCGCGAGGGTCATAGTGAGCATAATATCAATATGCTACATCTCCCCTTTTGTTAAATAAAAATGGTGAACATCACAAAAATCAAATGTTTTCAATCAGTCAATGAGGTGCTCGCACTTGTCGGCCATACTGGGTGATCCAAGAAGTCCACCCTGATCGGACAACGGTGACATAAGCTCAGGTGTTGGAGCCGGACCTGCTGGCAGAGCTCCTCCACGCATGGCTTTAGGACTCAACAAGTGTCGCAGTAGGTGTCTGAAATGTAGCGTGTCCCGCGTGATGGATTGTCAAGGACAAAGTGCTGTTCTCAAATGTCCCTTGCACACCACTATCTGTAGAGGATCAGTGGCAAAAGGAGTGCCTGTTTTCCATTTTCATCTCTGATTAACCAGCACCCAGTCTTCTTTGTCAAAGGATGTCTCTTGGGCATGGTGAAGCTGATCTGCATATGTTTTCATTTTCCTTTTTTTAATCACGTCGGTGTCTTGAACCTTGTCATTGTTCAGTGGTCGATCCGGAGTCCATTGGGGTAGTTTTGCTCTGATGGCTCTCCCAAATATCAAGGAGGCTGGATTCTCACCAGTTGTGGAGTGAGGGGTTGATCAATTGGCCTAGAGGGCCTGGCACAGGGCTTGGTTTAGATCGATTTCCTCCATGGACGCTCATTGAATGACCCTCTTGAGGGTCATTCAATGAGCTACACCATTGGCTGGGGGCCAGAGGGGTGTACACTTTTGGTGTTTGATGTTGAGTTGGACAAGAAATTCTTTGAACTCTTTGCTGTAGAAGGGCGGGTCATTATCAGATTTGTGGATTTCAAGGATTGCAAATATGTCATGAAGCCATTCTATGACTTTGTCATGGGTTGTCGAAGATAGGTCTTCCACTAAAGGAAAACATGAATACTAGTCTATAACTACCATGAGATAATGTCCATTTCCTAAAGGCCCAAAAAAGTCAACTGCAAACCTCTACCAAGCATGTGCAGGAAGGTTAGACATTGTCACTGGGTGCTGCGTCACCTTGGGAGACAAACAATTGCAAATGTGGCACACCTTCAGTTCCTTCTCAAATCACTCTTCTAGCCGAGGGAACAACACTCGATCTCTTATGGCTCCTTTGGTGGCCACACCACAGTGTCCTTTATGGGCCAGCTCAATGACCCGCTGTCTTAGGCTTCCAGGTATGATGATTCCTGAGCTTCGCAATATTACACCTTCTTTGGTGATGGCTAACTCATCCTGTAGATTTTTTAACTTTTTGAATTCAACATTGTCGGCAAGTGGTCTGGTATTTCTCCTCCATGATTGCGTCTTAATAAGTTCTTTCATTATGGTCATCTCTTTATCTGCAATGATGGCAGCATTGATTTGTTCCAAAGACAGAGCCACTGGTGTGCTGGATCTCACAATAAGGTTGAGATAGGCTTCAGTTGTCTTGGATATCGAACTGTGACGAAGCAGCGGCACTCGTGAAAAGTAATCTGCTGGGGTTTGATCCTTCCCTGGCATGTGCATGATATCATAGTTGTACTCTTGCAATCTCAACCCCCTAACTCTCAATGCAAGGGGCATCTTAGCCATTAGGTTTCTAAAAACTGTAAGCAATGCCTGGTGATCTGTGATGACAGTGAATCATTTTCCGTAGAGGAATACATGAAAATGTTCGCAGGTCCGCACCACAGCCAGACTCTCCTTCTCCGGCTGAGAGTAGGAACGTTCTGTTTAAGACAGGCTTCGACTCGCATAGGCCACAATGTGTCCCTGAGCATTTGGATGGCCATTGTGTTCAGCAAGGATTGCCCCTAGCCCTGCCGGGCTCGCATCAACTGTTATTTCGGTATGTAACTTGGGGTCAAAGTAGACCATTTCAGTTGCATTCTCTATTGCATGTTTAATGTCTTTTAAACTCTGGTCGCATTCCGGAGACCACTGAAATGGTACATTTCACTGCGTCAATTGCAAGTGTATCTTGGACAAAAGCTGGCCATGCCTAAAAAGGATCGCAACATGGTAACATCTTGGGGGGGACAAGTGGATGACAGTGCTTGCACCTTGTCTGGGTCTGGAGTCATTCCCCCATCAGAGGATATGTGCCCAAAAAAGTGGAGTTTGGTTTTGTGAAACTCACACTTCGCAGCGTTCAAAGTGAGGCCTGCATCAGCAAGTAGCTGGCACACTTAGTTAAGGGCTTTGTTGTGTACTTTTTGTGTTCTCCCAAAAATCAGTACGTCATCACTGTAATCGAAACATGAGTAAGAGGTTGGAATACTAGGTGAAAAACATCCTGAAATATCTCTGCAGCCGAAGATACTCCAAAACTCAGTTTTTTATATCTGAACAAACCAAAATGAGTTGAAAAGGTAGTAATACCTGCAGTTCTGTTCCCGCTCGAGCTGATGGTATCCTTTGTTCAGGTCAAGACGGGAAAACACTTCAGCTTCATTCAATTGCATGATCATGTCTGCGATGTGTGGACCAGGGTGTCTCTCTCTCTCAATGGCTTTGTTTGCCTGGCGCATATCAACACAAATGCACACTGCTCCGCTAGTGTCCTTTTTTGGTACTACTACAATGGGCAAAACCCATGGCGTGGGGCCTGTGGAGTGTTCAGTAATGTCCTGTTTTAAAATCGCTTACAACTCTTTCTCTACAGCTTCTTGAAAATGGAAAGCAACTCCACGTGGTCGCTGAGCGACAGGGCAAATGTCTTCGTTGATATAAAGCTGTACTTTCATTTTCTTAAGTTTTCCAAGTGCATGAAACAATGATGGGAACCGGTTCATGATCTCAGACTGGGCACAGAGGTTGTAGTTGAGGGATATCAACCGCATGTCAGCAGCAGTGGCAAAACTGAGCAAGCAGACACTGGACGAAGTCCCTTGTAGAACATGAATGATGGCTTGCACCAATGTCTTTTGGTGTCTCATTGTCACTGTGAATGATCCTTGACTTTATAGTGGCTCAGAAGCGGCCCAAGTATATACCTTCATGCCTGATGGAGTGAGGCAAAGCACAGGGGATAGGCTGTTAAATTTTGCCACTGTCATGATATTTATCGATGCACCACAGTCTATGATGAAAGTTATGGGGTGATTGTTCACTTTCAATGTGATTTTGGGACAGTGTCAAATTGACGTTTGTTGTTTTATTTGATAAGCTGTCTTTGAGCTGTGATTTACTTTACAGGCAGCTAACCCCACATGTGCCCGCCATTCTTCGGTAGATATCATCAGCGCACACCCATTTTCTTTGTTGATACTCGATATGACGTCGAAGAGCCTTTGTACGATGAGCTTGACCACGATTGATCTTGTCTGGTTCCTACTTGTCGTAGCTGATGTTGCTTTTTGGTTTTGTGGGTGTGGCGAGAGTACTTCTGGAATGTTCTTGCTTCCATCCTTTCTTTCCATCGTGATGCACTTGATTTTTCTTTGGCTCGGCACAGTTATGAAATTATTCTTTTTGCACAACCTTTGCAGACCTGCCTGATGACCGGACATTCAGCTTCATGGAGAAACGAAAGTCCACATCGAAAACATAGCTTTGATTACTTTGAAGAAGTCTACTTACGTGCATCTGGCTTTTGCTTGTGCTTGCTTTTCACATCCAAGGTCGATTCAATGTGGGCTGTTCCTGGTTCCATTACAGCAGCTTGTCAGTCTGCTCATTCTTCTGCTCTCGCTGCCATCAGCATTTCCTCCAAGCTGTGAGTTTCTCTCAATATGCACCTTCTTAATGAATCTGAAAGGCATCCATCAATGATTCTGAGGGGCATGGCTTCTTCGTTGGTGAAATCACAGAATTTGCAGTGTTTAATGAGTGTATCAAGTCTTTCAACAAAATCGTCCATTGTTTCACCAACCTTTTGCCTTGCTTGGTTGAAGATATACCTTTCATAGTCGACATTCAGCATTGGGTTGAACTTTGCCTCCAGCGCTTCTTTTACCTTCTGGTATGATTTTGCATCAGTCTGTGAAACTTTCTTTAGCACTTCTTTCACTCCATCGCCTGCAAGGTTTTTCAAGTATTTGATGATCTTCTTTTCATCTTCTTCTTCTAGTGCATCTATGAAGTCATCGAATGTTTCGATCCTCGCAGCCCACCTGGCACCAATGTTCTGCTTCTTAGAAGTGTCGAAAGGCAGTGGTGGCTTCAGGAACATTGCTGCATTGTATTCCACACTCTCTTTTTCAGCAATTGAGATCATGTGCTGTTCAGTCAGCTTTCGCTGTACCAGGCATCCTTTGCAACTTCTGCAAGCACAATCCTTGTGCTTGAGCCTGGGTCACCACATCTGATCTGAGTGCGAAGAATGCTTCACTTGTCTTTGACAGTGAGTAAATTCTCTGTTTCTCGTACCTGGTTATCGCTACCATTATCTTTCTACTTCGTTTGAGTAGTTACTCCGTATTTGGGGCACAGCGCAGCGTATCCGTCGACCACTTCACCTTCGGTTTTGGCTGGCATTTTGAATGTGCTCCTCTGTAGGGCCTTCCCTTTCTTCTTTGGCCATAGAGAAAAAATGCACTCAAGCACACACAGTCCAGTTTACAACAGTAGGCCTTTTCTTGATAAAGTTCTGTTGAAATGATCGGATCCAGTCCACAAAAGACAAATTCTTTCACATCATTTTTACTTCAAAGGTAAGTTTTCATACAGTATTGTCCAAAACACCACAGCCGACACGTGTTTTGTCCTCCTGGACTTTTTCAAGGCTATGGATATTAGTTTGAACTGTTCCTAGAGTCCCTCCAAGAATGGTGTGTAAAAGGTATCGAGGCAATTCCTTCTGTCTAAAGCCTCTAAAACAGTGGTAGTCCCAATAATGGACGAACCTTTGAGTAAGATCCCCAACTTGTGTAAGCTTCAGAAAGTCCTGGGGAAAGTGTGGCGCGACCCTGATAAGCCCGCCGCTCCACCTTGTCCGGGGTCGTGCGAATGCTGTATGCACGGTTGGTTGGCCAGTCCTTTAGTTTTCCATTTTCTCCTGTTATAGGTCACCTTTCATTGCTTTCTTCTTTCTTTTTAGATCCTCCTGAAGCTCGCGGTGCAGTGCTGCTGGCCTGCTTGCAATTCATTTAATTTGCAGTGTACTGCAACCTTTGTAGCCACTGCTTCTAAACCAAGCAGCCAATTGTGAATGGCGTTATTCACGGTGAATCATTGTTTTACTGCTCCAAGAAGTCTGCCACATTTAGAGTCATTATGCTGACCATCCTGGATTGGTATCACAATAATACACTACGCACAGTACCAATCCAAGATAGTTGCTGAGTGCGATGTTTACTGAGCGTCCAACTTGAAATGGTATTGTGTATAGTTATCTTTGCTTTAGCAATCCAAGTTGACTAACGTGTTGCATCAAAACATGGTGGCTGAATAGTAACTTTAAAACAACAGTACAATTTATATTTATACAGTATCATTCCATGATGAATGCCAGCTTCTATGAATGATTTATTTTTTTATTGTGAACATATGCCCACAAAGTTTAGGTAGTGGAATGTTTTGTTTTTTCTACTTTTATTCTTCTAATTTTTGATGCATGTTGAGTTTATGAGTGTGTGTTTTATTGTGCATTGGTAAGTGGGTGAATGTATGAATCAGTTAGTGGGTGAATTAATGGATGCATAAGTACAAGGATTAGTGACAGAGTGCACCTATGATCACTTGAAGAGGCACTTTAATTTATAAGCCAGGCCTATTGACATTAACAATGTCTGTCTACTTGCACGTGGAGGGATTTATTTCCTTACCTAAAATGTACAAAGCTTTTGGCTCGTGTCCATACTAAACAAAACCAGCTCAGACAGTCCATATGTGTGAGCAGCTTTTTACCTAAAGACAGGAAGTACCCAGAGTTCCTGGCTGGTGTTTTTCATAATCCTCAAAACCCGTGAAGTACAGTCAAACTGATCAATAGGTAATATTCATTGCTCCTGAAAACATATAAGCAAAGCCCCTTCTTTCAGCCCATGATAGAGAGATTTCAACCCACAACAGAGATTTTCTAAACTAGGTACTAGAAAGTCTGGCTAGTATTATGCTTCTCTCAGATGTACTACTCACCAGCACATTATGATTATTTATTGGATGTGAACAAGTTATTCCTATCCTGACCGGAGAATGAAAGTTTTTCTTTCAAGGAATTATCTGGGAAGCTGGTTATGTTGATTAACACACAAAGCCTCTCCTAGTTATTGACCTAATTGCTATAATGCCTACTATATGAGTGTAGACATCTCACAAAAAGTGAAAGACTGGTCTCACACACCACCTGGTGTCATGCTTCATCATTGACCAGTCCTCTGTAGGCCAGATGTCTACACTCATATAGTAGGCATTATAGCAATTAGGTCAATAACTAGGAGAGGCTTTGTGTGTTAATCAGTTTGATGTGGAGGCTGCCTACTCCTAATACCCCGTGCCTCTAGTTCCCTTCCCTGGATCACTTCCAGGTTGTTGTGGTTAAGTAAGCTGGTTATGTTACCATGCCTCATACCATGTAGGAGAGTTTATTATATTAGGGCTCTTGATGTGGAAGATTGTTCCTATTCTCCAGAGGTAGTAACATTTATAATCTCTAGAAGAACAAATTGTTTATCCAGCTTTCTCAGCAAATGAAAACCTTTTTGTGAAGGAATATGAGAACTAAGGGCCAGAGGTAGAGCTGTGATGAATATCCTGTCCATTGTACTACAAGTTCACTATATCCAATGGCACCTGTAATACAGCGGATGGGATATCTGTATCGTTTGTGACGGAGTAACCCATCCATCTCTAAATCAGGCCCTATGGCACTGAGGTCTAACGGAGTCAGACAATTGTTGAGTGCGTTAAAGTCGACACATCAGGCGGTTGCTTTGCCCATGGTAACATGATGGATTAAATGGTTGCTGCTTCAAACTAGAGTGGATGTGGAACTGTTTGGAGCTCATTTCATTAGATACGCATTCTTGCGAGGATATGATAGCCTGTTGATGATCTGGCTTTAAATGTGTTGAATAAGCTTTGAAAAGTATAATAGGGGCTTTGTGTCTTGACACAGAAAGGAGATTTTCTAAACAGGGTAGAAGAAAGTCTGATTCTATTAAAGACATGAAGGCGAGCATTATCTCACCCGTCAGGAAAAAGGGGGAATGAGTTAATGCATGGCCGGGTTCCATTTGAAAAAAATAAGAAAGAAAGAAGACATTTTTCAGAGACGAAGATGTGTACATAGTTGTTAGAAAGAACTGCCATTTTACTGTTCCATGTTCGGAAATTCTATTTATTGGTTATGTTGTTAGGGTAGGGACGAAAGTGACAGAGTAAAGAAGATGAATGTTCACAAGTCAAGAATGGAGATCAAGATGCTGAAGAAGGTGAGTTTGAGCAAGATGGAGTGCATCATTCGCCTAAGAAAAGAGGAAGAGGATGTGATGCATAAAAATGTATGGACTAAAGGACCGTGCCTATTGGCTAGAGTAGTAGTTTGTTATTTCTGTTTACCAAAGAATTAATGGGAGCTCTAGTTTCTTTAATGGCTTGTTTTTGAAGTTGTCTTTTTGCTGCTGATAAGAAATAAAGCTGAGAAAAGACTAATCAGAGCCAATGTGTCTTTACAGTGAGCTAAGCCACATGTAAAACTGTGGGATTGCAGGTTCTCATCACGCACTGCCCAATTTTTAACTTCATAGATTCCATGCAAACGCTCAACATGGTTTCTTGATGCAACACTTCCTAATTCCCCTCTACCTACCAACAAGAACCTTTCATTCAATGCCTGTCCACATGTGCAACTAATGGTCATTCAAGAGAAGGAAACATGGAGGCAAATTGCAGGGGTGCAGCCAGTGCTTAATTTGAGCCGGTGGTTTCCGGTGCTCAGCACCGGCACCTAATTGCCAGCACCGGGGCTTATGACAGTCTGCCACATGGTGGAGCTGTCTGGCTAATTTAGGTATTAGCCCAACACCAGCTGTGTGTGATGGTTAGAAGCTGTGTTTGTACTGTCATTGCCAGCTGGCAGGGGTAATGTGTGGTGCAAGCTGCAGTGGCCTCCCAACTAGAGCCCCGGCACTTATTGGTTTACAAATGAAGCACTGAAAGGACCTAACATCTTGGCACAATCCCAGTCCAAAGTTTATATCTGAGCCCAACTACAAGATATTCAGGAAACATTTGAAAATGAAACTGCTGGGACCTGACTTTAACCCTTTAAGTGCGCTTGTCGGCCAACGGCCGTCGCGAGCACTACCTCGGTAGTGCTGCGCACGTCCGTTGGCCGACGCGGCCCCATTTACATAATGGAACGCCCCGCACTGCGGCGAAATTATCGCCGCGGTAAACGGGTTAACGCAACCTATCTCAAAGAAGGGGCCGCATTCAATGAATATCGGCAAAGGCTTGTCCCCTTGTCCAATGAACATGTATTTTCCCTCCTGATCCATAAGTCAAGCCTTCTGAAGTAACCAAAAGGCGACATACAGCACATTATTAAACTCTTTGAGAAATAATTGAAGGCAGCAGTTGAAGTGCATAAAAAAAGTATGGGAACTGTGATGCTGAGCGAAATGGGGGCTAGGGCGAGGGAGCTTGGGGTCAAGGAGATTAAAAAAAACTGAAATATTCTATAACTTTTTAAGGTCTTTCACCTTTAACTAACTACATATAAAATAATGCACAGCTTAAATAAAAAAACTAATGCAAGTTAAGTTAATGAGTGGAAATCTATTGAACCTCTATTAGTTAACTCACTGCAGAGGTCTGTGTCTGTAACCAGAGAGCAACAGAATTCAACCTGGTTGATGCAGTGGAGAATAGTGACTTGTGTATCTTTAGTGCTATGAGGTCCCCGTCTGTGACAGAAAGCACTGTGAACATGGAAGTCATTATTTTAAACGTGAATTACACACATCATAAGATAGGCTACTACAAAATGTGCAAAAAGGTTTAAGATAAAAAAGTGCTTCTAAAATATAGATTTTAGTAATATCCACAGTGTATATAGTGCAATTTTTTATTACTGTCTTTTAAATGCACACACTTCACAGCTCAGATGGTAACTTTCTTGCAATACCACTAAAAAAAAAAAAATCTGGGTCATCAGGAAGATTCAAGAAATTATATTAATTAAAGCCAATACCGGCTTCCAAGCACCCTTTACATTTGCAGATTATCCAGTTGTGCACATATATATTTCTTTCGGAGAAGCAGGCACCCTGGCAAGAAGGCTTGTTTAGCTCTCTGCCCCTTCCTCGTTTTCAAAGCACAGGAGACTCACTGCCTTACACTTCAGGTGAAGCATTTAAGCTGTTGGTATTAAATGTCCCAGTACGGTTGTCTTTTCACAAAAAGTAGGGGAACTGTTTTTCTTAAATTAAATAAGTTATGGGCACGTCGTGCCCCTCAAGTCCCACCCACTTTGACCACTGATTGAAGAAAATGTCTCTTTAAAATGAGAAATTTCCTGACATAGCCTCACACCTCTGAAAGATGTTAAACAATCACAGATACCTTGCGCCATGTTTCGGGATCACCAGTGTGATGCAGTTCTTCTTTCAAGAGAAGTGAAGCAAGAGAGGGAAATGGTACCTTAGTTTTGCCTTGGGTACAAATGAAACATAAAATCCATTATTTTAAATTTGCCAAGACCTTGTTATTTGTTGCTACTCAGCTGAAAGATCTGCAGAGTGATGCTGCCAACATGGGGCACTGCATGGTTAGGGTACGTGGAAGCAGCCATGATGGTGCACCTGCAAGATTGCTGGCTTCCGTCTAAGAGTAATAGATGCGTTTGGCTTCTTGCAGATCTGGTAGCTTGCGCTGGTGCATTGTGGGTGAGATCTATTGCAGGGACTCTGGGGGTTATAAACACCAAAGCAAAGGTATTTCACCTATTTCCACCCACATTCGTCCCGATCCTTTGTATCCAGCGATAGAGCGATTGGTCTCATACCAGTTATATTTTGGCCACCTCACCTTCATTCTTTCCCTTCCTCCTATGCATCTGGAGTAGTCCCCTCCTGATGAACACAAGCAGGAACATTCCCACGTTAATATCAGTATTCTTGTTTGAAGGGAGAGGCCTGGGGTCTTTGGGCTATTCAGTGAGATGTGCTCCTGTAGCAAGGTGAGATGAGGAAACCGGGACCTAGGGTGGCCAACATTTGTGCATTTTACAAGTTTGTACTGCAATCAAGGCTTCTCTTCCTGGGTCCATGCCACAGATAACCCTTTCACAGGACAAGCAACTCTCGCTCGTTCAGCCCTTGATGAGGCGTGAAAAAGGTACCTATTGATGGCTAGGTGGAAAGAGCTGCAGCTCAGGAGGGTCCCTGCACAATGCATCTCCACGAGCTCATTCATCTGTTGAGATACAAATGCAGCCAAATGTTGATAAATAGCCCTGAATGTGTTAATGAATCCCATGCTGTGCACCTGTTCAGGGAATATGCAATTAATGGTTATTTCTTCCATGAACCTGTTTCAAAGTGCGGACATATTGTCAGATCAGTTGTATGAGGTACAGGGAGTGTATGATTTGCTCAGGATCAAACAATTAGTTAAATAGTTTCCCTGAGAATGAGGCACACTGTTACTTGCTGCAAAGGATATCCATTTACCACCATATTGCATTTTGATGAATATACCATGAGTCTGGGAACTGCTCCCCTCCCCCTGGTACTATCCAGTCCATTTTTAAACCATGTTCTTTACCAGCTGCTTTGACAGTGATTTATAAATACTCCTAATCTTGCCAAAAAGGGAGACCAGCAATAAGTTGCCCAAGAGCACAGAATTTGGCCAAATGGGAGGTCGGAATTAAAAATTGTGTATCCTGGTTTTACGTTTCCAACTAGTCCAATAGTCGCAACTGGGATAGCAGTGATTCTGATAGCAAGGCCAAATGCTGCCTTTCCAAGGGAAATGTAACTATGTTGTGGGCCCTGCGCAGCTTTAACACACAGGGTTTATTTCCAGCATATTTAGATGGAAGAAACTGTTACTAGATGCCAAGTATCCTAGTTCCATGGCTAAAACGCACCCAGTGGACCAGTGCTATTGACGCAGGTAGCTACTGGGTAGTGCGCATGGTAAAGACTGACATTTAACGTTTGTGTTTCAAAGCTTAAGACTAATTTATTCCATTTGGACACCAGAGTTATTTGTCTTTTACACTTGTTTCTCAAAAGTTGCAACAATGAGTAGTCAAACCATTTTCCAGGAGGTAGTGAAGGGATTAGAACTCATATACAGCATGAATAGTAATCACACTCTATAAACTCAATCTCTGGGTGAGTTATATCTTTTAAGATGGGCTGACTTAGAAGAGGGGGATTTAGAATCAAACTCCAAAAAGGTGACAAATGACTTATAAACCATTCACAACAAATCAAGCATCTTCTGATATAGATGTGCAATTAAAGTATCTACAGGCTCACTAAGGGGCATATTTCCAAGGAAATGACGCAGCCGGGAGCTGCGGCATATTTTGCAGCACCGCGCTGCGCCATTTCCAGAACGTAGGGATGCGCCGTATTTAAAACAATACGGCGTACCCCTGTGTTTTCCCTCGCGCTGGCACTAAAAATAGCTGCCTAGCACCAATACAGACACCCTTGCGCCATAGTGCAAGGGTGCCTGCATTGCAGAGAATTATTGTTTATGTGCAAGAAGGTGTCCCTTCCTGCACATTAACAATCAATAAGGGCAATTTGCTACTTCTCACATAGACAAAACAAAAACAAGGAGAAATTAAAGTACTTCTCCTCATTGCGCCATTCTTACGCCTGCTATTGCATGGCGTTAGTTTTTGACACTGCCTCACATTTACATCTCCTTGTAAATCTGGGGCAGTGTAGGAAAGCAATAGGTGTTGCAGTGGAACACCCACAGCAACACCCATTGCACGCCCCTTTCACGTTTACAAAGTGGCGTTAAGCCAGAAAAAGTGGCTTAACGCCACAATATAGTGCAGGGCATTGCACCACCGGAACATTTTTTTAAAAAGTGACATTCCGGTGGCTCAATCCCCTTGTAAATATGCCCTTTGTGTCCTGATGCACGCAAAGTGTCCTGCGAAGTGATAATGTACCGGGAGCAGGTGGTAGGGGCCATCTGCTCGGAGTACAAGTGGTGATGCGGCAATGGAGGGCTCTAAGGGACAGAGCGTGAGGGCTCTCACATGGCTGGGCACTTCAGATTCTCTCAACTCACAGGAAGATAAGAAGTACATCACACCCTTCTTTTCTGAATACCCTGCCCTCCCTTTAATGTTCCTGGAGAGAGAAATTACAGATTTAAAAAGCAAAAGCTTGGTTTCACTGACCTAAGTTAGGCCGTTAAGTGCAGCCGCTCTGAGTACGAGGGGGGTTACCGAAGACCCCTATTCTCCATTTTTAGGACTTCGTAGGGCCTCACCATGAAAAGTATTGCAGTGCGTAGCCTGTCACTGTACTGCATCATCCGGTGTCCTAGGAGTGTATAGTGCGCATTATCAATTTTGCAAAGCAACAACCCTTGCATTCTTTATACAGTTCCACGAACATAGCACTTAAGGAGCAGTTACGTTTCAGTATTTATTATCCCTATCGTGGAGGCATTGTGTTCTCTGAATCAAGCAATATCCCGGGATAGCCGTCGCGAGGTACCAGTGCTAAGACAGCACTTAATTTAAAATATTCCTCTTGTGTATATGTGATGCATGGGGGGTTTGGGAGGGGTAGTATATTTAGTGTACGAGAAAGCCACTCTCTGCCTTGCTCGTATGAACCCCACATCTAAAATGTCCTCAGAAGCATGACATGACAGACTTGTGAGAAATCTTTGCGAGGCCGGTGGGAAAAACCTAAAGCAGGTCCATGGTCGCTTATTGCTTATTTACCAGGTGCTGTAAAAGCGTTGTTTTCAGTATTACAAATATAAGATGTTCTCCAGTGAAAGAGAAAACTTGGCCTATGGCGCCATCTAGTAGTGTGTCCACGTAAGCTGCCTCTTTATTACCGTAGAAGATAGGCTTGCTTACAGTAAAAACAAGCATTTGCAATGCAATAGGTCTCGCATTTTAGAAACTTTGACCTATTGGTAAATTACAATGCTTTTTTTATTGCAGGTGTTTGTTTAAACACATAATTAAATGGCATTGTTATTTACAATGCCAATAGGTCAAAATCTCGCAATTCTGAGACCTATTGCATTGCAAATGCTTGGTGTTTTTTTTTTAGAAGTGGAGCTCTTTACTGTACTTTTTGTATTTGCGAATCACAACAGTGCCATGTACTGTATATTTAGCACAATGGAGATTTTTTCTCTTGCTTCAAGTTTTGCACACAGTTGCTGCGCTGTAAAGTAGCGCGTTGAAACAGCCTGATCAAAGCATTTATTGGAATGTTACTAAATCCTATTTTAATTGAAGACATCAAGCGATCTTTGAAAATTAAAAGCTTCCATGACATGGATGTAAAAGATTTGGAAAGCCCCCCCAAACAACACTTACACTCTACTTTCTGTGAGTAATTATTAACAACCCTACTTATGATTGACCTATTCAGTGACTGTGCATTATCAGCATCTCTCATCGTGTAATTAGTTAAATGTAGAGTCATGCTGCCTTGTTGCACTTGTGCATAAATTAATGAACTTTATGCAAAGGGTAAGTGACAATGACATAACAATTTTTTTGCTCTAGGCAAGTTTTCGCTTTGCATAATGAGGTAGGGGCATATTTACGTTCCCTGGCGCATCCCTGCATATCAGCAGGGATGCGCCAGGGAAAATGCGTCACGCAAGTTTACCCTTGCGCCACGTCCGATGCACCGCATTTACAATGCGGCGCATCGTGGCGCAGGATAAGCAGATGCGTGACGCATCTGCCGGCGGAAGGTTGGCGCAGTGCTGAAGTCGTGTCGCAAGCGCGACGCAACTCCAGCACTGTTCCAACCTTCCCTATCCCTAACATGGTGCGTCAATCCTTACGCCTGCTTGAAGCAGGCGTAAGGATTTGGCGCACCAGCGTCCGAAAAGTGACTGCGTGAAATCTTGTAGATTTCACTACGTCACTCTTCCGAGCGTACCTGCGCCGGAACGCCCCCCCCCCCTGCGCCGGTACGCCCACATGAAACCTGACGCAGGTTTCATGTGGCGCAGGGGTTTACTACGTGACGCATCTCCCTAGATGCGTCACGTAAATATAGCGCAACGCGGCGCATGGTTTGCGTCGCCGCTGCGTCACTTGCGTGACGCCACGGCGGCGCAAAAGTGGCGCAAGGGGCTTGTAAATATGCCCCGTAGTGTATAGAAAAAAGGCAGTAGGACCCGAATGCTTAATCTGAATTTTCAGGGTGGAGCCAAGTGTGAATTGGGCAAAAACTGCAGTTGCTTTGGAGCACTTTAAGCTGCCGGAAGATGTTTGTGAAATGTTATTTCACTGCAGGCATTTAAGCCAACGGCCTTACGTCCCACTTGTTCATAACTATCCAATATCATAGTATGTAGCATCGAGGTGCCTGTCGATTTGTTTTGTTAAATTAGGTACACTGAGATGTAGAAATGTGGAAGATTTATTTTGGGTAAATGATGTATAAATATCCACAAGACACGAGTACATTACATTTTTGCTGTGTAGCCCTTGGCCCCTCCCTGTTGGCATTCTTCTGCGAGGCTGTCGCCTGAGGAGGAGTGGGCTCACACCCAGAGCCGTGGTGGGTGTGGTGGTGGGGGTGTGTGTGCGTGTGTGTGTGTCTATCTACAGTGCATTACAATGCATGTCAGCTGTCTCGTTCGATCCAGGTACTCTAAATCCATCAGTGAATAAAGATTTCCAGATGTTAATCCTGTTGCCATCCATACTCTGCTGTCATCATATTAAAAGGGTGTGCTGCTACACGGAATCTCCATCACAGCCAGTCTCACTGGAACTCAATTAATCCCAGAAACATCTTTAAATAGTAACTCCACGGCCATAATCATTCAGGGAAACATCCACAGTCACATTTATTCCTAGCCACAGTAGTCCCAAATGCTCTATAAATGTGTACCACAGCCTCTGAGCTATTAGCATTGTAAATGAAAATGCCTTTTATTTATGTGTTAATTTTCAAAACAGATAAATAAAATGCATTGTCATTTACAATGCCAATAGCTTAAGCTCTTGCAAATGCGAGACCTATTGCATTGCAAATGCTTGTTTCTTAATGTCTGCCCTTCTCTGTTCACAAATGTGCCCACCTTATCCGTTTTTTTAAGGCTGTCTTCCGCACATTGGACGCATTCATTGATCGCTGTTCTAATATAGAATTAAGCAGGACATAAAAATATTTTGCAGATATATATAAAAAAATGAATAACAATAAAAAAGCTATGAACAAAATTCCAACAGCGTAATTCGGGGAACAAAATCCGTCTACTGTATTGTGTGGTCTACACGTCCTTCTGAGGCATCCGCCAGAGTTTGGTTTTCAAATGCTCGTCATCCTGCCAAGTGTTCGACAATGACGACCGGAGTCTATCACAATTGCTCTTATGCTGTTTTATATAGCTGTGATGTTAAGCGAAGAGGGTGTACAGAGCTACTGTACTGTTCATTTCCACGATGCTAATAAAGCTTACAGAATTTGAAAGCCGTCATTCAAACGTGCCATGTTGTGGAAGTGGTTTTCTCTCACGTTGTGAGATTCTAACATCTGCATGGGGCACATATGCTTCATGGAGGCAGCCATGTCAGAGTCAGGACGATAATAGTAGTCCAGGTCCCTGAGCCAGAGTCGAACCGCTTTGATCACTACGGAGACTTCTCTGTGTGCCTGTTGTTAAAATGGCTAGTCTTGTGACTCAGTTACGTCTCCGGCGCAGTGAGGATAGGCAGAATGGATGCATCCGCACCGGAGTACTTGATGTGTGTTTAGCACTAGGGAGTAGAAGAGGCACCGGGTTATATGCTTTCTGCCAGATCTCAGCATGGAGACCACTCAGTCCCAGACACCAGCTGCCCCAATAGTTAAGAAAGCTCCTAGGTTTAACAACCGCACAGACCCCCTGAAGAACTTTGAGCGATGGAAGAAAAAGTACAGTGAAAAACAACAGAAGTGCAAGATCCTGCGAAAAGAGCGATGTAAGCCAGAGTGGCAAATGGAGAGGGAGAGCATCAGCCGCCTGGTACAGCGATATTCAATTCAATTCAATTCAATTCCTTTATTCGGCATATAAAAATACCATAAAAGTAACACTTTATCCATAGGTTACAGTACAAACTTCATTTTTCTTTTTTTTTTTTAAAGGAACAATACAACAATTTATAATCTACATGGTACAGATTAAATATATCTAGCTAAAAATAAACATCACATATAATGTGTCTCTCATAAAGCAACCCCATCTGCAGGTCTAGTTCACGCAACCCCTTGTGGCCCTTAATCTAAAAGCAGTCCTTAAAAAGTTTGTGATACAGAAGAGTGTAAAGGCATCTGTGGCCAATTTCAAAAATAAAAGTGCCACCTGTGCTTGTTTAAATCTGGCTTTTTTTAAGATACCCCTCAGAAAAGCTCTTCTTGGATCAGAATAAAATGGGCAGAATAAAACTAAGTGAAGGGTGTCCTGTGGAGACCTATGGTCGCAGCCACAGGACCCCTTCAACTCTGGATGCAGTAAGAACCCTGCCGGTTCTGCTAAAATGTGGTGCAAAAGGTTTAGCCTGAACCGAGTCATTAAAAATCTATCATGGGCACTACTTATACAAGACAGGTATGGTTCAATGCCCTCGGTGGATCTAACAACTCAGGGGCCGATTCCGATCTCGGCCGGTAGGGCTCCGAATCGGATTCGGCTTAACCGGATCCGATTCGGAGCCCTATTTCCCGACCGATTCGTACGCACGTCCGGGCGAGCGAGTACGATGCGAATTCGCCGACCGACTCGTCCGGGCGTCCCGACCGCTCCGACCGCCTCGTTCCCGGGTCGAACCGCACCGACCGACTCGCTCGGACTCGACTCGCACCACGCAATGGAGACGTTCCCCGGCCGGGTGAGTACGATGCGCGCAGCGAGCAGTCCGACCGAGCCGCGCACTCCGGCTCCAAAGAGCAGTCGGAGACATACTTTGGGGGTCCGTGTCGGACCCCCCTGTACGCGTAGCCGCGCGAGTCGCACACAGGGGGGACCCATGGGTCCCCCCTACCTGTGCGTGTACGGCGCGAGTCGCTTCGCCGCGTACCCGCTGTAGGGGGCGCCCTTGACCGCCTCGCACCCATTGAGTCAATGGGAGCCCGCGTACGCGTTGTACGACCGGCTCCCATTGACTTCAATGGGAGTCCGACCGACTCGAGTCCGATGGCATACGTGCGCATCGTACTCGTTCGGTCGGGCTGCCAGAGTCCGATTCGGTCGGAAATCTCTCCGAGTCCGGCTCGGTCGGAGAGATTTCCGGCCCGAATCGGAATCGGCCCCTCAATGTTCTCTCACCGACGGTTTAAGTAACTCTCTGTCTTCCCGGTGCAACGTTACATACTTAAAGAACCGGTCCTTGACCAGTGCCCTATCTAGTATACTTATTTCCGAGGGGTTAGCGAATAAATCTGCACAACCAACTTTCACAAGAGACTCCTTCACATATTTTAGCCAGGGAATATTGAGGCCATGGTCCAGGGAGAGACAATCTTCTAAAACCTGCCTACTTAGTGCAGCCTCCTCTTTTGACCAGATCTTTACCCAGCAAACTAGAGGGTTGACAGCCCACCTATCCATAATGTAACGGGCACCCAGTTCTTCATGTACAATGTGGGCTGACGTGCTCTGAGGAACTTTTAACAGGCGCCTGAGATACTTATTCTCCTCTATTTGTAGTTGTTTCGCCTCAATAAATCCCCAAACCTCACTGCCATACAGCACTTTGGCACAGCACATGGAACTATACAGTTTCAAAATCTGCTCTGGGGACCACCGTCCTAACCTTTGGGCAAAATTCATTATTGAACCGTTGCATTTGGCCAAGGTGCGACACTTCTCCTCTAGTAAGTGTTTAAAATTTAGACGCCCATCAAATAAAATCCCCAGATACGAGAAGGACTGCACCTTGCCTAGACAATGAGATCCAATTGTGTATTTGTATGATTTGCCTGCCTTTTGCCCACTTCCATGACATAAGATTTTGCCAAATTGGGAGACAAGTCCAAGTTCTCCATAAAGGAAACAAACCCGTCTATTAGGATCTGCAGACCTTTGGGAGTGCGTGCTAAGAGTACCGCGTCGTCTGCATAAAGCAGAACTGGAATTCCACGGGTACCTATCCTTGGAGTATCAGCATGAAGAGTGCTTAGGGCGCGATCAAGACCGTTTATATATAACATAAACAGAAAGGGAGCTAGTATGCAACCCTGTCTAACACCACTGGAGCACGTAAAGGGTTCTGTTTTGCTTCCATCCTGGCAGTATCTAACCGTGGCAGTGGTGTTCAAATGCAAAGTTTTTAAAATGTTAATAAGCCCAGGGCCCACGCCAAACCCGTCCATTAATGCCCACAGTTTCCCTCTATTGACTCTGTCGAAGGCGGCGGTTAAGTCCATAAATGCTAAATACATCGTTCCTGGACTTACCACTATATATTTGGCTGCAATGAGGTACAGATTAAGGCATTGGTCAGTAGTTGATTTTCCTGGCCTAAAGCCAAATTGCACATCAGTTATGATCTTATGCTCATCAGCCCAGTCCATTAGCCTACTTAAAACCACCCGCTCTAATACCTTCGCTAACACATCAATAAGGGAAATTGGGCGATAACATTGTGGGTCGTCCTTATTGCCCTTTTTAAAAATAGGGACGATCGTGGCTGTAGACCAAGATGCTGGCATTACTGTGTCCCCTGCTGCGTTAATCACCCTAGTCAGGATTGGGGCCCGGAGATCCACATTATTTATGAAAAGATCAGGTGGGATCCCGTCAGGGCCAGGAGCCTTGTTCCTAGTTAGGCCCTCGATTCCCTTTTTAACCTCACTCAGTGAGAATCTCACCGGGGGTGTACCCTGTTCCCCATTACATTCCTGGGGTAGATCAGCACTTGAATTGTAATTGTACAGCCCGTGAAAGTGCTCGTACCATTGCTCCTGCAGGATGTTATTGCTCAGCCTGGGTTTGTTCGATTCTTGAAAACAAGGATTATTTATGACTCTCCAGAAAGCGGTGGAGTCTTTTAGTGTTATTGCCTCTGTCAAATCCTCCCAAGCTTGTTTTTGCAATTGACGTTTGCGTCCCTTGACAGCTAACTTATAATTTTTTCGGCAAACGGACACCCAAACCCTGTCTCTTGGGGTGGTCTTTAGGGCATCTTTCAGCTCTCTGAGAGCACGTGAACAATATGGATCAAACCATCCTGGGCTATCTCTTATGATACTGGGCATAGGGGCTCGCAACAAGGAGTCAACTATTTGGGCCACCTGTTTAAAAGCCTCCACTAAATCTGTCCCTTCCACATCAAGATCTAAGCACCTTAAAATGACATGTTCTCCTTCTTTTAACAAGGATTTATAAAAGGCTTCTCCATTAACATGTGTCCACCGTAGCCTCCTGCCTGATCCGTGGGCCTGGCCACCCCCCTTCCCATGCCAGATGACTCGCGATAATCGCAGACATCCGCCAAGGATAAGGCGAGGGGGTTATGATCACTAAACGCACTATAAATAATGCTAAACCTGGACACACAGTTTCTAAGTGAGATTGAAACAAAAATATAATCAATAAAAGAAGCACACCCTCTGCCTTTAAATGTTGGGTGAACCGATTTATCCTGTTCGGCCTCAATCATGTCCATAGTGTGCGTTAGCGCATGCGTGTTTAATAAGCTACCTAGCTCCCTGCCCTCCTTTGTGTGTTCCAAGTGAGGGCCATCCTCAAGCGTGCAAGTTGACCAATCACCACAGGATGCTTTTAAATTTGGGCAGAAATGACAATTGAAATCACATACTAACACTAAATGAAGCCCCTTCTGCCCTAGCTCCTGTGCCTGCGTTAGTCTAGCATCCAGCTCATACACGCTTGCGAGACCCTGACCATGTGACATTGAGTTATAAAAATTTATTTAAAAAAGCCTGTAACCTTTAGTGAGAAAAAAGAGCCCCTGCGCAATCTCAGAGTCCCAGGCCAAATCTATCCATCTACCCTGTATTGTGAGGTCAGCATAAATAACCAACCCTCCCATGGCTCTCCCTGATGTGGCCTTTCGCGCCGGGCAAAAGAATGTTTTGTATCCCTCTAGATGGAAATTAGTATTGACGGGTTCCCATGTTTCTTGCAGGCAAATAATCTGGAAATCCCGTATAAAAGACAGCCATTCTACATCCTCAAATTTATTAGAGAGCCCTGCTATGTTCCATGAGAGGATTTTTATTTCTTTCCCATTTGACCTTGTTACACTAACAATTACTTGGGTGCTATTTGACATGGGAACATTCGTGTTAAGGCCACTATCTGCATGGGCGTTTGCAGCCTGTAAGCCACGAATAATAATGCCTTCCTCTATCCCTGCGGCAGTCACTTCCCCCCTCCTACCTCGATCTGTATTAATTACGAGAGTACCATCGATTCTATCACCTTCCCTCAATGGACCTAGTCAATCAATATCATTTAGGTCATTGAGGCCTCTAAGTGGTGCAAAAACATTATTTAGCAAGAGTGCGTTGTCCCACCCCAATGCGCCCTCTTGTCGACATACCTCTCTGGGATGTTGACTCATAAAGGTCAAGGGTCTATAGAAAAAGCCCAACGGGAGCAGCTTAACACATGAATCCATTTCAGCTCGATTAGGCCTTGTACTCTGAAAAAGGGTCTGGCGCACGAGATCAGGATGCCTAAGTGTCACTATCACAAAGTCCCCTGGGAAGGCTTTCCTGGATCTACCGATCCAGGACACCCTCCTTGCCATCAAGATATGTCTATAGTCTCTAATGTTGAACCCCGCATTCCTACACAACCAATGCACCACTTTATTAATCAATTGTGACGTCGGTTCCTCTTTTTGGCTTATGTGTGTTGGGACACCTGTTAAAACAATTGTATATGGGCAAGATTCTGGCGGTAGGTCTAGGACTGGAAGGCCTGGTGTACTCTGTACGCTTGAAGAGGACATCTTTGTAGGTAATGACTGCACATTGTCTCCCCTTACCCCCCTAACTTGCCTTGCATTATCTATTAGAACTGATGAGGGGTTACTTATGTGCCCCGTCATTGGTTCACTCGCCCCCCTATCACTAGTGGTGGCATTAGGTCTCATTTCTTCCGCCTGTTCCTGTGGGACTCTAGTGCACACAACATTTCTCCCGTTAGCATATTCAGTATCCCCAACATTCCTCCCTTCATTCACAGTCACGGGTAAAGGGGCTAGCACCACAGGTTCCCCCCGACCAACACATGCGCACCTGCATACCCCTTGATGTGATGCAATACTCCCTAGATTCGCCAATGAAAGCAATTTGTCTTCAATTGAACTGAGTCTACATACTATAGGCCCCAAAAGAGCAGATATCAAAGTTTCCAGTCGCTCCCATTGGTCGGGGTCATCCCCAAACTCCACGCCGGTTTGATTGTCATTATCACCACTGTTATGAGTCTGATTCACGGCCAAACCCTTGTTCAGTTCTGGAGCAGATTTCTCAGTGGGCCTGGCTACTTGAGGTTTTAATTTGGATTTGTTTTTTTGCTTTTGTATGGCTCCTCCCCTTGGGCGTTTCGCAGGCGGCTCTCCATTACCCGCAGTTAAGGGCTTTGACACATTGATTGTTTTTTCCCTGGCGACCCTTTTAGATCGAGTTATGACCTCCCCACAACCTACACCAGAAGAAACTGCGTTGTGTCCCGCAGTGCTAGGCAGTGGGTCTTTGACTAAAATATGTGACAGGTTGGGCACAGTAACCCCTGCGCTGTACACTGCAACCACAATGGGACCATCCTGCACAAAAGTGGTCGTCCCTGATACTACTAACTGGGAATCAGGGGGGTCAATTAAATCGCCATTTTTACAGGGACCTGGGCTGGTATGATGTACATGATCCACAGGATGCAGTGGGGACTTAACCAAGACTATACTTCCCATTGAAGACCGTTTCTTGGCTGCAAAAGTATCCAATGAGAGTCTTTTTTCGGCGATTTGAATTTCATGAGTCAAAACCGATTTGGCTCTTATTAAAAAAGCGTCCAAAGTCCCCACAACCCCCCCCCCTGCTAATAAATCTATGGCCTTGCGTTTATTCATGCTTATCATCTAACTATTACACCAACTTGGGGGCCCGCAAACTGCACTAACACACAGAGATACCTTGTTTGTTAGCAGAAATCCACCTTGTTGAACGCGTTTGTGTGACTGATCACAGGGGGATGTCCCAGCCCCGCCTCTTCCTGTCTCTAACGGGCTCTGACGGGCTCAGACGGGCCCGCTCTTGGCCCGGGCTTCGCACGCCCCGCGGAGCGTGAGCCGCGCCGGCCTTTAAGCGCCTACGGGTGCGGGAGAATGGCAGCGCCTCCTGGCGCGAAGGTCAATGTGGCAGTGGCAATGTGGGATCTGTAGTCCTCTTGTGCGTAATAGAAGCGGCTCCCGCGGAGCGTGAGCCGCGCCGGCCTTTAAGCGCCTCCGGGCGCGGGAGAATGGCAGCGCCTCCTGGCGCGAAGGTCAATGTGGCAGTGGCAATGTGGGATCTGTAGTCCCCTTGTGCGTAATAGAAGTGTCTTCCGCACATTGGATGCATTCATTGATCGCTGTTCTAATATAGAATTAAGCAGGACATAAAAATATTTTGCAGATATATATTAAAAAATGAATAACAATAAAAAAGCTATGAACAAAATTCCAACAGCGTAATTCGGGGAACAAAATCCGTCTACTGTATTGTGTGGTCTACACGTCCTTCTGAGGCATCCGCCAGAGTTTGGTTTTCAAATGCTCGTCATCCTGCCAAGTGTTTTCGACAATGACGACCGGAGTCTATCACAATTGCTCTTATGCTGTTTTATATAGCTGTGATGTTAAGCGAAGAGGGTGTACAGAGCTACTGTACTGTTCATTTCCACGATGCTAATAAAGCTTACAGAATTTGAAAGCCGTCATTCAAACGTGCCATGTTGTGGAAGTGGTTTTCTCTCACGTTGTGAGATTCTAACATCTGCATGGGGCACATATGCTTCATGGAGGCAGCCATGTCAGAGTCAGGACGATAATAGTAGTCCAGGTCCCTGAGCCAGAGTCGAACCGCTTTGATCACTACGGAGACTTCTCTGTGTGCCTGTTGTTAAAATGGCTAGTCTTGTGACTCAGTTACGTCTCCGGCGCAGTGAGGATACGCAGAATGGATGCATCCGCACCGGAGTACTTGATGTGTGTTTAGCACTAGGGAGTAGAAGAGGCACCGGGTTATATGCTTTCTGCCAGATCTCAGCATGGAGACCACTCAGTCCCAGACACCAGCTGCCCCAATAGTTAAGAAAGCTCCTAGGTTTAACAACCGCACAGACCCCCTGAAGAACTTTGAGCGATGGAAGAAAAAGTACAGTGAAAAACAACAGAAGTGCAAGATCCTGCGAAAAGAGCGATGTAAGCCAGAGTGGCAAATGGAGAGGGAGAGCATCATCCGCCTGGTACAGCGATATAATGAGGTAAGAACTGAAATACTGAAGGTACGAAAGGAACTGCATTAGGGGCTCGGCACTGCAAGAAACCCGGGCTGTCATTGGTTGGGATAGCACTATATGTAAACAAGCCCGGCAGGGAGTGGTGCGCGCGCGCGCTCGTGTTGCTGGTAACTGCATGGAAGGAACAAGCCCGGGAGTGGTGCGTGCGTGCGCAGTCTGCTCATTTTCAAGCACTGCACTCGTGCTTGTGGCGCGCCCCTGCTCGCTCCCGCAAGGTGGATGCCGCCACAAGCGCAGTGCTTGAAAATGAGCAGAGCGACGGCTAAAGGCCATCCTATGCAGCAAATGCACGCAGCGTAGGCGAGACCTAAAAAGTCTATTAACACATTCTGCTGAAAGAGTACAGGGTCTGATGCATAATACACCCTCTGACCACTCCCATCTACCCCCACCCTCCTAGTGCCGGACCTGTGCTTGACAACCCTTATGTGTTTGAAAATGGTTTCAGTACGTTCGGCTGTATTAGGACACTGTGTCTGCCTTCCGATGGATAAAGAGACGCCAACGAAAATGTATTTCTCTGCACTCTAAACTTTCATAATAGTTTTTCCAAAAAAGGGCTGGCGCCATTGCGTCCGAGGGTCTCTTTCTCTGTGATGCAACGTGAGCGGCGCTCTTGTAACGATGGTCATTGAGGCATTAGATGGTCATTAGAGCTATGAAGAGAGCCATTGGTAAACTTGGGATCCTGGCCTTAGAATCCAAGGCATCTGCTGCTGTTGTGTCAGTGTATAACAGCAGGGTGGCTAATTGGGGCAGATGAGCCCACCACCACCAAGGGATGGAGTGTGACGTCTTCAAGACAAAGATGAGTTGAACCGTCCATCCCCACACACAGGACTCCCTATTTCAGGGCTCCCCATGCTGTTGGCGAGGACAAGAAGGCAGGAGTCACTCTTTTGACACGGGGGCCTAAAATACAGTCACTGCAGGAGGAATCTGACAAACAAAGGAAACACCTTTAGTTTCTCTCACCAATATCTTACCCCTTCCCGAGTCTTATATGGAGCAGTAATACCCCTGCCTGAAAGTGTTGCCGTGCTTCCGGGCAATGGTATCCCTAAACCAGACCTCGAGGTCTTAGAGAAAATCTTCCAGGCTGTAAAGTGGTTACCCAAAAGACAAATGCTGGGTAGTTTCAAAAACCAACGAATGAGGATTAGTCCTTGGCTTAGCTGTTTCAATAGTCGTAAAAACACCAGTCCCCAAGTTCAGGTGTCTGTTGTACTGGTGATTGACACGCAAGAAAGACGTTCCCTCCCGTCATGCAGTGCTTCTGGAAGTCAGGTCAGAGCATCCGGTGGCAGATCCAGGAAACCATTCTTTAATGCAGGGACACTGCCGTCTTTTTTTACAGGTATGTCACAGAAATGATTTAAGAAATGTTCTGCCTGTGGCTTTCCCATGCTTCAATAACTTATTTTGAAAGACAGAAGCCTTTTTATTCCTCTTTTCAGTCCTCACCACCTCAACTCTGAGTCACGACTACTCAGTAGTCTCCTGCCTTCCTTTCCTGCTACGTCCCTTATTTCCCCCCTACAATCTTGACAACCAAATTAATGGAGTGTAATATGTTCTAGAAATGTATCAAATTAGTGTGCATTTTGTTTAGATGGCTGGAATTAGAGGTCAGTTTTCACTACTCTTCTCAGCCAGGAAAACCCTGGTTTAAAGGGGCATTGAAAACTGCTAAATGCTCCCCTCCCTATGGGAGAGGATGCCCATGGCAAGGGGGCATTTTATTTTTTATTTTCAAAAAGAAAATCTTGCTTTGGGTGTTTGTCACTATAGAAGGGGGAGGTGGTGTTAGAGCCCTAAGGGGTAGGTAATGTTTAGAGTTGACTGTTAGTACATTGTTTAAGGACAATGAATATATGCCACTAAGCTCAAAGTTGACTTATATTGTGAACTCTGCTTACTTCCAAATAAATTGGTATTTTCTGCAAAAGTTAGAGCATCATGAGTAGTTCTGTTCCGAGTGATGCCGTATGAGCCTGGCGCTACTTGTATATTATGGACTGCACAGTTTACTCTTTCTGTTTCTTGTAGGTTATACTCTGATTATTTGTACTTTGCACTTGCAAATAAATCGGCCGAAGACTTCCATGAGAAGGTTGTGGAGTCACTGCAGCTGTTTGAAAATTGCTTGCAGCAGTACTCCTTACGTGCGTGTGCCTACAGCACCTCCCTCAACGATGCCATGCCGGTGCGTATACAGTTGCTTCAGAGCAAAAATCTTTTTTATTAAAGTGGGGAGACTAACCAAGTTAAGCAGTCTGCAAGTGACATCATGGTGCATGACATCATGGCACACGACCACACGTGGCAACACAGAAAGTGGCATCACAACTCATGAGCTCACAGGAAGTGACATCACATGAAGTGACATCAGATCTTAAGACCTCACACATTTAGCAGGTCTATCGTGTTTAGCATGTCTATCATGAGGACATAAGAGCGCATTACAATATTTAACAAACAAGATTTTGCATCAGGGTTGTGCCAAAAATGTGACACAACCCTGACCCAAAAATCTGTGCCTCAACGTATACATTTATTTTTTAAACTCTTCCACAAAGAAATTAGCACCAAGGATAATCATGCCAGTGAATCTGTTCTTCTTAATTGAAAGTCCACTTTTTAAATATAATATGGGGTTAAGAGACAACTGCTGCAGAGACTTTTATGTGCCCCGTAAATCTCAGAAAATAATAATAGTGGTATTTTTGTTTTATGTAGATAGGTAAGTAGGTCACTCCTTTTCACAGAGAGATCCTTTTGATACTTGCAGTTCATTAATTTGCAATGTTTTTGTTGTAAAACGAGGCAGCATCTGTGAGGCCTGCACAAATAACATGACTACATTTGTCCTTCACTGGGAACCAAACACCCAATTGTAGCGCCTGACTCTCAGAGGGTAGCGTTGCAGAGCAGTCCAAGGCTTACTCAAGGGAGGTGGTGTGGGCTAGTAATCGCCATTTGCAGGTGCGCAGAAATAACACTCAATAATTGATTGTCCAGCCTGTACTTTGCTTTATAAAAGTAAGAGTACATTTATTAAACACACACACTACTCAATACTATGCACCAATTTACAAACATACATAAGCTGTTGGAATTACTTTGTGACATTGCGTAACATCTCCACCCCTCCCAAAAGGGGGTGGGGTCTAGTACCACCACTCCCATGTATGCACATCATCTTGCCCCCTAATGCAGTGTGTTGAGCATAACCTGGAGCGAGGGCCCTGCGCACTGGCACCATCCCAGTGGCGACCCACCCCATTACCTCAACACGCATTAAAAATAGGTTCACCTGCCCTAGTGACACATAACCCTGACTGAGCATCTTATATTGACCACACAGTATGCACCCCTACATCTTCAGGGCTAACAGTCTGGGTTGTTCCTCACTTAAGCACAGCAGCAAGAATACATGTTTAAGCCCTACTCTGGAATGACAGTACTCATCACATTTGTGGATCATTAGAATGCATTGCAATTACAGCCCCTGAAGGCATCACAGATGAAATCACAGGATTACGCATATACAGCCAGACACCCTAGCAGGAATGTCTGGCAACATAACCCCACTTTGCTTATGACATCACCTTACACAGATACTTCACATTGCACATGTGACCTTCAGTCCCCCTAAAAGAAATAACCGTTAGTAAACGCATTTCTGGTGCAATTACACCTCTTCACCTCCAGGGGATGCCTTTCTCCAGACATCCCCAACTCAGCCCTTCACTCCTTCATGCATTTCTTCATTCACCTTCAGCTGTAGAACAAAAGTTCCAGCCTAGAAGGTGTTAAATGCTGATTGAGCCCTGGAGGGGTTATTCTTTTGAAGTCCCCATGAGACTTAGGGTGAGACTTTTCTTCGTGCGAAAAATCCGGGCGGCCCATAGTGTCAGAACCACCTTCTAACAGTTTTAATATAGCACAATGAGCTATGAAGGACATGTGACTCCTACACCTTAGTTTGTTTTTGGAGAGCTGGCAGTGCGATTTGCTTACATAGATCACTTCCTTGTCTTCAGTGTCTAACTTGTAAAGTAATAGGTGCTGGTGCCCCACTGAATGAAAGAATGATAAACTTTATTTGTTTGATTACTTAAAATTATTACAAATCAATAAACCAACCAAATGACAACATACGCATGTAACACTCAGGTTAAGTGAATAGACCTAAAAGTTCGATAAACGTGAGCCATTAATGCTAGAATCATAAAGTTCCCACACAATGAAAAATCCAATAGGGACACGAATAGCCAAACTAATGGTTTTTTAAATTAGGCTGTATCACAAAGAACAAGAACATGAAGTGTCTCTGGCTGCATGCTTTAAGCCTACATTTAACTAGCTGAGTATAGCAGCATTGCCTACAATCCATAAATTTGCCCCTTCATCTAATATAAAATAAACTAAGGGATAAAATAACAGGTAATGCTTAAAATCAAACTTCATCGAGTAAAACCAATAAAGTGTCTCGTGCTGCGTACTTTATGCAAACGTGTAACTAGTTAGGTATAACCACATACACTACAGTCCATTAAATCAATCATTCGTCTAATGTAGGGTAATAAAATAACAATTAAGTTAAAAGGCTTCTATCCTTCAAGACGAGAATGTTTTTTTAAAATAGCATGTAGGGATTTTGCATAGCGGCAAAGTTCAGAAATGTTCTTAGTGTTCAAACAGTGTGATGCTGCTTCCTTACAGGTCTTTAATTTATTAAAAAGCATAATCTGTTTAATGTAAAGACTCCATTCAGTGCTCACTGCCGGACAGCAACATAAAAGATGAATAAAAGATTCGTGTTTATAAGAGCACAGCCTGCAACCTAAAGAGGTATACAAGACTGAGGACCATGACAATCTGAGACTGAGGACCATGACAATCTGAGACTGAGGACCATGACAATCTGAGACTGAGGACCATGACAATCTGAGACTGAGGACCATGACAATCTGAGACTGAGGACCATGACAATCTGAGACTGAGGACCATGACAATCTGAGACTGAGGACCATGACAATCTGTGCACACGACTGATAACCTCACAGCTCTCTTAATATTTGCTTGCAAATAGAACTGCGGGAGCAAAGAATTGTAGGAATCCAGGAGTAAGGATGCAAACCCATTCTTAGTGAACTCCGCCACATCTTCTGCCTGGCTAAATAATAAGACCTGGGACTTCTATGTTGATTTAAGGGACAGTCTTGATGGAGTATTAGACCATATGTCAGCAATTTCTATTCTAAAGATTGAATTGCTTCATTTAAATAGCTCACCCAGGGATTAACATGGACACCAAAAATGAATCAATGATGAATTTCAGACTCCCTTCATTTGCCCTAATCACCAGATAACAGTATTTTAAAAAGTCAGCATAACAGGCAGGATCTTGCTTCAAATTCCAAAGTCAGGCGCCCCTGAGCCCTAGAGGTGCTGCTAGGGAGCCGGAATATTTTCGTACATTCTTTATAGCAGATAGCTGAGTGCCACAGGCCCCACTGTCTGGTGAATACTTAACCTAGTTTGAGGGTCTCCCTCTTATTGACCCTATCCATAAATATCCCTAGTCCAAGGTGCTTGTTATATAAGCATAAACAGCAGTGCGGTGAGTGCGCTTCTCCCACCAGACTGTGAGTTTGTTTATCTATAGATCAAGGTGCAGGCTGGCTCTAGTATGAATTAAGTTCGTTTGTGTGGGGGGGATGAATCAACTTGAGGAGGTTGGTTATAGATCTGTGGCTGCATTTGAGGGCACCAACCAGGCCAGTGGAATACCAGCACATGGCCAGTGGTCAGGGAGGCCCACATCCACTCTAGCTCCAGTCACCAGCTGGAGGAGCAGTCCTGGTGTTCAACCCTTGCACCTTCACATATGAACCATCCCAATGCAAAGATAGACATCTGCTGGCGCAAGAATACAGCAGGGCAGAAGGATGAGAAGTGGAGGGGCCAGGAAGGAGGTTAGGGCAATCCTCTCTAAGCTGTTAGGCTACAATGAGGTAAACCCTGGCCCACCTAGATACGAGCAGTGCTGCAAAATTGGATGAAGAATTTACGGAAGGATTTCGGATCCCTTACAAGAGAATGAAGATCCGTGAGGTATGCAAGGAAGTGAGAGAGGAGGTATGGTGGCACCTTTCCACGAGTGTCCATTGGAGCTTCGGATGCTTCAAGAGTGAGTGTTGTCCCAAGTTAGTCTTTGAGTGAAATTAAAACGATTCCTCATTTATCTTGCCCTAATTTGGGAACAGTAAATGCCTTTATAGAGCAGAAGGACTGTATAGTCCATCTGAAACCTGAACTGGAATGCAGACAAATTATTTTCATCATCGCACAAAGCATTAGGTAGTTGTGCTATTTATCCATGCCCCACATCGCAGATTGTTATCTTATGCTGCAATGTGTGCCTGAGGGACTGTCTATGTTTGTTTTATGAATGGGTACAGAGGATGTATGTTGCTGTGGTGTGTTGTGTGTGCGGTCTGATTATGACCATGTACAGGTGGGGCTGAAATGATTCTTTGTGTTGTTAATGATGGGGAGGGAATGCTTGTGGTTGTAAGTACAATAATGAGTTAAAGGAGGTGTACTGGCCTAAAGACCTTTCGTTTACATATTGTTTGGGAGCTGCATATCGGTTTTGTAATCCAACAGTGAGAATAATCAGAGAAAAACTAATTTATCTCACCTGTCTTCTGAGAGAATGAGCAGTTCTGATTGTCCTGTGAGATAAAGGCACAAGGATAAAAAACTCAAGTAAAGTCAATGCAGTCCTCACAGTCATACAGATCCTAATAAGATTAGCATTAATAAGAAATGGGTAAGTGACTATCAAAGGATTTTTTACTCTTCTTTTAGCTTTGGTGAACTTAAGGGAAGAAAACCTGACATGCGGGATCCAGCCTGCTGGGCACGATTGCCCAAGCTCTCCAGGGGTGAGGCCCATGAGGCCCTTCAAGGATAGCCACAGCTTTGAGAGAGGGGCTGGACCAGTGGCACATCTATGCTGCTCCGATGAAGGGTGGACTGGTGGTATTTGTAATCCTTCTATGTGGTCCATGGTGGCATCAACAGCATAGGGCCACTAGTGGTTCAGCTGCTGATTCAAGGTTCTTTTGGCCGAATGCACACGCTGCATAAACTGACCTCTACATACACTGATCTGAAAACGACACACCTCTTCTCCTTACACTCAATTTGCAGATAATATAGCTGCGGACATCAAAGAATCATCTATACATTATTGTGTCTGGTTCTGGGAGTGCTATAACAGACGTCCAATGCTACCTAGAATACAAACCTTCCCTCCCCAAGAACCCTCATCCCCTTTTTCAGGATGAATCTGTCTAGTACCACAAGCCTGCCCTCTCTGGTCCCGAAGGAACATACGACCCACTTTGTCTTTTATCTCAGCTCCCTTGCTTCCTCTAACCTTCCTTACCTTCACCTGGCCATCCAGTCCCTCCTGTGTATTTCTCACAATCCCTCTGTGATCTCTGTCCCTTTCACCTGCCTTCGAACAAAGCGTTCATTTGATCCACCACCCCAGCCCAGGCCGACCAATCAACCCTCTGCCCGTAGACACCAACCACTAAGTGGGAATCTCTCCCCAAGGATAGCAGTGGTCCATGACAGAGACAATAGAACCAGCTCTCCCGGCTTAAAGCTGCAGGTAGAAGGAACTTTGAAGGAATGTCCATTATCTTCTGAGGAATAGGAGGCTGAACTCTGGCCCTGTTGGAGAGAGGTAAGGTATCTTTGGGACGGTAACTACCCGATGACCATCTGAGTTCCCAGATGTCATTCACAATCTCTTCCTTCCTACTCTTGAACCAGTTCCATCTCTCCTTTAGTATGAAAGTGACACTGAACCTTGGAGCCTCCCATTTCCCGCCAAAGAGCTGGGATGAAATTATTCCCTGTTCATCTAGTTGGTTAATTGGCGGATGTTTGTCAGCATACCCGTTGGGTGATTCATTTTTTTGACCATACTGTAAATGTTGTTGGGTGGTTAGCTGTCAAAGGGTTGGTGATGTTGCCTGTGATTATTATATTGTTTGGTTAATAATGTGACTTTGAGCCTGGGAGGAAGTAAGTATATAAACCCGTAGTGCCATAGAGTGGAGTATTATATAGGTGTAGGTGTAATGGCATCTAGTTGGGCTTTGAGTATTCAAATACTGTTATAGTTATACAAGATACGTAGTTTTATGTCAGCCTGATACTAGACAAGAGAAAATTTCTTTTTACAATGCCACAAAAGTTATCTGAATTGTATTCCAGAAGATCATATACAATTCTGTATTTCACATGAAGTAATTGTTTCCTTTAATTATGCAAACCTGTTAAACAATCCAACTACAGACAGCATTAATTCATCCACAGGAAAGATTGAGTGCTTTATTGCATTTGTCAACAACCAAATAGTTTTTGTAAGGTCTGTGTAATGTTTTTGCAAAGTTCATTTCATTCAGTGCTCCTGTACTGTTGATAGGTAAATGCTGCAGAATGAAGGGACCCGGGTGGAGGCACAGTCTCCCCCGGGTGGATTCGTGAATGGAGGACAGACCATAGGTTAGGGACAGAGGAAGGGGCGAGGACTAGGGAATTATATATAAGGGCCAGGAAGGGCGAAGATAACCTCTTCCTGACTCCTTGCACCACCCAGAAGACGGGGAACGTTTTAGGGAACAGCCAACCCACCCCGCAATTTCTAGGGAGTGGTGTGTTTATTTTCTATAGCGATGCCATGATATGTTGTAGGTGTAAGTTTGCTGTAGTTGGGGGGATGGAGAGTCAGATGCGGGCGCATCGCCCCTCAAGGGGGGGATGAGGGGAGCACATGGGAGGGAAAACTATGTGTGGGGTTGGTGGAACAGGACTGAGAGACTTCATTGGAGGATGTTTGGTTGGGTAAGTGAGAGAGAGACAGTGGAATACAAGGAGGTCAGTGAGTGAAAGGGGAAAGAATGAGGCCAAGGTATGGGGAGTTGGGGTGTGAAAGCTTGGTGTGTGGTGAGAATTGTTGGAAAAAGAAGGGGATGATGTATTGAAGATGTTTGACGTGATGTTAAAGTTGTATTGAAGTTAACAAACAGTTCTTGCAATCCTGTCCTAATAAATGGCTTTTTACGCTTCATGATGGTATGGCATGTGATTATTTCACGATCAGGGCCGGACTGGCCGTAGCGGGCACCGGGCGTTTCCCCGGTGGGCCGCCAGGGTGGGGCCGGTTTTGGGCCCCTGGGGGGCCGTTTTTGTTACCGGGGGTCGGCAATATCGGCCCCCTGTAACAAAATCGGCCGAAACCGGCACTCGCAAACAGCTCGGCTGCAACCCCTCCCCCTAGGGGGGGGGCTGGCCAAGCAGTTTGCCAGGGCCGGTTTCGGTTCCCAGTCTGGCCCTGTTCACGATTGGTGTTTTTTTACACTATTATGCTAATGAAATGTTAAAAATATTAATTTTATTTTGTCTATTGACTGGTGTGGCAGAGTCTCTGCATGTCTGTAGGAGGGGTGATTTTAATGAGTGCTCCTTTAATGGTGTTGGAATCATGGTTGTGCCATATGTGCCTCTAGTCGTGTTAAAAGGTTGAGTTTGAGTGCACCTGTAACACTTCAAGTTTGCACCAGTGCAACTGTAGTGAGGCTGAATAACGCAAAATGGTTCAATTGGATGAAAATGCGTGTAATACTTGCAAGTATCTGATGTGATTGAGTGTGCGTGTAATGCAGTCATACAATTGATTCTGTTTTGCGCAACTGTAATACTGTTGAGTAGGTTGCTGCTTGTCACTAGAATGCTATCTTGGGTAATTTTGATGTTTGGGTCAGTTGTATTATCTTGTTGCTGATAAAATTGTATTGTGCCTTAAATCCTGTCTTAGAAAAACAAAAAAGTAATGGGTGGAATGTTTCAGTTAATCATAGCTACTGGTAAGTACTCAAACTGCATTCCAGTCCATCATTTTTTTACCAGCTATGAGACTCTGTACATGGCGAGCAATGTGCAAATCAAGCTTGGTCCTGTTCCAAAGGGAACAGTCCAACCTGTACTGCCAGGCCAGGCCCCCTCCAAATGGGAACACTGGACCACATCCGGCCATAGTCATCGCACTCACGCCTTCTTAATTAGAAAGACACAGTAAGTCTTGGGTGGCCTACTGAAATTAATCTCAGCTGCTGCTAATTACTCATCACTGCATTCCCGTCCTCCATGCTTTGTCCACTTTGCCACTCTATACAGGAAATACCCATATTCAACTCACACTTGGTCCTGCTTCAAAATATGTCTCGTGGTTTTCACTTTAAATGCTATCTGGTTGCTGATTCTATTATGTAAGGCATCACCTACTATTGGTTTGTAGATTATGCCTGTATGCAGGGGACAAGTCCTCACAAAAGAAGTGGGGGGGGGCTAACCAAGTTAGGCAGTACGCAAGTGACATCATGGCACATGACATCACAGAGCATGATGTCACAGCGTGTGACATTGCACGTGGCATCACAGGAAGTGACCTCACTGGAAGTGACATCCCAAGAAGTGAAATCAGATATTCCTTACACCGACTATACACATATGTTTATTAGGTATATCATGAGTACATTTAAGGGCATTACGAGATTTAGCAAATGAGATTGTGCGTCTGGGTTGTGACAAAAAAGTGGCGCAACTCTGATGCAAAATCTGGGCCTCAGCGAATACATTTATTTTTAAAACAATCCTGCTGCAAAAAAAATTGGCACAAGGAGAAGCATGGTGGTAGATCTGTTCTGCTTAATTGGTTGCAAAGTCTGCATTTGAAAATATCTTATGAGGTCAACGCACATGCTGCAGAGATCTTTGTGTGCCCAGTAAATCTCAGGGAATAGTAATAATGGTAAGATAACTCTCTGGAGGATTTCACTTTTGCTGGAGAGATCTGTGTTTTGTGTAGTCCCAGATTTGAACCAAAGTAGAATAGAAAGCTAATGCACATCATTTTACATGCAGATGACAGATTTTTATTTCATGTAGCTAGGTAAGTGGGTTACTGCTTTTATCATAGAGATCCTTTTGTTACTTGCGGTCCATACATTATAATGCTTCTAATATAGCACAGTGAGCTATAAAGGACATGTGACACCTACACCTTGTCATCCTCACTGCCTTATGTAACACATTTTATACATTGATTTGCACACTTACATGATTTATTGTCAATGTGTAATGTGTATGTTACTTAAAGCACTCTGACACCCTGCATTGGGATGAGTAGTTCTATCAAATAAATAAAGTAGTGCTTTTTAATTTATTTGTGTAAATACTGGGACAGACCTACACATCTGACATTCTTACAGTACATGCACTTATATACAGTGTTAGAAATGGGATTACTGGTTGGCTAGGGCTTGCGCCTAAGCCAGGCAGAAACCACCATCTAGTCAGAGCAAGGGAGTTACACACCGAAGATAACCCCTGCTCACCCCCTTGGTAGCTTGGCAGAGCAGTCAGGCTTATCCCAGAGGCAATGTGTAAAGCATTTGCACAACACACTCACACAGCAGCGACACACTAGGCACACCACAAAAGAAACTCCACACAAGGTTATATAAAAATAGCCTTTGTATTACGCATAAAACACATTAGAATGCAATCACATATATATACTGTGCCACCTGGCACTAGGTATTACTTTACAGGGGATTATATACATTACGGGGCCAATCAGGCCGCTGTCATAACCATGTGACATACAAGTAATAACCAGTAACTACTGGTACCATTGCACTTGGCATAAACACCTCACACATTAGCATCCTGTCATCACCTAGGACAGCATATTACGCGAAAAAATAATAATCGCATTAGACCCCTCTTAGGCCCGTACCTAATCAGCAGTACACATTAATCACTTATTAGGAACACATTACCACCACAGCATACACATTACATTTGGGGCTAACCAGTAACTATTGGCAGCCTTGTACTTTGGCACAACACAGTAGGCATAACCCATAATTAGCAACGGGGCACCAAAGTAAACACTTGCAGTAGCGCTCGCATCCTAAACACTTCCTGCTCACCGTGCACCCAATACATATTACCTGCACATTAGCCCACAGATTTCCTATTGCACCTCAGGGCATAACGCCATAGGTATGCACGTATTCCATAGTCATTCTTAGTAACCTATATGCAAACACCTGTGCAGGCGACCTTCCTGCACATAAACAATCATTGACGTTTTGCTGTTTCTATGTGTGCTGCACAATGAAGCACACATGGAAACAGCAAAAACGAGGAGAAATAAAGCATTTCAATTTTAAAGCATTTAAATAGGGAGCAGCGTCAAAATCAATCGGTGTTGCTGTGGAACGCCCGCCACAACACCCATTGCCTGCCCCTTTCACGCTAAGTGTAGCATGAAGGGGGCCTTATTTACAAGGCAGTGTTAAGCCACATTAAGTGGCTTAACCTGCCTTGTAAATAAGGCAAAGCTCCTATCGCCACCACAACGTCACTTTTAGTGACGATAGGGGCTTATAAATTGCCCCGAGGTTTGCATTCATGGGTGCTCATGTAATGTTGCTGTCTACTTGATGGTGTTGTGTCTTGAGATGATCATAGGTTAGTGATAGTGAGTAGTGTTTATGCCACCAGCTGTTTACTCCTGGCAAGTTCTCCAATATTTCCATTCAGCAGTGGATGTGTTGGGCTTTGCTTGTGATGGGTTGGAGTGATTTATTTTCGTTGCTGGATGCTTAAAGTTGTTGGGACTGAGGTCCTCTAATGATGTTGGACAGAGATGTTGATGATGTGTATGACGATGTAACGTTCTTGTATGTGTTTGAAGGTGATATGTACAATTGTGATAACAATAGTGTTGCTGCCTGCTACCTTTGTCATGCTGTCAGATTGCTGAAGTTGTTACGTTTGCTTGGAGTACTGCAAGGTTGTTGTTTCAGTGCGCCCTTGAATAGATGTTAAGAGATGTGTTTTATTCTGGTTCTTCATGCCTGCAGATATTTCATGCTGGTGAGTGTACCTGAAGCAGTCATAGCTGACTGATGCAGTTGATTGCTTCAGTAATACTGGGTTGACGCTCAGGTAATGTGCTTGTCGATCTGTTCTGTGCAGATTTTTATGTTTTCGCGTCAAGCTGTACAGTACTCGTTTATTGATTTAAAGGGCTTGATATTCGTAAATATTACTGTGGTGCCATCTAGTGGCTACCCTTCCACATACTGCTCTACCTCTGTCACATTAAATAATACGACGTTCGTAATGAAAAGCGCGACATTCACCAAAGTTCTCCCATCCTGTGCCTACTGCAACCAGTCCAGATACGTTCTAATGTTGCAACAACTGTATCCGAGTGTGCAATTGCCCAGGCCCCCACCTTCCAAGGGCCCCCCTAGGAAAGTAAACCTCTTTAATTGACCTTTGTCTAGTCTATTTTTCTCTCTGAACCTCTCTCCCTCTCTGCCTACCTCTACCTCAGAGACTGTCTACACTCAGTGTCACTGTAAGGATGGGAAAGACATATTTCAACTGTTTTGTGTGACCCTGTTAAATAGCATATAATGTAGCTTTGTTTCGCATCATGCAAGCTTGAATTAGCAGGAAATTGATACTAAAATTCAAAGTTGTTTCATACAGGGCCCCCCAAAATACGTTTTGCCCAGGCCCCCAAAATCCTTAAAGTGACACTTACTGCAATGAGTGTCTCAGGTGTGTCAAAAGCCTATGAATATACATTTTCATACTAAATAACTATGCCAACATTATTTCACAGAAAACATAAAGGAAAATAATTAAAAGGAACCCTGAAAATGAGCGCTGTCAAAATTTCTAGCAAAATAGATAACGATGCTAAATGGAGTTCTATTGAAATGAACTGAAAGAAATGTAATATAACCCCTAAAGACACACATCTAGACCATGGACGTTCATGCAAACAAATCAAATCATGAAAACAATAGGCAACATAACCGGTTAAACGAACAATAAATGTATTTTGTACATTTCACGAACCAATAGCATTAACCATTGAACATCGTATGCATCAATTGGTGAATTTAAGGTAAATGCATGTGCCCAGAATCAGTGACTGAGATGTGTAATTTCCTTCTCCCTCACTAGTTTTCTCACACTCTGCATTCAACACCCTCACCTTAGTCTCCAGCTCTGCCTTGTATGGCACACCCCTGCTTCTCCCATGTTCATGCCCTCAGCCCCCCTGAGCTCTGTTTCGGGTTTTACCTCCACCATGTCCGACGGAAGTCCGTTCCATGCATTACCTCCCACTCTCTAAAGACAGTGGCAGCTGGCCTCTATGGGGAGGGAGGTGGAAGGCGGGTGGGCACGCGCTAACATTTTAATTTAAAAAAAAACCTTGTCTTAACCGACGTCCTCCGACTTCAGCTCTGGTCCTCTTCTCAGCCGGAACCGGATGCTGCAGTGAAGGCACCAATCCTGGCGCTGCTCTCACACTGTGAGAGCAGCACCCTGATTGGAGGGAGCGACCTCACTCGCAGCTACCAAGGACAATGGAGCCCTGCACTTACTCTGACTCAGCTATCTTAAGGCAGCTGGGTTAGAGGTTTCAAAGTGCGCATGTGTGGCTGGCCGTCGCAAGACGTGCGGCCCAAAAGACATGAACACTTTGAAAAGTGCAAACACAGCCCTCCCTTCTCCCTGCTGTTGTCATTTAGCAGCAGCCCTGCCCCGGTCCTGATGTGTGGATGAAAAATAAAATGGTAATGTATTACCATTTTATTTTTCTTTCTTTGGGGGTAACTTAAGTGGGGCGACGCTCCAACGGAGGAGCCTCCCCTGTCTAAAGAGCAGCTTCCTGCGGTAGTTCTGATTCTTCACCTGCCAAGTGGTATCTCTTGGACTGACACTTGTCTGTAGTCCTCATTCTGGACTACTGACCTCTGGGACCAGGTGCAGTCATCCAGGGAAGGTTTCAACAACGTGTTTAAAGGGACAGCAATATTTCCTGTTTAGGGCTGATTAACTTTCCCCAAATCACCACAGCACGTCCTTGGCTCTCTCCCACTCGTTGCATTGCGATGAAAACTGAGGTCTTTAGATGAGGTACTCATGACTGCTCATTATTTACCAGTTCTCTTCAAAGGCCCTCATTATAAGGTCGGCGGAATAAGGTCAAGCAGTCGCGGCTCCTGGAGGGAGTGCTGCGGGGCGGGGGAGGGGCAGGGTGGGGGGTAGTAAACTCCGGCATACGGCCGAACGGAGGTAAGTACATAAATAAATAAATAAAACGAATTACATTGCGCGCGCTGCAACGCCAAATGGCGATGCGGCGCGCGCAATGTAATTCGCTTTATTTATTTATTTATGTACTACTCCGTTCGGCCGTATGCCGGAGTTTACTACCCCCCACCCTGCCCCTCCCCTGCCCCGCCCCACAGCACTCCCTCCAGGAGCCGCGACTGAGGTCAAGTATTTACCACACGTGCTAAATAACATTTTCACATAGTTCAGAATTAAGCCCAACACTTCTAAAGAGGGCCAAAGTCTTATTGTTAATCCCTATCTTTGCTTGCTGTGACTGTTTCAAAATGGCAGAGAACTACATTTCCCTGTTGTGCTGCTGAACCACATTGGCTGTTTTTAATTAGGGTGTGCACCCAGATAGTTCTCAGAGTTGCTGCACTTCATGTCATAACATGTTTTATATTGCTGTCTACAAAGTGCATATTTCACATGCATATGAGAACAATTTGTAGACATTTGTACCTCTTCCTATCTCTTTGTTTTAATTTATTATTTAGAGGCTACCTTTCATGTCTTTTGATATTCATGTAGTTACATGACCCTGCTCTAGTTTTTGTTGCCTTCACACAGTGTGTGCCTGAATCTTTTATTCACAAACTCTGTGGATTAACCTGGGTGCCTCTTTCATTTTCCTATTGTTTGCTCCCAACCTCTTTCAAAGTCACATTTTGCAGTCTCTCAGCCTTTTTTTCCTGCCCTGATTTTCACTGCTGCTTCATACATGAAGTCTCCTGGAGAGTGAGACATACGAGTTAAATGAGAGTTTCCTAGTGGAATATCCAGGGTAGGATAAATAGGCCTCATGCCACGCTACAGTGGGGCAAGAGGTTCTCTGTCAAAGTGAATGTGTGTCCCATGGGAGGTGGTGCTAGGGCTGATTATTGCCAGTGTGGACGGCGCAATTTCTGACAACGGTGTACAGTCCTAATGTTCCTTACCAGGTGCAGCGGAGATGTTTTTTTCTATCATCTCATTGAGCTTGTGGTAAAAATCCACTACTATTTCCGTTCTCATTCACAGAGCTAACTCTGCCAGGTATATCAGCAGCACAGGCAGCCTAGACTGAGCAGCAGCTCCAGCACTATTTGTGACAGCGCTAGTATCACACCATGGCAGGCTCGATGGCACAGAAGGTGATGCCACCGCCAGCGAGATATCTCCCATGATGCAACCACAGATGGGGTGAATTTGCTTCCAAAGGCAATGACAGAGATTTCTCTTTATCACTGTGGCCTTCATGTATTGGGTAGCCCACCTAAAGTAAGGCACGTTATTGGATGCAATTGACAGGAGGAAGCTACACTGGATGCAGTCGTAGCTGGGATAAGAAGGAACTGGATTCAAGTAGGGGAGAGGACGTTAAGGCCACTACAGGCAGAGCGAGCGAGCAATGTCTAGGGGAAGCAGGAAGAGGAGCTTATTAATGTTTAATGAAGGGACTCGGGGTGCATTGAGGTGGAGAAGTGAAGATGTTTGAGAGAGTAAAGAAGTTCAGGGGTGGAGGGAGCTTCATTATGAACCAGAAAAGGTTTGTCGAGGCTGAGTAATATTGGGTGCCCCCGTGTAGACTGTGTAAGATGAGTGAAGCGTGGACATACGTGGATCCTCGGTCAATAAATCAGGCGTCTGAATTATGAACAACTCAAAATGCTTCGTGTTTGCTGATTAAAAATATAATGCTTCCGTTTATTTTTTTAATTTATTTTTCAAGATTTATGTAGGATGGGCTGGATTTCAGCAGGTAATTGAATGCTTTACTTAACAACAGATACTTAAGCATTCTAGGCTCACTAAATTACATTAGCTATTTGCAAGTTTCCAGTTGAAGGTTACAAACAAGCAAAAAGGCGGTTTGTACTCTAGTTCCACTGCCAAATGCAGACCAAAAACTGTAGGATGTAGACATTCAGACATATAGTTTGCATAGTGGTAGCTGTTGATCTTTGAAAGTGATGGGACGTAATACTTGCCCTGAATTCCAGGAAGCAAGCAACCCCTTTTACACATTCAACAACCATCAAACAGATGTCACTGCCTGCTTCAGGATGCTTGACCCTGATTCACCCTGCAGGTCACCATTTTGTATTATATTAAAAGTGAATAATATATTATTATTAACTATCAGCTCAATAAAAAAGTGGCAAAAAAACAGTCGGGCAGAGCCTTAATGCCCATAAGGGAGAGCTGCCTCTAGGCGGGACCCACCAGTTGATTTGGAGATGCAACTAGTCCTGCCCAAGCTCACCTGATGCTCTTGCTGATGGGAATGAGGTATCCAGTCAGAGGTCAAGTGGATTCAGGTACCAACATCTCCACAGGTCATTCATTTGTATATCTGATACGACTGGTGAAAACGTTTTCAGCCTAAAGACTTTCAATTGCTTTGCTGTAGATTACTGGTGATTCTCAACAGTGGAAGGCCATTTTTCACATCACACATGGCTGCCACCATTTGAGGCATTTTGCAGTGTATAATGATTACCTGTGAGGTAAAGGCCTAGCTGTTGTATACCCCCGATGTAACATGTCCTCCTCCAAGTGATCCATTAGGTCCTGACAGCACCCTCCCTCTCTCCTGAGGTAAGCCCCGGAAACCTAGTGGGAGACACAGCAGAATATCCCCTCTGGGTTTGCCTGAATCTACCACTAGCAAAATTGGTGCTCTGGCTCAAGATCACCATAAACATCACCTTGAAGGAGCTCGGCTTGAAAAGGCATTTGGCCTTTTAGTGTCCACTGTTTCTCAGGATGTTTGACAGGGAAGCCCCATATGTGCAAGTGTAGTTCCTGTTATCAGTTAGTGTATGAACAGGAGTGGGGATCTCTGGGACACACCCGGCATGCCAGTCATGAGACTATATCTGGCTGCAGCCGGTTGATGCACCCCTCTCTGGTACAGAAACCTGTTGTGTGTCCTCCTATGCAAGGTGCCAAAGACCAACCTTTAGGTCATGATGCATGCTGGAAATAACATGGCACAATAATACTTTTTGGTGGTAGAACTAACTGTGTGCTTTTGTGATGATGTGGATGATGGTTTTGAGGGCTTCAGTTATTCTGTCGTGTGAGCGGAGGGACAGTTATTGTTTGATGATATTCTGACACCTTGTACCTTGTATTCACAGGTTAGGCTTCAGGTGGGTCTCTACGTCATCTTCCTTCTAGACTGGCTGACTGTATTTTCCAAGGAGCAACTTCTGGTGCTGAGGCTGGAGGATCACGCGTCCAACGTGACTTACACCATGCACGTCGTGTTCAGCTTTTTAAATCTGGGTATGTGTGGTATGAGAGAGAAAAGCACAGAGCCTTTGCATGGCCCCAGGGGCAAAGCCTACCTTGAAGTGTGAGGGATAATAAACAAGGCAGTGGCACTGCACACTGAAGAGGCTTGTGTACATACCTATAATATTGCACTAGGATAGTATCATTCCATGAGAGATGAACAGGGTGTAGCACTGCACTCAGCGGCCCCCCCTCCATTAGAGCGGAGGAGCGCCACCCCCCCCCCCCCACCACCACCAGCAAATAAAACGATAATAAAACAGGTTTTAAACCCATTTTATTATAGTTTTATTTTAATCCCCTGGACCCGCCCCCAGGACTCTGACGAGTCTTGGGGGCGGGTCCAGGGGATGACACTGCTGGTGGGGGAGTGGTGGGCACTCCCTTCACTGTGTTTGTCCGGCCATCTCAGGCTGGCCAAACTCCTCATGCACAGTGAAGGTCTCTCCAGCCCCAGCTGCGTTGCTGGGGCTGGAGAGAGCAGGCATAGCCTTCCAGTCTGCGTGGCAGTGCAAGTTGCCGGTGCTCAGGCCAATCCTGACGCTGCTTTCATGCATCGTCAGGATTGTCCGCAGTGCATTCTGGGAGCCTGTGCCCAGAATCAGGAAAAGTGCATGCGGCGGGAGGCGGAGGCGTTAAGGTAAAACATTTTTTTTTTGTCCCACGACCCTCCTCACCCACCTCCCTCCTCTGGCCCAGCTCGGCCCACCCCACCACTTTGGCAGGGGATGGGCCGACTGACTGCACTACATTGTGAAGGGGTGGACAGGACTGTAGCACTGCACTCAATTGAATCTCACCTAGAGACATTGAGAGTGCTCTAGGACTGCAGCCTAGTGATGGAAGGGGTGTCAGCATTGCACTCTGTGGACAAAAGAGTTATAGTACCACTCACTAGAAACTGGCACGCATATATTATTGCACCTTACGAAAGTATAGCTCTGTAGTGTACTCCTACTACAACACACTGGGACTAAAGAAGGCTCTAGCACTGCAACCAGGGAGTGGACAGAGCTCTATCACTGTTCCCAGTGTCTGAAAGAGCTAGAGTATTGCTATGTGGCATTTAAAAGGGAGATAGGTGTGTTGGAGCCGCAATCAGTTCACAAATTTAGAGTTTCTTGGCCTACCAAGACACAGGCTAATTCCCGCTCTCTTGTTGTCTCTGTCTGGTCATATGGATTTTTGCCGGTGTTTTAGAGAAGAGGAGAGCAATGCATCAGATAAATTATAATCACATCGTTATTCTATTTTCAGTCAATAAAGAGAGTTTCGTATGAGTTAAAGGGTTTTATTAATCAAAATCTCTTACTAAATCATATTTATTAAGTCACAATATGATTTTATCAAGTTTAATCATTAGCATCTTAGTAGAAGTCAGTAATCAATCAATAAGCAATCAATTGCAATAAAATGCATTAAGCCTGTTCTATAAAGGAAAGAATTCCTATTCTAAGATTAGGGGAGAAAGGAGTCAGCCAGAACCTATAAGGAGTTCTAGTTTGAGAGAGTGAGAGAAAGCATAAAGCGTCAGCATTAAAGTCAGTTCAATAGTTCAAAACTATAAATCAAAACAGAACTTCCCATAAAGAGAGGTTCAAGAAATTCAGTAGAGTCTCAGAGCAACTGCATAAGGTCTTGGTAAATGGACCTGGGCAAGTAGGCAAAAAGTGTCTAAGAATTAAAACCTATGCTAGGAACACGCATTATTATAGACATCATATTTCTCGGAGCTTTGCAACATGTTAATTCATTTGTCTCCCGCTAGCCAATCAGCATTCAATGCTCTCATGGGAACAGGATCACTCCTCTTCTTCTCACCAAATTACAGTTGTCTTCAGACATCAATGTTAAGTTTGCAACAAAGTTGTAGCGAGTAAGAGTTCATGTGGGTCAATTTCTCATTCAGATCTTCTTTCCCACATATAGACTACATCTCTAACCTTCTAATAAAAGCATTTGTACATTAGCAAACAATGATCTATATAGAAGTTGAAACATCCGAATTAATGAAAGAAAACATTTAGCAGAACCACCATTGATTGGAAATAAAAAAAAATAAGTAAATAAATCTAGTTCATATTTTAAAAGCTGCATCTCTATGTATGAACTCTTCATTACCTTATAAAAATGACAAAAAATAATCATGTGTTAACAGTGATCTTTGTGCAAATAGAAACATTTTGCCGAAATATGTGAAAACATTTTATGCAACTATTACTTATTGCGATAAAACATGTTAATGAAAAGTTCAAGAAATAAAGAAATAAAAATTGTATGCGTTTTAAGCATTCTAAGTAAATCAGCTTTTCAAACAGTGTTACTTTAGCCTTTTGAGGCCTAGTACGTGTAAATGTAACTGCGTACTACAATTGTTTGCATTTTAAATGCATTCTATTTTCATTAAAGCTTGCACATTAATACTGCAAATTTATTGTAAACTATATTATTTTGCGTTTTGTTAAAAACACACTGACAGGTGTGACCACCAGAAGAAGTGAGTTATAGCACTGCACACTGAAGCTTGAGAAAGTTTGAACACAATACTCTGGGAATGTAAAGGCCAATAGCATTATGCCCTGTGATGGAGATTTTTGTAGGCAGTTGCATGATTGGAAAGAAAAGTGTGGAGGGTGGGGTGAAAAAATCTACTTCAGGATTTTGAATATTTTATCCACCACAAGTCGCTACCATAATTAATATCCCTCGACCCACCTGCAACTTTCCCAGTGGTGCAGGGGACACTGGTAAATACTGTCACCTCAGTAAAGGCAAAGTGGATGTGTGACAGTCTGCTTTTGAAAACACAACAAATGCTCCCGGAAGAAAAAACTGTAAAGGACCCCTTTATTGTTAATTCTCCATCTAAACTCCTTCATGTTTTGTGGGTTTGCTGCAGCACCACCTGTGTCCCTATTTCCAGTGCGACTGAACTCTCCTGCCCCTTGCACCGCCGGTGCGTCATTTTTAACATGGGAAAAAGTGACGTACCGGCGGCGCAAGGGACTTGTAAATAAGCCCCCAAGTTCTTCCACTAATTGATACTCAAGGCTCTCTGAGCATCAGACAAAAAACTTCTGTGGATCCTCTTATTCGAATTTGTGAAATAGAAGCTAACATTTTCCCACCAAAACAACCTTGTTTTGTGTAATTCCAGCTCTTCACCAAAAATCACTGCCCTGTCCTACAAATCTTGACAGTTTTGTGCATCAAAAATCAATACATTCCCCTATCGCATTAATCTTTTTCAGATTATGCCCCTATTTTCTTTTCACAATTGTATCTATTTAGGTGGTGTGGAGGGAAGGAGAATGGTAATGGTGTGACCATTCTCACGCTGCGTTCTAGATGTCCATACCAAGTTTGTGCATTAGTTTTTTTTTCATATCTTTAACTGTATCATTTTTAGGTCTGGATTAGGGAAAGCTCGGTTGGCCAGCCTGGCTGGTTCTCTAGTCCTTTTTATGTTTCCATGGACAGAGGGACTTTCAGTCTGGGGTCGAGATGCTGTGCTCCAGTGCCCTACTGTGCACATCTACTTACTTCCGGTATTGCTGCTACTCAGCCTTGTGTTGCTGCACCCTCCAATACACTATTTGCAATACATAAAAAAGACAGGTCAGCCATCCAGGTAACACCAATCTACTCTTCTCCCTCGGTGTGTGGCGCTCCAAAGCAGGGCTTAGTACAAAGATCTACAAAACACAGTCTGTGCTATGGTTAAACATAGAATAGGCAGGTTCTTCTATTTCCAGCTCAGTGGTGGTTGGTATCAGGGCAGAGTGGCAGGGTGGACGGAGGGGAGGGGACAAAAAAATAACATAAAACCACTTACCTGTCTCTCGCCGCTCGCTGCATCGCCAACTCGGTGCCCTTCTGCTGCTGCACTGCACAGGCTCCCAGACTCCCCAGCGGCCAATCCTGACGCTGCTCTCATGTATGAGAGCAGCATCAGAATTGGACTGAGCGCTCTCGATTTGCACTCCCAGGGAGACTCAGAGTCTTTGCTTGCTGTCTCCAACCCGGCAATGCAGCTCGGTTGGAGATAGCTCAGTGTGCATGTCGGTTTGGCAGCCCTGAGACAGCTCACCAAACCGACATGCGCACTGACAGCAGTGCTGCCCACCACTTCCCCTCGAGCCTGGTATTGTCTGCCCCTCCCCCAAGACTCGTTCATACTAAAAATAAAACAATAATAAACTTGTGCTATTATCGCTTTATTTTTCAAGTTTTTCAGCTGCTGATAGGAGGGTGTGGGGGGTGGTGCTCCTCCACCATAGCGGAGGAGACGCCCCTGTACCAGCCTCTTTTTAAAAGGGGTTCCTAGCTTCCCTCATAGAAGGATGTGACAGATTGGCCCAGAAACACACAGTTTATTCATATGTGATTCTCCCATGTACAACGTGGCTCCTACTCTTCCCAGAGGCCTGAAATACAAATACCGTGTTCTGGGGAACAACTCATGAAAGGTGACCTACTCCCATGAGGTACACATACCATAATATAAAGTATTTAATCTATTTTATAGGTAAATAGGAGAGCACTGGAAACCGGAATCCTTGCTGCCAGTCAGGGGTGAAAGATGCACACCAATTAACAATATGGGCACAGCTAGTGCCTGCAGGCCATCAGTTACAAGAAGTGTATGGTTGTAGGTGTGCTATGTCCTGTGTTAACTCATTGCCCTTTCTCTAACTTACCTTCCACCTGTTATTCTAGAATGTGGACCGGTGTGAGGTCATGTATTCTGGGACGGTGGACAGCAGAGAGATCAGAGCCTGAAGGGCCACACTAGTGGTTTTTACATATGCCATACCTGTGTTGCAGTCGTTTTACTTAATCATAATACAGATTAAATACCTTACATTATTGTACATGTGCCTTGTGGGAGTATGTCAACTTTCATGAGTTCATAAGAAACTTGTGACCTGCACATTTTGAACTTGCATGGTTTTACTGTGTACACTATACTCTTTTATCAGCACCTTGCATGGTGTTTTGCTGTTTGCGGCCAGGACCTTGGGAGGCCTACTGGTCCACTTGATCATGCACCCATTGAAAATCTTAAGATTCAAACTGAAGTGCACAGTGCCATATTTCTTGAAAAGCAGCGGACATGGTCAGAGAAAAAGGACAATGGGCCTCATTTACGAGGCCCCTCGCGCCACCCGAGCATCACTTTTTTTGAAGCACCGCCAGCGCAGTGTGCCTGCCCATATTTACAAGGCCACGTAAAACCACCCTGCGTGGCTTTTCATGGCCTTGTAAATATGACACCCTTTCACACATTACTCTGCGTGAAAGGGGCATTCCATGGGTGCTGCTGTGGGTGTTCCCACGCAACATCCATGGAACCTGATGCACTCCAAGATTTACAAGGTTTTGTAAACCTAGGAATGCGTCAGATCCCTACGCCTCCCCAGGGGAGGCGTAAGGGAGGCACAGTGAGGAGATACCTTTATTTCTCCTCGTCTTTTCTTTTTCTATTTGTGCTGCATTATGCAGCACACATAGAAAGAGGAAACATTTCTCGTGATTGTTCGTGTCCCTTCCCGCACAAAAACAATCACCCCTACAATGCAAATACCCTTGCACCATGATGCAAGAGTGCCTGCGTTGGTGCATGACAGCCCATTGTGCGCCAGCGCAGGGGAAAAGGACAGGAATGCGCCCTATCCTGTAGATACAGCGCATTCCTGCTCTTTCTCTTAACGCAGAGACAGCGCAGTAGGAAGGCTTGTTGCTCTACCGTGCGTCAAAATATTGTAACTGAGGCCCAGTGAGTCAGCACAGGACATAATAACCCTCCAGGCTCTTCCAATCAACAAACAAAATTGAAACTATAGTAAAATTCCTTACCCAGTAAATATAAAAAAGATAAACATCTTAAAAAGAAATAAAAAAATTCAACAATAAAATATTCTACAGACTATAAAATCAAACAAATGTAGAAATTCTTTATATAAATTCAATACAGAAAAAAATCTTTAAACTTGCCTGGAGCAACCCAGTTCCTCAGGTTACTTGACCACTCTAGCGCCAAAACACCTCCGGATAATCGTGCGCTTTAAGAGTAATTTTAACATAACATAACACTCTTTCCTTAGTAAGCACTTACCTTTTTGCATGCCAGCTGTAGAACTCAATGACAGATCCAGATCTCCAGGGGCAATAGAAGCACTTCCACCGCCAGCACACTCAGGAACACTTCCACCTGCAGTAGGCTGTCCAGACACCCAACAAATTCCTTCTTCGACTTCTACCGCATTGTCACAATGCCACCACTGACCATTAGATAATCTCAAAGCTCTTGCATTTTTCCTCACTACCTCTGCCTCACAACCAGGACTAATGCTCATTCCTGCCTTCCTGACCTTAGACTTTAATATGTGCTAAGTCCCCTCTCTCAAACACTCCAACTGAAACACCTTTAATCATATCAACTCTGCTTTTTTCTACTTGGCTTAATTCAACTTCGTCTCTCATCCTGCTTAGAATCTCATTTTTCATTCCATTTTCAACGGTACACATACCCGCACAAATTTGCTCAGCCAAGTTGGACACAAAAGCCATGGTTAATCCTTCCATTGAGAGCTTTGAAGGGTGTGACTCCTGTGACACTGTGCAGAGTATTACGATTAACCCACAGCATGGATCTCGGAAAATCCTCAACATTCAGTCTGAGAGCAACTGCCCTCTCACACACTATGGGGGTCATTACGATGTACGGCGGATCGCCACCGCCCGCATGGCGGTGGCGATCCGCCGTACATTTCCCTCCGCCCTCCACCCATTTACCCCCGCCATATTAGTATGGCGGGGGGGTCAGCGGCGGACGGAAAGACCGCCCGCCGCTTTTCCGCTGGTCGACTTGTCGACCGTGCGGAAAACGGGTTTAATATGGTGGCGGTGTCTGTGAGACACCGCCATCCATATTAAGATGTAGGCGGTGAGGAGCCTTTTCATGGCGGCATTTCCGCCATGAAAAGGCAGGCGGCATGCGGTATTCGCATTTGGGGGCCCGTTGCGGGCCCCCAGGATGTTGGGGTTGTGGGGGGGCACATGTGGGGTACCTATGGTACCCCCTGCATTTGCATGCACAAGGTGGCAGGCACCGCGCGGTGCCTGTCACGTTGTGCATGCAAAAGCACAACATGCATTTTGTACATTGCAGCGGGTGCTGCTGACAGCACCGCCCGCCGCAATGTAAAACATGTGGGATGCGCCCGCCAGTGTGGCGGGCGCATCCTATGTGCCTGGCGGGACCGCCGCGACTTCGGCGGGCGGTCCCTGGCTCCGTTGCGGTGGCGGGCAGACAAAGTCCGCCCGCCATCGTAATGGACCCCTAAGTCACTAATCTGTTCTCTGTTCATTATTTCTGCTAAGCCATTCCCTTGAGGACTATCCAAACTACTATTCTTGAGTTTAATCATTGCACTCTCCAAAATCTTCTTCTTTGTCACAGAGACAAACTACATACCATTATCAGAATGAAGTTCACCCAGAAACCCCTTCCTTGAATAACATCTGTGAGGGAAACCAAAATACCCCTGTTATCTGGCTCCCTGACGAACCTCACTTCCAACCATTTACACATATAGCCCACAAGGATGGTTGCCCATATCTGGTTCAAAGGCAAAGCTTTGAAAATTCATAAAACATTTGTGCATTGCTTATACCACAGTCTCTCAGGAAATCCTCTCTCTCTCTCTCTCTCTCTCTCTCTCTCTCTCTCTCTCTCTCTCTCTCTCTATCTCCTCTTATTCAGTGTCATGCCTAAATGCCACTCATTATTGGATCTCCACTAATCTGGTCCTAAATATACATGGGGGTATCAATTTATCACCACAAACCAAAGTACCACCTTCAAGTTATAACTTCTGGGTAGTACTTTGCTGAAACTTTGACGTTCCAATGATAAACACCCTTCTCTAGGCCAACAATCTTTCATATAACACACAACATTAGTTAACACTATGTCATCACCCAAGGTGCCAGACCAGATATTCTCTCCAATACACCTAGCAGACATCTACCAAACACTAGCCACCAGACATTGTACATCCTCCTCCCCATCCTCCTTAGTAGTATATGTACCCTCAGGTGTTAGCAGCTGATAAAGGCAATCAACTTTCTTGTTGTTGCTGCCAGGTTTGTGTTCCACATCATAATGGTGTTCCATCAACTGAGAACAAAGTTGTAAGAATCTGGTGGTTGCCCTACCGGAAGCAACGCTATTCTCACTCAGTATAGGAATCAAAGGTTTGTGATCTGTGAGCATAAGAAACTTATTCCCCTACACATACGGTTTGAAGTTTTTTACTGCCCAAGTTCAGGCCAGCATCTCCCATTTTATAACTGAATGTTGGCGCTCTTGAGGTTTTAATGTGCAAGATGCACATGCAGTGGTGTGTTCATTTCTACCCTCCCTTGAGACAGCACAGCATCTATGACAACACTACTAGCATGTACGGTTATGCATAACTTCTTCCCTGGAATATAAGAAGATAAAAGAGGTGCCTTAAGCAACAGCCCCTTAATGTGCATGAAAGCTCTTTGTCGCTATTTCCTCCATTTAAAGTGTAATTTTTATTAATAATCTGCACTTGGGTTTAGCAATTATAGCACAATTCACAATTAACTTCATATAGAACTTGCACATTCCCATGAACACCAATGTCAAGAATGACTGGCCTGGGAAAATGTTCATTGCTTTCCAACAACCCTGGTTGGGAGCTGATCCCCTCACCAAAGATCACAGGTCCTAGATGTTCAATTTTCCAGACATTAAATGCACATGTATCGCCTATGGACCTTAATCCCTTTCCAAGAGCACTTTCAAAACTGCATCCAATCTTTGCAAGCATCCCAATTCATATTTCCCATGAATTAAAAAATCGCCCTGCAAAGCCAAAAGTTCAGTCAAACCATGCAGCACTACACCCATAAGAAGCTGAAAGACAGCTACGGCTGGTGCCTATCCAGATGGCATCCTTCAAAATTGAGATGTGTCATCAGGTGTAACTGACACTGTGAGATGGTGAGGCTCCTCATCCCATACTACTTGATGGTAGGCAGAGCAGAAATCAAGTTTGGAAAAAACATGTGTCTAACCCTGCCTCCAGTGTGGTTAGCATCTCATTGATCCTGAGCAAAGGATGTCCATCAACCCACATCGCCTTGTTCAGGCTTCGAAGAGCTATACACATTCATAATTGGTTGGGCACAACTTAGTTTGTGTTTAACCAGTACAGTAACCTTCCTTCCCTTAATAGGATATTCAAACCCTTTTAGATCCCCTAATTCTCTCTATATCCAGATATTCTACACACAACACCTGTTGCTTTCAACCTGGCTTCAGTAGAATACATAAACATCCTTGATGATCCCATGCTAAAATGTCAGGAACCTCTACAGATACACACACATTGCCTTTTACTGCACTTCCTCTAAACTCCACAGTGGTTTCAAAATAGCCCATCAAATTAATTTAGAACCATTGTATTCCCCCCCAGGATTAATACCAGGGAGGCAACAGGTTGTGGTTAAGACCCCTCTCATTTACTGTACTTGTAGAAAAGATAGTGATCCTAGACCCAGAATCAGTAAAGAGGAACACCATCCCCCACTTCCCCAACACAATTCTCCACTGGATCTTTTGTGGTAGGCACTGCTCATTCACCTTCACACTCAACACCAAATTGCTCAAATTATTTGGCAAGCTTTGATCATTTGACCCTTTCAGAACTGTATTGACTGTCATTCATGAATGATGCCCTGCAAACCCTGGCAAAATGCCCACTGACACCACACTGCATACGCTCCTTCCCCCATAGCAGAGCATTGTTTATAAGTAGTAACATGGACCTTTGACCCATATCTAAAACAACTTCCTTTTCTGAAATTGTTCCTTTTTTTCAATGGCAGGAGTAGTTGTCCTTCTTATTGCTTCTAACTCCACAGACCATCAAACCAACCCCTTTATTCAACTCTTTTTAACAGGCTCCTTTAAATTCTCTATGCTGCTCGCAATCTCTACAGCCTCTTCCAATGAAGGGTTTCTACTCATGAGATGCCTCTTCTGAATCTTTTTGCTAAAGCATATGGGGCCATATGTATCAAAATGTTGTTTTGCGATTCTCAAATAGCGATTTTTGCGAATCGCTATTTGAGAATCACAAACCGCGATGTATGTAGGATTTGCAAAAACTTTTGCGAATCCTACATATTCCTTAATTGCGAATCGCAAATTGCGATTCGCAATTAAGGAATACCTCCCCATTCATTCCTATGGGCCTAGAGGCACATAGGAATGAATGGGGAGACATTCGCAATTTGCGAGTACCCATTAGGTACTCGCAAATTGCGAATGCAATTTCAAGGATGCAAGGGTGTCAAAAGGACACCCTGTTGCACCCCTGAAATAAGCATGGGTGCAGATGTGGCGCACATACATGCCCTAAGGGCATGTATGTGCGCCACATGGCACTTTGAAAAATGCAAAAAAGTGCATTTTTCAAAGAAATCGCAAATTACCACCAACCTGAAGTTGGTGGTAATTTGCGATTCCTTAAGCCAAAATCGCACAACTTGGGTGCTTCCTACATTGCATTTAAGGAATCACAATTTGCGATTCCTTAAATGCATTTGCAAAATAGGGAATCACAAATTTTGCGATTCCTTATTTTGCGAGTGGGTTTTCCTTTCATACATTGCACACAGCTAAATTGCGATCGCAAACGCTGAAATTCACAGAATTTCAGCGTTTGCGATCGCAATTTAGCTTGATACATATGGCCTGGTCACTAGCTCATGCCTTATGAGCTTTTAAGTGACCTTTTCGAACATGCACTTGGCTGCAAGTACTCTCAAAGAAGCAGCATGCATATCACCTGTTTCTGTGGCTTGTTTCTCACTCAAAATAAACCTGTCTTCTCACACCTAATTTGGGTGGTTTCGAGAAATGTTCCTCAAGCCTTTTCATTGCTTCCTCGATCATACCACGATACTTTGTGTGCTATGAGCCACTGGGCCAAGAGACAGTCCCTGAATCGGAGCCTGGGTTCCCGCTCGGGGTCTGATTGTGTGGCTTTGGGTGATAAGACAGATGACACTGACACAACTCTGAATTGCTGAGGATCTTACATATGACTGGGGATGACATAATCTACTGAGTATCTTAACCCTTGAACTGTAACTGAATGAGTTGCTTTTGGACCAGGATAATGGGACTTGCTGTGAGGGGGGGTGTATGTCTGTTATTAAGCCTTGGGTTGCACTTTAATGGGCTGGAGGGGGACATTCGTCTACTCTTGAATACAATGATTGCTTCTACAAGTACTGTAGGGCACACATTGACTGCTAGTGGGCATTGAACATATTGTGAGTAGCCTACATTACAGCTGGAAAAAGTGATGACTTTTATCCCCTATCTCTGTCATGCTTTTCCCTCTATATACCGGGCCATATTGTTCCTAGCATGGGAGATTGCAAGCTATGTTTTTTGATGGGTTGTGGTGAGCGGCAGTGTATTTTTACTGGACCCTGGGTCAGAAACAGTTGGGGTTATTTTTAGAGGTTTGCCTTTAATCAGACATGACAATTTCTTCTCTTGGGCAGAGGATTGGCTGCTTCTTGGCTAACACAGTACAAGGTACAGTAAGCATGGGATAGGCGGGGTCTGCTCTACTTAGTGTACAGATGGGAAACGGATGAGGGAGCAGCATTTTTAACTTCCTAACTTGGAATGTTCGTGGTATCAATCAATCAATCAGTTTGGATTTGTAGAGGGCGGCTAATCGCCCACGATGGTATCCTGGCGCTAGAATCATGCTGGGGTCAGTCGAAAAGCCAGATCTTGAGAGTCCCTTTCTGAATTCCGGGAGGGAAGATGATGTCCAGAGGGCGAGGGATGCGGAGAGCGCATGTTTCTGGGGTGTTGGTAGCAGTTCAGGTGGTGGTTGATGTATGTTTGTCCTTGGTCATGGAGGGCCTTGTAGGCATGTGTGAGCATCTTGAATTGGCATCTTTTCTGGATGGGGAACTAGTGGAGGTTCCTAAGGTGGGGGGTGATGTGGATCCATTTGTGGGCGCCTAGAATGAGTCTGGAAGGTGAGTTCTGTATCATTTGGAGTCTCATAAGGAGTTGGGTGGTGATTCCTGTGTAGAGCGCATTGACGTAGTCCAGCCGGCTGGTGACTATGGCTTGAGTGACAGTTTTCCTTGTGGTGATGAGGAGCCGTCTGAAGATCATTCGGAGCAAATGGAGGGTGTGGAAGCAGGCGGAGGAGACTGTGTTGATCTGGCCTTTCATGGTGAGTTTGCTGTCTAGGATGATGACAAGGTTGCGGGCGTGGTCTGTCAGTGCGGGTGTTGGACCGAGTTCGGAGAGCCACCAGGTGTCGTTCCACGGGGAGGTGTTGTTCCCAAAAATCAGCACCTTTGTCTTGTCTGTGTTGAGCTTCAGGCAATTGGTCTTCATCCAGTCGACGACACCCGTCATGCAGTTGTGGAAGTTGGTCCTAGTGGTGGAGGGCTCTTCTGAAAGTGAGAGGCTAGGTGCGTCATGTAAGAGTTGAACAGGAGTGATGAGCCTGGAGGGATGCCGCAGATGAAGCTCTTGGGTTCTGAAGTGAAGAGTGGTAGGCGGATTTTCTGGGTTCGTCCTGTGAGGAAGATTGCGATCCATTTTAGAGCGTTTCTCTGGATCCCAATGTGGTGGAGTCTCTTGATGAAGGTGTGGTGGGATACAGTATTGTTCACTGCTGAGAGGTTGAGGAGGATCAGGGCCGCTGTTTCTCCTCAGTTGAGGTGGGTTCTGATGTCGTCGGTGGCCACGATCAGTGCGGTCTCAGTGCTGTGGTTGGTGCGGAAACCAGATTGAAAAGCAGTCGCGGCTCGCAATACTCGCGGGTGGGGTGTGGGGGGGTTGTCACGCGGGGGTTTGCTTGGGTGTTCGCGCGGCGGTGGATGGGGGTTAAAAGAAAAAAAAACCTTACCTGACCGGGTCCCGCGCCGCCTCTCCTGGGCCGCGTCCCACGTTTGGTTTTCCTGAACAGGAACAGGCATTCTCCCTCCCCTCCCGTGAGCCAATCACAACGCTGCAATGGCAGCGTTGTGATTAGTGTGGACAGTGCCCAGCCGGGCTCCTGTAGGGAGGCCATTTTCTCTATGTAGGCTGCATGCAGCCTACATAGAGAAAATGTAGAGTGTGCATGACTGGTTTGGTCGGCCCTAGAGGGTCGACCAAACAGTCAGGGTACTCAGAGTGGTGCAAGCCGCTCCTGTAAGACCCGCCCACCTGCCCGCCCCCAACCAGGCATACCCTTCCGCCTGCCCCAACCAGGCTTACCCTGCCTTCTGCTTTCTCGCAGTGCGAGAAGCAGAAACATAAAATGGTATTTAAAATACCATTTTTTGTTTCTGCTTCTCGCACTGCGAGAAAGCAGTGGGGTGACGCTCCTCCACCCTAGTTATTTCTCTCCAGGTGTTTAGTGAGTTGGCGGTTGATGGCCTTCTCATGAACTTTGGCGGGAAAGGGGAGCAGAGAGATGGGGCGGTAGTTCTTGAGTTTGCTGGGGTAAGCGGAGGAGTTTTTGAGGAGGGGGCTGACCTCTGTGTGTTTCCATCTGTGGGGGTAGGTGGCTATAGTGATGGATGCGTTGAGAATGGGGGTCAGTTCACAGCTGATTTCCTTGCTTCTGAGGTTGAAGACGTGGTAGAGGCAGAAGTCCATGGGTGCTCCGGAGTGGGGTGAGTTCATGATGGCGGTGGTGCTCTGTGTGGTGAACTGTTCCCATGCTGGGAGTGGGTGGTTGTGGGTGGCGTTGGTTGGTGTGAGGAGGTTGTAGATGACTGTAGGTTGTAGATCGAAGTTTCTGTAGATGGTGGATATCTTGTGTGGAAGTAGTCCACCACGGTGTCAGAGTTCCTGTGAAGGGGAGTTCATGTTCTCCGTGGCTGACAGGCATGAGAACTATCTGATGGTGCTGAAGAGAACCTTGCTGTGGTTGGAACTGGCTTTGATATGGATTGCCAGGGCATCACTTTTCATGTTTTTTAGGCATTGGTGGTATTTGTTGAGGGCTAACTTGAAGCCGGTTTGGTCTGTTGGGACTTTGCTGGTGCGCCATCTTTTTCTAGCCATTTGCAGTAGCGTTTTATGGTCCTCGGTTCTGGGGTATACCAACTTGCCTGTTTGGTGGATCTGCTGGTCTTGACAGGCTTGATAGGGGCAACTCTGTCGGCACAGTTGGTGATCCAGGTGGAGAAGTTCTTGACAGCCTGTTCAAGGTTGGTTGCGGGGTCAGGATGGGTGGTGTTGAGGGCACCCATCCATTGGGTCTCTGTCACTTTGTTCTGGCTGCGGTGGGAAGAGCTGGGGGGGCTTGGTGGTGGTACATGGGGATCCAGCAATGGTGAAGTGGATGATGGCGTTATTGGTCCAAGTGAGTTCGGCTGACCAGTTGGGTGAGACCAATGTTGCTCATGCTTTCCACGAGGTTGGCGATGTTTGGGTCTGTGGGGTCATCAAGGTGAAAAGTTGAGATCACAGAGGAAGATGTAGTGCTTGGATTCAATGGCAACCTAGGCGATGAATTTGGGGATGGCATTGCAGAAGCTGGGGCACCGTCCTGGGGGTCTGTAGGCAAGGGTCCCTCTGATGGTAGTTCTGCTGTTGGTTTGGAGTTGGAAGCTGAGGTGTTCAATGGGCGGTATAGTGGCGTCTTTGGTGGTGGTGCTTCAGATGGGTTCGTTGTGAATGATGGCAATGCCACCTTCATATTTGTTGGTGTGGTCCCGGTGAATGATCTTGTAGCCATTAGGCGTCACGGTGGTGATGTCAGGGGTTGAGGAGGGGTTGAGCCAGGTCTCTGTGATGAAGATAACACTGGGGGTGAGGGTGGTAATGGTGTCCCAGATTTCGGTGGCGTGTTTGCAGAGTGATCGGGCATTGACCAGGAGGCAGTGGAGTAGTTCTGGGGCTGTCATAGTCAGTGAGGAGGATGTTGTGAAGGTTTCCGTGTGGGCGGAAGGTCCTCAGTTGCAGCCGAAGAGGCAGTGGCTCCAACCGTAGATCGAGGAGATGCGAGCCAGCAGCTGTTGTTGCAGCATCTGGGGTCCAGGGCTCAAAGCTCTGCGGCACAGTATCTGTGGGTGGCAGGAGGGCCAGGGTTCCTGTTCCAATTGCTATGGCCTCCATAAGTATGTCCTGGGAGAAGGGAGGGGCATTGAGAGGCATTGGGCAGGGCTAGACTGGAGGTGTGGGGATAAAAGGTGGGAAAAGCGAGCGGACAGCAGGGGTGCGTCGGTAAAAAACACAGTAATAGAAGAACAGATACAGAAAAAATAAACAACAACAGAGTTAAGACAGTGCAAACAGTGTACAAAATGGACTATGAGGGGCTAAACAATAGCAGAGTAACAAGCAACATAGAATACAGTGGTAGAATGGTGGCTATGCAGGGGAGAACAGTAACAGTAATTTTAGCGGATAATGAGCAGAATTTTCAACACAATGGCTAAATAACAAGCAAGACCACAGCATCAAGGGGGAGTTGGCACTGGTTTAAGCCCAACAAACCAAGGGGAGTGCACATTGCTTACTTACAGGAGAACAAATTGGATGAGAATGAGGTGGGTAGGTGACGGGGGCAGTTGTATGGCATGCTCCTACAGGGGTTTGCTGATTTGGATAGACCCTGAGGTCCAGTTTTAACTCACCGCACTCACTGACAACAAAGAGGGCAGGTACTTCATTCTGACAGGGAGTATGGAAGGATTTTTGACACAATTTGTCAATGTCTATGCTCCGAATGTGGTGCAGTTGGATTTTCTTGATACTGTGGCAAGGGATCTGATGAATGAGGTTGAATGCTTTACTCTTTGAGGGTAGGACTATAATTGCACCCCTTCAGTGGGCATGGACAGATCCCTGCCTGTACTCTCAGGTGTGCATGCCATCCTGTTGTGATACCTGGGAATTGTTGGAGCGTTTGTGCAAAATGCACCCGACAGAGGAGTTCTCTTTCTATTCTCCTGTACATATGTTTCACACCAGAATTGATTTATTTCTGTGTCACCCACATTTGCAGTGGCAGATACTGCACACTGAGCTGATTGGTAAGACTCTATCGGCCCACACCCCAATGAAATTGACACTGAGGTTAGGTATACTGATTAGCAGAATATCATTGTGACGCCTCCGGCCCACAGCTTGCCTTGACCCCCCTTATAAAGAACTGCTCCGAATTGATTGACAGAATACTTTGAAAATAATGAGACCTCCACAGGAAATGTGCTTATAGAATGGAAAGCCTTTAAGGTTACTATTAGGGGTGCCTGCTTGGGTATGACGTATGGTATGAGGAAAGATTTGAAAAGGACTGTGATCAATCTCAAAGCTGGGCTCACAACATTGGAGTTGGAGGTATTTGGTGATGCTCCAGGTGCCCTCTGTTGACTAAGGTCAGGAAGGAGTATAGGGAGTTTTTGGATAAATTTGCATCATTATAAAGCATACATAGTCAAGCAGCACATCAAGAGTGATAAGTTGGGCAGGTTATTGGCCAGGTTGATCAGGGCTGAGGGGATGCGTTTCTAGGTCACTGCTCTCCAGCCAAGGACTGGTACAATGTCAACACACAAATCACAGTTAACGAGGTAATATACGATTATTATCTCTCCCTTTACCGGTAGGCCAGGGAGCATGGCCTGGGGGAGCAGCAGAGCTATATTCAAGCTGCCCAGTTGAAAAGACTGTCACCTCCTCAGGCACAGGCTTTGGACGTCCACAAATCAATTGAAGAGATGGCACTGGTGGTGAAGGGCCTCACCATGGGGACGCCCCCTGACGGTGATGCCAAGAATTCAAAGTTAACTGCATTATTGTGCTGGGCCCCCACCTTTTACAGGTTTTTTGGGCTTCTACTGATGCTGGGGTGTTGCCCCCTTCTATGGCTGAACCCTAATCATAACCCTGCTGAAGCCAGGACAGGATCCGTTGGACGTTGAATCTTACAATACATTATCCACATTGTATCTTGGTTATAAAATATTAACCAAAATATTGGCTAATAGGCTGATCTCGCTGATGACTGACATTATTCATCCTGATCAGTCAGGCTTTATTCCAGGCACCAACACCCTGCCCAACATTCTGAGGCTTCTCATGTTATCAATAATCCCATTTTGAGTGCAGAAGTTCCTGTTGTTGCTGCGATTGATATTGACAAACTGTTTGGTGCACTTGATTGGAACATCCTGGTCATGGAGCGGATGGGATTTGGCAGGGGCGTCAGAGGTTAGGTTTGATTGTTGTATATGACCCCTACGGCAAGAGTGCACACTGGCCGGATGGTGTCATAAACCTTCAGGGTAGAGCACCGTATGAGACAGAAGTATCCCGTCTCCTCTCTTATTTGCGCTGGGCATGGAGCCTATGACAGACACTCTCCTGGAAGGGAATCTCATAGGGGTCATACGCATAGCCTATAGAGGATTCATATCCTTTCTCTTTATGCAAACATTGTACTAATTTATCTGCGCGATGCTCCTGATGACCTCCCTGTGGTTTTAGATCACCTGAGGAATTTTGTGAATCAGTCTGGCCTCCTTGTAAACATAGAAAACACGTGTGCCTTAGGCATTAACGCAACAGCGTAGACCACCAAAAATGATTTACCTTTTTTCCGTCTGAGCTGGATCCCGAGATCATTTAGATACTTGGGCATTCTAGTGTTTGACGAGGATTGGGGCACAATTGAAGGCAATTTGGCGTGGGTGTTGATTTCTGCCAGGGAGTCTTTCTTAATTTGGGTGAACTGCCCCTATCTGGGATGGGTAAGTGGCTTTGTTGAAGATGATGCTCTTACCTCGTTTCCTTTACTTTTTCGCCGCCCTTCCAATAGTGCTGTATAGTCATGTCTTCAAAGACATCAATAGGCAGTTATTAACTTCATCTGTGGATGCAAGAGCAGCAGGGTGGCCCTGCACATTTTGCATATCCCATAACTAGAGGAGGATTGCCAGCACCGGGTCTGGTGGCTTAGTGGACTAATGCATCCACTACAGAGGCCTGTGTTCGACCTGATGATTGCAGGTTCAAATCCTGGCGGTTCCACTCAGCCTCTCATCCTTTCTGAGGTCGATAAAATGAGTACCATTGAGTTGGGTAACAATAAACATCTGTTATTCAGCGCCAAGATGCCCTGTTGGGGTTGAACGTGCGTTTTACAAATCCTTATGTTATTATGAGCTTTATTACTTAGCTGCCCAGCTTCAGTGGGATGTTAGCTGGAAGAGGGGCTTGGGACGGCTGAGGTGCAGTTCTTGGGTGAGCCTGGCGGTGGAGATGCATTGTTGTCCAAGTTACTGGACACACGTGGTGGCCCACGACTGGCATCTAGACTGTTCTCAGTGGCTAGATGGAGCAATGGTGTTTGTCTTACACGAAGATCATTGTACAAGTAAACAGAACAGTTAATGAGCAAAGGGGCAGGCCAACTAAAAAAAGAGTTCTCTCTAAGTATAAATAACCTGAACAATAAGAACACATGTAAGAAAGCCTCTCCTCATGGGAGGATACAAAATTCCAAAAGGAGGGACTACTAAGTATATTTACCAATGAAAAGCCAGCATTTCTAAAGGACAGGAATAGGAACCAATGAAAAAGATGGGTATTTTTTCAAGCCCATATCCTAGATACTCCATGTCTCAAAGAGACAGCACACGCGCTGCCTAGGCGAGACCTAAAATCGGCCGAAACACTGACCTATCAAACCAGTCCATTGAACACTGCCTGATTGCCCTAAGGCCAGTCCAACCCTGGCCGCATGTCTTATACGGTGATAGGACAGCACCGTCTGTCGTAGTCACTGAATTCTTGTAGGCTGATAAAATCACCCTCAGGAAACAAGTCACCTACTGTTTCAGTTCCTATTTTTGTAACAATCTCACTGTGGTTTGTTCAAGGAGGAGCAAGAACAGTGGGTTATTATTTATTTTTAACAATGGCGAGTAGGGTATTTTTGTACCTACCAATTATTGCCATCTCCCACCAAGCCCAGGGCGTGGTTGCTATTACATCAATCTTATCTCCCCACAGTGTCTGTTTTTTCCCTAATATCGTTCAAAGTTCATTTGGCCCACTTGATGTCCTTTCTACTATAAAACGTGTCAGGGTTACTGACTCTGTAAATTGATGTTTGGTGTGATGTCCCTCTGCTATCAAAAAATATAGATAAGGATCTGGCACTCCCAAGCCCCCTTTCTTCGCAGGCTGCATAAGTACTTCCCATTTTATGCAGTGTTGATTACCTCCCCAAATCAGACATGTTAACAATTGTTGTAACTGTCGAAAAAACTATTTTGGAATGCACAGAGGAATGTTATCAAAAACAAGTATAAAAATGTCAGTTGACAACCATTTTAATTAAAGGTACGCATTCCAAAATCAACATAGGAAGCCGTATCCTACGTTCAATTTGTGGTTTTAGATTGTGCAGTGTCGCCTCAAGATTTCTGCTCAGTAGCTCTGCTGTGTCCTCAGTGACAAAAATACTGATATACCTCACTCCCTTAGGGCTCCAGAGGAGAGTGGTATTCACCCTCCCATGGTCTTGCATGATCAGTTAACGGAAATATCTCAGCCATGTTCCAATTTATATGCAGCCCAGAGTATCCTCCAAATCGAATTATAGCTCTGATGATAGTTGCCATATTAGTTACATGGCTTTGAATGTACAGTATGATGTCATCTGCGTATAGCATCACCAGCAAGGACCGTGTTCAACATAGATCCAACAAGCACGTGGTTCAACAGCCAATGTGAATATAAGAGGTAACAGTGGGTCCCCCTGGCTGATGTCCCTGCCTACGGAGAAGGCCACGGATTGTAGCCTGTTTCTGCTGACTCCAGCTGTGGGATTCGTATATAGTAATTAATCAAGCCCAGAAAGTACTTCCCCACCTCAGAACTTCCTGCATGAATTTACACTCTGCATTTACAGTTCTCTGACTCATATCACACTACATTCCATTATAAATGATGCTAATTTATTTGGCTCACTGTTTTTAGGTTGCTGCCACCATTGTCCTGATGATGACCCTGTTTAAATCACTGTGGGGATCAAAATGTCAAATATTTCACTATTGAATTAATATTCTTTGTAATGATTAACACATGGAACTCTAAACTTGTGTCATGTTGAAGAAGCTGTATCATTAATCATTATTCAGTGTTGTATATTCGCGCTTTGTATATAGCACAAGCGCACTTTTTTCACTCATGTCACCACTCTTTCACTGCTTCGTTTTCTTGGAGCACCTACTATATGAAATATTGTTTTTCCTCATACTAGTTAAAGGACTACACAGTTCATAAACATAACTGTATATTTACAATTTTTGGATATTGCCTAAATCTTGCAAGCCAAGGGAGTTTAGACTCAATCAATCCATTACCCAAGCAGTTCTCATGGTGCTGCGCTGTACAGAGCTCTGGGCCAGATGTACGACTGTTTTTTGCGGTCGCAAATGGGAAATCGGCACGTTTGCGACCGCAAAATAGGTCTGTGCAATGTACAAACCCTATTTTGAGAGTCGGTAACCTATTACCGACTCGCTAAATAGGGTTTGGAACTCGCTAATAGGAAGCGGCATACCAAGGTCGTTCCTTACTAGTAGCGAGTCGCATCTCCATGTAAGATTGTTTTATGACCACAATTGCGATCACAAAACACTCGCAGTTTACAACCCATTTCAAAAAGATGGTAAGCCACTCGCAAACGGGAAGGGCTCCGTAGGGGACCCCTTCCATTTGGTGACTGGCAGCGGAAATATTTTTGGAGAACAGGCAGTGGTTCCACAGACCACTGCCTACTCTTAAAGAATGAAACAGAAACGTTTCATTTTTCTTTTTTAAATGCATCCCGTTTTCCTTTAAAGAAAACTAGCTGCATTTTAAAAAAAAACTGTTTTATTTAAAAAGCAATCATAGACATGGTGGTCTGCTGACCCCTGCAGGCCACCCTACCTGTGAGTGATGGCCATTCCCGATGGGGTCGCAAATTGCCACCTGCATCATGAATATTAATGAGGCAGGTCATTTGCGACCCCATTGGGAATCGCAAACAGTGTCTTTTCAATTTGTTTATATCCGACCTGTCCCAAAGGCTAAATGAGATCAATCCCACCCATCGGAACTGGGAGCGCTACCTTTCTCGCATCTCTCTTATACAGATGATGTGGTTCTTATAAGTTTAATGAAGGTTGGCCTCCAAAGGCTACTCTCAGGAATGCTAGACTTTATATCAGTTAATAAATTAGAAATTAACACATCTAAAACCAAAACAACGATCATCAGTAATCGCACTAGTCCACAGGTGAACCTCTGGGCATACGGGAAACCCTTGGCGAAGTAACCTGCTATAAATACCTCAGATATTACATTGACAACAGGCTGAATCACCAAGAACAAAAAACGTACATGTCACCGCAAACCAGTGCACTAACCTTTGCTTTTATATCCCTGGCAAAAAAATTGGAGGGCCCATCCTACAAACCATTGCTCTCTGTAATAGTGGCAAAAATGTTACCAACAATATCATATGCCAGCATCGCTCTACATGGCAAAGAGGCAAACCTATTGAACAAGCTGGTAGTGACTACATACAAAAAAGTTTTTCAACTACCACAGTCTGCTTCAGCAGAGCAAGTCTGGCTCGAATTTGGGTTGACGAATGAAACTATAGGGAGAATGTGCTCCACAATAAAGGTTTGATACAGACTTAAACAAAATCCAGTGTGCTCTGCCCTCCATAAAGCATTGTGGACTGAAGTCGAAAAAGATAAAAAATCAGTATTCAATCAATAGTTACATAAAGGATTAACAACTACATGCACGGAGGAGCTGTGGAATAAGAACTTGCCTTTTACAACGTTTAAACAAGCCATAAATAAAGCTGCTAAACTTCACTCTCTGCTATCCGACAAAAATGCTCCCTCTCACAGATCACACGCTTGAGTGATGATCAACAATTACAAAACCTTTACACCAGCAGCTTACCTAAACCTCACTTTCGCGGCACACTTAAAACAAGCATTGGCATAGCCAATAGGTCTCGCCTTTGGGGCGTTATAAGTGTTTAGCCAGAGCTATTGACTTTGCCAATGTCTTCAAGCTGTGCTGTAGAGAAGTGTGGCTGCTGTGCAGCATGCTGAAAAGTTATAATAAAAAAGTGTCAGAAGCATTTTTGTTACTTTATATATGACCAAGAAGGCATTATGTAAAACTGAACGACCATATTAAAAAAAGTATTTACAATACAAAATTTCCTCAGTTTTCTTTTGTTCTTGCAATGCTGGCAACTTGTTTCTGCCTATTCCAATGGTTGTTTGCTAAAGCTTTTTTTTTGAGGGGGCATAAACAATCGGAGGGTGAAGGTTGGGAACTAGTACCTGTATTATAACACTAGCAGCGGCCAGACGCTAGGGGAGAATTAACAGATGCCAGATTCCGAGAGCAGGCTGAGGTGGTGCTGAGTGATGCTGAGGTGGTAGTGGTGGTGGTGGTGGTGACTGGTGCGGAGACGATGCTGAGGTGATGCTGAATGATACTCAGGTCTTGCTGAGTGATGATGTGGTGGTGTACTAGTGCAAAGGCGATGCTGAGTGATACTGCTGTGGTGCTGAGTGATGCTGTGGTGGTGCTGAGTGATATTGTCTTTGCGCTGAGTGATGCTGTGGTGGTGCTGAGTGATGCTGTCGTGGCGCTGAGTGATGCTGTGGTAGCGCTGAGTGATGCTGTGGTGGTGCTGAGTGATATTGTGGCACTGAGTGATGCTGTGGTGGCCCTGAGTGATGCTGTGGTGGCCCTGAGTGATGCTGTGGTGGTGCTGAGTGATGCTGTGGTGGTGCTGAGTGATGCTGTGGTGGTGCTGAGTGATGCTGTGGTGGTGAGGAGTGATGCTGTGGTGGTGCTGAGTGATGCTGTGGTGGTGCTGAGTGATGCTGTGGTGGCGCTGAGTGATGCTGTGGTGGTGCTGAGTGATGCTGTGGTGGTGCTGAGTGATGCTGTGGTAGTGCCGAGTGATGCTGTGGTGGTGCTGAGTGATGCTGTGGTGGTGCTGAGTGATGCTGTGGTGGCGCTGAGTGATGCTGTGGTGGTGCTGAGTGATGCTGTGGTGGTGCTGAGTGATGCTGTGGTGGTGCTGAGTGATGCTGTGGTGGTGCTGAGTGATGCTGTGGTGGCCCTGAGTGATGCTGTGGTGGCGCAGAGTGATGCTGTGGTGGCACAGAGTGATGCTGTTGTGGCGGTGAGTGATGCTGTGGTGGCGGTGAGTGATGCTGTGGTGGCAGTGAGTGATGCTGTGGTGGCGCTGAGTGATGCTGTGGTGGCGCTGAGTGATGCTTTGGTGGCGCTGAGTGATGCTGTGGTGGCGCTGAGTGATGCTGTGGTGGCGCTGAGTGATGCTGTGGTGGTGCTGAGTGATGCTGTGGTCGTGCAGAGTGATGCTGTGGTGGTGCTGAGTGATGCTGTGGTGGTGCTGAGTGATGCTGTGGTGGCGCTGAGTGATGCTGTCGTGGTGCTGAGTGATGCTGTGGTGGTGCTGAGTGATGCTGTGGTAGTGCCGAGTGATGCTGTGGTAGTGCCGAGTGATGCTGTGGTAGTGCCGAGTGATGCTGTGGTGGTGCTGAGTGATGCTGTGGTGGTGCTGAGTGATGCTGTGGTGGTGCTGAGTGATGCTGTGGTGGTGCTGAGTGATGCTGTGGTGGTGCAGAGTGATACTGTGGTGGTGCTGAGTGATGCTGTGGTGGTGCTGAGTGATGCTGTGGTGGTGCTGAGTGATGCTGTGGGGGTGCTGAGTGATGCTGTGGTGGCGCTGAGTGATGCTGTGATGGCGCTGAATGATGCTGTGGTGGCCCTGAGTGATGCTGTGGTGGCGCTGAGTGATGCTGATGTGGCCCTGAGTGATGCTGCGGTGGTGCTGAGTGATGCTGTGGTGGTGCTGAGTGATGCTTTGTTGGCGCTGAGTGATGCTGTGGTGGCGCTGAGTGATGCTGTGGTGACGCTGAGTGAGGCTGTGGTGGTGCTGAGTGATGCTGTGGTCACGCTGAGTGATGCTGTCGTGGTGCTGAGTGATATTGCTGTGGCGCTGAGTGATGCTGTTGTGGCCCTGAGTGATGTTGTGGTGGCCCTGAGTGATGCTGTGGTGGTGCCGAGTGATGCTGTGGTGGTGCCGAGTGATGCTGTCGTGGTGCAGAGTGATGCTGTGGTGGTGCCGAGTGATGCTGTGGTGGTGCAGAGTGATGCTGTGGTGGTGCAGAGTGATGCTGTGGTGGCGCTGAGTGATGCTGTGGTGGTGCTGAGTGATGCTGTGGTGGTGCTGAGTGATGCTGTGGTGGTGCTGAGTGATGCTGTGGTGGTGCTGAGTGATGCTGTGGTGGTGCTGAGTGATGCTGTGGTGGTGCCGAGTGATGCTGTGGTGGTGCCGAGTGATGCTGTGGTGGTGCCGAGTGATGCTGTGGTGGTGCCGAGTGATATTGTTGTGGCGCTGAGTGATGCTGTGGTGGCCCTGAGTGATGCTGTGGTGGTGCCGAGTGATGCTGTTGTGGTGCCGAGTGATATTGTTGTGGCGCTGAGTGATGCTGTGGTGGCCCTGAGTGATGCTGTGGTGGTGCTGAGTGATGCTGTGGTGGTGCGGAGCGATGCTGTGGTGATGCTGAGTGATGCTGTGGTGGCGCGGAGTGATGTTGTGGTGCTGCTGAGTAATGCTGTGGTGGTGCTGAGTGATGCTGTGGTGGTGCTGAGTGATGCTGTGGTGGCCCTGAGTGATGCTGTTGTGGCGCAGAGTGATGCTGTGGTGGCGCAGAGTGATGCTGTTGTGGCGGTGAGTGATGCTGTGGTGGCGGTGAGTGATGCTGTTGTGGCGGTGAGTGATGCTGTGGTGGCGCTGAGTGATGCTGTGGTGGCGCTGAGTAATGCTTTGGTGGCGCTGAGTGATGCTGTGGTGGCGCTGAGTGATGCTGTGGTAGCGCTGAGTGATGCTGTGGTGGCACTGAGTGATGCTGTGGTGGCGCTAAGTGATGCTGTGGTGGTGCTGAGCGATGCTGTGGTGGTGCTGAGTGATGCTGTGGTGGCGCGGAGTGATGTGGTGCTGCTGAGTAATACTGTGGTGACGCTGAGTGATGCTGTTGTGGCGCTAAGTGATGCTGTGGTTGTGCTGAGTAATGCTGTGGTTGCGCTGAGTGATGCTGTGATGGCGTTGAGTGATGCTGTGATGGCGTTGAGTGATGCTGTGATGGCGTTGAGTGATGTTGTGCTGGTGCTGAGTGATGCTGTGGTGGCGCTGAGTGATGCTGTGGTGGCGCTGAGTGATGCTGTGCTGGCTCTGATTGATGCTGTGGTTGCGCTGAGTGATGCTGTGGTAATGCTGAGTGATGCTGTGGTATTGCCGAGTGAGAGAGAGAGTGAAGATATATATCATGCTTCGGAAATTATGGCTACTTCATTTCTGCTGAGAGTCCTAAAGCCATTTTATTACAATGCACAGTTCCCAATTCTGCTTAAGTGCATTCAGCTGAGCACACGGCCCAGGTACTTCACAGAAGTGCTTTCTCACAAATGGTATGGAGAAACGCCTGCACCGCACACAATGGAAGCGAATACTAGTCAATCATGTTAAATATAAATATATACATAAGTATGCACTAAATAAGCAAGCATTTCGGTGATATAGGTTTCAATGTTTTTTCAACAGTGCTAAACATGAAGTCAGAATATTTTTAACACAGTCACACTAAAAAATAAAAAGAATAAACTTGCAGATGCGCCTGTAGAAAAGAGTTGACTTTTCTGTCCGGTTCCAGAGGGGACATCAGTCTGGAGATGGGGCAGAGAGGAGAATTGGGAGACTACATCACTTCAAAAACCTGACTGAGGTTTACAGGGAAGCAGAACAGCAGAACGCTGTTGTTTGTCATGTGACTGTAGTCCAGGGCCGTCAGTTGGTAATGTGAGCTGCTGCTGCGATCGAAACATCAGAGTCGTGACAGATGCCAGGCAGAGCTGCATATGCCATGACGAGAGAGTTAATGAGCCATGACGAGGAAATGAGGAAGAGATAGGAAAGGCAGATGGCTGCTGAGCGCGTGCACGCGCGCGTAACAGCAAGCCTTAGGCCACAAGCAAAAGCTTGTGGTCACATTTCTAAAGCCCCCACTCACTAAATGTCTCGCCAGACCAGCTTGCGCTGGCTCAGGCGAGACCTAAAAACAACTGATGGCTCTCTGTTTCGGAAAGCTCCCGTCAAAAGCCGACCAACCAAGCTGAATATACAAAGGCCCCACAGCATGCCGGCACTGTGGCAGCAAAAAAGAAGATCTCATTCACCTAATATGTATATGCCCGAAACTACAGCCAGCACGAGCTACTCTATTAAGAAATGCTTTCATTGGCAGAGGGGTAAGGACTTGCAGAGCTGCCATAAAGAAACTTCTTGGACCAAGTGATCCTCAAATGAACTGTAAGCTGCTTACGTTTCTCAAACTTCACGAACGGGCTTTGAAATTTGCAGCCTAGCAGGCGTTTGCAGCTACTCTACGCTCAGCAAGGACAATGAACAGTCCGATGTATACGAACACTACTGATCACTCGGTCAAAAAGTCCTATGTACAAAAAAAAGTAAATAATGAAATTTTAGCTTTTTAAATTATGGAAATCTTTTTTCCTTTTTTTCTTCTCTTTTTATTGTCATTTTATCTGATTTTCTATTCGAAATGCTGTTATGGTTTTAATTAACTAAACAATAAATTATTTTACTTACTTTACTTTTACACTGTTGTACATTCCATTTTGCGAGTCGCAAAATGACGCAATTTGCGACTCGCAAAATGGAATGGTCTTACATCCGGCCCTCTGCCTGTTTTTGGTGCTGAGTGCCCCAGAGGAAATGATTTGGAATTCGCCATGTTCGGAGCTGGAATGGAGGGGCACATACTGCTTGCATGTATCATAGCTATATACAACTCCCTTTTATAAGACTTAATATGTGGTATCAGCGGGAGTATGTATGTATACAGTGACTGCATGTGCAATAACCGACAAGAAACAAACTTCAGGTAGTGTGTCTTGTCAAACTTTCATGTCCTACCTTACCTAGTCCAGTTAATGCTATGTTATGCTGCTGACATTTGTATCCCTAGCTCTGCAGTGCTGCAGCCACTCTTGATGCATATTTTGTGGCTGATGTCTGTTCAGGGATTGTAAACACTCGCCCGTTGATGTATATTGTTTTGTTATCCAAGAGTGCTGACACGTTGTCTGGGAAAATTGGTGGATCTATGTCTTTGCAATAACTACTGACTCAACAAACTTGTAACTCGGTGATTCAGTCATATAATTGCCAGATGATCCAACTACATCCTTCTGTTCTCACTTTGTAGCCTCATCATTCCCACTTCTCTTGTCGTATCTCTTCCCTCCTTCACTATTTTCGGTTCTCCGTCTATTTCTGCCAAGGCTAGCTCCACTTGGGATCACATTTGCTTGTGTTCCATTGTCATGCACATGCTCTCAAGTTCCCTGATATTGTCTCCCTTGCGAGTCAACTTCCAGGCCTCAACTGGGTATCTTCTCTCCCTCTGTAAATTCTGTGGGGTCTCCTCTCCCTCTCATCCTCTCCCTCTCCACCTCTTTTGGGTCTCTCTTCGTCTGAATGCTCTACATCTCACCCACTGTCCCTCACCTTCTGTAAAAGTCTCTCCCCTGATTCTTTCATCTCCTATGGGTGTTTTTTCTCTTTCACCTCATCTTAGACTCTCCTCTCTAGCCCCTGTATCTATTCTCCAGTTGTAAACAGTGACATTCATATACTTGAGCTTTTCCAGTGCAAAGCTGGGCCTAAGTAGTTGCCAAGCATATAAACATTCAAGCGCTGCCATGGAGGTGACTGTCCGTTTTTATGCTTCATATTAACACTACTTTCCTTGCAGGCCCTGTCAGTGAGAAGCAAGAAGAGGTTATCACCAGGAGCCCAGCTTCCAATGCGCGACGTGCTGCGGACCGCAGCTTGGGGCCCATGTTAAACATCACTAGGCAGATCCTGAGGGACTTCCATCGCCCCTTCAACCAGAAGCTGGCATGGCTGCTGAAGAATGACACCTTCCTATGGTGAGGAGAAGTCTTCTAAGCACGCACTGCCCAGGTCTGTGAGGATGAGCACAAGCCGCAACCATTGAAGCATTCTGTGACCTGTTAAGAGCCTTGCATACTTCCTCTCATGAGTATTGTGAGATTGACAACTTTAAAATGTGCTGTGCTCGGTTTCTGAGGATTTAGAGCCTCTCACAGAGATCTCCACACTTCCGTGTCTCAGGTTTGTAGAATTTATAGCTTCACGTGGAGCTTAGCGCATGTCCAGAATCCGGACTGGTAGGATCATGCCTCAGATGGAGCCTTACTTACTTCCAGATCTCCTGCCAATGGACCTTGGTCAGATTGGCCTCTGACACATCTGGACCCTGGGACTAGGGACTTTAAAACAGCCTTAAAGACATCTAGACCTCATGACTGTGTGATTGGGAAAATCCGGGCTCGCATGGAGTCTACCACTTGTGTCTTCCTTAACATAGGACCTAGGTCCTTACAACAAGCCTTGAACATTGCCAGTCCTGCAGATTGTAGGATTGAGAGTTACCTAGAGCCATGCACTTCCAGACCTACGGGTGAACCTACTCATAGCCTTGGAAGTCTTGTATACTTTCACCTCTCCTCGTGGATTGAATCTGGCCTCACATTGAGGTTTGCACACAGTTCTCCAGAGAATAAGATTGGAAGATCTGCATGAGACTTGAGCACATTTGAGTCTTTCACCAGGATATTTAAGATCTGTTCTCTGAAGGGTAGGGTGGGGTTGCCCATGCTCATGGGATGTGGAACTTCGGTCTGGAAGATCAACATTATAGGGTTGTCGATTGAGTGAGGAGCACTCCAACTCCAACTTTTACACTGTCTACGCTCTGGATCAGGTTGCCTTCATGGATTTGCACTTCAGAAAACTTCTTGGATAGATTTATCAATACTTTGCACCAGTGCAATATCACAAAAAGTGATGCAAACTGGAGGAAAGTGTTGATATTTACATTTCTCTGCAAACCTTTTTTGTGCTGGAAAGTAGCCATAAAAGTAATACAAATAGCACTTTGCATTGCTTTGCATTACATTGCATCAAGGGGTCATCCCCATGGTTTTTGATGCAAAGTCCTATCTACTAACAATGGTAGACATGGCTTTGTGTAAAAAAATAACGCATCATTGAGGCAGGCCTAACAAGGAGAAATGTGTTTTCCACTGGACAGCACACATACAATGTGTGAAAAGTTTTAATGTATGTCTAAGCATTCAAAATAATGTTTTGAGTCTCACATTCCACCATAGAAATTTATAATGCACCTATATTCCTTGAGAATGCTTGTTAAAATCAGGTGCAAAGTCACAAAAGAAATTGCTTTGAAATTGCTACATTTCGCCTGAGACCGAGGACTTCTTAAAGCAACCATCCTTTGCTGGCATCTAGTGGCCAGTTTGCAACATCATCACTATATTTATTTTAATTTAATCAATGCAGTGCTTCCTTGAAATGGTTGTTCAGTGAAGGGACTTGTTTACAAATCAATCAATTTAAATGTATAATTTTTATTTTTCCATGTATCAGCGAAAGCTAATAAAGCGGATTAACCTAAGGAAAGCAGGTAGCAAACTTACCACACTTCTTAAGCGTCAAATAATATCAGCTAGAGTTCTATTTTATTTTGCCATATGTCAGAAAAAAGTCATATCTCATCAGAGCTGACAACGACCCTATGGGCTACATTGGAGTTTAATGAATACACTCTAGGGTATATGTTAATGATTGGTTGTAAGCTCTTTACAGATGCAGCTGCAATTTCTTAAATAAAGGCTTGACTTTTATTCTTTTATTCTTTGGTCCTGAATATTGAATGAAGTCTGAATGGAGTCAGGTGAAAGGCTGCTAGTGTTTGGTTTAACTGGGACCTTGATTCTATGTATTGCAGTAATGGTAAAAGTGCAGTGTAAACCTCTTGGACGAGTATCAGTCTGCTGGAATGTGCCCAGGACAATCTCTTCCTAAACCCTAAATTCAAAATCATTCACTAATTGGAGCAGGTACAGCCAGAACATTAGCACCGATTATAACAACATAGGAAAATCATTACTTTGGGACATTTTCAGGAGTCCCGGGGCAGGCATTGGGTAGGTAGCTCATACTGTGTGATTCATGGCCATTTACCACTGGTGTCCTAGGGCTTAACCCTACTATTGGTTCATCAGTTGCACCTCTTCAGCAAAGGTAAGTTATTACTAGTAAAGTTAGACTTTTGGTCTAGGTTTACCTTTGTGAATACCAAACAGTAGTAAACTTACACAAAAGTGTAAATTTACCTTTGTGAATCGGGCCCTCTGTGTCTCATAGTAAAACAGTAGTAACCCTCCATTCTCTTCAACTGGCCCATGAAGCTTGCTTGTTTCATAGTCTAGGACTGTGTTCTGCGTGCCCTCACAGCATGCCAATGTTCTGTGTTTGGGATCATAGCTCATCAAATGAGAGTATTAAGCACTTGGGTTTTTACTTTAATGCCTCGTTTTAAACTGTCCTATTAGTCTATAAATGTATTCAACATGTATTATTTTTTAGAGATGTTTCTCATGTGGGATATTGGACATTATGCATTGAAGAACGATGACTACTAATTCAGAAAAGTCACACCTACAAAAGCATACCTACTCAGAAAAAAATCGTGGTGATTTGGGCCCTAACTGGAGAGGAAAGAGAGTATCAGCAGACATGCCCCATAATTCTTCCCCTATTATCTGCAGATTTGGGATGAGGCCTGAGAACCGATCTTCGCTAAACTAGACATGATATTTCAAATTTCTTTAAACAAATTAAAGAACAGCACACCTTAATCAAGGGTAGCTAAAACTATAGGCTGCTAAATATGTGCTCTTACTATGGAAGTGTGACTCTAATCTTAACAAGGGAGTCAATTCTGTTGGCATCTTAATGTGATTAATCTCAAAATAACCTTATGCCACCAATCACAGCGTTTTAAGAAGCAATACCCTAACACTTCTAGAAAGCTAATGGATATAGTATATTAGTTGATCAAATAGCATAAGAGACATGTAGCCAGGACCAGACAGGCCATAGCAGGCACCAGGCGTTTACCCGGTGGGCCGCCAGGTTGGGGTCTGGTTTTAGACCCCTGGAGGGCCGTTTTTGGTACCGGGGGCCGGTTTTGCAGCATATGGCCGAGCTCTTTGCAAGGGCTTCATGTAGCTCTTGGCTTACTACTTGCAGGACGTGGGCTCTCGCATGGAACCGAGCATATGTCCTCATCAGCCGCAGCCCAGGGTAAGAAAAGTTTACAATGGGCTTGGTGACCACTCTCTCAGGCAGTATAGGGCATCCCAAAGTATTATTTTTTGCTCATTTGTGGGCAAAGTATATACATGGCTTGATATAGTTACATTTTGTACCACATAAAATAGTGTACAAAAAGTCCCTTTGCTAAGAAGCATGAGTATATTGTACACACCAAACACTTCTTGAAATTGCAATTTAAGTTAAAGTTGGACTGTTTCCAGTGCAATTTGTTAGCCTTCAAATCGCAAAAAACTCATAGTTTAAAACCACTACTGCACTGAAATAAACATTTGCAAATTGTGAATAGTTACAGAAACAACAAACTGCACACGCACATTTCCGTCAATTGGAATTAGGAGGTAGCCAGGTGTAAAGTATAAAAGGAGGCCCAAACTTTCCCAATGATAGCCCTCTATGCTATAGGGAGGAGGATGTTCATCCTAGGAGCTTAGCAGTGGAGGTGGAGGAGGAGAGAGGTAACTTTCAGAAAGATGGTCATTCTGTTTGACCAAACAGATGAGAAGGTCTATGCTAGGTATAGTTAAATTGAGAGGTAATTCTACGTCTAGTAGATGCACTGTGCTGTGCTACAGGCAGGTATATATACCCAACGCAGTGGAGCACTCCTCGCCCACATATAGGTTTTGTGCAGCTTTCATAGGTAGATGCTGGAGGTGAGATATCTGAGAGTGCCTTAGCACAGGTGTCCCAAATACCCCCATGGAGCTGCAAGCTATAAAGGTTCAATGCTTTGGGATTGTTCATTTTCCACAAGTTATTGGATATGTGGATGCGACCAATGTTCTCAAATGTCCTCCTTCGGTGAGTGAGTACATATATAGAAATAGAATGAGCCAGCACTCCCTAAAGATGTAGGTAGTGTGCAATGCCAGATGCCTAATCACAGACCTAGTTGCGAGATACCGAGGGAGCACAAATGACAACAACTTCACGTGAGGTACACCCAGACAAAGGAGGTACAATGCTGCCCACAAACAAACACAAAGCATCATAGCGCAGACATTTGGAATATTGACCGGCACATTCCGCTGTCAGCACAGAGTAGGGGTGCCCTAGAGTAGTATCTTGGAACATGTTGTAAATTCCAAGCCACCTGTGCCATGTTGCAGAATATAGCCATCAGAAAGGTACTTCCAATAGAGACTGTCAGTGATGAATCTGATGATGATGATGAAAACCCTTCTCGACTAGCGGCACCAGGGCAACTTGCTGCAAAAGCTGCAAAGGGACGTGCATGCACAGATTATGTTGCCAACCACTAATTTTGAGGTACATAAGACTTAACGAATATTTAAATAAAGTACAACCACAATATCTATATTTATAACCAAAAATGTCTGTTGATTTACAGACTATAGTGGCGAAGATGAACTTATAAAATGCTAACATTTACTACTGGATGAAAAGAAACTCACAGAATTTTCCAAAAATCAAGTTAATGACTTGTTAAAAATAAGTCTTTTTTTAAAAATTGCACCTTTGTCGTCCTGTGATTGGTCTCTCTGAGGTACACTGTGTTCCTTTACTATTCTGACTTCTAGCGCACCTGGAAGTTCTTTCCTTCTACAGAAAAACACTCCTCACTTGCTCTTGGTGCCCTTGCAACCCTAATTGCTGCATTATACTTTTGCATCTCGTCCAAAGTGTTTGTAATGTGTGGCAAGTTCCTTGCTACGTCACCACTGTGATGGATTATCTCTACCCTCATTTGTACAACATGTCTGTACATAGTGGCTGTAACCAGCTTCTCAAGAGAATGGCCAAATGTTTGGAGATTATTGTGTATGTAACTTTGGTGACACTAGTGTGCTGCAGATTCCTCAGCAATCTGTCTGCACACATCCTTTACTGCTTGAGTTAATTCTCGAAAGCCAGCTCTAACAGCTGTATTTCCCTCAGACATGGCTTTTGTCCAATTGGCTACCCTTCAGCCGTGCTGTTTCCTTTCAATTTTGAGCGTCTATTATTCTAATGCAGGCAAATGTGCAGCACTTGGTGATGTTTCCCCGGCTTCAGTTAGTTGACATCGAACACTTGGCCTTTGTTACCTCTTTTCTGTTGTGATTAAAGGAGATGCAGGTCTAAGAGAACTTGTGGATGGTGCAGGCTGAGAGATGGTTATTAGTACATCTGAGGTGGGAGGGCTGATGGTTTGGCGGCTGTGTGGAATTCATGCCTGTCTTGTAAGTGGTGTGGCAGTTTCTGATGTTGCTATTGTAGCGATCCTCTCTTCTGGAACACTTTTAGCACAAGGAGGATTGGCTATCATCCACTGTTTCCGTGAGCAGGTAGAGATGACATAGTGAAAAATGTTTGGGGCTTTTCACAAAGGTAAATTACACTTGTGAGGAATCATTACATGAAAGTTTACTCTTACACATTTGAATATTCACCATTTAAGAGTGTAAAGTTACTTGAAAGAGTAGACTTGTAAGTCTCTATCGACTGAGACAAGCACCGGCCATGGTCAACCACCGATACTGCAACAGTCTCTCATAGAACATAATGAAGGCAAGGATTTTAAATAAAACCTCACAGTAAATAAGGTTAAATTGAATTAAATTCTTTAAAATAGTTTATGAATGAATATACTTTAATGTTAAACAATCTGACAATGACAATGAAACATATTTATTATTTAATTATAAACATTTTAACAAATGTTTTTGAATTTATAAATTAATGTGACATTAATTTTTGCTAAATTACTTTTAATGAATTCTATCCATCACTGTTAATAAATATTAATGCATGATAAAAATACACGAATTGTTGGAATGTATTTTGTAATTTAAGACTCAGAAAATATTTTATACCTAATTTAATATATTTATATTAATTAAATATTTAATTCAAAAAGAAATTAATAATCCAGTATTTTTTGTATTCCACTTTTAAAATAAATATCTGAATGTAATTTACATTAGTATTTGGCATAAAAATTGATTTTTTCTTTTAATTAAATACATTTGTTTGACTTTGCCCTATACTAAACCAAAGAGAGAGACCACAGTCTGGGTGGAGATCTCATAATGGTATATGGAACATTAAAAAGTTCATTTAACTTTATATTAATTTGGTAAAAACATTTTTATGTTAAATATTAATCTAAATGAATATATGTTTACCTTAAGTATAGAACAAAATAATGAAAATGTTCCAGCACTATTAACTTAATTTAAAATTTATTTTTAGATTAATTTAAATATATTTAATAAAATTAAAAAATTCTAATGTTTAAATTAATTTCCCCCAAAGTAGATAAATTAAATCGTTTTAGTATGCATTAATAGTTTTAAGTGATGTATAGAATTACTTAAAGGTAATTTCATTAGATTTCAATAAAAATGAATGTTACATTAATTTAGAATTAAAAAAAGACTGTTAAAATATTTTATAAATAAATAATACGAATATATCTTCTAATATCAAATTACATTTAATTTTATTTTTAGCTATTTTAAATAATTTAACTTGACGTTATTTCTTATGTGGTTTTGTCACTTCTCCCTTTATTTTCCCTGGAAGTACCAGTTGTTGGCCGTTTTTTCTAATAGAACACCCTTGCTTTCTTCTAGTTGAATTCCTTCCCTTCAAGCCAAATCATTTTGAGGTATTAGGATAAGTTACGGGTTCTGCTACGTGAAATTAGAGCAGCAATAGAGGTATGCAGGTGTTTACGCATGGTCTGTGGAGTCTACTGTTGCACCATGCTAATGCAATATCAGCAGTTTTCAGTGGTGGCGCTATTACATTTTCTTTTTTTAGAATGATAACTTATTGTATAGTTTACATAAACTTTGCAATAGCCTTCATAGCAGAAAAACAACAATTTTTACAATACACAAAGGAAAAAAACAGTTAAGCCTACATTGGATTATCCCACTACTTTCTTTTCAACATTTCAGACCTATCAGTCTTGAAGATTCTGATTAAAAAAGTATATATCTTTTCGTCATCTGATTTGCATTCCGTTAGCGGGAAGAATTTGAGATGTTTCAGCCCAAATGTACTAACTTTTCATGCAATGCAGCACAGCATCCAAACTGCAATGCACAAAATGAAAATCACAGTGTAGCATTGTATCTATAACAATTGGATTGCCGCTTGTGCACAAAAGGGTTGCCTTGTGCCATGCACAGTCTCCACCCATGGGACAGAGAAGAGTGTGCATTGTTGTGGGGAGTGTACTGGAGGCATAACCTTGCAGTAAAAATTCCTATAGGTAAACCACCGCAGAATGGACACATTGGATGTTGGCCGTGCACTGAAACACACTTACAGTGCATTAGTTTTTGGGTAAATCATTGCATTCCCCCTTGTTTACTTCTGGTTCCACAAGAAATTAGTTTGTTTTTGATGCAAAGTCTGGTCAGGGTATCTTAGTTAATCAGGCTTTGCATCAAAATCTATGGTTGTTTGCACTGAATAATTGATGCAAAGTTGATTTTGCTTTGTGAAGTGTGTGCCTTTCAAATGCGAAATATCTTTTGTGTAGTGAAGTAAATCACAGCTACCGTTTTGTGCCACTTAGGCCCAGATTTACTATTCTTGCTGGGCTTGCGTTACTTTTTTATTGCAGACTTGATGCAAAGTTTTATGTTGGGATTTACTATCCAACATAAATCAGGATTGACATTGGATAGTTTCTCAAAGTAATGCAAGGTTGAGCAATGTGCTGCCTTGCATTTCTTTGCATCAATGTGGCATTCTATGGGTGGTGCACGGGAGTCCGCACGCAACCACCCATGGGTTTCGATACAAAATCCCATCTACAGTTGTAGACAGGGATTTTTGCCAAAATTCTATACCTCTAAAGGCAGGCGCAGTGTGGAGAAATGTTTTAATGTCTCCTTGTTTTTCCTACTTTGTACCTGTGTTGCATTGTACAGCACACACAGAAGGCAGAACTATTGTTAAAGTATAGCTGGAAGGTGCCCCTTCCAGGCAAAAATATATTCCTTACAGAACGCACATACTCTTGCAATGTGGTGCAAAGGTGTGTGAGTTGGCGTATGGTACCCGAAAATGCATCATCACATGGAAAAGGGGAAAACAGTGCCAAATGATAATAGATATGGTGCTGTTCTGCTCTCTCCTTTTCACGTAACACTTCGTGATTTTCCTCCACAAATTAAGATTGTTTACTGATGGAGAAATACCAGGTACACTCATTTCAGAAAAGGAGTTTGAAAATCTTCCACCCTCAACTTAAGAAATAATTTAATTGATTTATCTCCATTACTTCCATGGACAAATAATGTACTATTCAGGGCAAGCTTTATATAATCGTATCAAATATTTTCCATGACTACAAAAGATGTTTAAAAATGTTTTAAGTAATCGTGAATATGTATCTGAATAAAGCATCTCTTCAGGGAATGAAGTTTTTGGGACAGATCCATTAATTATTTTCTCCTCACAAAGTAAATGAATATCTTTTTCATATGATTTTTTGTTGTGTCTTCATAGCCATTTTATAGCTTGTATTTGCTGCAATAGTCCGTGTGTGTGTGTGTGTGTGTGGGTGTGCGTGTGTGTGTGTGCGTGCATGCGTGCGAGTGTGCGTGCGTGCATGCATGCGTGTGTGTGTGTGTGTGCGTGTGGGTATCACTGCATTCCCAACCTGAAATAAGTCAAAGTGATTCAAGTGAATATTATATTGCTATAAGGTAGATGGCTATTTGCAGACATGCTAATAAAACAATTTGAAAACAGAGCACAGAAAATGATTTTATGTTCATACAGTATTTAAATGGAAAATTGCATAGACATATGCCACGGCGTTCCACTGCCCAAATGCCACATCATTTATGACTAGGAAAAATATATTTTGCAGCCAGAGCATTTTCATGCATGAAGGTGTGAAATGAAGGAACCAAAAATAGATCGTGAGATGAAAATAAAAAAATTAAATTATTTCACTGCAAATGTACCCGCCACCTTTTATAGAGGAGGTGTCCAGTCAATTGGGCACAGAACTGTTCATTTTATACTTTACATCCATCCAGAGGTAGATTTTTGACACTCTTAAAATTGTTCAAATCCATTGCAAAACAGCGAAAAAACACGTTTTCTTCTAAAATACCCTTACATCATCATGTGTTATGTGTGAGTATCTTATCCCTCCAGTTTCACCTTAATTGATTGACTGATGGTTGGACAATATATACACATTTAGAGCACTCACACCCTGCAGGTTCTCTGGGCACTGTTCATCAGTCACTACAAGCTAAAAGGAGTGTTCACATGAGTTGATGCCTACAGCTTGGCAAATTGATACAGAAGTGGATGTGGGTCTGGGGGGCTGTTCCAATTCAGGGCTTGTACAGAATCCCTACATTTGCCTTTGACATAGATTAACTGACGTCTTCTGATTCAGTGAAACTGCGGTGGAACAGAGCAGCTGATGTAGTGCTAAGGTAGAGAGGTGGAGGTCAGATAGGCATCTGAAAGCAAGACAAGCAATTTTAAACAAAAAACAACCCTGAACTGCTAACCATTGAAGGGACTTCCTCTATTCAGAAATGTGAATCCAGTGGCACAGACCACAGATAAGCCTCACCGCAGCTGGTGTATAAGCATTTTCAGAGCCTGCATACAGTGTATTAGCAAAGTCATGTATGGAGTTAACAATACCACACACTTGTAAGATCGAGGACAAAGGAGGCACCAGTTTTAAAGTGCATTGCTGAAAGAAACAGATACTAGCCCCTCACTGACTTGATTATCAGACTTCACGTTAGCATCATAAAGCGAAATCTAAGGGCATGATTCACAGAAGTTATACTTCTAAGTGAGTTTACACTTTGTAATAAGTTTACTACTTTCTATATTCACAAACTGCGAGTATAAACTTACAACAAAAGTGTAAGTTACATGTATCCACCTCCCAGAATAATGCAGTTAACTTACTCTTGTGTTGGTGGATTATGTCCCTCCCTAGAACCCTCCCTAAACTCCTTTAACTCCTCCCTAAACCCATCCCCTTTAGTAGTAAGTCTGCCCCTTGTCCCACCCACTCCACTTGGTCCCCTTCAACATCTACTTCTGAAATCTATAATTACATGTGCGGAATCTCTGCATTTGGGGCAGAGAACTCTGAACATATAAATAGAGGCAAAACCTACACTCTCTAGTACATTTTGTAGTATGTTTTGTAGGGCCTAGATGCATTAATATTGTGAAAGGACAGATTTTACATTTAATAGCTAAGGCAACAACTTGAACATGTCTGCTGTGGCCGGTGTGGACAAATGGGATTATTCCATGTCTTCTGCCTGATTTATATCTTGGTGGATGCATGCAGACCGTCCAAAATTGACAGACTGTCCATCCGCTGCCAGAATTGTACAACCAGCCTGATATATTTGTTGATGGTATGAGGGACGCAAGTCTGTCAGGGCCCTGCCATCATCGTCATGTTCAGGCATCTCAGTTGAAGGAAAAAGATCCGAAAAGCAGCTGACAGAGGGGTTACAGCCACAACTCCGCCCTCCCAATCATGATGTTGTTTTCCGCTGAGTTTCCACAGCAGCTAAACCTCCACACCTGTGTTGGGGGTTTCCAGCTGATAAAAGGTGGTAAGCTACCACTACAATCAGTTTGTACAGTTCTTATTCTTGTACTGTCACAATGAACCTCCTTTTGGAAGGTGCTGCACACCTGCTCTTCGACCTCGATGATGACTCACAATGTCGGCGCCGTTATGTTGGGTTTTTGTAGTTTTGGTCTTGTTTGGTTTAGATAAAGATAATTTATTTTTCTAAACTGGTGTGGTGTCCATTTGTAGTGTTTCACTGTGTTACTGTGGATAATGTCCTATTGCTTCACACATTTCCTCTGAGATAAGCCTGAATGCTCGTGAGAAGCTTCCAAGGGGGTGAGCAGCGGTCATTTTAGACATGTAACTCCTTTATCCTGGCTAGAAGGAAGGGTCCCTACTTGGACAGGGTGCAAGCCACTGCCACTAGAGACAGCCATTTAGAACACGTCAACACTATAATCAAAGGTATGTGTATATAAATGTATGTAATGTTACAATTTGTCATTATTGTGACTGTAAATATATGAAACATACTCTGTTGATTTTTCGGCAAATCTTCACCTTAACATTGTAAAATAACATCACAATCGTGATGTCTTTCTAACTAAGAAATCTGTTATGTACAAATGAACCTTTAACTAAATTTAGTGCACGTAGGGGAAGACACACTCTGGACATATCAAAAATATGCTAAATTATGCCAGTGGTGTCACTGTCCATCATCATGACAGTAGCGCTTCAAAAATTTCAATTGTAGCTGACATTACCTCACCACTATAATAATAACAACAAATAATCTCCAAAGATCTGTGAGACTCCCACAACTGAACTTGTATGTCACATACACCTGATGTTAAATTTGCTCAAATGACTATCCCATAAAAAGGATTTAAAATAATTCTACACACATACGTAAGGGTGTAGCTAATTGTAAGATAGATATTGCTGTCCATAGCATAATTTATTTGTTTCTTCTGAAGGGTGATCACAATATATGCTCTCCATCATCTCCCATGACATCTCCAAAATGACTGTCACATGTTACTGATATTGTCCCTTTAACTGTGTAATGATAGTATAAAATAATATGGTAAAATAATTTGCCTTGCACCTATCAAGAAGATCAAATTGCCACTTACATGTCCATGAGAAGTGGAAGTCAATGTAGGCAGGGCATATGCATCTGATCTGACATTTGTCACAACAACCCTTGCTGTGGGAACTCCAGGATTAATGTAAAACAGTAGGTATTAGGCCAGGCAATACAGGATAAGATAACTTGTGTATCAATTTGTAAGAATAGAGGTGTCATCAAATAAGGTAGTCTAAACCACATGGGAACCAAAATTTAAGAGCAAAGTATCCTAGGGCACCTTACATATCAAATAATAGGATTAGTCAACCGTACTTATAAATGTTTTGAAAACAAATACATTTAGAACACTCTAATTTTTGTACACCAGATAAAAACGCAAGTCAGCCAGAAAAATGTATTTAAATACATAATGAGATACATCTCAATTTTAAAATAAATAAATTAAAACAAATACAATATTCAAATCATAAATGAAACTATATGGGCTTAGATCTGAGTAGAGCCTCATACCCCCATATAGGAACCTTGCCTCCAAAGTCAATGGCACATAGATGACATGCTGCAAATGGGTATATGTAGCTCCATGAACACTATGATGGAATCCAGGCACCTCAGTTTACCAATTGGGAGGATGGGTGGGCCCTTTCTTCAGGGGTTTGAAAGGAGAAGGGGTAGTTGGATAAGGAGTAGGAGTAGGAGGGTTGGGTGTGGTGGGTGTAGCAGATGTGTGGGAAGTAGAAGGTGTAGAAGCAGTTGAAGTGGTAGTGTGTTGTTGTGTGAGTGAGTGTGTGTGTGTGTCTGAAGTGCTATGGTGATGTGTGCTTGTGAATTTAGATGTGTGTTTTGTTTGCTGTAATGTGGGTGTCGTTTTTGAGTGTGATGAATGTGTTGGTGTTGTAGATGTGGCTTTGCGTATGTGCTTGAGTGGTGTTTGTTTGGCTACTGGTGTGTGCTCGTCTTCAGGTTTGTGCTTTGTTGGTGTTTGTTTTACTGATGCTATGTACATGTCTGTGTGTTTTTGTTTCTGTGGTGCTGATTGTTTAGGTGATGTTGTGTGTTTTGATGAAGTTGTGAGTTTGGATGAAATGGTAATGTAATGTAATCCATATTTGTAAAACGTGAACATATCACCCCTTAAGGTTTCACAGTGCTGGGGGGTGTCAGGGAGATTAACTGAACTATTACCCAGAGTCACATGGTGCTGAGCTGAGCTGCCGCCGACGCCGGGGATCAAACCATGAGCCCTGAGCTCTGGAGTCAGCCGCTCTAGCCACTGCGCCGCATCTCTCCCTAATTCATTCCTTGGATGAAATGGTTGCAGGTGTGTTGGTGGTTGTGGGTGTGGTGCTGGTGATAGTTGTGGGTGTCATGATTGCTGTAGGCGTGGTGGTGGTGGTGGTGTGGATGTGGTTGTGGGAGTGGTTGTGTTTGTGGTTGTGAGTGTGGGTGTGTCTGTGGTTGTGGGTGTGGTTGTCCTTGTGAGGGTGGTTGTGGTTGAGGTGGCAGTTGAGGGTGTGGTGATGGCTGTGGTGGTGGTTGATGGTGTGATGCTAGTGTCTGTGTCTGTATGTTTTGATTTGTGAATAGGTTTTGTCTGTTTCAAATGAATGTCTGTGTGGGTGTCTCTGTGTTTGCCAGAGTTTATCGATGTGAGTGTGGGTGTAGTGTATGAAGAACAAACAGAGGTGGCTGGTGGTGTCATGGTAGGGAGGAGATGGGTTAAGGAAGACGGAGGAACTTGAAAGCAAGGGGTAGTGGTTGGTGGGTGGGAAGCAGCGAAGTCTGAGGGGGGTTCTCAGACATGCCATGCTTCTTTGTATGACACGCACTGCACTGTGGATGTAATCCAGGGAGGCCAGCAATTGTGTTAACTGTTGACGGAACCCCTGGATGGCAACCATCAGTGCAGTCTGCCAAACAGAAATACTGTGCAGCACGTCAACAACTTCCTTAGAAATCACTGCTGGTTGGAATGGGGCAGGAGCAGAGGTGCCTGGGACACAGGAGACCCCAGCGCTTTTGGGGGCCTGGTGTCAGCCAACATAGGCGGGAACAGCTGGGAGGTTGCTGATCTTTGTGGTGGTGATGGACAATGGTGTGAGTCTAGGAGATGTTGTTGGGTCCACCACCACTTGAGAATGGTAGACTGTGGAGGCCTCTGAGTCTGAGGAGGTAGAATCCACCTCTCTAGCCTCATCACCCTCCATGCCGCTGGGTCCTTCTGTTTCGGTGGTGATACCTTGAAACTCCTAGCGGACATCTGTTTCCCCAGCTTTTTGCCCCATGTCTTCCTTGCTTGTTCTGGAGAACAGGTCTAAGGAAAAAAATACATGATGAGTCTACATGTGCTGGATGTTCATTAGTTTAAACCAGTATTTAAGAAATTTCTAAAATTGTTCCATTTAACAGCTGTGCATACCACAAATGTGCTATGATACAATTTGTCTGTGGACTACATAAACACTTACCATTGCCACAGTATTAGAGTAATGTCTGTGACACCTGGACATATACCTAAACATTCTCCAACACATTATAAAAATGGCATTATCTGTCAAAGTTTAATCAGTGTACATGTATGTGTCCAATCCCTGCCTTCATGTTACTAATACACCTCCAAAACTTCAGATGGATCACACCTCAGATTATTGTCTAACAAGGTGTTAGACCCAACATGGCCCAGACTCTGTGGTAAATAGAAATTTGACACATAACAACCTTTACTTATATTCCGATCATAGATCTAATACAATGCTTATCATAAGTCCCACATAAGAATTTAAATATACAGCCCATACTCAACACTCATGCATGTTGATCAATAGTCACATATCACAAAGACTGTAAGGTACAGCTGAATGTCGCACTAATGAAATGGTCATGTGTAGTAGAACTATAAGCAGAGATGGGGCATACCCATTTGTTACCTGCTGGGCATGTCCTCTACCAGCTGACTCACAACATTAGGATACCTCAGATTGCGTCATTATCTACATTGAGTTTGGGATCATGGTTTACTGATATGACAAGAATGGACATCCTGGCTGTGTGTGTGTTAGAATTTGACATGCCACCTTATGCTTCACATACAGTAATGTCACACACTCAGTGCCACCATCTCAATAGTATACTTACACTATAATGTTAAAATATCTATTTAGGTATAGACACAATATTTTTTTTAATTCCTTTCTTTATCACTGTGGATTGTACTCAATTGTGGAAGATAATGTCCTCATATGAAGATAGGAATGACATTTATTACATTTGTGTCTCTATTTCACCACACCAGGGGAGACTCCACAGTCTAAGAGCCTGATTACGTGTTTGGCGGTCTTAGGTTTGCCAAACCCGCCGTGGCGGTCCAACCACCATGACCTCGGTGGTCCAACCGCTGTATTACAAGTGCAGTGGTCGGACCGGAACCAGCTCGATACAACACCGCGGCCACTACCAGGATCCTGGATACCGCTGTGGCGGTGTGTAAAGCGGCAAGGAATAGTAGGGTAGTTTGGACTGGAGTGGGGTAAAGCATTGTGAAGTGGGGTGGATTTTAGTGAAGTGGGTAAGATTAGACTGGAGTGGGGTAGATTTGGTTGCATGAAGTGAAGTGGAGTGAAGTGAAGTGGAGTGAAGTTGGACTGGAGTGGGGTAGATTTGGTTGTATGAAGTGAAGTGGAGTGAGGCAGATTGGGTAGAGTAGAATGGAGCGTGGTAGATTGGGGTAGAGTGGAGTGGGGTAGATTGGGTAGATTGGAGTGAGGTAGATTAGGTGAGAGTGGAGTGGGGCAGATTGAAGTGGAGTGTAGGTGGATAGATTAGAGTCGAGATTAGAGTGGAGTGAGATAGATTGGGGAAGAGGGTAGCGTAGTGGGGTAGATTAACGTTGTGTGGGCTATATTGGGTGGATTAGAGTAAGGTAGATTAGAATGGAGTGGGGTAGATTGCAGTGGTGTAGATTGAAGAGAGATGATTGGAGTGGGATAGTTTGAAGTGGGCCTGGTGGAGTGGGGTAGTTTGGAGTGGAGTGGCGTAGATTGGAGTGAAGTAGAGTAGGGTGGGGTAGATTGCAGCGGGGTGTGGCGGAGTGGGGTGAAGTGGGATAGAATGGGGTAGACTAGATTTGAGTGGAGCAGATTGGAGTGGAGTAGATTGGGGTGGGGTAGATTGGAGTAGGGTAGATTGGGGTGTAGTTGGCTGGGGTAGATTGGAGTGGGGTGGAGTGGGTTACACTGGAGTGGAGTGGGGTAGATTTGAGTGACATGGGGTAGATTTGGAGTGGGCTAGATAGGAGTGAAGTGGAGTGGGTTAGATTTGGGTAGAGTGGAGTGTGGTAGAGTGGAGTGGAAGAGACCAGGGGAGTGGAGGAGATTGGAGTTGTGTGGGGTAGATTGGAGTGGGGTAGATTTAAGTGGGGAGTGAGGTAGATTGAGCTGGGATAGATTAGGGTGGAGTGACGTAGACTGGAGGGGAGTGGGGTAGTTTGGAGTGTAATAGGTCAGGGTAGTGTGGAGTAAGATATATTGGGGTAGATTGGAGCGGAATGGGGGAGATTGGGGAAGAGTGGAGTGCAGTGGATTGGGGTAGATTAGAGTGGAGTGGGGTAGATTGGAGTGGAATGGAGTAAATTTGAGTGTAGAGGAGTAGATTGGAGTGGGGTGGGGTGGGGTAGATTGGAGTGGATTGGCGAGGTTAGGGTGGAGTGCGGTAGATTAGGGTGGAGTGGGGTAGATTGGATTGGGATCGATTGGGTATATTATGGTGGGGTAGATTTTAGAGAAGTAGAGTGGACTGAAGTGGAATAGATTGGAGTGAGATAGATAGGAGTTGGATGGTTTGGAGTGGGGTAAATTGGAGCGGGTAGATTGAAGTGGGGGTGATTGGATGGGGTAGTTTGAAGTTGAGTAGTTTAGGGTGGAGTGGGGTAGGGTAGACTGGAGTGGGGTGGAGTGGGCTAGATTGGACTGGAGTGGGGTAGATTTGAGTGGCATGTGGTAGATTGGAGTAAAGTGGAGTGGGGTAGATTGGGTGGAGTGGAATGGAGCGTGGTAGATTGTGGTAGAGTGGAGTGGGGTAGATTGGGTGGATTTGAGTGGGAAGATCGGAGTGGGGTAGATTTGGGTAGAGTGGAGTGGGGTAGATTAGAGTGGAGTGAGGCAGAGTAGAGCTGGATAGATTGGATTGGAGGGAGATTGATTGGGGGAGAGTGGAGTGGAATGAGGTAGACTGGAGTGGAATGTAGTGGGGTAGTTTGGGGTGGGGTAGATTGGGTAGATTAGATTAGGGTAAATTGGAATGGAAAGGGCCAGATTGGAATGGGGGTAGGTTGGAGTGGAGTAGATTAAAAAGCGATGATCAAAGTGGGCTAATGTGGAGAGGGGTAGATTGGATTGGAGTAAATAGCGGTAGAGTGGGGTGAGATCGATTGGGGAGAGGTAGATTAGAGTAGGGTAGATTGGGGTAGAGTGGGGTGAAGTGGACTGGAGTGGGGTGGATTGGGATGGAATCTGTTAGATTGGAGCAGAGTGGGGTAGATTTGAGAGGAGTGTGGCAGATTGGAATGGGGTAGATTGTAGTGAAGTGGAGTGGGGTAGATTTGGGTATAGTGGAGTGGAGTGTGGTAGATTGGAGTGGGGTAGATTGTGGTAGATTGGAGTGGGGTAGATTGTGAGGGAGTGGGGTAGATTAGAGTGGAGTGGGGTAAATTGGAGTGGGGTAGATTGGAGTTGAGTTGGGTAGATTGGAGTGGATTCGGGTAGATTGGAGTGGAGAGGAGTAGATTGGAGTGGGGATATTGGTTAGGATTGGGGTAGATTGGAGTGGAGTGGATTGGATTGAGGTACATTGGATTTAGGTGGATTGGGGTAGATTGGAGTGGTTTGGAGTAGAGTGGGGTAGACTGGATAGATAGAAGCAGAGCTGGGTAGATTTGAGTGGAGTGCAGTAGATTGGAGTGTAGTGGGGTTGATTGGGTTAGACTGAGTGGAGTGGTATAGTGAGGAGCATGTATGGTGTTGTAGCGCACTGCTGTTACAGAAACACATTTCAATTGAAATGAGCATTACATTTGCGCCTGAATACAGTTTTACTGCACACAAACGATAATGTATGCAAATGACATCACCTAGGGTACTGACGTTTTTATCGTATTCAAATATTTGTTTCCCCTCACACTTCGGAATTACATAGAAAATGGGCTTCATTTGAACTAATTCTGATATATTCTGAAACTTCAGCACAGTTCATTTTTTTGTTGTGTGCTAGAAAAAAAGACCCTTTCTTATATTACATGGGTATTCATCAGGATTATCAAAAAAATTCTCCCACTTTGAAGTCAGAGAAAGAAAAATTAGCACCAATTTACCATGAAGAGTGAACCTGACATTTGACCTCTGTCTTTGAATGCACCACAAACGTGACAAGATAAGAACCTGATTTAGAGACCTGTTTACAGAAAGCAAGTTTGTGGAAAAATACAGGGGCATATTATCAAGGGCTCAATCGCTGCTTTAGCGGGACTTTTTCCCGCTAAAGCGGCGATAATGCAAACGCCCTATTAGCAAGCTGTCGCTAACTGCTGTTAGCGACAGCTTTTAGGCGATAGCGACCGGGTTGGGTGCCGCTTTGCATGCCAGCGATATTTATCGCTAATGGCATGCAAAGTAGGCGTTCCCAACCAAAAAGCGACTGGAAACAGTCGCTAAGGTCGCTATCGCCTATTAGCGAGGCAGGGGAGGTGATTAACGAACCAGCGCTAAACACGTTTAGCGCTGGTTTGTTAACGCCTGGTCTCACCCTGACTTAGCCATGTAATCCAATGGGAGGTGGATTACATGGCTAAATCCCCCTCACCCTATCGCCAAGCTAACACTGGTCACAGTGTGAATATCGCTTGTTTTCAAGCGATATTCACACTGTTCTCCAGGGTTTCTATCGCTTTGGAGATAAGCGTTGCTGATAGCACGCTATCTCCGCGATAGAAACCTGCGATAGCCGGCGATAATTATCCTAGCGCTAACTGCGCTTAGCGATAATTATCGCCGGTTATTGCTAATAGGCCCCACAGTAAACACAGTTTATGCAACGGGAGGGATGAACTGAACCTGGACAGCCTAACGCAAATAAAGCCAGCAAATAGAAAGCCAGAAAGTGTGAGTTACAAATCACAAAGCTAATGGTAAGCTGCGGGCGGAATACATTCCTAGGTCAACTTTCTGAAAGGCCACAAGTTGTCTTGAGCAAACCAGACAGCTGCACTGTCTGGTAGGCTGCAACCTAAAAATGTCTTTTGTTCTGCTTCCAACCGTCACATGAGTTAAATGTTTTTGTGTTTGCAACTCCTGGATAAGGCTTTTCAATTATTTTACTATGCACAGCTATCTTCATCTGTTTATTTTACTGGTTGACAATTGTTCGCTTGCAATTAATCACTATCATAATATTAATATTGTCTATATGGTGCTAAGTGATGTAAATAACAGATGTTGCTATTTGCACAAATTATGGCACTTAATTTATTGACGTTCAGAAGGTTGGAAAGCAGAGTCAGACTTCCTGGGATTCAAACTCATGACCAACTGCTTACTGCATGTGATGAGACTTCCACTTATTTTAGTTATCCAGGAAAGGATATTACCATCAGCCAGCCACAGATTTGTAGTCATTGTGCAGCTATCACAAAATATGTAGGCCTGACAGTGCTCTCTGCACAATCACACGTCATTGTAACCAGTATGAGTGGGCCACCAATGAAAGCAACAGATTATGAATTAGTATATAAAAGCTAAAAAGTCTGTTCATGGGGGCGTGGCCTGCAGCCGAACAACATGGCCGCAGCTTGAGCGAGCTAAGGCAGGCACCCGTCATAAAGCCCAGTATATCCGTCTAATTTTCCGCTAGCCACACAACACAGGAAAATTGAGAGACAGCTGCGCTGAACGGAGCAGCAGGCGACATCTCCTGCGCCAGTATTGACCCACATCGAGGTGACTGCCGGTGATGATAAGAACGCGGCATGGTGAGGAGTGCTGGGCCCAGCGGAGGCCCCTGGGTGTCTGATCAGGCTGGGGATGTGTCCCTGGACTCCGCGGCACCCGGGCGACTACTGTAGCCGTGATTGGCAAGAAGACCCGTTTCCCAATTTCTCACCGCTGCTGTGAAAGAAGCGGCGCGGTGACCCTGCCCTCCGGATCGAGGTGCACGGTCGATCAGGGCTGCAGTCGCGAGAGCAGCCGTGTTGAGACACCAACTGAGGTATGCGATCGTCAGCCAGGGCTGGCGCACAGCATTGGAGCGGCGAGGTCCCGGTGGTGCATGTGGGACACTCGAGCCGGCTGAAGATGAGGTGAGGACACGGTTGAGGTGACTGAATGGGGGGGGGAATAATCCCTGAGACGGTGGAGCGGGAGCGGCCCTCCCCTGGCCCTTTTCTTATTGACTAAGGTGCTATTTGGTGGCCATAACAGGGAATGTAACGAACGTGAAGGCAACCCCACATCGCAGATATAAGAAGGACCCTATTTTGTATTACTACCCAGGTTGGTATTCAATCAATTGCCCCAGAGTAAAGGGCCCCAGAGAGACTTCAAACAGCGAACCGAGGCCCAGTATAAATACAGTTAATATTTATTCAGACAATGTTGGGTCACAAAGGGCCCAAAGTGACACACCAAACCAAACTGGACAAGTTTGTGCAGCACAAGTCGGATACCTCACACGAAGGAGGTGGCGATCAGCGCCAAAAAGTGAAAAAGGAGGAAGGAACCCTCACGCTCCAAGATATAATGGCAGTGATCCAGGGGGTCCGGTCTGCATTGGAAAACAAAATTGACACAGTCACCTCTGAAGTTGCATTAATGCACGCAGACCTACGCAACCTAGGGTACCGTGTTAAAGCCACTGAGGACTCAATAACTACCCTCCAGTCTTCTACCGAGGTGCTGGAAACCCACGTCAAAGAACTCCAGGCCACAACTGCTACCCTAGATTTTGAAGGGCGTATACGCAGAAACAACGTGAGAATTTTGGGGGTTCCGGAGACGGCGAAGGGCCCTGCTATGGACCTATTTATGGAGGACCTTATAACGAAACGCCTACAGCCCCGTGAAATCCAACTTCTTTTTGGTGGAGCGAGCCCATTGGGTCCCCGGGGGCCCGCCATGACCAATATTGGCGAGGATTTTCCATTACAGGGACAAGGATGTAATACTACATACTGCTCGCCCGCCCCCCCCCCCCCCACTAAAATACGACAAAGCCACAGTCACCTTCTTCCCGGACTTTACGCTCAGGTTTCAGAAGCTGCGTCGCTCTTTTCTGGAAGTCAAGAAGATATTGCGTGAAATAGAACTCAAGTACGCAATGCTGTTTCCGGCCAGACTCCGTGTGATAGCGGAGGGAAAGACGTGGTTCTTTGACTCGCCTGAGGAAGCCTCGGAGTTGCTGGACGGTTGGTGACAACCCGGGAATAGGCGAACCGCTGTGCAGCAACAGAGAATAAATAAGGAGAAGCGGCACCAGGAGTTGCAGCAAAGTCGGGAGACAGCTTGTGCAGCCGGAAGCTCCCTGTACTCCCAACCACTGTAAGGTTTACACTCATACTAGCTGACTCTTGTTGAGGACTTGGGGGTGGGGGACCTTATGGGAAGTTGACAATGACTTAGATGGAGGCACAAAAGATAAACTTCACAGATACTGCCTACCTGCACATGCCATACTCTCTTACTCTGATTACTGTGCCATAAGGAATGGGGTGACTGCCCCTGTGAAGAATTAATGGGAGGATCAGAGACCCCATCGGACTCCAAACTAAATGTTACTGTGTGGTTAAAAGTTTTTATAGTTATAAGTAGGGGGCTGGGATGGGTGGATGGCTGGTAGAGACACGCTTCCCCAAGTTAAGAGGTATGGGGTGGGACACACAGGTGCTCTGCAAATTGGGGGGTGGGCAGTTCTAAGTCCACACTGCAGGGAGGCAGGCAGGGGGGAGGGGGGATGTTGTACCAGTTGGTTTAATATGTTACTACGGGACAACACATTTTTCACAGGGACATCAGCAGACGACACATGTCTGTTGCAGCAGGGAGTAGTTAAACAGGACTTCACTCAAGAGGCTCCAAAAGCCTATATAAAGACCACCCCTCACAGCTGCTCTCCAACGCATTCAATTGATTATAGACAGAATTGGGGTTCCCTCCAAGATTGGCCGATCCCGGGCTACACATCCAATATTATAGAGGCAGAGCATTATGGCCACGACACAGGTGTACCGTAACTTTAAAATCCTCTATGGGAATGTGAATGGGCTGGGAGACAAAATCAAACGTGGAGTAGTGCTGCAATATCTAAAACGCCATTCACCTGATATGGTTTTGTTGCAGGAAACTCACATACAGGGCACCACTTACTGTGCGCTTAATAGATGGGGCTACAAATTAGTGGCACATGCAGGCTACTCAAGAGGTTCGAGAGGGGTGGGTATCCTATTGCGCAGATCCTTTCATTCACCATACAAAAAGTCACACATGATTCCCATGGCCGTTTTGTAACGCTATCCGGATATTGGGAGGGCAGACCACTCAATATCATGTCCATTTAAATTCCCCCAAGACTCCATACGCCCACACTCGCAGACCTAGGCTCACATATCGTCTCGCTCCCACACGGAGGAGACTGTAATACAGTGCTCAATGGCGAACTAGACCGCCTACCGGCAAAACAGAGAGATCCCTACGGGAAGAGTCTAGCAGATTTTCTATCAGCACTTGGCCTGGTGGCTGTATGGTGGATGAGAAACCCAACGGCTCGCCAGTACACCTTCCACTCTGGAGTACACGGAAGTCTCTCTTATATAGATTACATATTTGGGTTGGCTGATCAACTTCCAGGGTTTGGAGAGACGACCTACCTCCTGAGGGGAATTTCTGACCACTCTCCGATCTGTACTAGCTATGGTAGCACACTCATACAGTGAAAACATAATGGCATTAAATCCATGGTACCTAAAAGTACCACTAGTCCGGGCGGGTCTGCAGAGGGTGACGACCTGCTATTTTGAAGAAAATGAGGGATTGGTAGAGTCGGCCCAGATATTATGGGAGGCCTACCAGACGGTGGTTAGAGGCCAGGGAGTTTCTCTAATTTCAGGACATAAAAAAGGAAAGCGGAAACAGCTGGAAGATATAGAAGCAGAAATCCTAAAATTGGAGGCTGAGCTTCTATGGCCAGACCCAACAGATGCACAGCATAGCTTAGGAATTAAGCAAAAAGAAGATAGAGATATAGCTGAGGAGGAGGCAATAGCCAGACAACGTGCGACCTTGAATCGACTATAAGAGGTGGGAGACAGGGCTGGCAGGCTCCTTGCGTGGCTGGACAAAATAGAGAAGGCTTCCAAATGGGTATTTGAGATCATTTTAAATGGGGGGGAGACAGTGCAAGACCGTCAGGGAATAGCAGACGCATTTGCAGCCTACTATAGCCAATTATACACACCATCGTCTCGCACCACACAAACTGCCACAAGGGAGCTGTTGGCAACACTTGATATGCCTTCATTGGAGGCAATAGACAAAGATAGCTTAGAAGCGGACCTTACAGAGAGTGAAGTAGTACAGGCAATCCGATCACTGAAAGCCGGAAAATCAATGGGCCCAAACGGCTTACCGATCGAACTATATAAATGAACAGCTTCCAAACTTGCCCCTTTCTTGGTGAAGATGGACCAAGAAAGCCTAAAGACCGGGAAGTTACCTGAAAATCAAAGACTCACCAATATAGTGGTGATACACAAGGCCTGGAAGCCACAGGTCTTATAGACCAATCTCCCTGCTAAATGCAGAGGTTGAAATCTTAGCAAAAGTGTTGGCAACCCGACTGGCTCCAACGCTACATAAACTTATCCACCCCGACCAGTCGGGCTTTATGCCTGGTAGAAATACCGCACTTAACCTGCGACGTCTCCAGGGAGTGCTTGGGAGAGCCGAAGGTATTCGAGAAGACGCTATTGTGGTGTCCTTGGACGCGAAGATGGCGTTTAACATGATAGAATGGCCCTTCCTGTTTGCTGTCCTCGAGAGGTTGGGATTTGGGGAGAAGTTTGTAGCATGGGTTCGCCTGTTGCATGCAGACCCTCTAGCACAAGTAACGGAAAATGGGGGGGCGCTCGGCAGTGTTTATACTATAGAGAGGGACGAGACAGGATTGTCCCCTCGCTCCTCTGATATTTGTGCTAGTCCTGGAGCCACAAGCGGTATGGATACGAGGAGATCCACTTATTAGGGGACTTAGATGGACTGCTGATTGGGAAGATAGAATCTCCCTATATGCAGATGATAATCTCCTCTATTTGGTGAAACCGTACTCCTCCCTACACAGGGTACTTCACAGTTTTAGCCTACTCCGGTTACACCATAAACTGGGATAAATCACTGATATATGTCCTCTTTGGCCCAGAACCGAATCTCCCAAGAACATGCACAGCAAGAGTAGTAATAGACGGATTCCAATATTTGGGAATTTATATCACTAGGGACCCTGCGCTCTTTTACGAACGCAATTTGGTCCCCCCCCCTAGTTCGCCTTCGAGAGAACGTTCAGCATTGGAGATCTCTGCCCCTGTTGTTGTTAGGCAGGGCCTCGTTGTATAAAATGTTGGCATTGCCCCTCTTTTTGTATATTTTGCACAATATGCCCTATCCAGTCTCCCCTACATACTTCCAGGCAGTCGAAGCGGAAGTGCTGACCCTCCTTTGGGATGGAGGAACTCCCAGAATAGCACTAACCAAATTGACTAAAAGCTGGTACGACGGAGGAATGCTCTACTGGCGCTCCAATACTATTACTGGGCAGCGCAGCTTGCAGTGGTCAATCAATGGGTACATACCACGCACAAAGAACCAGCCTATAGAATGGACAGATATAACATGGGGTCGAGGTGTTATCTTAAGGCCATCTATGGAGGCAAACGAGGAGCGCCAGTGGCCACACCAACATTAACCACAATTAAGATATGGCACACGGCGTCGGCAGCCTTAGGGTGGCGAGAGAAAATTACCTAGTCACTCCACTGTGAGACACAGCAAGGTTGGGAAGGCTGGCAAGCCACCCGGACTTTAATAAGTGGGACCGTATTGGCATCTCAAGGGTGGGGGATATGTGGCTTAACTGAAAGGTCAGGCCCTTTATTGACCTTCAGAAAGACTATGAGTTAGCGCCATCTGAAACCTTTTGCTATATTCAAGTAAGACACACTCTACGACGGACCATCCCGAGGGGTACTGACCTCCCGGCCTCCTCCCCTCTGGAGGATAGGCTGTTAGATCACTATCTGACAGAAAAAGCTATATCTCTAACCTGCCTGAAGATACTGAATAATTCTCCCAATACCCTGGAGAAAGTGAGGGCCTAGTGGATGGAGGATCTTGAGGACTTGACTGATGAGGAGTGGTTGGAGGCACTTGCGTCCCCCCGAGAAGTGGCCATGCGGTCCCGATTTAGACTGTTCCAATTAAAGATCCTTCACAGGACATACTACACATGCATAACACTAGTAAAAATGGGCAAACTCGAGTCAACGCATTGTCCAAGGAATTGCGGCCAGGAGGGCACATTCCTACACCTGTGGTGGAACTGCCCGTTGATCCAAACGTATTGGGAGACTATTGTAACCCGCATGGCGACACTATGTGGGAAACAGGTGGAGGCCTTGCCTCAATTGTGCTTATTAAATATCTGGGGTACAACAAACTTAGCAGCTGGGCAAAGACTGTGGGTTACACTAGGCCTTATAGTGGCCAAGCGCAACATAGTGAAGAAATGGAGGGCGGTGGCGGGGCCCACACTCCAAGACTGGGAAACAGACATGGATTGGTGCATGCAAGTGGAGAGAGTGGTGTATGAGGGAAGAGGTTGCCCACATACATGGACCAAAATCTGGGGAGGCTGGAACGAAAGTAGAGGGATGCTCTGTCAGCCAATTGGGAAGCCTCCTAACGAGAGAGAGTCTGACGAATCCGGTGAGATCTGAAAAAGATGGATGGTTGAATAACATAGTAGAAATTGGAAGTGATGGTCCTGATAAGTATGAGGTATGTAATTGAGACTGGAAGAACCATGCGGTCATGTGTCTTTGTTTCCTTCCCCTTTTCAATAAAAAGATATTAAAAAAAAAAAAAGTCTGTTCATGAACAATGAGGCTTACTTATTTCTTTCTCTCTCTTCACTAATCACACAGCAATTCTAAGGGCCAATCTTTTAGTTCTTTCTTGCTTTATTTTGATTAAGTGGGAGCTTCCTCGTCCCTTCCTTGTACTTAAATGTGCCTGGTCCTCTGATCAGGCCCCACCCTTGCGGACCCTTCTCCTCTGTGTTGTGAGGTTCCCTGGACCCATTCTCCTGCTGATTCTCTCCACTCCACTGTCGCTCTCTCTCTCTCTCACTATCTACTCATGCTCCGCAGTCTCTCTCACTTCTGTTGCCTACTTTTGCTGCTGTATTACTGGTAGCCTGCTTTTTGATTCTCCTTGCCTGTTTTCTGCTTTTCTGATTGTCATCTTCCAACTGTGACTCTGCACTGATCTCTCTGATATACCTATTTTTCTATTTTGCATATATCTCTCATTTTCCTCTATTTCTCTGTGCCCTTTCTCACTCTTGTTCCACTCTTTCTCTGTGCCCATCTCACTTTTTTTCCACATTTTCCACTCTTTCTCTGTGCCATCTCAATCTTTCTACTTTTTCATTTGCTCGCTGTGTTCTTCTCCATTCTTTCTCTTCACTCATCTTGTTCTCTTTTCCACTCTGCTCTATGCCCATAAAACTCTTATTTTGGCTCTTTTTCTATCCTCTTTTTCTCTCTTTCTGCTCTTTTGAGCCCCCACACTCCTTACCTTTTCCCACTATGCCATGCTATTCTACTCTCCTGCTTTTTACTGCCTCCTGCACAATCTGACCTGGCTCTCCTCCCCCTAACTAGTTAATGGCGGCCGCAGTACAGTGGGCACACCTCTGACAAGCAAAGGCACTCCAAAGTCAATCCCATCTGCACCCATTTGCACCCTGTCCACTCCTGCACCCAGTGCCAGGACCCCTGGACCTCCTTTGTCCCCACTTCAGATCCTCCATACACTAAACCCCAGACATTAATCACAGTTCTGCTGCTGTGTTGCAACTTACACCACTGTTGAAGGGGCGTTCTCCTGAGCCTCTTGCAAGTTCAGCTGTACCCATGCACATCCACCTCTTTCCACACCAATACCAACAGCACTCAGCCCTCACCACACTCTCAACCACACACATCTGACCCCTGCTGCACCATGCTCCTCCCTATTTGTCATACTCCTCAACACCTGCTATCCCACCAAACACACAACGAAGATTTGTGACCTGCTTCATGACCGTGCACCGGACTTGCTTTTCAGAGCAGAAACCTAGCTGAGCCTCACGTCTGCTATCATGTTTTTATCACAACAAGGGAACCCAATATGGTACACAAGGACCTTGGGTGACGATAATTTTGAAAACAGTGGTCCTTGATAGATGTGAGGTAAAAAAACAAATAAATATAGAATGAAATCAGTTCTATATTGTCACTATCCAGCCGGAAAGTGAGATTTAATCAACAATAATAATGAGAATCAAGCAACACACAAATACAGTGGGACACAGTCCTGTATCCGAAGACATAAAAAGTGAACAAAATAACAAAAGAAACAAACAATCAGGCAAAACACAAAGCTTGTTTGTAAATGCGAAGAGATTAAACAAGCGCGATAAAGAAAACAACCGTTACACATTGTATTTTAAGTGAGTTTGTGTGCACGGTGTCACAAAAGTCGATGACGTTTCGATCCCTTTTACACGCATACTGGGATCATCATCAGGACAGAAACAGATAATTGCCCGAGGGACATACAACCTTTACAACTTTGTACATAATCAAGGGAAAAATAAAGGAAAAAAGGAAGAAGGAAAACATAAAATGAGAGTCAGGTAAAAATAGGGAAGCCTCCCTTTGCGCAAGGTCCAGATGGCGCAGTGCTTGGTGCTTAGGCATATGAGCAGTGGATGTGGTAATCCACAGAGGAATTGTGACTAACGCGTGGGGACTTGGGGAAGACATGCGTGCGATCGCGGTAATTATGATAGAAGAAGTGAGAATACCGCTTGAGGACTACGGGTGTACAAGCGTCCTGTCTCAGTGGCTATGAAGATTGATAACAGAGTAGTTTATAACGCGTGGAGAACGTGAAGGTACATGCGTACTATCGCGGTGGAGGGTATGTGAGGGCGCGGGGTAGCACCGGAAGTGAGGAGGACTTACCACATGGATTGTGGCAAAGGTTCAAGATGCAAATCTTTAATTGTTGGATCAAGGTAAGGAATTGGAGCAGCAGCGGAGTATAGGGCTGACTGATAGTCGGTGGATTATGGCGATGCGTTGGGGCCGAGAGAACGCGGTGTAGAGCGTCTGTTTCCTTTGCCGGGACTGGATGAAGTGCTGGCGTGGTGGCTATACACCTCTAAGGAGCCTCGATGGTCTAGAATGGGAGAGGAAGTGTCATGAGTCCTATAATAATGGCACAAGGGGTGAGGGAGATCGGTGGTTAAGCGTCTCTTACCTTAGTGAGGATGATGAATAAATTGAATGACCCGTGGATGTACGGGTTGGTGGGGTTGGCGGCTCGGTTACCTGGGTGAGGATAAGGAAAGGGACATGATTATGAGGCCAGGATGGGACGAGGTGCGGTGGGGGGCCGCTGTGTACGGTACGCTTACCTAGATACGGTGGTTTCCAAGTGGTGCTCGATGGCAGGGTGTCCAGGGACGGTCGATAGCCGTCTGCACGGCGTTCTGCGGCTCACTGTGCGTGCAAGGCGCGAGTTCGCGCCAACCATTTAAAGTGACGCGCGAGCGCATTTACGTAGGAAGTAAACTACGGCGGGGATTTGCTGGCGGCCATGTTGGGTGTGGGTGTGACCTAGGGTAGTGATGAAAACCAGGATAGTTAGAAAAGTGATTCCAGGTGCAGCGCCATACAGGGAGGTGATGGACCTGAAGAATTGAGGCTAAGAAGGTTCAGGCAAAGAGCTATTGCTTAATAAGAACTATAGGACAAAGTGCACGCCAACCATTTAAAGTAACGCGTGAGCGCATACACTTAGGAAATGAACTGTGGTGGGGATTGCTCGCGGCCATGTTAGGTGTAGGGAGTGAACTAGGATAGTGATGATAACCCGGATAGTTAGAGAAGTGAATTGGGGTGCACCGCCACATAATGAAAGCTTTCAGTGAGGCATGGAAAGTCCAGGCATGAAGCTGTTGCTTAATAAAAACTGTAGGACAAAATATGCATACCATATTTAACAAATTACATTATTGTAAGAAGTGTTGAGAGGGGATTAAAGCAGTTGTACAGCGTCAACCATTACAGTAATGTCGTCCAATCCTCCTGTCTGTTTAGTCCATTTTTTATACTTTCAGTGCGCAAAATCCATTTGAGTTCTTCAGTATTCAACAGGCTACCAACATCAGCGCCTCTAGGGGGAGGCTTGACCACACTGATTATTGTCCACTTAATGTCATCTTCACTGTGGCCTGCAATGATAAAATGTTCGACGAGAGGGGCATTGGGCATTTTGCAGCGGATCCTGCTGCGATGCTGGCAAATCCGGAGTCGTGCTTTTTGAGTTGTTTGTCCTATGTAGATTTTTGGACACGGGCATTGAATTACATAAATAACATTACATGAATTGCAGTTTGTAAAACATTTTGATTTTATCTTAACATTGTTAAATGTGAATTCTTTACCATCAATGGTTAGATCGCAAACACTGCAATTGCCACATTTGGCGTGCCCTATCAAGGGGTCGAGTCCCCACAGTTCGTTCAATGAGGATGCAGGTCTAGTGTTAGGAAGAGCTGCTCTGACAAGATGGTCTTTTATATTCCGACTTTTGCGAAATGCGAAAAGTGGGCGTTCAATTCTCATGGTGCCGGAATTAAGTATCGACCAATGTTTAAGAACACACTTTCGTATGGCATTTGAGACTGGTGAAAAGGTGGTTACGCATACCATGCGATTTTGGTCATTCTTGGGTTTAGGGGATAGGAGGATATCCCTGGGGCAATACCATGCCCTTTTGAGTGCAGTGCGTACCAGTCATCGGGGGTATCCACGAGCTAAAAGCTTGGTGGAAAGGACAGTGACTTTGTGGAAGTAGTCTTCCTTATGGAAGCAGTTATGCCTGATGCGCAAGAATTGCGAGTAAGGGAGAGAGTCACGTAAGGCCCGTGGATGGTTGCTGTCATATTTAAGTGGGGTGTTGCGTTCTGTGGGCTTTCTGTATAAACTGGTAATAAATTCGCCGTTAGAGTGGTAGATGTTGAGATCAAGGAAGGGAATGGAGGATCTACTATGTGTAAGGGTGAAGGTGAGGCCATGACAGTTATTGTTGAGCCAGTGAAGGAATTGGTCAAGGTTATCTTCTTGGGCATGCCAAATTAAAAAGATGTCATCGATGTATCTTTTCCATACGGTTATTCCAGATTGAAAGGGGTTGTCGGGAGTGAGAATTTTGGACATTTCCAGGTGGTCCATGAACAATATGGCCAGATTTGGTGCAATCCCCTCCCAGCTACCAGATTGCCAGACAGGACTGACCACACAAACACTGAGGTGGAATTGCCATCATTTTCAAGAAACCATCCCCTGCACCATCTCCTCGGATACGACCATTAGCAACATGGAGTGCATGGCCTTCAAACACCACATCACTGACAACTGCTCCGTGAGTGGCACCCTTGTCTACCACCCTCAAAGAACATGCACCAATTTCACCAACACCATTGCAGATCTCGCACCCCTGATCCTCGACCCCAGAATATTCATCCTCCTTGGCAACCTAAACTTTCACTTGAAGACCACACCGATCCCAACAAGACCTCCCTCCTCAAAATCCTATCCAACCTCAGCCTCAACCAGTGAGTATATGGGCTCTCCCACACCTACCGATTCCTACTGGATTGCATATTCACCAGCTTCAGAGACCTCACCGTAGATAACCCACACAGATCACCTAGTCCTACCACACCCTCATCAACTTCAGCATTCCTATCCGTCACTACTGCAGAAACAGCTCCATCAGATCCTCATGTCTAGATTGAAACAAGTTTTCAGAAGCGCAGATGGAGACTGAGCCAGGATGACACAGCCAGGAGCATCTACAAACTCACCCTCAGATGAACACCAGGACAAATTTCTCCGCCTGCATGACTGAAGTCGCAGGATGGATAAAAACCAACTGCCTCAAGCTTAATATGGACAAAACGGAAGTTGTCATCTTCAGTAGAAACACCTCGCCATGGAACTCCACCTAGTTTCTGGCGGAACTCAAACACACCACCCTCCCTACAAACCACAAGAACTTTGGGATAGTCATTGACAGCCAACTCATAATCACCAGCATATTTAACGCTGTTGCCACCTAGTGCTTCTACACTCTAAAGATGCTAAAGAAGCTTTTCAAATGGCTCTCCACCAACACCCACAGAAACGTCACCCAGGCCCTCATCTTAGCGCCTCGATACCCTCATGGGTGATCATGCGTTCTTCAAATATACATATAACATAATATATGCAGTGTTTTGCCATGAATGGTACAAGCACAGTGAAGTAAAATATAAACATACAGTGTTTGGCTCCACTTTCATAACTTGCTTATTCCCCGCTCTTCATCTTCCATTTAATCCTGCAAAGACTCAACTCATTTTTGATGCATACTTGGTACAAATAGGGCGTAGATGGTAACAGAATATTTTATTTTTGTCATCTGTTTTGAATTCCCAATCCGACTCTCCCTGTATATCTGTAGGCACCCTGCACAAGTGACTGTATATCTATTGCCTCTGTGCACGGATGTAATGAGGGTTTTTTAATAAATGGAAACCAATGCAATTAAGGTAGAGGCCTAAAATGAGAAGTCACATTTTTAAAATTCAAATGGGAGCTTTAGGCTTCCATAGCAAGACATGTTAAGTTAGAAATGGTTCTGAATGTAGTTTTTCTTTTCTCATTTTTTTACTGACCTTAGGTCAACATTTTTAGTAATGTGAAGAAGTAAAGAGTTCAATGATAAAATGTGCTGAACGAACAAGATTAATTGGAAAAAGATAGTTTTCTACCTTCCTATAGAGATATTTATCGTAGGATACAATAGTGTGTTAAATAATGTAGTTAGAAATTTTACTTAAATGTTTCTTTTTTAATAAGATTTGTAAGTTATAATATGTGAGAAAGAGATGATTTCATTTGTGGATTGACAAAACTAACCATGAACTGTTTAGTTTTGTAGAAGAAGAGCCAATGGGAACCAAACCACGACTTGTACAATGTTGTTACTAATGTTACATGTAACACTTAGGGCCCTATTACGAAGGTGGGCGGAGTTTCCTCTGCCCGACATCGTCTAGGTCAAGGGACCGACCGACTAATTAGGATGCGACCGAACACTGCTCGGTCGCATACCTATACTTTACAATGGGAGCATGCATTCTGACCGGAATGCATGCTCCCATTGTAAAAATGCGAGGTGCAGTTCATTCCTGCATCCCGTGGCAGGCACCTCAAGGTTCCTGCCACAAGGTGCAGGGATCAACAGGGGAGCACCATAGGTGCCCCCTCGGCATCCAACCGGAGGCCGCGCACCAAAGGAGGCCCTGCTGGGGCCCCCAAAGTCGAGTTCCAACAGCCTTTCTGTGTCAGAAAGGCCGGCACAGAAAGGCTGTCTCCACCCAACATCGTAATCCCAAGGGCAGAAAGAGCCTCCCTTGGTACTACTGAAAGCATTCCGACTGGCGGACGGGCTCTCCTAGCCCGTCGGAAGCCAGTTGGAATGACCGGTCGCATTCCTTTCCGACTGACTCCATCATAATGGGGAGGTGGGAAAGGAATCCGACCGGCTGATTACGATGCAGTCTCCGTTTCCGACCATATCGTAATCGGCCCCTTAATATTTGTATGTCTTTGTTTCAAGACAGCATAGACGGTGGAAGATTTCCGTTTCCATGAAGACATTGTGATAAAATTGGTGGAAGAAGCTGGACTTTTTAACATCTGTTTTAGTTGCAGGTATCAAAATGTTCTATTAGTGCATGTTCCTAGACTAGAGGAGAGCCTTTTCCTTCATACAGCCACCCAGACACTCTGAAGCTCTGTGCTATGAGCAGACTTTTCTAAGCTTTTTGCTGAGCTATAAGCTGAGATCTATTCATTTCCCCTTGCCAGAATCTGTGCTATATTTCCGAGACTCTCCTCAACTTCTCTTCCTGAGAATGGCTTAAAGCTTTATGCCTTCACCTCTCAATTTGGAACTCATCATGGGTTCTAAAAGATACTTTTCTTCCATTTTAGAGCTTTAGAATAGGGATTTGCCTTTATGGAATGTGCTTTATGCAATTGTTCTATATTGTATTACTGATGAATTGATTACTTATCGATGATGGAAAAAGAAATACTAAAAGAAATGAAACCCATTAAACTCATGCCAATATCTCAACAGTGACTCCTAATAATTGATATTTAAATGTGATGCATAATTTGAAATTTGATTTGCCGCTTCTGATTATTTCTTTGCCTGCGTCCAAGGACAGGAGCCCAAGGGCCAAAGTACGAGCAGAGATTATATATCCGTATACTAAGACACAAATTCTGAATCGTAAACCAAATTATGATTAAGCTCCCATGCTCCACCAGATTTTTTTATTTTATTTATTTGCAAAGTTTTATATAGCGCTGGCTAGACCCAGAGGTATCAGAGCGCTTTACATGAGGATCAGCAAGTTACAGGTTACATAAATTACAAAGCCAAGTATAGACATAGGAGAAAAACATGAGATTACACAATAATATGAATTATTAGCGCGTACCCACGTCTTATGGGGAGTGAAAGGTAAAGGGGGAAAGGTAAAACAGGGGTAAGGAATGCAGGTAGGAAACACAACGGGGGACGAGGAAAACAATGTCAGATGTCCGGCTGGGTAGGTGACGGCCAAGGGGTGAACCAGAGCCAAACTCCTCTATAGCCAGGGGCGTAGCTAGGGGGGGGGGGCGGTGGGGGCGGTCTGCCCCAGGCGGCACTATTTTGGGGGCGGCGGCCTCACGGCACTGTTGGCCCGTGGTGGCGGTCTTTATCATTTATTTGGGGACAGTAGTGTCAGTGTCCCCAAATAAATTATAAAGGCGCCCGCAACAGGCCACCAGTGCCGCGCGGCCCCTGCCCCGACACTAGTGACGCGCTGTAAATTATGTAAGTGAAGTGCAAGCGCACCTGCTTGCAAAATGCTGCAGCGCACGCATGCACCACCTAACGTAGTGGTGTGGTGCGCGACGTACCGTGTTTGTGGGTCCCAGGGCCGTCAATCTTGTAGCGCGCGTAAGCGCTACCAATGACGGCCTTGGGCATCGTTTTTTGCCAGCCCCCATGCTGCGCTGAAAATGCAGCAGTGACGCGCGTCAACGCTATGCGCTCTCGGCGTGAGTGGAATCGAGTCTGGTGAGTCTGAAAAGACTGCGCAGGCCGGCGCCGGACGGCAGGCCGTGGCGTGCTTGAGTTGCAGCAGGAGTTGTTGCGGCCACGAGGCGGCCCGGAACCGAATTGCTGCAAATGAGCCTCGCAAAGTAAGTGTGCGTGACAGTACCACCTGAAGTGTGTATAATTCATCGGTTATTTCGTTGGCTATGGTATTGGTCTTCTAAATTAGCAGTTGTGGCGCGGTCATGATCACCTGCCTGCCTGTGCCCTGTAACAGAAATTCACACAGGTCAGCAGCGTCACTCAGCAGAGCAGCATTAGATAGCTCTCCGTGACAGCCCTGCTGTGGTGTGATCTGTGCCTTAGGTACCTAAAATCACGTGGCTACAAGGTCACTAGTGACTACATTGTGAGTCGAGCCAGGCACTCTTTAATTAAGTTCAACTACTGCCTCCTGAGATACGAGCGGGGTCGGGCAGCATTCCTAATGTTTTTATAGTCTGCACTAGTGTAAGTGCTGATGGGGAATGGTAGCCAGCTCTTGCTACGCCACAGTATCCTGCGATGTCACAGACTCGACCCCCGCGGCCTTTTGCTTACCTGCAGTGGCACACACTTCTGCCCCGGCAATATGGCAGAGAGCTGGTGGTACGCGGTATCCATAACCGGACCTGACCCCCCACCGGCCGCACCTGAGACTGTTTGCTCAGGGTTGAGTGAGAAAGAATCATGCAGCCACAGCGTTGGGAGTCGTAGCAGCCACGGTGACGGGGGCTGGCAGTCAATTCAACTGCACAGTGCACTTTTTTTCAACGATGAATGCAGGTACTTTTGTGGACGGATTGAAGCTGACTGTGCCCTGAGTAAACCGCGATACCCTGCACCTGCGCCCGTTTGTCTGTGTGGGTCTGCAATCACATGACCTTCATTTGAGTGCCTGGCTGGCTCCACTAAAACAATTTCAAGTTCCTAAAAGTTCATTGCGCTGGCAGAAACATTTTAATCTTAATTTTGAGTTGGCCTGCGATTTCATTGTCAGGGGACTCACAACTTTGACAGGTCGAGAGCAATGGCCCCGAAAATTCTGGTGGTACTATAGTGTGTTTATGCTTCAAAAGAATGACACCGCTAGTGCACAACTGTAAAAACTGCACTGAACAAAAGTCAACATGAAATGAAATTTGTACTTGTAAAGCGCACCCATACCCCCAAAGGGGTGTCCAGGCGCTGTACGCATACCGCTGTGGAACCCTTCCTGGCTTTTCCCTGTGAAATGTCCACTCCTGGGCACCCCCAGGGTGAAGCCAGGCATCCCAGCGCTGTTGGGGCCGTTGTGGAGATTAAGCAAGCTATTGCCCAGAGTTGCAGAGTGGGACCCATGATTAGAATAGGCACCGAGGCGAGAATTATCAGGTCCGAGGAAATTGAGCCCAAGACCCGCCGAGGTGGGAATTGAACCCTGGTCAGATCTCTGCATCAGGGTCTGCCGCTCTAACCATTGAGCCACACTTCTCCACAGCCTTTGTAGTGTTTGGAACTGGCTAAAAAAACCCTGACCGCCTAGACCCCTGCTCCACATTTTACTAAACTTTGTTTATCAGAGATCACATCCCACCCCACACTTTCTATGTGTCGGTGCATTCAAGTAATCTTTCGATAGGGCTAGGCCCCCTTTAAAGGGTGCAGGGTTATAAATACAAGCCTTAGAGACTGGCAGAATGGCTTCAGCTCAGCTGATGAGTTCACATCAGTAGACAGATGCACATTTTATTAGAACTTACTTTATTGTACATTACTAGTGCACAGTACTTTTCAGGAGCCCTGAGCCACGCAACATAGTTGAAGTCGCACTTAACTCGCCGGTGACGGTGGGGTGACTCTGGTCAGTGTTGACGGAGATTGTGGTGCTCATAGTTGAAATGTCACTCATAATTACACTGAAATTCTGAAAATGTCACACTTAGCCATCTGAAACCTTGGCAGCTATGGGAGTGCTGGGCGATTTGCAGCAGAACAACCCCTACGGTAGGGGCCCTGCCACCACTGTGGACTCTACACACGACCGACAAGAGCCTGAGGTAAGAGCTAAAAACGGTTGTCATAAGGGGAGGGAAGGATCTTTGGTGAGCGGTGAGCCTCCTCATTTTGGTGTTTATAACTGCCCCTGAACATTACCCCCAAAAGAGTTCTTTTCACAGGGCTCCAATCCCAACTACCTCAGACCAAGTGCCTCTAGTTTCAGCAGCAGCGAAATCGAGAATAGGTTTGGTTGGTATCTTTAGTTGCAGCAGTTTGCTCCTGTCATTGCTTGACTCTGTATGGTTTGAAGAGGACAGTGTTCTGCTTCCCCATTCCCAAGATATTTATGGGCGTTTAGTCATATAACAAAGTATTAAACCTTCCTTCATACACGAGTCCTAATTCACTTCTGTCCTGATGGTGGTCCCGTTCATTGGTTGAACGTGGGAACAAATCGTTTACACCTAAAAGTCGAAGATTATTAAAGCTGATTTAAGAATAAAGCAATCGTTTTTTGGGAAACCCATAGAAAGAGTAACACCATCATAGTGAGAGTATAAAGGAGCGAGGGCAATTCCCTGAAAGAGGACATGTAGAATAAAAGCAAAAAATTGGTCATAGGATATCTGAATCCATTTTGTTATATTATATATTAAAGGAAAGTAATAGAAATAAACCAAAGATTCTGTGGTAGATAAGGCCGGGAGTCAAGTTTGATTGAGTAAAGTATACATCCTGTAGGTTGGCAAACAAATTCCAGAGCAAATACGTACTCCACCCCCCCCCCCCGCTACCTGCCATGGGCGCAAATCTGAGGGATAGCCCCGGGCGCCAGAAGCTCTAGCTACGTCACTGTCTATAGCTGCATAGGACAGCTCCACCGGGCATCAGCCAAGGTTGGTTGCTCGGGCACCGCGGTAAGTACAGACAGTTATGGTTTCCGCCCAGGGGGCATCGTCAAAGTTCCATCGAGAGCATCGGTCACGGAGTTACAGGAAAGCGCTGTCCGCCGATGTCTGTTAGTATGTTAATCTGTGTGAATGGATGCTTGTATGTTTGTTTGTCTGCACGGTTGCCAGTACGTCTCTCTGTGTGATATGTGTAATTGGATATGTGTGCAAGTGTTGGTCTGTGTGCATATGTTGGCCTGTATGCATATTTGCATGAGCGGTCCATGAGGGCCTGTGTACACATTTACTTGTATGACTATTGCGCATGCCCTATAATAAAGCCCACGCTGTTGTCTTTGTCAGTGCCTATACTGTGGAGCTGCCCATACATGCTACAATGCATTCCACATGTACATTTTTTCATAGAGCTGGCCTCTTGTCTGCTTCGTTTATGCTTTATCCGGGAGCAACGTCAGCGCCGCTGTGCGTCCAGCCTCGTGCTTCACAGTGTGATACCGTCATCAGAGACAGGATTAGCTACAAAGAAGAACGTGCTCTTCTCAGACACCAACGTGGGGATGGATAAAGATAGCACAGCCTCGTTACACAAAACACAGCCCACGCACTGAAAAATGAGGCCGCCATCACACACACCCTCAGACACCAGATGATTAACACTGTGCTCACCAGCTGCACCTTCATTTAACGCCGAGGAGGACCAAGGAAGGCCGCATGGGTTGTGCTATGTTTTGAAGCGGCATTTTTTTTAGTTCATGATTATCGTTGATTCTGTTAATGTTTTTCTTAAAGGCCGTCTAACAACACCGAGGACCTGATTATGAGTTTAGGTGCTATTTATCGCACCTTATAAATAACGATAACATGGGGTACAATATTTATCTAGTGCAATAAATAACACCTATTAAATGTTATCGGGTAACATGCACGTTTTGGTGTTTAAGGCACCAAAATCCGCATGATATGGTAAATACTGCATGCATTTCCTTCAGCAGGTTTGACATGCCTAAATCTAACTAAGGAAGAGGTATTTAATGCATCCGAGAATTCTCGGATGCGTTAAATACCTATTGATGGAGCAGAGAAAATAAAAATTTTTAACCCCTAACAAATTTTATAAATAATTAATAAAAATGTTCGTTTAAATGTATTAATCAACAAATGTACGTGAGGGAAGGGTAACACGCAAGTATATATGCTGAATAATCTATTTACAAATGTCTGTGTGTCTAATTATAACATAAAATAATTGCGTACTAAATAAATAATAAACGCATGATTTATGCTTCTTAGAATATAAACGTGACGTTGCAAAAACAATAGTGATGGTAAGTAAGGAACAGCTTAAATGTTGCTTTCTGCTAGGTAATAACTAATTGGGGTACGTAGATGACGGGAGGGAAATGAAAAGGCTATGTTTCTCTATTTTAATTATGTTTTGTTTACTTCTAAATAGTGCTTCTAAGTCTAATCGAGTGGCGATATAAAATAGCTGCCGTTTATTAGTGTACGCATGCGCTGAGAAAACGCATGACGAGGGAGAAAAAGTTGGAGAAAGACTGACCACGTGATGGTGCTGAGAGGCTAGGATGCAAGAATGGTCAAGGCTGATGTGACCTAATTGAACTGATAGTGTGCTGTGGTGATCAGCAGAGAATCGTGGGAAACAGTTTTAAGAGAAAGGACAATGCCTGCAGAGTTCTCGAATGTATCGAAAGAAGTTACAAATGTACTGATCGAAGCGGATGGAAACATGTCTTGAACTGTGAGAAAGGAAATGAACATATGCATTCCAGGAGAACAAGCTGGATCCGGGAGAACTTGATTAAAAATGAATAAATGAAATGAGTGGACCAATGAAAGAAAAGCGCGTTATTAATGTTGCAACAATTTAGTTAGCAAAGTTAGAATTAGGGTATAAGAGGGCCTACTCTTAGTGGGAGGGGTAGTTGGTGTTGGAGTTGGTGGCTTCCAGTGCTTGGTGTTCCAGATCGATCCATTTTACTGAGCGGGAGATGCTGAAAGACTGTTAGATGAGACGGGTGGCGGTAGCTGATGCTGACGAGCTGAGGTTTCTGTTGCTGTCTTATTTTTCCAGTTGAGTATGAGAATCAGGTTATTTTTAAATTTTAAACTTAGGTTAGAAATCATTAGGCTAAATTAGGAAGATAGGCAGGTAATTAGGGTTTTTGCTTCATGACAAAATTTCCTTTCTGCAATAAAATTGATTTTGCTTAATAAATATTTGAATTAATAATGAATGAATAATTGAATAAAAAGTCAAAATTCTTTTCCATGCCTTTAAAATTATATAAAATTTAAGATTCTTAAATCAAACGACTCAGGGGCCGATTCCGATCTCGGTTGGAGGCGCACCCAATAGCATTCGGTCGGGAAAAAAGCCATGCGAAAGCCTGTTTCCCGACCGATCCGTACAGCACACCGAACGAGTAAGTACGATGCGCACAACAGCAAAGAATCCGGCCGAGCCGTACTCACCCAAACCAGGTCCTGTTCCCCGACCGAGGCGAATCCGGAAACGCCGAATCGAGTCGCACGGAAGGAAAAATGCAGCTCCGTCCGGCCGAACGAGTACGGTGCGCTTTCCGTACGCGCCGAACCCGTCGCTACGCACGGCACGTCAAAGCATCCGGGAGAGGCGCACATAAGCTCCGATTCGCGCCACAACACGATCCACGGCTCCGAGACGAACACGCCAGCGACGAGGACGAGGCGAAGCGACGAGGACGAGGCGAAGCGACGAGGACGACGCGAAGCAACGAGAAGGACGAACGACACGAACCAACCATGAATCCCTTCGTCCCGAATAATACCAATATTCTACATTTACTACCGGAACAGGCACGGACGCGTACGGCGCAGAAGGTAAGCCAGACACCAACCACAAAACACATACAACACGCATCACACACACACAGAGGGATGCAGAATATACTTACACCAGCAACAGCAGCACCATAGGGGCGGGATGCCCATCACCAATGCCACATATGCACACAGGGGCCTGAATGCGCACCACCACCCCTACCCAGGGGGGGCAGGATGCCTACCACTACTACCACCCTTAGCCAGGGGGCTGGATGCCTACCACTACTACCACACTCACCCAGGGGGGCTGGATGCCTACCACCACCCTTAGCCAGGGGGGCTGGATGCCTACCACTACTACCACCCTCACCCAGGGGGGCTGGATGCCTACCACTACTACCACCCTCACCCAGGGGGGCTGGATGCCTACCACTACTACCACCCTCACCCAGGGGGCTGGATGCCTACCACCACCCTTAGCCAGGGGGGCTGGATGCCTACCACTACTACCACCCTCACCCAGGGGGGCTGGATGCCTACCACCACCCTTAGCCAGGGGGGCTGGATGCCTACCACTACTACCACCCTTAGCCAGGGGGCTGGATGCCTACCACTACTACCACCCTCACCCAGGGGGCTGGATGCCTACCACTACTACCACCCTCACCCAGGGGGGCTGGATGCCTACCACCACCCTTAGCCAGGGGGGCTGGATGCCTACCACTACTACCACCCTTAGCCAGGGGGCTGGATGCCTACCACCACTACCACCCTCACCCAGGGGGGCTGGATGCCTACCACTACTACCACCCTCACCCAGGGGGGCTGGATGCCTACCACCACCCTTAGCCAGGGGGGCTGGATGCCTACCACTACTACCACCCTTAGCCAGGGGGCTGGATGCCTACCACTACTACCACCCTCACCCAGGGGGGCTGGATGCCTACCACCACTACCACCCTCACCCAGGGGGGCTGGATGCCTACCACTACTACCACCCTTAGCCAGGGGGCTGGATGCCTACCACTACTACCACCCTTAGCCAGGGGGGCTGGATGCCTACCACTACTACCACCCTCACCCAGGGGGGCTGGATGCCTACCACCACTACCACCCTCACCCAGGGGGGCTGGATGCCTACCACCACTACCACCCTCACCCAGGGGGGCTGGATGCCTACCACTACTACCACCCTCACCCAGGGGGGCTGGATGCCTACCACCACCCTTAGCCAGGGGGGCTGGATGCCTACCACTACTACCACCCTTAGCCAGGGGGGCTGGATGCCTACCACTACTACCACCCTCACCCAGGGGGGCTGGATGCCTACCACTACTACCACCCTCACCCAGGGGGGCTGGATGCCTACCACCACTACCACCCTCACCCAGGGGGGCTGGATGCCTACCACTACTACCACCCTTAGCCAGGGGGATGGATGCCTACCACTACTACCACCCCCACTCATAGGATGGACAATGCATGACACAACCAGCACACCACAACCTAGGGAATGCAAGAAGAAGACATCCCCCAACACCATGACAAGCGTGTGTAGACTGTGTCAAATGCCTACAACACCGAACATGACTTTGAACATACAATGTGACCCCCTAGCACATGTGCCACACATATATGTGTGTGGCACCCACAATGCAAGCAGGCCATGACCATTGTGGCAATGGGGTCCAAACCCCCATCATCACAGTGACCAAAAGGTAAGTGTGGGGTCCATAGCTGAAGCACATTTTGAACATTGTGGCAATGGGGTCCAAACCCCCATCATCACAGTGACCAAAATGTATGTGTGGGGTCCATAGCTGAAGCACATTTTGAACATTGTGGCAATGGGGTCTAAACCCCCATCATCACAGTGACCAAAAGGTAAGTGTGGGGTCCATAGCTGAAGCACATTTTGAACATTGTGGCAATGGGGTCCAAACCCCCATCATCACAGTGACCAAAATGTAAGTGTGGGGTCCATAGCTGAAGCACACTTTGAACATTGTGGCAATGGGGTCCAAACCCCCATCATCACAGTGACCAAAATGTATGTGTGGGGTCCATACCTGAAGCACATTTTGAACATTGTGGCAATGGGGTCTAAACCCCCATCATCACAGTGACCAAAAGGTAAGTGTGGGGTCCATAGCTGAAGCACATTTTGAACATTGTGGCAATGGGGTCCAAACCCCCATCATCACAGTGACCAAAATGTAAGTGTGGGGTCCATAGCTGAAGCACACTTTGAACATTGTGGCAATGGGGTCCAAACCCCCATCATCACAGTGACCAAAAGGTAAGTGTTGACAAAGAAAGAGGTGCAACTGCCAAACTGCATGGATGATTCCTGGTCACAGAACAACAAACACATCAGTGGCAAAGTAGTGTATGTGTCCCATTGCAACATAAATTGGGGGAGCCAAATACTGCAGTGCAAATAAGACATACCTTTGGCCATGTGTAGACAAACAACACCCATGGGGGCTGACACCGTCAACAATCATCAATGACACAATGACAGAAGTGACCATCAGAATGCAGACCCACATATTTGCACCAATGGGCACACACATGCAGATACCCTGTGGAGACTGCAGATGTGAGGTGAACAGATACCATACCATGGCAGCAATGGGACACACAAACCATGATCATTGTGGTGACCGATGACCTAGGAGTCCCAGGGACAGCAGGGGAAACCCACCAAACTACATACAGCCAATGGCACACCCAAGATATGCCAATGCAGTGGTGCAGATGCACAAACACAAACAGGCAGACCCACACTGCACATCATACACAACAGGTGAGGGGGGTGCCAGTGTCCCCAGGCAACCACACAACACATGAGGAGACCTGAATACCAATCATACAGATGTGCATACAGTGCCACACAAAGGTAACTCATGGATCCAAATCCCCTATGTGGGCAAGCAGGCATTGTCAGATGAGAGGGAGCACAAATCACACATGTCACACAGGCACGTAGGGACAGCAACTGACACAGCAAGACACAGACACACCACAGCACCACCCCCAGAGCCCCCACAATGTGGTGACCCTGGGCTGCATTACAATCCCACTGTGATGACAAAGCTAAATGTGGTTCACACTGTGAACCACAGTCATGTGTCCTGAGCAACTAACTACCATCACACCTACACAAGCACAAATCAAACAGCATGGCCAGTAAGCCAAGGCCAACATGGAGGCAGGGGCCTAGCCGGGCAACAACTCTCATCTGCACACACTCAACACCACACCCCTCGACCTCCAACAATGTGCAGCAGTGAAGCACACATGCACTGGTGACATTGCACATGCACCCATGACTATTCCAGGGTGGTGGGTGGGAACCAAGGTGCAGAAACACATCACACATGGACACTCAACAAGACTCCTGAATGTCTGACACACTGCACACTACGCTGTACATGGACATGACGGCAATACCACACCAACCAATGGGATCCCAGCCACAGTCACACACCAATGAAGAAGCCAAGGTCACCCACAAAGAACACACATAGACAACAACCAACATTGCAGCCCGGATCCTGAGGAGTGCCAGCAGTCACACACACAACGTGTCACAATCACTGAAAGATAAAACAAACTGGAAATCACATGACAGGGGCAAACAACAAGTGCCAAGGGGAAACCTGACTGTGACCCATCTGCGTCAGCACACAAACTCAGCCCTGACAGCAAACACACCTATGGGTGACACCCTGATGACCAGTAATGTGCCATGCACCCACATCACAGAGAACCCAGGGCGAAGACTTTGGGGGAACATAGGTCAACTCAGCTAGCATCACAAACAGGTACAACACTAGGGATCACAGCATGCACAGCTAAACGGAAGTGAACACACAGACATGCACATACAACACACACCTTGGGCGCAGGCAATGTCACAGGAGTACACACTGCCATGAGGGGACTCCACTCCTGTGTGAGGAAAGCTGTGCCATATGTTGCCTCAGTAGGGCCCCATCATGTCAGCTGAGCACTTGGTCACACAATCAACAATTAGCACCAAATGAGGGCTCCCGTAACATCAGCCTGGTCATGGAAGTGCCAACGGAATCATCAGCACAGATCCAACACACTTGTATAGCAATGTTGCACTGACAACACAGATGAGTCCTTCCCCATTGATGCCCAAACCTGCATGTCCAGTGGAGATGGCCACACGGTCAGGGAAGTAGACGAATCGAACAATGGCAGGCACAACAGATGTGCAGGGGTGGAAGCCACAGATGTGAAATAGGCAATCTAAGTAGGAAATCCCATTGCCAAATACTGAACACATGACACCCTCAGATGCTGCTATGGATGACATGGATACACCACAGGATAGGACACATTCCCCCTGGACCACATGGGTTCCTGCACAGTAGCACTTCATTATCATGAGACCAAATATCACCATCACTGCAGCAAGGGCATGGTTAGCATCATCAACATCATGTACATCAGAAGCAAAAGCACTAGAGAACAGAAAGTTGCTTTATTCAGCATATGTGGCATTAAAAGTAGAAGTCCAGTAGAAAATAAACAAAGGCCAATGGCCAGTCCATCAACAAAGTCACAAGTGGGTGACAGTGGCAGATGCCACCCTACACATGCCTGCACAAAACCAGGGACAATCCACTAGGAGGGGCAACCGGGGGGTAGGCCAGGCACCGCAGGGACAGGATCAGGGCTCACCAGGAGGAAGCAGGGAAGGGGTGGTGGGTGCTGGAGAGCCACTGACAACTGCAGTGGAGGTGTCTGACATGGTGTGTGCCGGCACAACTGGGGGCATGGCTCAGATGTTGTGGGTGCCGGCACGACTGCAGTGGACCCTGCAGATGGAGTGGACAGGTCCGCCACTCCAGTGCCCAAGTCAGACAGGGTGGTAGTGGACTCCACTGCAGTGCCTACCACCAGGGGAGGAGAATGGGGAACAGGCAAGGTGGGCTGGACAGAGGGGAGGACACCCTCACCACATCAGTGGCACAGACAAGCGCAGCGGGGGTGTGGTGCCGGGAGAGCAAGTGGCAGGGGGAGAAGGCCGGAGCCTCTTGGGGATGGTATAACTGTGGGTAGGGGAACCTGGGGCAGGGTGTGGTGGGGGCACCTGTGGAGTGGGGGCCTGAGGGATGGAGGAAGGAGACCTGGTGCTTGAGTTGCAGGGCGGCGGCGGGGTCTTGCTCTTACCACTCCGGGGGGACTTGCGGGTGGGGGCCTCAGTCTGTCTGCGCCTGGGGGAGGGTGTCCGGGGGCGAGGGCACTCTGCTCCATGTGTGGGGCTTCCTCTTCCCCCTGGATGCTGGAGCAGCTGGATCGGAGGGGAAGAGGCCGAGGTCACTGAGGAAGAGGCGCTGGGTCTTTGGCGTTGCAGGTGAGGCAAGGGAGGGTGTTTTGGAGGGAGAGGCAACTGAGGACTGCGCAGTGCCCATGGATGCGTGTGTGTGTACCAGGGCCCCATCCCCTGTGAGTCTGGTTTCAGTCCCCTGACTGTGCGTGCGTGTACGTTTTGTTTGTGGCGTGTGTGTCTGTGTGCTGGACGTGTGTGTGCTGGTGTGTGCCTGTGCCGGTGTGTGTGTGCTTGGGACGGGTAAGGTGCTGGGGAGTGTGGATGGAGCAGAGGCAGGAGGGGTGAGGGACTGTCTGAGGAGGGACACTGCTGCCGTCAGGGAGGAGTCCATGGACCTATTGCCCCTCTGTAGGTCAGACATGCCCGATGAGATGCCCTCCATGAACGACACCAGCTGAGTCAACAGAGCGGTGTGCGCATGGAGGACACTCAGCATGGCTGTCTGCCCTACATGGAGCTGGCGAAGGAGGTACACAGACTCCTCACTCAGGGCAGCAGGGGACACAGGGGCAGGGGGTGCGGTGCCTGGCCCAAAGGAGACACGCTCCCGAACATGGGAGCCTCCACAGACCTGGGGAATGGGAGCCGATGGGAGGGCGGTGGTGGTGCTGGTGGTGGCGGGGACAGCAACACTAGCTGGGGTGTGGTGGCTGCTGACACCCGCCTCCATAAGGGAGTCATCCTCCGAGTTGCTCTGGTCCTCAGCTGAGGTGGATGGTGCTGAGGACTCCTCGGTGTGGCTCCCCTCGCCCTCCGTGCCACTGGGTCCCTCCGACCACTCCTCGGCTGCTGACCCAGTCTGGCTCTCTGGCTCCTCCTGGTCCGTGGAGCTGTCCCCTTCCGTGGCCGTGGATGTATCTGCAAACAATGGGGAAACAGACAGACATCAGTCACCTGCACCAAACGCACACACCACTGTGAGCACAGCACATTACAGAGCAAGCCCTGGCATCATTAGTTGTACATTGCTAAAAGTGCCCTAACTGAACAGGAGAAGCCAATTGTCAGTCTGATGCCAAGCATGGCACTCACATCCCACATGGCCTTGCACCCATCTGTCTGGTGTCTGTTGGATTGCAACACCCCAGTGTGGACACATGCACCAAGTACACAGTAGTTGGACAGTGCAGAGGACACGGTGTGGCATGTGGACATGCACACATCACAGCTCTTGCCACTGAGTCAGTACAGGTTTCCGGATGAAAGGGATGCCCAGAGTCAAATAGGAAATGCATGTGATGCATACCAGCGACACACACCATGATGCACCCATGTCCTGATAGCCATCGCCACAATGGTGTGCATGTAGCACACGTCACTCCCCTGCAGGACCACCAATAAGTTGACACATGCCATGGCAGAGGCATGACTGCTAAGTCATACATCACTGTCTCAGTGATGTATGACTTGGCAGCCAGACAACAACACTATGCACTGTGTCACAATAGTAGGTCATGGGGAATGCAAGTCCTGGAGCTGCACAAGTGCACATGTACATCCCCCACACAACACATCATCTTAACCCTTATCTGTCCAGGTCATACCTATTGGACATATGGGAGACCTGTGACACTACCCTCTGAACGTGAGCCCCTCACAATCTGCTGTGAATGGGGAACAGCTGCCTGAACTTCACATTCGCATACCCCAGTCTGCACGGGCAGCTGATCAAACACCTATGTGACACACAAGTATCGTCTCCTATGGTCACATCTCCAGGGGCATGCTGAGCCCCTACCAAGAAACACCCCAGCAGTCCTGGCAAGTAATCCACAGCACACTGACACAGAGGCAGACACCTGAGGGGTCAAATCACTGCGCACAATGTGTCAGCTGATACACGGGAGTGGGAGTACAGAGTGCATTGCATGGCCTGGAGTAGGCATGACTGTCCTGCTCCACATGAATGAGGGATGAGCCCTGGACAGTGGATAGCTGGCTATGTATGTGTGACACACGTAATCTGCACACTCCTGGGGCCCAAACATTGTTCCCACCCGCTGCATGGGCGTGTGCCACATACCCCAGGCACATGTGGTGGCTCAGCTCAGCAAGTGGACCGCATACCAAAGCAACACGCAGATTACATGTCCGAACACAGGCGTTGTGTGAACAATGGACCCACCCATGATGCCCACAACAGAGTTAGGGAAACAGATGCTGTCCCCCACCTTTAGTGAAGCAAACTGCAAGGACACAGTCCCAAGTGACACAATTCCCTGAATGTAAGGGCCACACCTGGGTATCAGATGAGCAGTGGGCAGTGCACAATAGAGGGACATGGCTCCTGGACAACATGACTGCTGCACTGTGGCAGTTGAACCAGGCCAGAGGAGGGCACAAAGCATGTAATACAGAGTTCACAGTGCAGTCTTTGACTCACCCCCTCCTTGCTGCTGTCTGGCCTTCAGCTGCCCATCCAGGTCTGGAAACACCACCGCCAGGATCTGGAGCATGTGGGGGGTCAGGGTCCGTGTTCCGCCCCTCCTGCGAGGAGGCGACAGCTTCAGCTGGACCCGTGCAATCCTCCGGGTCCAGCCCCGAAGGTCCTGCCACCTCTTCTGGCAGTTGCGGATCCGGCGCTTGTAGACCCCCACGGACCGGACGGCCCGGACGATGTCCTTCCAGATCTCCTGCTTCCGATGGGCATTAACCTGTCAGGATGACAAAGTGAAAAGGCCATTACTACACATGCAACATATCCGTGCATGACACAGTTGCATATACATGTCTCAATCACAGGGGCACATGATGTACACAGGCAGTGCAAAGCTGCCCATGGACAGTTTGCCAGACGTCACTACATGGTATCATTGCATGGGAAGTAAAACCTTGTTCAAATGCACTGTCACTGCACCATACCTGTCCAGTGCATGTCACTACACACTATGGGGGGTGACAACTACTCAGTGAGCCTGCTAGCCAGTGGCGTGCAGACTTTCAGCCTTGCTAGTCAGACAATATGCACATTCAGAAAGGCAGTGCACAGAACACTCACCTGCTCCCCTGGTGTCCCATACAGCTTGCTGTACTGTGGAAGTAGGCTGTCCAGCAGGGCCTGGTTCTCTTCAAGGCTGAAGGCTGGGGCTCTCTCCACAGTACGTGCCATTGCAGGGTCCAGAGGGGCAGAGACAGCAGCAGTGCAGTGGCAGATGTCGTCCTGGAGCATGTAGTGCAGGCAAGTGAGCTCTCAGGGAAACAGCCAGCAATATATATGTGCTGGAGAGGCAGATACTGTCCCTTGTGTCCAAAGTGATAGGTCCAAGTCGTTTGCATCTTCTGAATCTGGCCAATCCATGGAATAGCAGCACCAAAACACGCCCACAGCATCCTTCAAATCTTCAACTTCATGACATACATGATTTTGCAACATTGTTGTGGGTGACCAACTGATTTTCCAGCAACCGACTCGTTCGAAATTCGAAAACGCGTCCGTTGCCAGGCAAGCCCATTGTCAATGGGTGCGCACCGATCGGTCCATTGCGGTACAACACGTACAGGGGTACAACGCGTACCCGCACACATTGAATGCAATGGGCCGGCCGGGGGCACCGATCGGTCCATTGCAGTTCAACGCGTACAGGGGTACAACGCGTACCCGCACACATTGAATGCAATGGGCCGGCCGAGGCACCGATCGGTCCATTGCAGTTCAACGCGTACAGGGGTACAACGCGTACCGCACACATTGAATGCAATGGGCCGGCCGGGGGCACCGATCGGTCCATTGCAGTACAACGCGTACAGGGGTACAACGCGTACCCGCACACATTGAATGCAATGGGCCGGGCGGGAGCACCGATCGGTCCATTGCAGTACAACGCGTACAGGGGTACAACGCATACCCGCACATTGAATGCAATGGGCGGCCGGGGCACCGATCGGTCCATTGCAGTTCGACACGTACAGGGGTACAACGCATACCCGCACACATTGAATGCAATGGGCCGGCCGGGGGCACCGATCGGTCCATTGCAGTACAACGCGTACAGGGGTACAACGCGTACCCGCACACATTGAATGCAATGGGCCGGCCGGGGGCACCGATCGGTCCATTGCAGTTCAACGCGTACAGGGGTACAACGCATACCCGCACACATTGAATGCAATGGGCCGGCCGGGGGCACCGATCGGTCCATTGCAGTTCAACGCGTACAGGGGTACAATGCGTACCCGCACACATTGAATGCAATGGGCCGGCCGGGGGCACAGACCTGTCCATTGCAGTACAACGCGTACAGGGGTACAACGCGTACCCGCACACATTGAATGCAATGGGCCGGCCGGGGGCACCGACCGGTCCATTGCAGTACAACGCGTACAGGGGTACAACGCGTACCCGACACATTGAATGCAATGGGCCGGCCGGGGCACCGACCGGTCCATTGCAGTACAACGCGTACAGGGGTACAACGCGTACCCGCACACATTGAATGCAATGGGCCGGCCGGGGGCACCGACCGGTCCATTGCAGTACAACGCGTACAGGGGTACAACGCGTACCCGCACACATTGAATGCAATGGGCCGGCCGGGGCACCGACCGGTCCATTGCTGTTCAACGCATCACTGTACATGTGACTGGCATATGTCAGCATGCCTGTCTCAGATGGACATATGCCAGCCACAGATAGCTCCCAGGGAGTGAGGGGCACACTTACATCACGACAGCCTGTCCAAACTTTATCATAAGGCATGTAAGGCTGCATTTCCTATTGTGTGTATGTTGGTGTACATGTTGTCCTGTGGGTGTCACCTGTGGGCAGCCACCCCCAGGCTGTGCACGTGTTCATGGGGACAGGATCCTGGGTGTTACGTGTACATGACCACTGTGATGTGCAACTGTTCATATCTGTGCATGTGCCATGGTCACATTTCACGGTGGTGTATGTGTATGTCATGTCACATACCCCGTGAGTCCCATGTGGGACGGTATGTTTGAGCCAGGGTGTCCCAGTGGCACAATAGTGATGGTCCTCCACAGTCTTTGTGCATGTAGTGTTTACAATGTCTCTGATTTCATGTGCACAATGGGAGACAGTCTCCACATCCAGGTTGTGTGTGCATGGACTTTGATGTTGTGCGTGTGTGTGTCACAGACGTCCATGTCTGTCCTGCCGAGGGAAGTGGGACCACTACCTGTGGGGGTCATGGTTGTTTTGCTGTGGTGTATACATGATACTCCATGTAATGCCAGTGTCCATGTGGCAGTACAGGGTCCCTGGGAATGTACCTGTCGTTGAGCTGTGGTGCCTGGGGCACATCTGTCCTCACATGTCACTGTGGGGGGTGATTGTGACACGGCAGCAGGAGATGGGAACTGTGACACGGCCTCATGATATCCAATGGGCCAACCTGGGACTAATTGATTCCACCTGTTGGACCGTGTTGACAGATGTTGGCCATGTATGTACCATACATGTCCTTACGGAACTGCACACTTCATATAGTTGTGCCTCATAATGATGTATGTTGGGATATTGAGTGTGTTCAATGCCGCATATGTGGGCTGACTGACAATCTTGCTTACTTCTCCTCTGCACTGCAGGGCTCCTGCTGTCCATCGACCATTCCCAGACCTGGCAACGATGGTGGAACGGGACAGCATCCGACGGTACCGCTTCACTAGGCAGCTGATTGAGGATTTGGCAGTGCAGTTGTCCCCACATTTGCAGCCTGGCCGGCCGTATCCTACAGCGCTGACCCCCAAGGTGAAGGTGATGGCAGCCCTACACTTCTTTGCCACCGGTACCTTCCAACATACTGTGGCGACTGCTGGTGGGATGTCACAGACCATGTTGAGCCGTGTGCTCCGCGATGTTTTGGCGGCACTGTTGCTATTCCTGAACCGGTACATCTATTTCCCTAGACTGCGACAACTCACTGACGTGAAGAGTGACTTTTATGCCCTGGGGAGGATGCCGCATGTCATTGGCTCCATTGATGGGACACATGTGGCTTTGGTACCACCACAGGCCCAGGAGCAGGCCTACAGGAACCGCAAGCACTACCACTCGGTCAATGCACTGGTGGTGTGTCTTGCAGACATGACCATCACACACGTGTGTGCCCGTTTCCCTGGTTCAGCACACGATGCCTTTGTGATGAGGAGTAGTCGCATCCCCAGGATGATGGCAAAGATGCAGAACCAGCGTGCCTGGCTTGTCGGTGTGTACTGACTTTGTGCCATTGTGTGTGATCTGATCTGTAGTATTCCGCCCACTTTTCCAAGTCAGCTAATGTGCACTTGTCTGTCCGTAGGTGACTCGGGATACCCCAACATGCCGTGGTTGCTGACACCCCTCAGGAACCCTGTGACACCAGCCCAGATGCGCTACAATGAGGCACATGGTCGGACCAGGAGAGTGATTGAGCGAACATTTGGTCTCCTGAAGAGCCGCTTCCGCTGCCTGGACAAGACCGGAGGGTCCCTCCCATATGCCCCTGCGAAAGTGTGCAAGATTATCATCGTCTGCTGCATGCTCCACAACCTGGCAGTGCGGAAGGAGTTGCCTCTCATCCAGGATGACAATGACCAACATCCGCCACCTGTGGAGGATCCAGGCCTGGACCACGATGCCAGTGACGATGATGATGATGATGATGATGATGATGGTGATGTCCGCACACAGCTCATCACCAACTTCTTTAGCTGAATGTGAGTATCCTGAGGTGTCATGTCAATGATGTGTGTTGGCATGATGTGTAGGTGGTGCTCTGGTGCTGTTGGAGTGTGTCCATGGGCTACTTGACTGGATGTGTGTTGCGATGTGTGCTTACAGGTGGGCTGTACTCCCCAACAGTGTTGACATGCTAACTTGGTTCTGGGTGGGTATCTTGTAACATGTATTGTGCATGAGTTTTGCAGTTCTGTCCTGTACTCCATTGCTTTTGACTGTGTGTCATTTCTGTCCTTCACAGGGTACTTTCAGATTCGTTTGGTCAAATGTGTCCACAGACGACGTGATTGCACTTCCAGGCTGGTAGCTGTTGTGTCCCTACAGGTGATGTGCGCCACACCCATGGACTTCCTTCCGTCTACAGTTGTTGACTGTGTGCCCGCTGCCAGGTGGGATTACCTTGCATCTGTAGTGGTTACGACATGTTGCAACTGTGTAATAAACCTGTGCTTCACTTTGTGATGTGCGTTGTCTGTGGTCACACATTTGACTGCCATTTGCTTACTGCACCTGTGGGCTACTTGACTACAACTGGGGTGGGTGTGGTGTCTGTGCATTGCACCGTCTTCCCTGGCAACATCAGTGTAGGCAATGAGTCAGATGGTCTAGGTGTGTATGTGTTGTGTAGCCCTGGTGGTGTGTCTCCCTCATATGTGTCACATTGCCTTTACTCACATGCCTGTGTTGTCCTTGCTGTTGCAGTTCGCATACACAGTGTAATTTTGCAGTTCATCATCCCCATAACAGCACCCACGTTGGAATCACAACAGAGGCAAGTATGGTGTATTAGTGTGTTTATTGTGATACATTTGTGTGAATAGTGCATAGGATGGGTAGTGCTGTACATAAATCTTGCAATCCGAAGTTCCTAGGTGAATTGAAAGTCCTGGTAGACAGAATCACCAGTATCGGGGCCACAGTTGTCTGACACATTGGTCCAACTTGTACTCCCCATGCAATGTGTGGGAGTAGTGTTGCCGTCAACAGGGTGAACAGTCTGTGCACAAAGGTGAACATCCAGAACAGGTTCAGGCTTCCTGGGAGTTGCGCTTGGCCATCAGCCTCTCACTTGCCCCTCCTCGGACAACCCCTCTTCTTGGGGGGGGCCCCTCAAGTACAGGCTGCTGCGGTGCAGGGGACTCTCCGCCAGAGTCATCCTCCCTCCCTGTGGCAGTTGCAGTTTGTTCGGCACCAGATGTTGTTGGCACACAGGGAGTTGTGGACTGGTTGCTGTTCATCTGGCGGAGGCATTGTAAAATGTCCCTGTGCACCGCCGTCATCTCATGCAGTGCATCCCACTTGGACTCCACGCGGGACATGTGTGAGTCCACGCGGGACATGTGTGACTCCACGTGGGACATGTGGGAGTCCAAGCGGGCATGATGGGCAGCCTGCTGCTGTTTCATGTCTCTGAGGAGCCCCACTACCTGGCTGAGGTCTCCGGTGCTGGACTGGTACGCATCAGCTATGCGTACCAGTTGTGGGTCATCATGCACACCAGCAACCTCTGCAAGCAGCGACCTCTGTCTCCCACCCCTCCCACCACCCCTGCTGACATGTGCAGTGTGTGCAGTGGCACGCACAGATGACCCTGGTCCACCTTGGGGGTTGGTGGTGGTGGTGGTGTCCATGGCCCCAGGTTGGTCCAGGGTCCTTGTGCTGGTGTTGCTCCTTGTTCTGTCCATGTCGGCAGGGATGGTATTTGTGGTGACAGTCGTTGGAGGGGTGGGTGCAGGGGTGCAGCTGGTGGTCCTGCTGGTGCTGCAGCTGGTGGTCCTGCTGGTGCTGCATGTAGACTTGCACCGGATGTGCCAGGTTGGTCTTCATCGTCCGAGGAGGACAGAGGCTGTACGACGCCAGTGAGCTCCGCATCCTCTTGAGCCTGGGACTGGGACTCCTCAGCGTCTGCTGCTGTGTCCCCATCATCACCTGTTTTTGGGAGACACACACAATGTATGTTATGTTTCTGCAGGCATCAATGGTTGACACACATGACAGTTTTGACTGTGCCCCTGGGTGCGGGCCTGTACATTGCATTGTCCTAAGTCGTCACAGTCAGGGGTTGATATTGGTGTGGCACATTGTCCTGCATTATTTGGGCATTTCTATGTATTTTTTGGGGTGTGAACATGGTCAGCATTGGTTGTGTTTGGTTGACAGCCGGCCCTCCTTCCCACCCACCCAGCCAGTCAGTTATCCCACCATGGAACGTGCTTGCATTGCAGGGAGTGGAAGTTGTCTCTCAGGATGTCAGTCAGTGGTGTCCTGCTGTTTGTTGGTGCACAGTTGCCAGCAGGGCCTTGTGCTCCCCACAGCAGTAGCCAGTGTCAGCCATCTTGTGAGTCCTTCTCCACTCCCTGTGATGTGAGCATGGTTCAGGGTGGTGTTGATGGGACAGTTGTGGGAGTGACCAATATCAGTGACTACGACTCCCATCATGCTATTGCCTCCACCCCCTTCCCTGCATGCCCATGCTTCCTTCCTTTTGACTCTGCTTCCCTGTGGGGTGGGCTGGCTGTGCTGACAGGATGGCTGGGAGTGTTGTCCTGGCAGTTGTTTGGCTAAAAGTCCCAAGAGTGTCCCTGTGCTTCACACAACATAACCCAGGGTGGTGGTTCTTTGTGGGATCTTGTGTTAGGATGGGGGGCATTGCATTCTACCAGGTGGGTTCTGTGGAGTTTGTGTTGGGAGGGTGTGTGAGGGAGGTGCTTGTGACTATGGTCAGTGCTGCAAGTCCTCCTTCCCACCCAGCCAGCCAGATATCCCACCATGGAACGTGCTTGCATTGCAGGGAGTGGAAGTTGTCTCTCAGGATGTCAGTCAGTGGTGTCCTGCTGTTTGTTGGTGCACAGTTGCCAGCAGGGCCTTGTGCTCCCCACAGCAGTAGCCAGTGTCAGCCATCTTGTGAGTCCTTCTCCACTCCCTGTGATGTGAGCATGGTTCAGGGTGGTGTTGATGGGACAGTTGTGGGGGTGAGCTATGTCTGTGACTACGACTCCCATCATGCTATTGCCTCCACCCCACTTCCCAGCATTCCCATACTTACTTGCTTTTGTGGGGAGTTCAGTGTGTGTGGGTGTGAGAGCAATGGCAAGATGGCTGACAGTGGTGTCCTGCTGTTGGTTGGTGTGCAGTACCCAGCATGCCCTTGTGCTCCCCACGACACAGCAACAGTGTCAGACATCTTTGATGGGCCTTTCCACTCTCTGTGGGATGTGCATGCGTGAGTGTGAGCTTGCTGGGCCATGTGGTGGGGGATGTAGAGCTGTGACTACGACTCCCATCATGCTATTGCCTCCTCCCCACTTCCCAGCATTCCCATACTTACTTGCTTTTGTGGGGAGTTCAGTGTGTGTGGGTGTGAGAGCAATGGCAAGATGGCTGACAGTGGTGTCCTGCTGTTGGTTGGTGTGCAGTACCCAGCATGCCCTTGTGCTCCCCACGACACAGCAACAGTGTCAGACATCTTTGATGGGCCTTTCCACTCTCTGTGGGATGTGCATGCGTGAGTGTGAGCTTGCTGGGCCATGTGGTGGGGGATGTAGAGCTGTGACTACGACTCCCATCATGCTATTGCCTCCACCCCACTTCCCAGCATTCCCATACTTACTTGCTTTTGTGGGGAGTTCAGTGTGTGTGGGTGTGAGAGCAATGGCAAGATGGCTGACAGTGGTGTCCTGCTGTCGGTTGGTGTGCAGTACCCAGCATGCCCTTGTGCTCCCCACGACACAGCAACAGTGTCAGACATCTTTGATGGGCCTTTCCACTCTCTGTGGGATGTGCATGCGTGAGTGTGAGCTTGCTGGGCCATGTGGTGGGGGATGTAGAGCTGTGACTACGACTCCCATCATGCTATTGCCTCCACCCCCTTCCCAGCATGCCCATGCTTCCTTCCTTTTGACTCTGCTTCCCTGTGGGGTGGGCTGGCTGTGCTGACAGGATGGCTGGGAGTGTTGTCCTGGCAGTTGTTTGGCTAAAAATCCCAAGAGTGGCCCTGTGCTTCACACAACATAACCCAGGGTGGTGGTTCTTTGTGGGATCTTGTGTTAGGATGGGGGCATTGCATTCTACCAGGTGGGTTCTGTGGAGTTTGTGTTGGGGGGGGTGTGAGGGGAGGTGCTTGTGACTATGGTCAGTGCTGCAAGTCCTCCTTCCCACCCAGCCAGCCAGATATCCCACCATGGAACGTGCTTGCATTGCAGGGAGTGGAAGTTGTCTCTCAGGATGTCAGTCAGTGGTGTCCTGCTGTTTGTTGGTGCACAGTTGCCAGCAGGGCCTTGTGCTCCCCACAGCAGTAGCCAGTGGCAGCCATCTTGTGAGTCCTTCTCCACTCCCTGTGATGTGAGCATGGTTCAGGGTGGTGTTGATGGGACAGTTGTGGGGGTGACCAATATCAGTGACTACGACTCCCATCATGCTATTGCCTCCACCCCCCTTCCCAGCATGCCCATGCTTCCTTCCTTTTGACTCTGCTTCCCTGTGGGGTGGGCTGGCTGTGCTGACAGGATGGCTGGGAGTGTTGTCCTGGCAGTTGTTTGGCTAAAAGTCCCAAGAGTGGCCCTGTGCTTCACACAAGATTACCCAGGGTGGTGGTTCTTTGTGGGATCTTGTGTTAGTATGGGGGCATTGCATTCTACCAGGTGGGTTCTGTGGAGTTTGTGTTGGGGGTGTGTGAGGGGAGGTGCTTGTGACTATGGTTAGTGCTGCAAGTCCTCCTTCCCACCCAGCCAGCCAGCCAGTTATCCCACCATGGAACGTGCTTGCATTGCAGGGAGTGGAAGTTGTCTCTCAGGATGTCAGTCAGTGGTGTCCTGCTGTTTGTTGGTGCACAGTTGCCAGCAGGGCCTTGTGCTCCCCACAGCAGTTGCCAGTGTCAGCCATCTTGTGAGTCCTTCTCCACTCCCTGTGATGTGCGCATGGTTCATGGTGGTGTTGATGGGGCAGTTGTGGGGGGGCAATATGTGTGACTGCGACTCCCATGATGCTATTGGCTACACTGACTTGGCCAGCATACACAGAATTCCTTCCTTTGAGTGTTCTTCACTGTGTGTTGGTGTTGTTGTGGTGGCTACATGTCTGGATGTGTTTGTTAGTTCTATTTGTGCCACTGCCTAGCTGTAGTTGTAGTTGTGTTTGTACATGTGATGGCACAGTTGGATGTGACTTTTTTGATGGCATGTGTTGTGTTTATCTGACTGACATACACATTTTGGGATGATTCTGTTCTGGTTGCTGTGTAATTGCTATGAGTGCATGGTTTGACTCTCCCCTTGACAGTGATGTGTGTGTGTTTTGTGGCAGTATATTGTGTACATTTGTTGTGTACTCACCAGGCTCTGGGATGTCCTCTAGTCCATATACGCTCACTGGCGGAAGGCTGGCCCGCACCTTCTCCTCCCAGGGCCTGAGGTATATTGGCGTGGCAGGAGGGCCACTGCCGGTGTGTTGGCTGTTGATGTAGTCTTTTTTGAGCAGGTCCCGTACCCTCCTGCGCACGTCATACCACCTGTTCTGGATGTCGCTCTTTGTGCGCCGACATGGTGATTGTGCGTTCACCCTGTTGATGATCCTCTCCCACATCTTGGTTTTCTGGGAGATGGGGGTCTGTTGGACCAGTGTGCCAAACAGCTTTGGCTCTACCCTGAGGATCTCGTCTACATGACTTCCAATTCACTATCTAGGAACTTGGGATTCTTCTTGGGGGGCATGGTGATGGGTGGTGATGGTGAGTGATGTGTGTGTTGGTGTGCAGGTGAGGGTGTGTGAGTGTGTGTTTTGCTGGGTGTATGTGAGGTAGGTATTTGTTTGTGTGCTGATGGTGTGTGGCTTGTGTGAGGGATGAGCTGTGGGTGTGTGGTTGCTTTCTCTTGGGTGCTGGCAGTGGAATGGCATTTGCAAAGGCTCATGGTTGTGATTTGTGTCCTTTATATGGGTGGAGTTGTGGGTGTGTCTTTGTTCTCTGTCCCCACCCCCCAGTATTTATTGGCTTGGTAATTGCTTGTTTGGCCTTTTTTGGGTGATTTTTCCTTTGTACTGTCTGTGTATGTTGGAAACGTTCTTGTGACCGAGTCGGACCCTGCATTTGTCTCGTACGGTCTTCTCCGTTTCGTTCACGCTGTGTATGTGCAGTTTTCTATGCTGCGTACGTGTCGGTCGCGGTGTTTTGTGTTGCTTCGGCTCTGTTTTGTATGCGTGTCGGTCGTACGTCTTGTCCTCCGTCCGACTCGCTCGTGGTTTTCGCGCCTTGCATCGTACTTTGCGGTTTGGAGTTCGCGTGTACGTTTCGGTCGGATTTGTTCCGGGTGCGTGTCGGTCGGTTGGATTCGCGTGTTTTTCCGACCGGATTGCTGTTTTCCGTGCGGCTCGGTCGGTCGACTTGGGTTCCGTACGTGTCGGTCGGATTTTGCACGCCTTGCATCGTACTTGGCGTGTCGGGCGCCACAGGTACGTGTCGGTCGGTATTATTTCCGGATCCGAGTCGGTCGGTGCTTTTTCCGGCCCGAATCGGACTCGACCCCTCAGTGGTTATTTACTAAAAGATTGCGAAATTGGTAATTGGTTATTGTGATTTAGCTGGTCTTAATCACTATGAACTGATTTCTTACTAGATGATCCATCGACAAAACAATGAGCAGGAATATCTTAAGAAATAACTAAGAAAGCGATAGGTTAAGGTAATAAGGTATCCCGGCTCCTTCCAGCGGTACATCATGATGTTTTTCATTTAGTTTTCCTTTTCTCCTAGGAGTATAGAATTTCGTAAAGGTGTAGAGGAAATCCAGGTGTGTATGTGTGTGATAGGCGATGTTATGGGCCCCATCGTCATGTGGATGTGAGAAAATATAAGTCGCCCCTGGATGACCGATAAGTGACCTAGGAGGAAAATAGTTTTTATTGTATCCGCTGCATCACTATCAACTAGTAATTCCGACTTGTGCATTAAGAGGTGTTTACGCACGGGTCGGAATAGAACGCCCGACTCATAATCAGGCCCTAAGTCAACATCCGCGTCCTCTCACAGTATAACAGCACCACCACACACAGCACAGGCAACATCTAGCCTTAGGATAGGGGACTGCACTCCCCATAGGCTGCGCTGTTCTGCTGGAAGAAAGAGCTGGCAACTACAACTTCAGTGTGTTTAAGTGGAACACAGACAGTAAGGACTGCATGAAAGCTAGAATTCTCACAATTGTTTTGTGGAGAAATTCACAGCAGTCAATGTGGGAGAGCTGACCTTCGAAGTTTGGAAATGATTCCAATACAATAGACAAGACAGCAACTCACATAGTGCTCCCTTGTGTGAGGATGAATATTCCCAGCTGAATGCATCAGCTGCCATATCCCACCATTTTAGGTCGAGTATGGACAACTTTAGCTGCTTCCCAGGAAGTTTGTAAGTAATGAATAAAGAAACAACAATGCAGAAAAGGGTTTAGTAATGCATATGAAAATACATATTATTTCCTAGATCATCATGACTTATCCTTTTGAATTTGAGAGATCGTAATACTGCAACTGCTACTACTAAAACTGGAAGTATGGGTAATTCCATTACCATATTGCTGAACGATTAAAGCGTTGCATGTAGGCCACCTGGAATGGAGAGTAACAGGTGAAAATCGGAGTTACTGCACCAGTTTCTGCATGCCACTGCATAATTTCAAGACTTTTTCCTGGGACATATTCCTCTAGATTTAATCTGGAGGATTTATCCCCAGAAACCTATGCAGTCTTACCCCATAACCTATAACATTGGTTTGAGCACAACATGACTGTTTTTCCCATATATGTGTTAAGATGCAGCTCCTAATGAGGGCCACTGAGGAGCTTTGAGTGAGGCACATTCAGTCATTGCTTGCTGTAAGTGCCATTCCCATTTTGAGCTAGCGCAAGGGCATAGCACACCTAGAATGGGAAAATGGCTCAGCCCCCTAGAGCTATTGCTTTGGTGATGATTAGGGTGTCAGTCATAATGAGTGACAACTTTAGTACGAGTACGAAGGTCCTGGGACCGCTGTACCCGTGTTGGCTATCCTACCACCACCATCCATCTACCCTTGTACGAGTGTGGTGCTGGGACCGCCGAATCCACCGGGATCAAGGATCCCACTACGGTGGCGGTCTGACAACAGCCTAAATATGCTGGGGGTGCCGATTCCAGGACAGCCGATCATATTCCAATGTGAATATCCACTCCCCTTTTCATGCAGGGGACCCCGCCATGAAAAGGGTGGCAGGCATGCAGGTAATGTGCCCGCGGCCGATTCTGGGCCTGGGGGGCACATGTTGTGCCCTGCTGGAATTGCACCCTTGTTCCTGCACGATGTAGCATGCAGAACATGGTGCATGCCACAACATGCAGGAATGTGCTGCAGGCACTCTCACGGCGGCGGTATGCTGGTTAGCTCTCCTATGAGCCTAACACAGCTGCTGCCATGAGACCTGCACAGCACCACCCGCCCGCCCGCTGCCCTGAATTACACTCATAATCCGGCAGGCGTGCTCACTATGGCATTGGCAGTCTTCCTGGTCCCATTGGAAGACCGCCAAAGTCGTCATAAGGCCCTAAGTCTGCTAAGAGGCAAAGGAGTCTTTCTCCATGCCTTAAAGCTACTATGTGCAGGACAAGCTGTAAAGGCTGGATGACAACAGAACAGCACCCCACACAGAGTGGGTTAGAGACCGTCACAAACCAGACCCATAGTAAACTGTGGGCATAAGGCCAACCCAATATGGCTGCTCTAATCTTGCAAAAACTCTGCTTGGTTCCTGTACTCAATGGGAGCTAGGTGGGAACCTAATATAGCACAACAAAGAAAAACCCCGCCTCCAGACAAATCTCTACAGGTAGAGTCTACAATTTAATTTAACGAAATAGACAAATTTAGTAATGGAAATATCTCAATGTTTTGTACGCTACCTTACTTGTGGTGGGAGCGTTCGCCGGACTGGTTTCTCGGCCACTTGTCCTCTACCCGAAGGATGGCTGCTAACAGATACAATATTCCTTAAACGTATATGCCACCCCTCTTTTGACCTACGGGCCATGTGATAAGAGTGTACCATGTTTGCATCTTCTCTAACTCTATAAAGAAACAGGAGGACGAACCCTTATAGCACTACCTCCTGAGACCTCAGACGAGACTCTCCCAGATCTTAATTCCAAAGATTCTAGGGTTTTTCTCCTTTCAATGATACAGCTCGACTCCTGAATTGCTGACATATTTTGTCTATCTGCCTTCCTGTTCTCTTCCTCCCTTCCCGGCTGTTTTTTATTTCTCTGAATCATCACTTTGTGCCCTGAAGAAGGTGGGTGGTCGGCCGATCACATTTCACTTTCACTGAAACCTGTGTCAGCACCAGCGTTAGAGCCAACTTGACACCAGAAAAAGGAAAAAAGATTGAAGTGTATATTATGTTGTCTCTGAATGTGTAGAAGGCATACAATTGATTGAACAATACATAGGGTCTGATTATGATGTCGGTCGGACAAGCGTCCAGCCGACACTATAGCGAGAATGGAACTGCCTGACTATTAGTCCACTTCTGCTTGCACAGCCCATTGCCACTGTCAGTTCTGCTAAATACAGTAACAACCAAACTACTAACTATCACACTCGTACAATTGTAACAATTCTGAAAATTCCAGGCTCCCAAAGCTATAAGCCTGGATTTGGCAGCAGGTATTAGTTATTTTTAATGTATATTGAATTAATAAGCAACTGTTGTTGTGCTGGTCTCCAAATTAGACAAACAGTGCCACCATGTGGCAGACTGTCATAAGTGCCGGTGTTGGCAATTAACTGCCAGTGCTGAGCACCAGAAACCACGGCTCTATTTAAGCACTGCTTTGCATCATGAAAGGAGCCTGTTTTGCAGTCAATGCAGGGGATGACAGCAGCAGGCCAAACGTATTAGCTAAGCCTACTCTGTTTTTCTCCCTCACACAACACAGTGCAGAAAATTTGGGTGTTACACTGCATTGTGTGAAGAACTAGGGAACCTGACCCTTTGTTTATTGCTAATGCTGCACATATTTATTTCCGTTCTATTGGTGCCTAAATATTTTACTTTCTTATGTCAACTAACTTGATAGGATTGGTGAGAAGCTGCTATCAGTTGCTGCACATTTCTTTATTTTTCTTTATTCACCACATTATTTATTCTCCTTCTGAGTATAGTTAGATTTGAACTCTGTTCATCTAATTCACTCACCCACACAATAACGTCAGCATCCACTCATAACAAATCCAATTGTGCACACCATTCACTCACAGTGTCTTTTACAACAACCCTCACTCAGAACAGTAAAATAATGCCTTACAATATAATTCATCCATGTATCACACTATACATTTACCCAGTCTGCCATATGCAAGATCTTTATGCGCCCCACTGCACTGAATGACAGGTCTAAGACTCTTCCTGTGCTGCTTGATCTTTGGTTCTGCTGTAGTGGACTTTGACTTGTGAGGTTCATGGGACTTGGTAGCAGTCCTTAATTTGTTCAAGTGATTATGGATGTTTGGCACCAGCACTCATTTTTGGAGATATGGACTTATATTTCATCATCACTCTTTGTCCTAGAACAAGATAAAAGCAGAAAAAAAGACAAAAAGAAAGAAGGAGGGGAGAAAGGTAGAGCGGAAGAAAGTAAGGATGAATGAAGAAGAGCCTGCAAGAATGACATAAGGAAACAGGAAGTTTTAGGTGGTGAAAGAAAGAAGAACGAGGTGGAATCAAGACTAGGCAGCCTTGATATTCATCAACCCAGGGAATTGATAGCACCAGTGGAGGGTTCCTAAGAAAAACTCTGCATGCTCTCTATGAGGGTTCCATGTCAAATTATCATGAAAAACAATATTGACTCACCAAAATATTGCCAAAATAATATTGACTCACCAAAATATTGCCAAAATAATATTGATTACACAAATATCACCATTATATACTTAGGTAAAAAATAACACAAACATCGTTGCCAAAAATATATCCATTAAAAAAAACTAATTATAGAAATAATGAACACACAAATATCCAAAACCAAAATATTGTGTTCTATTTAAATGTATAAATAATATCAAAAATATCGAAACACACAATAAGAAAAAAAATATTTTACATCATAAATAATTTTTCTTAAATTAAATATATGTAAAAAAATAACAATAAATAAACCAACTACACAAAGGAGATTAATAATGTGTTAACAAACAAAAAAACATACAATTATTCACATATATAACCATATAAATTCACCATATATTTAAAAATAAAAATAAATACATTTTATAAAAAAAAAAAAAAAATGACACTAAAATAAATATAACAGCACACACTGGAAAAAAATATAATCAATTTAACATTTAAAATATATTAATAATACAACAATCCAATGAAGTCACATATTTAAAAGTAAAGCTGAAACACGAATTAGCTTCCACCAAAAAGTAACTGAAAACAAAATCAAACAACACAAAAAGTAGCCAATAATATTTATCGTAAAACACAATAACTAACACAAATAATTTGGGGAACACTATAAAAGGAGCACAATACCTGACAATTTTTCACACTAAACATATAAGAACAGCATGGGCTGACAAAATGCAAACTGACAATTTTAGAAACCAAATCTAATACTTTACTAAACTCTCTCTTTATATATATATATATATATATATATATATATATATATATATAGCAGGTAACCTTTTTTCCTTTACGATTCAATGTTCCTGGAATCGGAAAAATGGAACGGACTCCTCTTTCTGTTGTGCAAAATTATTTATTTATTTTCTCCTTGCGCTGTGCCGCCATGACGCGTTTCGACCCATGCGGGCCTTGATCACATGACCATATATGTTATCTACTGGCGGTCGTCAGTAGATAGCTATAGTTAGGACCTATTTTCCATAGGAAATCCGCAACATTCTATTTGCAATAACGTTGGCGCCGGTTGACGAATCTTCCAAAAGTTTCCAACTTGTGGGGGCACTCCGGTCCGCTCCTATCCTGAAAGTCTTGGGGTGATTCGTCAAGCGGGGGCCGAGAAAAAAGGGGGTCCCAAAACGTGTTTTCCCCATTCATTTTTCCATAGGGACCTTTCATCGCAGCTACAGCCCGAACTGCTGAACGGAATTACACCAAATTTGGCAAAGAGGTAGCCCTTGGTTCAGTGTCGTGCCTTTTGCTTAAATGGTGTAAATCCGTTCAGTAGTTTCTGAGAAATTTGAAAAAGAAAACACATATATATCTGGGCGGAGCCTAACCACACATGTCATCGTGAGATCTGATTGGCTGTCAGCACTTCATCCTGGAATTGCTGGCAGCCATCTTGGGACCAATATAAATGATAGTACCCCATTGAAATGCATTGTAGTGAATCGAATATTTTGAGGGTTACCAAAAGGAGAACTATAAAGGGTGATAACAGACTTTAGTTACATTAGAATTCATTTGTTGATGGTACCATACTAATTTCAGGAATTGTGGTGTGTTCTAAGGTGATTTTACCCTGTGAAAAACCTTCTGCTGGGATATCATGAATCATGTTTGAGAGAAAACTATTTTCACATGCTTGTCCCATACAGTTTTGGAAGGTGCTCCAGAAGCTAAAATGAGAGCATATTTTCTGTAAATTCACATTATCTTTCTCAGTCATGTGAGAATGAAGTCTGACATTCGCAGTGAAACATGTACATCCAACAAGGGCAGAGACTGTCAGTTGATTCCTTTGTGTTCTACTGCAGCTTCCCAGAGTGTTCTAAAGAACAACTAGAGTGCTAACAGCCTTACTTATGACAAAATTATGGCACACCTGAAGCCATCTTGATTGGAATAAACTGGTAACACTTAAAACATTTAATTTAAAAAGGAACAAAATGATGGGGTTCATTTTGTCATAGAAATTATGGTTAGTGCTGTAGAAAGAAAAATTAGGACATGTTTTAAGTGAGATCTCAAATATCTTCCTGTTATATTTCAACAGGAGCAGCCTGTCAGTTGATGCCTTTGTGTTCTACTGCAGCTTCCCAGAGGGTTCTAAAGAACAACTAGAGCGCTAACAGCCTTACTTATGACAAAAGTATGGCACACCTGAAGCCATCTTGATTGGAATAAACTGGTAACACTTAAAACATTTAATTTAAAAAGGAACAAAATGATGGGGTTCATTTTGTCATAGAAATTATGGTTAGTGCTGTAGAAAGAAAAATTAGGACATGTTATAAGTGAGATCTCAAATATCTTCCTGTTATATTTCAACAGGAGCAGCCTGTCAGTTGATGCCTTTGTGTTCTACTGCAGCTTCCCAGAGTGTTCTAAAGAACAACTAGAGTGCTAACAGCCTTACTTATGACAAAATTATGGCACACCTGAAGCCATCTTGATTGGAATAAACTGGTAACATTTAAAACATTTAATTTAAAAAGGAACAAAATGATGGGGTTCATTTTGTCATAGAAATTATGGTTAGTGCTGTAGAAAGAAAAATTAGGACATGTTTCAAGTGTGATCTCAAATATCTTCCTGTTATATTTCAACAGGAGCAGCCTGTCAGTTGATGCCTTTGAGTTCTACTGCAGCTTCCCAGAGTGTTCTAAAGAACAACTAGAGTGCTAACAGTCTTACTTATGACAAAATTATGGCACACCTGAAGCCATCTTGATTGGAATAAACTGGTAACTCTTAAAACATTTATTTGAAAAAGGAACAAAATGAGGGGGTTCATTTTGTCATAGAAATTATGGTTAGTGCTGTAGAAAGAAAAAATAGTGCTAAAACACTACCCCCAGCACGACACCCTACACTACCCAAACATAACTGCACTACCCTAAACCCTAAAACACTACCACCAGCACGACTCCCTACACTACCCAAACACCACTGCACTACACTAAACCCTAAATATACCCCCAGCATGACCTCCCACACTACACAAACACCACTGCACTACCCTAAACCCTAAAACACTACCCCCAGCACAACCCCTACACTACCCAAACACCACTGCACTACCCTAAACCCTAAAACACTAACCCCAGCATGACCCCTACACTACCCAAACACCACTGCACTACCCTATACCCTAAAACATGACCCCCTACACTACACAAACACAACTGCACTACCCTAAACCCTAAAACACTACCCACAGCATGACCCCTTCACTACATAAACACCACTGCACTAACATAAACCCTAAAACACTACCCCCAGCACGACTCCCTACACTACCCAACATCACTGCACTACCCTAAACCCTAAATCTACCCCCAGCACGACCCCTAAACTACCCAAACACCACTGCACTACCCTAAACCCTAAATCTACCCCCAGCACGACCCCTACACTACCCAAACACCACTGCACTACCCTAAACCATAAAACACTACCCCAGCATGACCCCTACACTACACAAACACCACTGCACAACCCTAAACCCTAAAACACTACCACCAGCATGACCCCCTACACTACTCAAACACCACTGCACTACCCTAAACCCTAAAACACTACCCCAGCACGACCCCTACACTACCCATACACCACTGCACTACCCTAAACCCTAAAACACTACCCCCAGCATGACCCCCTACACTACTGCACTACCCTAAACCCTAAAACACTACCCCCAGCACGACCCCTACACTACCCAAACACCACTGCACTACCCTAAACCCTAAAACACTACCCCCAGCTTGACTCCCTGCACTACCCAAACACCACTGCACTACCCTAAACCCTAAATCTACCCCCAGCACGACCCCTACACTACCCAAACACCACTGCACTACCCTAAACCATAAAACACTACCCCCAGCATGACCCCTACACTACACAAACACCACTGCACTACCCTAAACCCTAAAACACTACCACCAGCATGACCCCTACACTACTCAAACACCACTGCACTACCCTAAACCCTAAAACACTACCCCAGCACGACCCCCTACACTACCCATACACCACTGCACTACCCTAAACCCTAAAACACTACCCCCAGCACGACCCCTACACTACTGCACTACCCTAAACCCTAAAACACTACCCCTGCACGACCCCTACACTACCCAAACACCACTGCACTACCCTATACCCTAAAACACGACCCCCTACACTACACAAACATGACTCCACTACCCTAAACCCTAAAACACTACCCACAGCATGACCCCTTCACTACAAAAACACCACTGCACTGCCCTAAACCCTAAAACACTACCCTAGCACTACCCCTACACTACCCAAACAATACTGCACTAACATAAACCCTAAAACACTACCCCCAGCACAACCCCCTACACTACACAAACACCACTGCACTACCCTAAACCCTAAAACACTACCCCCAGCACGACTCCCTACACTACCCAAACACCACTGCACTACCCTAAACTCTAAATCTACCCCCAGCACGACCCCTACACTACCCAAACACCACTGCACTACCCTAAACCATAAAACACTACCCCCAGCATGACCCCCTACACTACACAAACACCACTGCACTACCCTATACCCTAACACTACCACCAGCATGACCCCCTATACTACTCAAACACCAATGCACTACCCTAAACCCTAAAACACTACCCCAGCACGACCCCCTACACTACCCATACACCACTGCACTACCCTAAACCCTAAAACACTACCCCCAGCACGACCCCCTACACTACTGCACTACCCTAAACCCTAAAACACTACCCCCAGCACGACCCCCTACACTACCCAAACACCACCGCACTACCCTAAACCCTAAAACACTACCCCCAGCACGACCCCCTACACCACCCAAACACCACTGCACTACCCTAAACCCTAGAAAAGAAACCCCCACCCCATGCCCAATCCCCTTACCTCTCACTCCTCATGGTTCCTCTCTCCTCATGGTTCCTGCTTCACGTCATCTCTGAGGGCGGTGCACGTCGTTGTGAGGAAACGGAACAGCCTCTGTTTCCTTACAACGACATGGATCGTCTACATGTTTTTAGAACACATGGTCATTTACCATACATACCTTTACAACAAAATTCGTTGTAAAGGCATGCGTGGTAAATGACCATGCGTTATAAAAATGCGTAGTAATGACTTTGTGATGTACAACGCATGCGTGGTAATGCATGCGTTGTAATGGTATCGCAAAGTAAAAAGTCGTTGTAACGGCTGTTTACCGATCGAAGCTGGCCCCTGTTCTTCAGTGAGATGTTTATTTGATTAATTAGGAGGAAGGAATGTTGTTTTTTACCGAAAAGTGCATTCCCGGCTGTTGTATTGTGAAAGTGTCCGCGTGGCCTGGTTTCACTTCCGGTGAGAGAGTGGAAGAGTCTGTTTGGATCTAAAGGAGTTCTGTTGTTGGACGGGGCCGGCGCGACATGTCATCAGAAAACATAGATAATGGAAAGCGTCCTCCCTGAAGTGTGGAGCAGTGCCATGAGAGGTCAACGAGTGTGCGTCCCACCGCAGTATGACCGTACCGCGTGACCCATGTGCCGCCTCCAGGGTACGGGAGGCAGAAGCGGCATCTAATTCTACATTTTGGTACTAGGGCATTTTAACTTCGTTGTTCCTGCCAGATACAAAGAGAAGATCCTGTGATATTCAGTGCCCTCGTTGCCTTTTTTGTGGGTTGTGGTGCTTGTCACTTCGCTGCCCCGCCGGTGCACACGGCTGGGCACCCCACCTCGTGTGCCATCTGCAGGGCCTCTGCCCTCGGATCACTGGTTTCGGTTTCTGGAGTGGCAACATAAACAGTTGCTCCCAAAGGACTAGCCTGAACACTTAGGTGAATATCCCCTGCACCAGCATTCCACGGAAATTCTTTCCTAGCTCTCCCACGTCAACGAGCACGGCTCCGCTCGCGACACCGTATTACGTCATCGGAGCCATAAGAGGACCTCGTCGGCGTGCTGACGTCAGTTCCACCCATTTTTTCCGTGCCACCGAGGCAAACAGGGGACCGAGACATTTTCACATGTATACATAGTATAATAAATATATATATATTCACTGAAAAACCCGTAGGTTTCAGGCACGTTATAGTTAGAAATTAGCATTTAAAAAACCTTAGAAATTCACTGAAAAAACCATAGGTTTCAGGCACGTTAAAGTTAGAAATTAGCATTTAAAAAACCTTAGAAATTCACTGAAAAAACCATAGGTTTCAGGGGCGTTATAGTTAGTTGGACATTTCCATCGTACAAAACCATAGAAATTCCCCGTTATAGTTAGTTCAGCTAACTATAACTCACGTGCTCCATAATGCACTGCTGATGACGTCACATATTACATCACTCATGACATGGTCAGTGACATCACTCATGACATCACTGATGACATCTCAAATGACATCATCCAGTGAATGTGTGTTTTTCTGAAAATTAAATATGTTTTATATATGTATATCTCAAGGTCGATGGAAGAATTAATGGGTATATAAGTGTCTAAATGGATGATTTTTTTGTAAAATTGATTGTATAACTGACTAAGCGTATCTTAGTGAATACATGGGTTAGTGAGTAATGTTTAAATATGAAAATATCTGTATCAGTCTCTCACTTTGTGTATAAGTGGCTGCATGGGTTGGTGAGTAGCTACATGAGTGTCTATATGGGTTATTAGTTGGTTTTTGAGTATCAGTATGAGTGTCTGAGTGTCTGTATGGTTTGGTGGGGGTATTACTTAGTGCATAGATGCATGAATGAGTGACTCACTGTTTGTATGTGTTGAAGACAGCATGTGTGCAGGACTGTATAGGTGGATGAGTATGTGTATGGGTGTGTTAGTGAGTGAATGACTGTCTCAATAGTGTCTTTATGAGTAACTACATATGTTTTAAACTAGTATATGTGAGTATTGGTGTATATAAGTGAGTATATGTGAGAGTGAGAGATTGGAAGAGTTCCTGTACAAATAAGTAGGTGTTTCTATAAGTGATTGTTTAAGAGAGTAAGTATGTGTAAGTTTCTGTAGAAGTAAGTGTGGTAGTGTGTGTGTATAACTGTATATGCAAGTAAATGGATGTTTGATACTTTGTTTGCATGTGTGACTATGTGTGTGAGTAACTCTATGGATGAGTGGCGGTGTGTAACAGGATGTATAGGTGTATGAGTACATATGATGAGTGAGTACATGTATGAGTGACTGTATAGGGACTGTTGGTGAATGAGTGGATGTGTGTGTAGATCTTGGAATTACTGAATAGGTGTGTTGTAACTGGTATTGGTATGTCCATTGTTTTGAAAATGTTAGTTTGTATTTTTGAGTGTGTGTATCAAAGGTTATATTAGGGTGAGAGGAGGTCTGCCACTCTATCACAAAGATGATGTCATCCATCAGTGATGTCATCAGTGATGTCATTTGAGATGTCATCAGTGATGTCATGAGTGATGTCACTGACCATGTCATGAGTGATGTAATATGTGACGTCATCAGCAGTGCATTGCGGGCGCGCGAGTTATAGTTAGCTGAACTAACTATAACGGGGGAATTTCTATGGTTTTGTACGATGGAAATGTCCAACTAACTATAACGCCCCTGAAACCTATGGTTTTTTCAGTGAATATATGTATATATATATATATCTCCCTCTATATATATATCTACCTATCTATCAAAGAAACATACAAATAGATGGGTAGAGAGTAGTGCTTGAGAGAATGAATGACTGGATGAGTAGCGCTTGACTGAATAGTTCAGTGCAACAGTACTGCCTGGGTGATTGCATGAGAGCAGCAGTACTGAATGGGTGATTAGAACAGTGCAGGGAAATACCTTAGACAAACCATGAGTGCAAGACTAACACATGGTTGAAGACAAGAGTGTATGAGTAGTGCTTGAAAGAATAAAAACATACATAGGTACTGCCTGAGTGATTCTATGACTGCAGTGGTAGTAACTGGATGATTGTATGAGTGTATGGCAAGTACCGGAGAAAAAATATGAGTGTAAGAGTAATGCTTGCGCCATTCCATGAGTGCATCAGTAGTACCTGAGTGAGTAGATAAGAGCATAGGCAGTGCCTGACTGAATGTTTGAGTGGGATAGTAGTGCCTGGATGAATGCACAAATCTATGGTTAATGTATGAGGGATTACATGGTATACATGTGTCTGTACCTTTTCCTAGTGGCATCATATATAAAAGAAACATACAGATACATGTATACCAGAGTTTTATACCTCTATCATATATTTAGTCATAACACGTGAGAGACTACGGGGGAGATTTTCAAAAAAGTCACGCAGCGCAGCCCCCCGCGAGGCTGTGCCACGTTGTGCCACAGGGAGGGAGCAGGAGAGCGCCATATCTTCAGAGATATGGCTCTCTCCTCCCCTTTCCCTTGCGCCGGCGCTGATTTCAGCTGCGTGCGCCATGCACACACCTTAGCGCCGCAGCGCTAGGGTGTGTGCATGAGTGTAGCATAGGTTTTGTACAGGAAGGTTACCCTTCCTGTACAAAATACTATGCAAGGCACGATGCAAAGCTTTTCCTACTTTGCATACGTGCTGCACAGTGCAGCACGCATGGAAAGTCGGAAAGCACAGAGAAATGAAAGCATTTCTCCTGCTAGTGCCTCCTTTGAAGGGGCGTTAACTTTTGGCGCAAAACCATGTTTACAAATATTTGTAAATATGGTTTTGCGTCAAAAGGCATGGGTGATTGCATGGGAACGCCCATGTACCACCCATGTAACGCCCCCTCGGCGCAAAGTAGCGCAAAGCAGTGCTTCACGCTGCTTTGAGCGACTGAAAGATTGCTTTCCAGCGCAAAACAAGTTTCGCGCTGGAAAGAAAATAGCAAAAAAAGATTTACGCTGGTTAGCGTCACTTTTGTGATGCTAAACCAGCGCAAAAAATTTGAAAATCTGCCCCCTACATGTGCAAACAGACACATACTTCAGTCATAAGACTAAAAAGTTCATTAAACTTAAAAGAGTGCACTTCCCATTTTAAAAAGACACCTAAAATTATGTGGCATATTTGAAGTATACATCTCGACAGACCAATACAAGCTAAGCTAATCACTAATCCCTCTGGCAAGATGTCTTAAACCTCAGGTTTGGACTGCAGCTTCACTATTCAGTAACTACTCAGAGTGTTGCACCTAAGCAAATACAAAGCAGCAGCCTTTTCAATCTATCTGTTAAAAGTCTCACAATATTCCAGAAAGTACGCTTGCATGTGTCTGTACCTTTTAAAAGTGACATCATATATCAAAGAAGCATACAAATAGATGGGTAGTGGGTAGTGCCCGAGAGAATGCATGACTAGATGAGTAGTGCCTCAGTGAAAAGTTCAGTACAAGAGTACTGCCTGGATAATTTCAGAAAGCCAACACTAATCCTTCTACCATGTTACTATCTACAAACTATTTCAAAATTCTTTTCATTGCAATAATCCAAAGTACAATAGAGAGCTGTACATTTCATAACATATTCCATACATCACATTTGTCTTACAATTAAGTTTTTTTTTTTTAAGTAAAAATATCACTAGAAACAATAAAGTAGTGCTGAATAATATATAATACACCTTACAAATTGGTTACTCACGTTTGAGGGAGTATTGCAGAATACCAAATATCAGAAACTCTTAACAGATTTTCTTTTCCACACAAGAAATGTAATGCACCTCTCTCAGAAAGGTGAAACTAGAAATGGCAAACTTTCCCTCTCTTTTTGCACTCAAATAAATGTAAGTATTAAATCACATTGCTTCCATCATTATTTCAAATTGTAAAACACATTTCTATTGGTTAGATATTAACCCTTTCTAACTGTCTTCAAATGGTGCCCAAACTGCTTCTGTAATCTTCTGAAGTCGCGACTCCACCGCGGTGGAGCCGCGACTTCACACGGGAGTTCAAAAACCTATTTTTAATAATACTAGTATAGTTTTTCAGCAACACACTACTTCTACACATACTACTGTCTTAGAAAACCTTAATTTACTAACTTTTCACTTATATTTATGTATCCATTTCATATTTTAAGTCCACAGTTAAGTTTCAACCCTTCCCCCATTCTATTTAATGCCAGATTCCATAGTAACAGTTCATGGAACATTCAACTGTACTGGCAGGACACAAGTTCACCATAGTTTCAAGTTCAGCACACAAGCTTACTAATGCAAACAGAAGGTGTGGTTGACTTTGCAAAATATTACCTTATGGTATCTACTGTACCTTTCAAACATTTTCTAATAACGAATCACAAACATGATACCTCAGCAAAGTAAGATGCATCCTATTTTTAAGTGCACAATCTTGATGAACAGCCAATCACTTATCAACTTTTTAAAAAACAACATGTTCTCCACCATTTTAGATACCTCTCATTCTACCAACTGACTACCTCAGCTACAGACATCTTTTCATTCCTTCCAGACATCCCTTCAAGATGCTCACAGTGTGTATTGTAGGGCACAGCTATGTTTTCTGGTGCAAAAGGTATGCTGAACACAGAGGTATTGCCAAAGACCTAGGTTTGGAAAATGTGGACATTAAATGGATTGCACAGAGAGGATTAAAGTGGCACCAATTGATGCCTTTGGTTAAAACCTTTTTGCATCTCCAACCCCCTGACCTCATGATTGTACACTGTGGTGGCAATGACCTAGGCACATTGACTGGGGTAGGTCTGGAAATGCTAATGAAGGACACCTTTGCACAATTGATGTTGCTTTTGCCTCAAACTGTCTTTGTATACTCTAATATATGCCAAAGACAGAAAAGGAACTGGTCAACTCAATTCTGTCCACAGTTTGAGAAAGCTAGGAAGAATGCCAATAAAGCTGTTTCTGCATACCTCAGAGATCATAGAATGGGGTCCATCTACAACAACAATCTACGTTTTGATAAGGACGACATCTACAGAAGTGATGCAGTGCACTTCACAGATCAAGGGAACAGTGTCTTCCTCAACAACCTAAAGCTGTGCGTCCTCACTTACATGTAGCTTCAACAAAGTCAGAATGAAAACAAGGGCTCTTTTTAGAGCCACCCTATAACCCAACATATAATCTTACTTTTTTTAAAACATACATACTTTTTTTAAAGTTTTGCCTGGAGTTGCGAACCCATCGCGGTTACACGGAGGGGCTACGCTGAGAGCCGCAATGGAGTCGCAACTCCAGGCACGCGAGAAAAAAAAATGCCCTCCATTCTTACTCAAACTCTGCCTCGGGGACCCCATCCCCCGAGGCAGCCATTTTATATATATATATTTTTTTAAAAACAATAACAATTACCCCCCCTAAGGGCTTTTTTTTGCCCCGGGGGACCCCATCCCCTGGGGCATGTCCTCACGTTGGGGACCGCGGGTGGAGCCCCAATGCCCCCACGGTCCCAGCCGGCTCCCCGCCTCCTCGGGTGCCGGCATTGCTTTTGGACAAGGGGAGCTGCAAACATGCAGCTCCCCTTGTCCAAAAGCAATTCTGCTTCGCTTCATGGAAGCAAGAGCAGGTTTCCTGCTCTCGCGTCCATGAAGCGAAGCATAGTGTGCAATGACAGGGCGGGAGCCGTCCTCCCGCCCTGTCATTGCAAACTGCAATGTCCCAGGGGTAGGCACCCCGGGACATTGCTTGAGCCGGCCCTGTGGGGTGGTGGTCCCTAGGGCCAAAGAGGGCTCCAGGAGGGGCGCCACGCAGCCCCCCTCCCAACTTCTAAATAGCCCCGGGGAGGTGGTGGTCCCCAGGCAGGGGGTCCGCAACAGACCCCCGCATTATAATAATTAAAGCCCCGGGGAGGTGGTGGTCCCCGGGGCTTGGGGGGGCCCACGAGGCCCCCCCCGAATAATTAAGTAAAGCCCCGGGAGGTGGCCGTCCCGGGGCTTGGAGAGCACGAGGCCCCCACCCATAACAATGAAAAGCCCGGGAGGTGGTGGTCCCCAGGGCAGCGGGGGCCCCCGCGGCCCCCGCATATATTTTTCATATTGCCCCCGGGACCTGGTCCACCCGGAGTCTCATTAAAACGAAGCGCGGCATACCACGCTTCTTTTTTTTTCGGCAGGATTTGAACACCCAGCGCAAATTCTGCCCAAAATGTAAAAAAAAAATTGGGAAACGGTGCACCCATTGGGGGCTGTAAGGGAGGACACAAACTGCATCACCCAAAATTCATCGCATTAGCCTCATTGGAGGAGCCCATTAGAGGGCGCCGAATCACTTAAAAAGGTGAGGGCATGTCCAAGCATGCACATTACGTAACTGTCGAGCCTTTGAAAAAATAGACATTATCCCCGAAACGCGTCAGGCTGATCGACATGCGAGCTGTTTTCTACATGTGGGCTCATGTTTGTATCTAATAAAGGCTTTTGAGCACGCTGCAGTTGAGTGCGACTGAATCGAGGGGTAACCTTGGAGCTTTGATCTTTGTGCAGCGGCCCTGCTGCAGAGTCTGCACCACGCTGGGATGAATGGGGGCCACAAGGCTGGGATTTACCTGGCCTGGCACGTGGAATTACGACGAAGGATTAATGACATGCCCACCTGTAGAGGCCCATCCAAGGGCTTGGAACAATGTCAGCAGTGAAACGGTGCACCCATTAGGGGCTGTAAGGGAGGACATGAACTGCATCGCCCACAATTCATCGCGTTAGCCTCATTGGAGGAGCCCATTAGAGGGCGCCGAATCACTTAAAAAGGTGAGGGCGTGTCCAAGCATGCACATTACGTAACTGTCGAGCCTTTGAAAAAGGAGAAATTATCCCTGAAACGCGTCAGGCTGATCGACATGCGAGCTGTTTTCTACATGTGGGCTCACGTTTGTACCTAATAAAGGCTTTTGAGCACGCTGCAGTTGAGTGCGACTGAATCGAGGGGCAACCTTGGAGCTTTGATATATATACATATATATTACCTACTGGCGGACCACCACCTCCCCAGGGCTTTACAAATGATGGGAGGGGGGCCGCGCGGCCCCCCTCCAGGAGCCCTTGATGGCCCTGGGGACCGCCACCCCCCAGGGCTGGCTCCTGCAATGTCCCGGGGTGCCCAACCCTGGGACATTGCTGTTTTGCTATGGCAGGGCGGGAGCACGGCTCCCGCCCTGTCATAGCAAACTCTGCTTTGGTTTTGGACACGAGAGCAGGAAACCTGCTCTCGCTTCAAAAAACCAAAGCAGATTGCTTTGGCACAAGTGGAACTGCATGTCAGCAGCTCCCCTTGTGCAAAAGCAATGCCGGCTCCCGCAGGAGGCGGGAGCCGGCTGGGACCGTGGGGGCATTGGGGCTCCCCCCACGGTCCCCAACGGTGAGGCCAGGCCAGGCCCCGGGGGATGGGGTCCCCAGGGCCAGAAGTGGCCCCGGAGGGAGGCCACGCGGCCCCCCTCCCCTGTAATTAAATAATATTAAAAAAATTAAAAAAACGGAAAGGCCAGCCCAGGAGGATGGGGTCCCCGGGGCCATAATTGGCCTTAGGAGGGAGGCCACGTGGCCCCCCTCCGAAAAAATAAAAATAACAAAAAGAAGGCTGGCCAGGCCCCGGGGGATGGGGCCATAATTGGCCTCTGGAGGGGGCTACGCGGCCCCTACCCAAAAATGAAGAGAAAAAAACAAGTCTGCCAGGCCCCGGGGATGGGGTCCTCAGGGCCAAAAGTGGCCCAGGGAAGGGGGGCCACGCAGCCCCCCTCCCATAAAATATGAAAAATTTAAAAAAGTAAAAAGATACCGGCAACTCACCGGAGGCCCCGCCCCCTCCCTGCAGCACTCTGTAAACGCGCCCCCTGGCGTGTTCTAAGTTGGGGAATTAAGTCCCCTTGAATACTGAGGGTCCCTGGGGGCCAACTAGCCCACCAGGTACCTCCAGTAAGCGCCACACAGCTGGATTGCAGAGAGGTGGTCCGAGGCCACGCCCCTTTTATACCACTCTGCAAACGCGCCTCTTGGCGCACTGCTGGTGGGGCGATGAGGCCCTCTTGTGTCCTGAGGACCTCAGGACACAAGTGGACTTCATGCCCCGAGCAGCAGTGCGCCAGCGTAGCCTCGGACCACTCTCAGCAATCCAGCTGTGTGGGGCTTACTGGAGGTACCTGGTGGGCTAGTTGGCCCCCAGGGACCCTCAGGAGGGAAGGGGACTTAATTCCACAACTTAGAATGCGCCAGGGAGCGTGTTTGCAGAGTGGTGGAGAAAGGGGGTGTGGCCTGTGTCCATCTCTCAGCAATCTCATGTGTGGGGCTTACTGGAGGTAAGAGGTAGGCTAGTTGGCCCCAAAGGACCCCCAGCAGCGAAGGTGACTTCAATGCCCATCCAAGAGCGCGCCAGGGAGCGCGTTTGCAGAGTGGTGGGCAAAGGGGCCGTGGCCTGCTATGAGAACTTAGCAATCCTGCTGTGTGGGACTTACTGGAGGTAATAGGAGGGTAGTTGGCCCCAAGGAGGTCCTTGGGGCCAACTGCCCTCTTGTAACCTCCAGTTAGTCCCACACAGTGGGATTGCTAAGGCGTCTTCAGAGGCCACGCCCCTTTCTCCACCACTCTGCAAACGCACCTCCTGGCACACTACGGGTTGAAGGATGAAGTCCACTTTACTCCTGAGGAGCTTTGGGGGCCAAGAAGCCCTCCTTGTACCTCCTGTAAGTCCTACGCAGCAGAATTCCTGAGCGCTGGTCAGAGGCTCAGCCTCCTTTCTCCACCACTCTGCAAACACGACTACTACGTTATAGTTATAAATTAGCATTTAAAAAACCTTAGAAATTAATACAAAAAACCATAGGTTTCAGGGACGTAATAGTTAGTAAATAGCATTTAAAAAACCTTTGAAATTCACTGAAAAAACCATAGGTTTCAGGGACGTTATAGTTAGAAATTAGCATTTAAAAAACCGTAGAAATTCACTGAAAACACCATAGGTTTCAGGGACGTTATAGTTACTTGGACATTTCACTCGTACAAAACCAGAGAAATTCGGCTGTTATAGTTAGTTGAGCTAACTATAACTCGCGCCCCCGCAATGCACTGCTGATGACGTCACATATTACATCACTCATGACATGGTCAGTGACATCACTGATGACATCACTGATGACATCTCAAATGACATCACTGATGACGTCATCCACGTGATAATCTGATGCACCTCCTCACACTCTAATATAACCTTTGATACACCCACTCTAAAATACAGACTACCATTTACGAAATCATAGACACACCAATACCAGTTACTACATACCCACTCACTGATTCCTAGGTCTACACACACATCCACTCATTCACCCATACAGTCACTCATACATGCAGTCACTCATCAATACAGCACTATCATATGCACTCATACACCTATACAGACACTCACACAATGCCACTCATCCATAGAGTTACTCACACACCTAGTCAATCATGCAAGATTCATTCACACTCCCATTTACTCACGTATACAGTTATACACACACCACCTCACTTATTGATACAGATACTAACACATACTTACTCTCTTATACAATCACTGATACAAGCACACACTCATCCATACAGCCACTCTCACAATCACTCACTCTCACATATAGTGATTTATATACTCCAACAGTCACATATACTGCCTTTCACATATGTAGTTAGTCATACATATACCACTGAGACATCCATTCACTCACCAACACACCCATACACGCACTCACCCACCCATACAGCCCTTCACAGATGCACTCTTGAACCCATACACCCAGTGAATTACCCACTCACACATCTATGCACAGAGTCACACACCCCCCACCCACCCTCACAGACACTCAGGCACCCATACAGATACTCAGACAACCAATCAATAACCCATATAGACACTCATGTAGCTACTCACCAACCCATGCAGCCGCTTACACACCAACTGACAGACTGATGCAGACATTTACACAGTTTAATCACTAACCCATGCATTCAGTAAGATACGTTTAATCACTCACTTATACAGTCAGTCACGCACCTACTAAATCATCTATTCAGACACTCATACACCCACTCATACTTCAATACACCTTGGCATATATATATAAAACATATTTAAACTTTACAGAAACACACAGTCACTGGATGATGTCATCAGTGATGTCATCAGTGATGTCATTTGAGATGTCATCAGTGATGTCATCAGTGATGTCACTGACCGTCATGAGTGATGTAATATGTGACGTCATCAGCAGTGCATTGCGGGGGCGCGAGTTATAGTTAGCTCAACTAACTATAACGGCCGAATTTCTCTGGTTTTGTACGAGGGAAATGTCCAACTAACTATAACGACCCTGAAACCTATGTTTTTTTCAGTGAATATATATATATATATATAAATCTCCTTAGATACTAAAAAAGCACTTCAGCAAAAAGGAAGCACTTCAGACCAAAAGATCAGACTCCACACTCATAATCCTGGACAAAGGCACTTTCCAACTGAGAAAAATAAACACAGTTATAAAAAGAAAACCAACCTATGTAGATTGAACATAACATTAAAGCCCCACTACCCCCCAAAAGTAACCGAACCTGTATTTTTAGCATGTAATTAAAAGAAACATTTTTCACCAATAGAAAAGGAAAGCCAACCTGACCCAGACCTTGTTGGCATCAAATAGAAATTAAAGGAAATCAAGTGCAACTAATGTAAACTGTGTGAAAGAATGTATAAATTATGTTAGCAAAGAAAATAAAACATTTTAACACAATAATACATTTTAAATTTATGCTACTTTCAGCCAGGATGGCAAAAAGAGCTACATACATCACACCGCAGAAAGGCATCCCTTAATGTTTGTGTCACTCTGTGAAAGTTATTTAGGTGTTCATGTCACCGTAAATAGTTTTGCCTCTACGATGAGCGCACTGAATGAATGAATGCATTTTTTTGTGTGATTACTTAAAATCATTACAATTTAAAAGGCGTAAGAGGCAGAGGAACAAATCAAATTTAAACACAATTTTAAATACAAAAGTGCTCAGTAAAATCATGTCAACAATTTGATGTCTAATAAATTAGTTCTCATCCCTGAATCTTGTGGCTGAAGAATTTTTCTTTGTGGTGAATTTAAAACGGGGCAACTATAAAGATTAGGATATCTTCATTTGGGGATCTTCATTAAAGTGCCAGTGCTTTTTAACACAACATGCTGCAGTGTTGAGAACACTATTTTGCTGTCAACGTGTCTGTGGAGCGATACGTGGGATGTGTGGGGTCAAAAATGCCCATGATGGCTTTGGGTCTTGTCAGCAATGTAAAAACATGTGGAGACAGGGCCCCTAGTGGCATGAAACTCGTCTGGCTGTTGATCGCTCCCTGCTATGGCCATTTTGTATTTCAGAAGGGATCGGGTGTGCTGTACTGTACAAATTTACCAAAATTGGCCATGTCTTTCACAGTGTCCAAGGTGTAAAACTGGAGAACAGCTTCATTTGCTGTACGAGTGCCCTGATGTAGGAAGATAGGCCTGAGATGAATTTGGCAGCCATGTCGCAGTGCCAGGCAGCATAAAAGTATATGTACCAGTGATTTCCTTTTGTATTTGCACAGTCTGCACTCTATGATGATTATGAGTGGCTTCCAGGTTGGATACAGTTCTCTCAGGGGAAGGACAGCCTTGATGCTACGATGAGCGCACTGTAATATCCATAAAATTACAAAACTTACAATACCTGTGTGCGGGGAGCCGGATTTCCCTGGCTGTTTAAGATGAGGTAAAAACTAATCTTTAGAACAACAGAGGGCTCACTGAAAAGTTGTTAACAACGTGCAAGAAGCACAGGAGACTCTTCTCATGAGCCCTCACAAGACAGCTTGATAGCTGATCTCGCACCCACCAGATGAGCACGAGCGATCACGCTCTGTAGAATGCGCGCTCTTGAGACTGCAACGCTGGACAGACAGATCTGCTTGGACTACTACCCAAACACAGAAGCAGAACTGCAGCAGCCGGTGTCTCAATGCCGGATCCACCTTCGGTCCGTCACAAAGGTTGTCGGGCCTTGTCACTCTGAAGTCACAGCGGCTGCTGAAACACTGCAGAAATGTGAGCTCAGTGACAGCTCCTTTCTGCTCGTCGCCAAGAAAAATGTACTAATTGGAGAATCCGTCGTAGACGATGAGAACCACGACAGTGGCGGCTCCTCCGCAATGGCGGATGAGCGTCGCCCACTGCCTGGCTGAGAGCCAGCAAATGAAAAATAAAATTATGTTCTGGCATCATTTTATTTTGCATTTACGGGTCTGAGCCAGCGCTGTAGGGAAGGGGAGGGCCGGGGGAGGAGGAGTGCTACGTGCACTCCACTCCCTAAGTGCTCATGTGTGTTTGAACAGCCATCTCAGCCCAACCAAAACACACATGCGCATTTAGGTTTTCTCCAGCCCAGCTGCATTGAGCAGCCAGGCTGGAGAAACGCCACAGACTCTCTGGCCTGAGCGGAGCGTACTTGTGGCCCGCTCATGCCAATCCTCCCACTGCTCTGAAACACGGAGATCGGATGGGAGTCTGTCCCAGGGGATGCTGGGTCCAGGCAGGAAGAGGAGAGGCAACGCTGGAGGCAGCCGGCGGCAAAAGGTAAGTTTAAAAAACATTTTCAATATAGTATTACTTAACCCCCCCCCCCCACAACCCCTTCCGGGTTCCCTCTAACCGCCCACCACCCTTTGTTTATGGAAGCCGCCGCTGACCAGGAAGTAAGTAAAGAAAGCTTTATTTGATGAATAAATGCGGTAGGAACTGCCACGAAGGACACACACGTCCGTACAATGGCTGGATCCTACCCAAGTGACCGTTTCAAATGTCCGCATTCTCATATGTCAACATTCTCCACTCTGACATCAATACATTCCAGAGTAGAATATGTTGGCACCTGGACGGAACACTACAGATTTTCATGTGCGCTTTACAAATACACATGTTATGTTATCTTTAGGAGTGCAGAGTCTCCACACATAAAAACATAGGTCATTTTATGTGCGGAGACTCTGCAATGGTAAAGATACTACTTGTAAATCACTTTGTGAATAGCAAACACTGGTAAACTTACAAGAAAGTGCAATTTTACCTTTGTGAATCAGGCCCTCAGTGTTCTCTGAAGAATGAGTCAATTGTACAATGCCAGAGGATGGTGTCCCACAGACCTATGAGGCAAACTTGGAGTTCAAAACCTTTATGCAAATCACAACCACTTTGGAATATATCACAACAACAAAAATGTGAGATGTGTGACCGAAAACGTATTCTTCAAAATAGGAGCATAGATTTTCATTACGCTCGTTAGTAGGTTGTTCACTTAATTGGCAGCTGTGTTGTGAAACAGAATCTGATAATAATCAAAAGGAGCTAGCTAAACGAATAAACAAATACTCTGGAGATGTATGTCTGGAAAAACAATTTTGTTTTGTATGAAGGCCCTCACCCACCAACCTGGTTGGTGGCATGCTTCATCATCGGGCCCCACCCGATGGTACCGAATGTACCCGGGTGTGCTGCGGCGTCTGCTTGCAGCGGAGCGGATTTTGTAAAGTGAGTGTGCAGTAATAGCTGTGGTGAGTGTGAAAAATAAAAACTGTCCAATGAGTCCCAAGGTCCACCAGGGAATTTTATTCATGGGCTCATGGCAGTATTAAAAGCAAGGCTATGGATATTGTCTGGGGTGATTATTGCCCTTATATCCAGTGAGGTCAACTAGTTTCAGCCAGGCCTTGTGGTAAAAACTGGCTTTCATCAGGACCGGTATGTGTATTGTGAATTAAAGAGGGGTCTATAGAATGTACAGGCTCCTATGTGCCGCACACGCTATGGTGCGAGAAATGTAAGAGGATGGTTTCCTCTAAAGTCGTTCCCGTAACGACCAAGTAGGTGGTACTGTGGGTTCTAGACTGTGACGAAAGTGTGACTGAAAGTCGAACCCCGCCTGGGGACTCATGGAGTCAGTCTCTTAGACTATAAGAGCACGACTTTAGAGGAAACCATCCTCTTACATTTCTCGCACCATAGCGTGTGCGGCACATAGAGAGCCTGTACATTCTATAGACCCCTCTTTTAATTCACAATACACATACCGGTCCTGATGAAAGCCAGTTTTTACCACAAGGCCTGGCTGAAACTAGTTGACCTCACTGGATATAAGGGGCAATAATCACCCCAGACAATATCCATAGCCTTGCTTTTTAATACTGCCATGAGCCCATGAATAAAATTCCCCTGGTGGACCTTGGGACTCATTGGACAGTTTTTTTTTTTTTTTTCACACTCACCACAGCTATTACTGCACACTCACTTACAAAATCCGCTCCGCTGCAAGCAGACGTCGCAGCACACCGAGGTACATTCGGTACCATCGGGTGAGGCCCGATGATGAGCATGCCACCAACCAGGTTGGTGGGTGAGAGCCTTCATACAAAACAAAATTGTTTTTCCAGACATACATCTCCAGAGTATTTGTTTATTCGTTTAGCTAGCTCCTTTGATTATTATCATATCCCTTGGGAAATGAACTAGTCTACTTTATTCCTCCCTCTCCTTTTGATATTTAGTGAAACAGAATCTAACATTTTTCTGCTACACTGAGGAACAGCCAGCCGTCCTGCTCGAGTCTGTGCCTGCATTAGTAGGAAGCAAGCAAACAGCCCAACACTCACAGGGCCAGTGTCAACTCTGAGGGAGATTAAATATCCTGAAGCAAAATAAGAATCAGTTACCAGTGTTTTGCTTCTCTTTGATTTTTTTCTCGAACTCATTATTTCACCGGGTTTTGGCCGCCGGCGAGTTTTGTCGGGAAATTGCTGATGTACAGTAATTACGACAAAACTCAGAAAGCAGATTCTGGTGCAAGCATGCCAGCTCCGCTAGCGCCCACCAGTTATGTAAGTGGCACCCGCAATCAGGGCGCTGTTGTTTCTAGTTAAAGTTTAAATCAGGCGGAGGTTTAATTTGAGTCAGTGTAATGCACAATGTACATATTTAAAAAATCTAACTAAGCAACACATTTGCTGGCAGAACTAAATTTGAGAATGTGTAGGCCGTTGTAAAGTAGATTAAATAAATGTTATATTTAGCACTCCGTGTTTTTGCTGTTATTAGACTCTTGACTGGGACAATAAATACTCCTGGGATACACGGTGAGAGTTTTTGATGCGAAATGATTAAACCACGTTTAATCAGTTGCGGTTAAATCACATAAAATAGTATCCACTGTGGTGGAAAAGCAGAGCCTCTGGAGGTGGGGTATTGCTTTCAGATCTCTTTGGCAGGCACATTCTAATAAAGCGCCTCACAGAGGTTTTTGCTGACGCGACTATGGTTAATTATAATAGGGACACTGAGCTATTAAGAGTAAAAACTCCCAGTGCATGAGCTCTTCTGATGAGCGGGGAGTTTCTATAAAAGGGGTCGGCTCCTCTCCAGAAGTGGCGCTGGTGAGTGCTTCATTATAATTACAATCAGGACGAGGTGGGTAAAAAGTACAACTGTGCACTTTTGGTGTCATTTCTGCAATTTTATGGGTCATTTGAAAATTAGAAATGGCGCGGATGTCAGAGTGCAGAGTGAGATTCATGATTCATTTGGCATGCGGTTTAATTTATTAATGTAGCTCCTGGGTTTTCCTGCTCAAGAACATTGACCCAAAGGATGAGGGTAGATACCTACTTAACAAGCATTGGCAAAGCCAGTAGGTCTTGCCTATGCAAGAGCTCTTGGGTTTGCCAATATGTTTTAGCCATGTTGTACACCAGCATGGCTGCTGTTCAGCATGGCTAAAAGTTAGTGGGGTAAAGGAGTGTGGCGTGGAGTGGAGTGCTGTAAAGTAGAGTGGAGTGTTGTAAAGTGGCGTAGAGTAGAGTGGCATGGAGAGAACTGGAGTGCCATGGAGTGGTGTGGAGTGGTGTAGAGTGTTGTGGAATGTCTTGGAGGAAGCAGACTGTGGTACAGTGGAAGGGCGTAAAGTAAAGTAGAGGGTGAAAGTGGAGTGTCGTAGAGTGGAGTGGCCTAGAGTGTCTTGGAGTGGAGTGGCACAGAGTGAAGTGGAGAGGCATAGAGTGGAGTAGTGGAATGGAATACAGTGGAGTAGTGAGTCATAAAATAGAGTGGAGTAAAGTGGAGTGGAGTGGTGTAGAGTGTCGTACAGTGGAGTAGTGTTCTAGAGTGGCATAAAGTGGAGCAGAGTGTTGTAGAGTGGAGAAGAGTTTCATAGAGTGGAGTATCGTAGAGTGGAGCATTGAAGAATAGAGTGTCATCGAGTGTAGTGGCCTAGAGTGAAGTGGCGTAAAGTACAGTGCTGCACAGTAGATTGGTGTAGAGTGCAGTAGCATTGAGTGCATTGGTTTTGAGTAAAGTGGTGAAGAGTGCATTGACGTAGAGTAGAATGGGATAGAGTGCAGCGGTATAGAGAACAGTGGTGCAGAGTAGAGTGCAGTGGCGTACATTGCAGTGGTATACAATAGATTGTTTCAGAGTAGAGTGAAGTGACGTACAGTGGAGTGGTGCAGGGTAGAGTGGAGTGGTGCAAGGTAGAGTGCGGTGGCATTGAGTAGTGATGTAGAGTCCATTAGCTTAAAGTGCAGTAACATAGAGAGCCATGGTGCACAGTAGGGTGGCTTAGAGTTTAGTGGTTCAGAGTAGAGTGAAGTGGCCTAGACTGGAGTGGTGTAGAGTGCAGTGGCGAAGAGTGCAGTGGTGCATAGTAGAGTGGGGTAGAGTGCACTGGCATAGAGTAGAGTGGTGCAGAGCAGAGTGGAGAGGGATAGAGTGAAATGGCATAGAGTGAAGTGTTATAAAGTTCAGTGGTGCACAGTAGATTAGAGTGGCATAGAGTGTAGTGGTGTAGAGCGTAGTGGCATAGAGCTCATTGGTGTAGAGTGGTGCAGTGGCACACAGTAGAGTGGTGCAGAGTAGAGTGGCATGGAGTTCAGTGATGGATAGTGCAGGGTTGCAGAGTAGAGTAATTTAGAGTGCAGTGCTGTAAAGTAGAGTGGCGCAGAGTGCATTGGCGTAGTGTGCAGTGGAGAAGAGTGGGACAGAGAACAGTGAGATAGAGTGCAATGGTGTAGAGTAGAGTGGTGTAGAGTGCAGTGGCATAAAGTATAGTGCTGCAAAGTATAGTACAGTGGCGTAGAGTGTAGTTGTGAGGAGTAGATTAACATAGAGTGCAGTGTGCACTGGTTTTGAGTAAAATGGTGTAGAGTGCAGTGGCATTGAAAAGAGGGGCAAGGAGTGGCGCAGGTTAGATTGCAGTGGTGTAGAGTGAAGTGACGTAGAGTGGAATGGTGCACAGTGGAATAGAGTGGCATAGACTGCAGTGGCCTAGAGTAGATTGTATCAGAGTAGAGTTCAGTGGCGGAGAGTGCACTGTTGCAGAGTAGGGTGGCATAGAGTGAAGTGGAGTAGAGTGTAGTGGTGCAGGGTAGAGTGCAGTAGCATAGAGTGTAGTGGCATAGAATGTACATAGAGTAGAGTGGTGCCAAGTAGAGTGCAGTGGCATAGAGTGTCAGAAAGGTTAGTGTTGTAAAGTAGACTGTACAGTAGAGTGGCATAGACTGCATTCCCGTAGAGAGCAGTGGCGTAGAGTGGTGCAAAACAGAGTGGCATAGAGTGCATTGGCGTGGACTGCAGTGGCATAGAGTGATGCAGAGTACAGTAGTGTAAAGTACAGTGTTGCAGAGCAGAATAGAGTGGCTTAGAGTACAATGGCGTAGTGGTGTATAGTGCAGTACCGTAAAGTGTTGCACAGTAGCACATAGTGGCATACAGTGTTTCAGAGTAGAGTATAGGTCCACAGAGTACAGTGGTGCAGAGTAGTTGGGGCAGAGTGCATTGGTTTTGCGTAAAGTGGTGTAAAGTGCATTGGCATAGAGTGCCGTGGTGCATAATAGAGTGCAGTGGCGCAGAGTGGAGTGGCACTGAGTTCAGTGAGGTAGAGTAGATTGTTTCAGAGTAGAGTGCAGTGATGCACAGTAGTATACAGTGGCATAGAGTGTATAGCAGATTAGAGTGGCATAGAGTGGATTGGCATAGAGTGCACTAAAGTTGAGTTAAGTGGTACAGAGTAGAGTGCATTGGCATAGAGTGCAGTGGCATAGGGTGCAGTGTTGCAGAGTTGAGTGGCATATATTGGAGTGACATAGAATGGAGTGGTGCAGAGTGTAGAGTGCAGTGGAGAAGAGTGCAGTGGTGGATAGAAGAGTAGTGTGGGGTAGTGTGCATTGGCATAGAGTAGACTGGTGTAGAGTAGAGAGGCGTAGAGTGAAGTGGCACAGAGTGGAGTGGTGCAGAGTAGAGTGCAGTGACGCAGTGTGGAGAGGCATGGAGTGGAGTGGCATGGAGTGGAGTGGCAAAGTGTGGAGTGGTGCAGAGTAGAGTGAAGTAGTGTAGAGTGGAATATGCATGGTTTGGTAACACACTTCCATTACAGACAACACATCTTTAATTGAAATCGCCATTACATTTGCACAGACACACAGTTTAAATAATAAAAGTATACAGCGCACAAACGATAATATGTGAAAATGTCATCACCTGGTGTACTGATTTGTTTTGATCATTTCAAATATGTGTTTCCACCACACTTCAGAATTGCCCAAAAATGTATTTCCTTTAGGCTTTTCGAATTCTGAAATGTCTGCACAGTTCATTTACAGACATTTACATTTTGTTGCATGCTAGAAAAACAATAACATTGTACAGCCTTCCTTAAGCCCCCGAGCCAGTATGATTGTAACAAAAACCCTCTCACTTTGAAGTCAGAGAAAGAAAAGTAAACACCAAGCTCCCTGGAAGACAGAGACTGACATTTGACCTCTGTCTTTGAATGCACAGTAAATGCGATACAGGATAAGAAGAACAAGATTTAAAGGCCTACCTACCGAAATCGAGCACTGGTGGACGAATGCAGTAAATAGGGTTAGGGCAACAGAAAGAGCAAACTCGAGCTGGACTGCCTATAACAAATAGAGTCAGCAGATAAAAATCAAGCAAATGTGAGTTGCAAGCCACAAAGCTAATGATAAACAACTTGTGGAATGCTTTCTTCAGGGAAGCTTTCCGCATGTCCCCCAGAAGTCGTTAGCAAACCAGACAGCTGTGTTGTCTGGTAGCCTTCGACATAAAAAGTAAATACCAAGCAGGGCCCAGCCCCTAAAATCCTCATCTGAGTTTGTAAAATGATTTTGTTGGTGTTGCTGTGTATCCTAGTGAGTCTGTTCTCTGGTGAAAACTTATCAACAGAGGGCTTTTTGTTTTGTTTTATGAGAAAAAAAAACTCTTCTGATTTTAAAACCAATTGAAAGACATTGACAACTACCATGAAAGCTTATTACAGGATAAAGCAACATGATTATGCGGAACCCTAAATCAATAAAGGAAACAAGAAGTAAGGTTCAATGTAATACTTTATGAAATGCAATGGCATTGAGGCACAGGCTCCCCCAGGAACATTTTACATGGTTTTTGTACCTTCTTGATTCATGCTGTCTTAATAACACCACCAATTGGGCATATCCTGGTGTTGAAGATATCTTAACATTTATCCATTCATTAATCAACTTCAGACATTTGGCTGTATATGGATATTAAATTATGAAAGTCAGGGGCAATTCATCAGGACCTACATGTATACCTAATCTACTCAACTTCAACCTACTAAAGACACCCCTAATGGATTCAATTATTCTTGAGGCCTGTGTTAAATGATAAAAACAAGGGGAATGTTCAGAAAATTAATGCTCTCTTTATTCTAAATATCTGGTCAATATGTTACTTGCCTTTTTATGTCCTAACCAGGATCAGTGGCAATTCATCAGGACCTACACCACTGATCCTGGTTGACATAAAAAGGCAAATTTTAAAATGGTATCCCTGCCCCGGTTCCTGAAACAACTGCAAAATTTCCCATATGTCCTGCCCCGCTCCCTTCTTGAAAAAATATGATTTGAACTGTGCAGCTTCCTGTGGAACCCGCGCTTGCCCTGAATTGTCCTTACCAAATGCTTCAAATCCACCTACAAAGGTGGTATCCCTGGTATCAGAAACCCTTTCAGAGGACCAAACGGTACGTAGGGGCAACTGGGCCCAACCTTGGTGGTTGATGCCTTTTACTTACTACTGATGTCCCAGGGCCCAGCCTACTATGGAACCACCTCAATGAGGTCAAGTACCTCTTCTGTTCTTGACTCCCAGTGTCAGATGTGGTTGATCAGTCAAGGTTCCCTCGGGGGCGGGGGTGGAGGGATGTAGATACAGGGCAGTGAACACGGCTCATAAATCAAAGTGCAAACGGTACGAACAATAAATCAATGTCCAGCCAAATGCTTTTATAAGAAAAAATAGTATTTTATTTCTAACTCTACACAGGTAAAGTAATGTGACATTAAAATGTACCAACACAATTCCCCTTGAGATCCGGGCTCTAGTAGTTGTCAGGGAATCCCCGCCCCACCCTTCTTCATGTAACATGTTCAGGGTTATTCCCCATTTACAGGTGGCCACATCAGGGAATGCAAACTATTAAGCTTTACTCCCTTTTGACCCTTTAGAAACTTAGTCAAAAGGGTATATGGTGCTCAGCACCATTAGCAGCGAGTTCCTCCGGGGCCAAACTGGCCCAGTTCTTGTCTTACTCGCTCTCGCAGCACAGAAGAGTTCCACGATGCAGTGGGTGCCTTAAAATGCGCACATGCGAATACTGCTCAGTTTGGAGAGGTCGGTGCGCTCGCACCAGCACTCGGCGGCGCAGGCTATCTCTTCTGAGTTGCTTTGTCCGACATCTCCCAGATGTTGGAGCTGCTCTCTGCTCACGAAGACGAGGTAAGTTGACTTTGCCTAACGGGGAGAAGGAATCTTTTGTTCAGCTCCCGACTTGAGCCAGCAAGGATGCAACATCATCCACAGCATCTCTGGCAGTCCTCAGTGGTGTGTCAGGAGCCGTTCGCTTGCAGTGCAAGTCCAACCCATGGATCACAGCCTCAGTCTATCCTTCCGGCGGCAGACTGAATCCTTTGACAATGTTGATACTTGCCACCCCTGCTGGCATATGGGGTTGCCGGGGTACGGGTTTATACAGGCACAGGCTCTTCCAGCCTCAACACCCTGGTCACGATGGTCTCAAGTCTTGGCCCTCCTTGAAATGGCACTTTACTGGTGTCCACCTCTGGCATATGGGGTCACCGCAGTGTGGCGGTACCGGCATAGCAAAACACCCACACGGCACTCAACACAGGGCTCAGTCTAAGGTGGCCCTCTTCTGGCATACGAGGGTCACCAAAAAAATCATGATACATGGTTTCCCTAGGTGATGTCACCTCACCCAGCAGGTAGACTAGCAGGCCTTGCCCCCCAGTCCTGGGCACAGGCAGTAAGTCTTGCACTGCTTCCCCTTTTCACACAGTCCATCTGGCTGCTTGGCAGATGACACATTTTTGGGGACTCAACCTCCCCTCCTTATAGTTCTTTTCCAGACAACAAATGTAAATTAGGGTCTGGGTCTTTGAAGTTTTATGTTGCTTCTTTTGAAGTGCGCACTTCACCTTTTCATCTTCCTTCATTAAAGTGGTCTGCCACAGCAGGCATGACTTTGAAGCTGATTGTCCACACCACAATTCATGGGAGTGACCAGGGTTAACACCTGGATGTCAGCCACAGTGAAATGTGCATCAAAAGGTTAATCCCAGACACCCAGCCCTACTCTTTGTGATTCTCTTATCAGCCCCCGTGGCGTAACGAAAGTTTTAGGGGCCCCCCTGCAATGTACACGGAGGGGCCCCCACTCCGGATTTAATCCGGAGCGCTCAGGCCTGAGTACCTTGCAGAGGGGGCCACCTGCAGCTCGGGGGGCCCCCCGCACTGCGGGGGATGCGGGGGCCTGTGTTACGCCCCTGATCAGCCCCTCCTCATTCCTGAGATGTGTCCAGGCCCCCTCCTTATGATCTATTTCTGAATCAAGGAGCAGTCTTTTGAAATGTAAAGGGAGTCTCTTCCTTTTCCTTCCAGTGTGTCTCCACCCAGCTTACAGGAATGCAGCAATACACAAATCTCTCTGGGGGGATTCCTCTCTTCCTCATGCCTTTACCAGGCAGGCCTGTGCTTCCCGAAAGGGAAGCTAGGGTCCTCCATACAATGTACCATTGCAGGCACGCTCACTCTTTACTTTCACAGCACACTTTCAGTCCAGTGCTGCTCCTTCATGCATTGTACCCTTACATGCACCATGCATCCAGCACAAAGTCTCAGCTGTACGCACTGCTGAGCACTGAAGCTTTTCTATATGTAACCAGGGTGTGCGGTTTGCAAACACGCAAACTGCCAGAACAAACATTCACTATGGGGTCGATTACGATGGCGGACGGAAGTGCATCCGTAGTGGTGGCGGTGGCGGAAAACCGTAGATTTGTCCGCTCCTGATGCGGTGATTGCGACCGCCATATTACGATGGGCTAACATAGGCCATTTCCCGACCGCCGCGGTGTTTCAGGCTCCGCACGTTTTTTCCTTATGCAAGGGTGGCGGACGGAGCCAATAGAGCAAGAACTGCGTGCGGAATCACGTCCCGTCCACCAACCAGATTACGATGTATCAAACAGCCAATCCCACCGCGGTGGAAATACCACCCCATCGCGGATGGCGGAACCACAACAACGGAGAGGAAAAGTCGAAGCAGAACACCCACACACGACCAGAGCCACCATGGATCCTGCTCTACAGGCCTTTCTGCTGCTCTACCTGATGCATCACCAGCAGAAAAGACGCCGCTGAGCTCTACAGCAGAGGTGCGTCCAAAACATATCCACGCATGCAACCCCGGTACAACAACAACTCCCAGCAAGCGTGCAGGCGGGGCCGGCTCTACGATGTTTGGAGAAACATGTGAAATGTAATGTGTGATGCTCCCTCAATTTACATTAGTGACACCTTCAGGGCCTCGAAGGCTGCCCTGTGCTGACTCTACCTGGCACGCTGCTCCCCTCTCCCCCACCTACAAGCACCACTCACTCAGCTCTGATCGGGCCAAGGTGGCAGATTTGCTTTGGGGCTGGGAGTGTATACAATGCAGACTGCAAAGTGATGATGCCCAGGATGGGTAGCAGTGTTGCTGCTACCAGCTACACACTTTTGCTATCACCTACTGCTACACAACCCAGGCAAACATCCATGCTGGAACAAGACAAGAGGACTGTGCTGGAAATACATCTGTACTGTACCTCAGCAACCATGACTGAAATCAAGTAGGTTCAAATAGCACATATCACCTACTGAAATAGTGCTGATGGCCCCAATGCTTCTGGATACAAATCATTTGCACACAGTACAGTGTCACAACATGGAGTGGTGGGGAGGGTTAAACATGTGCATGGCATGCAGTGGCACTTGGATTGACTGAAGTGGTGTATACAGGAGAATTGCACAGGTGAGGAGTGTACATAGCAAAAAGCCATAGTGGAGTATCTCCCATTGTGTAGGCCTCAATGCTATGACTGTGACTGCTAGGAATCAGACCAACACCTATTGGAGACCATAAAGTGGAAAGTGACAGCAATGCATGGTAAAACTCACATATCATGTTTGGATCCCAGAGACATGCAGCACAGCGAGAACAAAGGTAAGCAAGAGCCAGGCCGGATCCCAGGACACACAACACAGACATTGCAGTGACACACTCTGCATACTCACAAATGATGTGGATAAGATGTAGGTGTACCCTAGGACTGTGAGGTTACAATGACACACTGCACACTGCTACGGCAACAACCCCAACATGTCCACAAACACTCCACAAGGTGTTTGATCATGGAAACAAACAGAAACTCATCAACTGGATCATACATGTGTGAAAGGGCAATGCTCAAGGGCACATACACATCAACACCTCTGCTAATGACAGGACACTCACACTGTCTGATGACTCCAGTAAGCACATGTACATCCATCCATTTGACTATGAAGCCATACCTATCCAAGATGACAACACACCTACACTGGTGTGTACACATCAAGATAGATCACACAGATATGTTGTACCCTGTCCACCCCTCAAGTCAACATGTAAATTGGAATAGATTCTCATGATAGAGATCAAACAAATCTGACATGTGTGAATAAGTAGAGTTCATCTCACATAATGAACAGGACCAGAGTTGACCACCACAGACAAGCAGCTCACCCCAATCAATCCTCAAAGTCAAAAGTGAACATTAGTTGCCGTAACCTCTGGTAACACATGCAATATCAACTGAAGTACATGCCAATGGGAAAGTGTGAATTCAGAGCATGGAACCGATGAACATATACACATACATTGTACAGCATCATTAGTAAGGCCAGCGACAACGCTCAGAACATAAATATATATTTTTATTACATAAACTCAGTATCAGCATGTAAAGTGCAAAACATTAAGGGCAAAGGCCAGTCCATACTCAAGTCCGCACATGTGTGCTTTGAAATTCCACACAGATGATTTAAACACAGTCCACAGCCATGGGAATATCACCAGGATAGGGCCAGCAAATGGGCAGCTCAGGCACCGCTCAGGGAGGAATGGGGTGGGAAGGGGGACTCTGCTTCAAATTTGTGGAGAACTGGAACTGGGTGGGGGATGACTGTCTGGGGTAGTCGGAGGACTGGACCTGGGAGGGGAGAACTGGTTGAGGTAGAGGGATCCCTGGATGTGGGAGCCTGAGGGCTGGCTGGACCTGGTCGTCGCACGGGGAGGTGGTGAAATGCACTGGTGAGGCTCAGTGGCTGATGTTGCATGTGGAGCGCTAGGCCTCACTTGCTTGGGGATACGATAGCCTCCAAGTGTTTTAGGCCAAGGGATAGGTGAGGTGGCCACAACAGCTTCCTTCTTCCTGGAAAGTGGAGCAGGTGCTCGTGGATCCTTCCAGGCAAAACCTTCGGATCTGGTTGTATGCTTGGGGGGGTGGGCTTCTACCCTGTCTCCCCTGTTTTGGAGCTACCACTACCTCACTGCTTCTCTGTCCATGCTTCCTAGGGAGTGGCTTGGTGGGAGTGGAAGTCCTGGGCACAACAGCCCTCTGAACTGTGGGGGGGTGCAGTTGTGGCACGCAACAGGCCCACGGCAGCCAGGGAAACTTCCTGTTCTGATTCAGGATCAGCTGTAGATCTCGGAGGGCTCTTGGAGGGCAAGGAATGTGAGGTCTGCAATGTGGATGCATGTTTTTTGTGTTTCAGCTTCTCTGTGTCCTGTGATGTCTTTGTGGTGGGGCTGGCATGTGTGCTCCTGGTGTGCCTTGGGGATGATGTCTCGTGTCTTTGTTGCTTGGACTCCTGTTGTCGTGTGCTGCATGGGGATGACTTGGGGCCTGAGTGCTCTGGTGTGTGTGTTCTCTGGTCAGGTGGGGTCACAGGCAGGGTGGTTGCAGAAGGGACCGGAGCCGGACTGTGAGCCTGTGACTGCAGAATGGCTGCCGTCAGTGTGGAGGCCAAAGACTGGACAGTCCTGTGCAGGCCACCGACGTCAGAATGGATGCCATCCATGAATGCAACAACCTGTGACAACTTGTTGCCATGATCCTGGAGGGCATTCAGGAGCAAAGTCTGCCCCACAGACACCTGACGCAAGATGTCTTTGGCCTCCACACTGAGGGCAGCAGGGGACACAGGGGCTGGGGCAGCGGTGCCTGGGGAAAAAGATACCCTACCCTTCTTAGGGCAGCAGGCACGGATAACATTTAGGGGAGCATCAGGGAGGGTGGACACAGGACGGGGTGTGGCGGACGATGAAGCAGAGGTCAATCCTCCTTTGCCCGACAACATCGAGGAGTCACCGCTGGAGTGTGATGAAGTGGAGGTAGGCGTTTCTGGAGCGGACTCCTCCAGGGCACTCCTGTCCCACTCCGATGCGCTGGTCCCCTCAGTGTCGCTGTACTCCCGGGCAGCAGTGATGCCAGTAGCTTCACCGACGGTTTCATGCCCCTCTGCTTCTCTGACCTCGGTACATTCTGTAGGAGACAGAGACACTGTTCAGTGAAGTGGCTGGACCACAAACATGTTAGGCAATACCAACTGAAAAGCTTGAACTCAAGGCACACATTTGACTCTCCATGTACTGTCTGCATAAGTCTAACTATTGCTATGATCTGCTGATGCATGTTAACATGCTTATTGGACAGTCCTGCTCCATGTTGCCTTCATACTGCCAAATTGCTAGGCATGTGTAGGCATTTCAACATCACATCCTATTGTCTGAAGGCACATTGGCATGCCTTCAGCTAAGAGAGCTACACATCTGAATGAACTGTGTGTGTCACACTGGAATTTTGAGGTGATAGAACCACACTCATAGTAAGTTAAAGGAAACTATTGTTAATTGACATGACATCCTTACATCCACTAATGTAGGTACTGCAACACAACTACTGTTGAACATTGGTAAGCAATCTAGTAGATGTATCAATTACATGGAAATGCACAACATCAGTCTCAAAAATCACCCTGACATGATGCTCACTGATGTTCACTTCCAGTTGATGCCACAGAGACTGACACTTATGCTGATGTTACCTGGCTACATGACAAGGCAGACATTGTAGAGGCGCAGAATATCCGCACTCACCACTGAGTCAACTCAGTGGCTATTACACTACACTAGAGACAACTGATAGGTTACTGCCTTGTTCTGGGCTAGGATTCCTGCAGTCTTTCATGCGCAACATCACACTTTGTACAATACTCACCCCCAACTTGCTGCTGTTGGGCCCTCAGGCGCCTGTCCAGCTCTGGCTGTGTCACTGCCAGGATGCGGGTCAATAGTGGGGTCATGCTCCGGCGTGCCAAACGACCAGTCCGAGGAACCAGGCCCAGCGTCATTTCGGCGATGTTTTTGCTAAGGCGGCAGATGTCATCCCACCTCTTGTGGCAGTGGTTGTGTCGACGTTTAGAGACCCCTAGGGCCCGCACCTTCCGGGCGATGGCCCTCCATATTGCCGTCCGCTGATGGACCTTGAGCTGTAGGTATGGGAGACAAGAGGAGACATTTGTAACACTTTGTAGTGGTGCATTGTGTGTCAGTACACAGTGCATACACATGAGCGAGTCTACACATAATGACACCAAAAGAAGGATGGCATGTCCACTGTACATGTATCAGATGCGAGAGGTTATTTCACACTAATCTAGACAGTAACAGGCCCTGTACTCTCGTGCATACTGGGCTCACCTCCATAGTATCCCTGTAGAATGAGCACACCCCATACTCACTAACCCCTGCCCAATCGAAACTTACCATCTCACTAATGTACATATGTACAGGCAATGAACTCATAGAGGACATGGCACAGGGAATGTGTGTCCTAAAAGAGATTCCATGGACTCATCATTGTAACTGTACTACAGATAAACCAGGTTCTGGCTAAATCGTCATTGCATGCACTCAGGGCTCAGGGGGAACAAGGCTCAACGCCATGCACTTGAACTTGTTTGGCTACACAGACTCCAACACGTATACATCATCCTTTCTGAGATTCACATGTGTGATGTTTCCCAACTATGGAGCTGCAACATTGACGAGTGTGCCATCCTCCCCATAAACTGAAGTGCATCAAGTAGTACATCATGTATGTAAAATGCAGACGACTAAATCAGAAAGCACAAATATAGGCTTGCAGTCTGAGGCACAAAGCACTGTACAGTGACATGTTGTGAGCCTTCGGACCACCCTAAGTAAGTTTGGCATTCACTTACCAGTACCTCGGGAGCCCCATAGAGACGGCCGTACTGTCCAAGGACCCCGTCCACCAGGACCTCCAGCTCCTCTCTAGTGAAGGGACAGGCCCTCAGGTTCTCAGTACGAGCCATGACTGGTCCAGAGATGAGGTACAGCAGCAGTTCGTGGTGAGGAATGGCAGACAGCAGTGTCTCTAGGCAAGTGACAGGTGTGGACATTTCACAGGCATATATATAGTGCCCTAGGCTCGTTCAAATGTGGCTCTGCTGATACCATTGGCCAGCCTGGTTCGCATCATTCAATTGGGGCCAATGCCGGGCCCCGCAGTGGTGGAGCACGCCTACCGCGAGTTTTAAAAAATCAAGCCGCTGGCGGTTCCTATTGGCTGATGGCTATTGCTCATAGGCGGTGATGCACCGTGGAGGTCAGGAAGCGGAGCACGCAATCCTGCATCATTCAATTGGGGCCAATGCGTATTACCACTGTGGATGTCAGCTACCGCGCCTGCAAACACATTTTGCATTTCCATTCTCGCTTTGCTAATTGCATCACTCATCCCAACACATTAGCATAAAGTGAAATGTGCACCCTGTTAAGGTATCATAAAGTGTGACCTTTGAGTTAAGTCTTCACACACATTGTATGTCCAAGAAAAGGAGAGTGAAATTGCAATCTTCGTTATATCTTGTGGCCAGCATGGTATGAAATGAGTTAAGGAGTCGAAAAGGACAAAGGCCTCTCGCACTGTACTAATGTTGTGTATTGAAACATTGAACCTGTGAACACTGTTTGAATATCACTTGCTAATTGACTGTCTTATTTTTGGCCATGGGTTGTCTCATGAAGGGCCAGTGATGTTGACTGATATTTTGTGTTGTCCATTGGACGGAAATCAGACATACATGTAAGCTCTACACTTTCTACATACGTATTGCTGTTGCATGCTGTGTGCCTACCTGCCATTGCCTGCATATGTTTTCAGACATGTCAGAGGAGAGCACATGTGTTACAAACAAACATCACTTTGTCCGACCTAATTGCTAATTTTCAGCCATGTGTGCATGTATACACAATCCATGTGTATTTGTTTACCATTTTGGTGAACATGGCAATGTCTGTCACACAAAATCCTCACACAGTCAGGATGTACTGATCACATAATGTTCATATTTGTCTGTCCACTGTGCTGCTTATTCAAGTATTGTTGTTCCAGGCGACACTCAGTGGTCTCATTTCGTAAAGTTGATGTGTATTGTGGGACTGAACTTTGTGGTCGTGCAATGACAGCAGATAATCCAACTCAGCATTGATGCTGTTAACCACATGTGCTGTGCCATACACCCACAGGGCTTCTCACACTTTGATGTAGCAGTGTACCACATGTCATACACATTGACTTATTTTGATGTAGTAGTTAGTATGTCGAGTGAGTGGAGGAAATGAAGGTCTGTATGCAGGTCACTTGTGCATTTAACGTCTTCAAGAGTCATGTCAATGTTGTGTTTGTGTGAGTCTTTGGTTAAGCTGTTTCACACACATTCTTTTTCTCATCTTTTGCATGTGTCCCCTGCCAGAGTATGTAGGAGGAGACCACCTATCTGTCGCCCTGTACCAGTCCTGGCAATGATGGAGGACATTGAAATCATTAAGAAATTCTGTCTGGATCGCCTCACACTGCGAGAGCTATGTGCTCAGTTGGAGCCCCATTTGAAGCTCAACAGAACATATCCTGCTGCATTGTCTGCTACAGTCAAAGTGATGGCTGCACTGCATTACTTTGCCACTGGGTCTTTCCAGTACACCGTGTCCAGCGCCGGTGGGATGTCACAGCCTATGTTCAGCATGGTGTTGCGTGATGTCCTGTCTGCCTTGATGACATACAAAAACAACTACATACACTTCCCAAGGCGCAATGAATTGGTATCTGTAGAAGGGGGATTTTTAAGAACTTGGACGCATCCCACATGTTGTGGGAGCCATTGACGGAACCCACATTGGCCTAGTTCCACCACAGGCACGTGAACACATATATCGAAATCGCAAGCAATTACGACTCCATTAATGTGCAAGTGGTATGCCAAGTGGATCAGATCATTTCACACGTGTGTGCAAAGTATCCCGGTTCGGCACATGACTCTTACATTCTGCAGAACAGCAGCAAACCACAATTGATGTCAAATCTTCACCCAGAGCGTGCCTGGCTTGTTGGTGAGTGGGCTGTGTCAATGAGTGTGATGTATGTGTGACATGCTGCTCTCCTCACATATTACTGTTACATTGTTTGTCTGTGTTTCTCACAACTAGGTGACTCAGGGTATCCCAATCGTCCCTGGTTGCTGACCCCACTGCGGAATCCAACTACACCCAGGGAAGTCCACTTCAATGATGCCCATGGGAGGACACGTCGTGTGGTGGAGCGCACTTTTGGACTTCTAAAGTCTAGATTTAGGTGTCTGGACAAGAGTGGTGGTGCACTTCTATACCCACCCCAGAAGGTGTGTCAGATAGTAGTCGCCTGCTGCATGCTCCACAACCTGGCCTTGTGCAAAAAGATCCCCCTGATTCAGGACGATGATGAGCAGCAGCAGCCCCCCGCTGCAAACCCACACATGCCCAGTGACGATGATAGTGGTGAGGAAGAAGGTCTTGACCTGCGTGAACAGCTCATCACCAACTATTTCCATTGAGTGTAAGTTAGCATTGATCAACTGTGACTGTGTCTGTGTGCTTTGCTGTTGTCTGCCAAACTTTGTGGGCTGTTGCAGGGATTCTGCCCACATACAGAACTATGCACAGGATTATAGGACTTGGGCAGGCAGGGACTGAGTCATCCGACCACCTGTGTACCCATTAGCACAGGACCAAATAGCTATCATGCCTCAGTAGCTCTCCTACTCACTGACAGTGAAACAAGCGCTTATACAACACATAACACAACACTGTCACATCCCTCTGGAATCGCGGTAACAAGACACACCCTGTCGCCCTCACTCTTATACTTCTCCACAATAATATCAGTTGAATTCAAGAAACGTCTCTAAATGTTTATTTCAAATAACGTGTCCTAACATGCAGTATACGTGTCTCAACAAGCAGATTAATGCATCATACAAAAACAGTCAGCATAGAAACATGTCCAGATGTCATGAAGGGAGAAGTCATATTAATAAGCCCTCATTAGGAAGACCTACGAGCCTATCCCCCCTCCCCTTGCTAGAAGAAGTCATGTAATGTATCCCAAAAGCCCTCTGGGCTTTGTCAGCAGAGCCCATTCCACAGCATATAGATGGTGAAATGTACTGTACTCCAGGAGAGCGCAGCGAACAAGCCCTGCGGACAGTTCTCATGTGAAAGACATAAACGAAGCAACTTGCAAAACAACAAAGCCATGTATTAACGTGCGCTACAGCTGCATAATGGAAGCCGGGCTCCTACTAGACGACAATGTCCACAACGGGCATACAACAGACTCCCCTTGCTCAGGTCTGTGGTAACAAGTGAAACAGACCACAAAGGTAAGCAGAGTCAAAGCGAATGCAGACAGGGCCAAAGTTTGTGATAAATCTGATTGAATTTCAGAAGGAGGCGAGAAAAGGTCAAACAATATTGATTTAGTTCCAAACATTTGTGGATGCTGGTAAGTGGTTACTAATCCAAGAAAGCACTTGCAGCTTCGTAGGCAATCAGTTCCAATAGACGATCAGAATCAGCTTCAGCAAACAGGACCGCCATCCAATACTGTAGTATGAAGGAACAGATGTGCTCCTTGAACCCCGTGGATGAAAGGAGCATTTCAGGGCAAGCTGGAAGAGGTTCGATGTAGGCATGGCACAGGAGATGTTGCGCAAACGCACATGTGCAGCTGGCAGCCCATCTGCCACGTTGTAAGGCAACCCATAAACGGCTATCCCCGGAACAGTCCTGGTCGTGGGCCAACAAAGGACCCACCCACAGGTCATAATCCAGATCAGCAAGAGATGTGTTGGAAAGGCAGACATCCATAGCCCATTGAAAGGGGCATCTGCGACAGTAGAACACAGGTTGCACGCAGGTGAAATAGGGATAGCGGAAGGTTAGCCTATAACTGATGCGAAGCACAGCTAATGGCAAATATCCGAAAATATGCAGCATTTGTTCACGGTACAGTTGCAAGTGACCGGGGTTGGGCTGGACCACAGGACGGGCAGCCATTGCATAAGAGCTGTAGGAGAACCAGCACTCTGCAGAACAGCCAAGAGAATGATGTTAAACCGCCAAATGCACTAGAAATATTGTATGAATGACCCCCAGTAGTACTCCTAAAATAGTCTGAAACGAAGTAACAAGGCCATAGCCCACAAGTTAAAAATTATATGTGCAAGGCCTTCAGTATCAGAAGTTTTTGATATTTGGCGTATCAGTTCCCCAAACTGAAGTGGGAGAGTCTTGTTTAGCAGTGACTGGATCTCGCAGGCCGTTCGAGCCACCTGCAATTTGAAGGTCTCACGGGCTGATGTGAGAGCGCCTTCTTGTAGAAACAAAGGCGCTTTCAGCCTGCTTAAATCTTTGAAGTATGCTTTCATAGTGGGAATGTGAGGCCACAACTAACTATCAAAATTCACATATGGGGGAGTGAACAGTGCATAGCTACCGCAAGTGACACGTTGTGAAACTGTTACTGTATACGGGAGGCCTGCCCGTAAACCGCAGCTGTTTGTGTTATTAAGGATTAGATGACTTCCGTAAAAAAAGGAGATTTCGCATGGAACTGTTGGCTGGGACTGGTGTCCATCTATGAAAACAGGCAAAAAACAACAATGATACCTTACAAGCCCCGTGTGACTGTACTTGACTTACTGACCACAACAAAGTCCCCAAAGGACATTTAACAGGATGTGTTTGGATGCTGGCTCTTGTTGGCACACTGCTAAGGGTTACATTGTGCAGCGCTGTGTGAGTTTTTACCAGTTACGTCATGTCCATGTTGATGGTAGTAGGGGGATGGTAGGACACTGCTTCACCTCCCAGCACAGTTTACCCCGGGTAAATGCACTGAAGTTAAAATTGCTTACTTGAAATGTAGCTGAAGTGTTTCAACAAAGTTGGACAGGGAGAGGTACAGAGACCTGAGAGCATAGCTGCCAAGGTTTTAGATTGCTATGTGTGACATTTTCACACTTTCAGTGTAATTATGAGTGACATTTGAACGACTATGAGTGACATTTTCTCACAAGCAAAATCAAGCAATGAATAAGGAGAAACATATAAATATCAGAAATTACACCCATTTGAGCTATGGGAAACTGTAGGAAGATCTTAAAAGTGCTACTAAGCACCAAAAATGGAAGGGCATTTAGGAAGTAAAGTGGTGGCAAGGGGCATGCTGAGTGGGAAAGAAGCATTCGACCTACCTGGTGGAAAGAGTGAGCAGCATGGACAATGCACATGACCTAGAGTGCGTGCTTCTAAGCACTACCATCAGACACAAAAGAAAGACCAGAGAGCAGAGTTATAGAAATTATGACAACGCTGTGATCAGTCTGAGCTAGCAGAACCCCTGAGCTCACTGCAGAACATCTATGGCATGGAGAGGGAAGTGAAGAGTGTAACGGTGGTGGGGAAGCTTGGATTCTTGTAACCCCTGATAGCATGGGTTGGGGGAAAATGAGAAAAAGAGGGCTGGCTGGCAAACTACAGAGTGTTTGTGGCCGTTTCCAGTGACAGGTTAGATACTTCACAATTTGATATTTTTAACTTTATTAAAAAGGCATTTTAGGTTGCAAAATACCAATATTTCCATTTCTAAACAGTACATCCGGATAGTATGAATAATAAAATGCAAAACACTATAGGTGGGCTTGAGCAGGAGCCAGTTTACCTTGTGGTGAAAGGGACATGCTCATTGCAAACTCCAGATAGTCCATGATGCAAGTTAGAGGCGGTAGACAGCACGTACCCAGCCATTGAATTTGGGCAAAACAAGCGTTAGACCATTTAAATAATTTACAAAAAGAAGAAAAAAATATGCTGCACTTCAGATGGTAACAGTTTAAGAATTCCAAAATGTAGTACAGCAGTGGGCAGGGCTTGAACTTAATGCTTAATGCTTTCAGAACAGAGCAATGACGCATGTCATTTTGGACCTCTGATCAGCTTAACTTTGTTGTCTAATTATACATGTTGCTCTGTGGAAATGCGCACGTCCCACTGTTCAGTGTGTAAATAACCAGGGTTTGGGTGTAAAATGACACAGTAAAGAGGAGGTGTAATCCAGTAGAGCAGGCACAGCTCGTAGTGACAAGATTACCTAAGCTTTGAGAGATGTACTTTGAAATTAGGCTCATCATTCAAATAAAATTGGAAAGAAGGAAGATTGGAGACCAGAGCTAAAACAAATATCTAACGAAAAAAACAAAGCATAAACAGAACATGTCAGAGACAAAAATCATAATTTTAGATGCTCGTTTTAGAACTTTTTCTTCAGCCCTCTTTGTTTTCGTGGCAGTCACGTAGGCAGAGACTGTTACATAGGCTGGGTGTCCTCAAAAGGTCTTGTAGTTAGGCCTCATGATCCCTGACGGTCCTGGTCATCCAGCACTGCAGCTCTGTGTAGGTACTAAATAGTTGGGATCTGGGTGAGCCCCGAGGAGTGCCACCGCATGGGAAAGGGTGGTTTTAACCAAGCAGTCCCCTTTAACCCAACTTGAGATCTGTTGGCAAAATATAAAAGAATAATTGCAGCGCCAAACCTCCAGTTCCCGTGTGCTCAGTGACAAGGGAAAAACTACACTTATCCCGCAGGCAGCTGATCGTGCTAAGCACTTATATTTACAAGCCAAATTAGATTGACATTTAAACGCGGAGTAAGTCTGGCACTGTCTCACTGACACTTACTTGTGAGCCACTGCAATTCTGGTTTACGGGCCGCCCGCCTCCTGAGAGTCTCCGTCACTCACTCGGCAAACGTGTGCCAGCCGCCCGGGCATCATCAGACTCAGCAGCTGGAACAGCTGAGCTGCACAGTGTGGGCTCCAGGGGCCGCTGGGGTCTGTGGGGTTGGGTACGGAGGTCGCGGGGTCAATTCATTTCAATTTACCGCCGGCAGCCCAGCACTGCCATGATTTGCCAGCCTCCCACAAGCTTAACTGCAGCCGGGGCCAGCAGGACGTCATGTAACGTCCTGCGGCGCGTGCCTATTGGGCACTATCTCGTGACGTCAGTCCCAATGAATGCCGCATCGCGGCTGAAATTTTATCCTTTTTATAATAAATTGTAGCCACCAAGAGAGTTAGCAGCTATTACCTCAGTCAGCCCCCAAGCCTGCCAGGAGAAGCGGGCATGACATGGCGCGCTGCCATTCCTTCAGTTTAGTCAACATTATCAGAGCTACTATGGCTTGACAGCCAGGGAGGCACTATCCCATTTATGCGTGACTTTGCATTTCAGTGCGGTGATGCGGACCACCGCACTGAAATGCGTTAGTCTAACGCCTGATGCGTGGGACTTGGCAGGGCTGTGAGAGGATTGTGGCAGCTTTCTCAGCTGACAACGATTTTCAGTTCCTTATCTCTACTGATGAAGAATAATATCCAGGAACACATGTGACTAGAGATTCACAGCAAACTTGGTGAAACGATTCGCCGGAAAGTCAAGTAAGCATTTCAAATGAAGTGCATTTACCATGCTGCTAAGTGTTGAACTGTGCTGGGAGGTGAAGTACTGTGCTCCCATCCCCCTTCTGTCCATGGTGATGGTGTTGTCCAGTGTGATCTGGAATGCTTCTTGTACAGTGTTGCCTAGTGCTGTGCCTTAGCTGTCATGCCATCATATGTAAACTCAATGGGCCTGATTCACAGACCTAACTTACTACAAAATCCTAAACTTACTACCATTTTGGTATTCACAGAAGGTACTTACTCATTTTGGTATTCACAGAAGGCACTTACTCATTTTGGTATTAACAGAATGTACTTACTCATACTAACTTTATGTCCGCACTCAGGCCAGAATCTCCGGCCCGATGGTGGAGATTCCGGCCCGGTGGTGGAGATTCCGGCCTGGAGGTGGAGATTCCGGCCCGATGGTGGAGATTCCGGCCCGGTTGTGGACATTTCAGCCGGTGGCGGAATCTCTGCCACCGGCCGGAATCTCCGCCACCGGCCAGAATCTCCACCACCGGCCGGAATCTCCACCACCGGCCGGAATCTCCACCTCAGGGCCGGAATCTCCACCTCAGGGCCGGAATATCCACTTCCGGGCTGGAATCTCCACCACCGGGCCGGAATCTCCGGCCCGAGTGCGGACATAAAGTTAGTATGAGTAAGTACATTCTGTGAATACCAAAATGAGTAAGTGCATTCTGTGAATACCAAAATGAGTAAGTGCCTTCTGTGAATACCAAAATGAGTAAGTACCTTCTGTGAATACCAAAATGAGTAAGTGCCTTCTGTGAATACCAAAATGGTAGTAAGTTTAGGATTTTGTAGTAAGTTAGTTCTGTGAATCGGGCCCAATATTATTTTTTTGTGTCGTTCTAGGTTCCTCCACTCTCTCAATGGATTGTCGCATTCAAATCTTGTGATACATTGCAATGTGAGTTAACATGCAAATTACTATGACAAACATGGTACTGACACAAAGGCATAGTGGTGTGAATAGTGTTTATTTAGACATGAGTGACAGGTGAGGGATGAAGTTGAAAGTGCTGGTACATGGATACTCAGGGTAGAACACACAATGGTGGAATTCCACAGTCCAACAGAACACTCCCATCATTGTGGCAATGTGGGATCGGATCTACAACAAAGTCAATGCTCTGTGCAAGACTGGTGACATCAACGGTGGCTCATAGAACTTGTTTTGGAAGGTGCTTTACCACGTGATCCTCCGGTGGTCTTTCTCGGACGTCCCCTCTGCCGTTTGGCAGGGGGGGAACCTGTTGCATGCTCAGAGGTGTATGAGGAGTCTGTGCCTTCTGCCTCACCCCTCCATGTGGCCGCTGTTGAGGTGTTGTGAGTATCATCAGGCTGGCCACTGGGAGTGGGTGTCGCTATTTGAGCAGCATGGATGTCCCTCAGAACACCCACAAGCTGGCCCATGTACTCCACAAGTTGTCCCAAGCGTGTGTCCATGGACCTTTGCAGCAGGCGGAGTTCCCGCAGTTCTTCCACAACCTTGCCCATCTGTCCCTGGTTTTGTTGGTATGCACTAAGGACTGTATTGACGGTGGCCAGGGCCTCAGTCTCAGTGTCCTCCTGTGACTGTCCCCCAGTTGCCCTCCCATCTGCCCTGCAGACACGGACCTGTGGCGTTGCCTGTCGACGCCCCCGCACACTGTCCCCAGCGTTTCCAGGCTGGCTGGTGGTATTGTTGGCAACTGCCACGGGGACAGTGTTGGAGTCAGCGGTAGTGATGTTGAAGGTGGTTGCCGCACAGGTCGTTGTTGCAGGGGTCAGTGTTGGTGCTGCTGTTGTGGGAGTTGTGGTGGTGGTGGGGACAGTGAGGCCCTGAGACGGATCTTGCACGGCCACACCTGAGAGGCCAGGTTGGTCCTCCTCATCCAAGAAACGGAGAGAATCAGCATCCGAGAGGTCACCTTCCTGGGGGGGAGACTGACTCGGCTCGTTGGTCACAGTTTCGCCTGGTGTAGATAGTGAATCACCTGTTGAACCGAGGTTATATTGTCAGCATATTCAGTACACAGCACAACTTTGATGTTCATGTTTTGCACATTTCATTTGAGATGACATGACTTTTGACATTGATATTACTTGGCATTCATAACAGTTTGTCAGCAGTCGAACATGATGTAGAGGTACATACATTGTTCGTTAGCAATGTGACATGGCGTAAGCAACAATTTCATATGTAGAGATATTGTATTTACAAGGACATGTCCTCTGGTAGCAACTTGTTGCTCATCCACTTCAGTTTATGCAAGGATATTTGTGACTTTTCTATGAGTATCTGTCTAATATGCCGCAACTTCATGATTTCTGTTGTTCGTTTTTTTACTGACTCTTGCGGTAGGCGTGCTCCGCCACTGTGGGGACCAGCATTGGCCCCAATAGCATGATGCAGGATTGCGTTCACCACTTCCTGACCTCCGTGCTGCATCACCGCCTATGTGGAATAGCCATCAGCCAATGGAAACCACCAGCGGCTTACATTTTTTAAACTTGCGGTAGGCGGGCTCCGCCACTGCGGGGACCGGCATTGGCCCCAATTGAATGAGGCAGGATTGCGTTCGCTGCTTCCTGACCTCCGCAGTGCATCACCGCCTATGAGGAATAGCCATCAGCCAATGGGAACCGCCAGCGGCTTACATTTTTTAAACTTGTGGTAGGCATGCTCCGCCACTGCGGGGACCGGCATTGGCCCCAATTGAATGATGCAGGATTGCGTTTGCCGCTTCCTGACCTCCGCAGTGCGTCACCGCCTATGAGGAATAGCCATCAGCCAATGGGAACCGCCAGCGGCTTACATTTTTTAAACTCACGGTAGGCGTGCTCCGCCACTGCGGGGACCGGCATTGGACCCAATTGAATGATGCAGGATTGCGTTTGCCGCTTCCTGAACTTCGCGGTGCGTCACCGCCTATGAGGAATAGCCATCAGCCAATGGGAACCGCAAGCGGCTTACATTTTTGAAACTCACAGTAGGCGTGCTCCGCCACTGCAGGGACCTGCATTGGCCCCAATAGAATGATCATGTTTTGCACTTTTCATTTGAAATGACCTGACTTATGAAGTTGCCATTACTTGGCATTCGTAACAGTTTGTCAGCAGTCGGACATGATGTAGAGGTACATACATTGCTCATTTGCGATGTGACATGGCGTAAGCAACAATTTCAATTGTAAAACTATTGTGGTTCCAAGGACATGTCCTCTGGTAGCAACTTGTTGCTCATCCACTTCAGTTTATACTAGGATATTTGTGACTTTTCTATGAGTATCTATCTAGTATGCCGCAAATCCTAGATTTCTGTTGTGCTTTTTGTACTGACCTCCTGTGTTTAATGAAGTGTGACTGAGTCTCCATGCATGTGTTGTTTTAATGTGAGCCTTTATGCTTTGAGACAATGTGACTTGTACATTGGATTTTGGCCATTGCAATTCAGGGTTTGCTTTGCAGTTACATGTGACTTCATCAATGACACTGTGATTCATGTGACCTCTCAATGGCATTATCTGTGTGTGCACTGGCTACAACTTATGGAGCTTTACAAGGTTGGCTGACAAGTGCAGGATGTGGTGGTCATGTAGCTCCATGCTGTTTGGGAGGGAGTACAGGGTGCATGAGCTGACTACCTACCTATTAAGTGAAGCAGAGGAGGGTAATGGCTGCCACATGGCTGCGGGGTGGGGAGGGTGCTCCATGCTGTTTGGGAGGGAGTACAGAGGGCCTTGTGGGAGTTGTGGTCTTGCAGTCAGGTCTCAACAACCCCCTCCCCAGTGAGATGGCTACCTACCTGTTAGGAGGCACCGTTGACGGTGATGGCTGACACATGGCTGTGGGGTGGGGAGGATGCTCCATGCCGTTTGGGAGAGAGGCCAGGGTGCATGAGCTGACTACCTACCTGTTAGGTGAGTCAGTGTGAGGAAATGCTAGCCTTGTGAGACATTCATATTGAAAGCGTGCATTCTACATGAGTTTGATTTGGTCTGGCAATTGAGGCTCACTTGTTGTGCACAACAGTACATTACAGTGGGATGTGATCATTTTGTTTGTACTTACTAGCCTCCACTCCCCCCTTGATTCCGGTGAGACTCTCGGGATGCAGTATGGCAAGCACCTTCTCCTCCCATTCGGTGAATGTTAGTGGTGGAATGGGAGGGCCACCACCAGTTCTTTGGGCCGCCTCGTGGTTCCTCTGTGCCCGAGCCTTGACCCGGGTCTTGAGGTCGGTCCACCGCCTTTTGATGTCACGCAGTGTGCGTAGGGTGGTCCCTACTGCATTGACTTTGTTGTAGATCCTAGCCCACATCTGATTTTTGTGCACAATGGGTGTCTGTTGGACCAGGTTCCCATACAAATGTGGTTCTACCCTGATTATCTCATCTACCAGCACTTTCAACTCTGTGTCTGAGAATTTTGGCATTTTGGGATTGGCCATGGTGCAAATGAATGAAAGGTGCTGTGTGCAAGGTGGTGATGAGGATGTGTGAGGTGTGTCAGGTGTGTCGATGTGAAGTGGTGGTGTGTGGAGTTGTGTCGGTGTGATGGTGTGCTGTGTGCCAAAATGGTGTCCTGTCTCTCTCTGTGTCTCTGGATCTCTCTGTGCCTATTTTGTAAAGGATGCTGGTCCAGGAAGGGATTGGTTTAAAAACTGTGGTATGTGGGTGTGTCCACATGAGTGATGACCACCAGATCTATCTTCCATGCTGTCCATGGCTTTCATTTCAGGAATGCATTTGTGGTGTGTCATTGGTGCGTGTCTGATGTTGTTGAGGGCTGCGGATAATACAGGCACACTTTGAGCATTGTAGTGAAGTTTGTACCGTCCGCCATTCATTTGGCCTAAGCGCAACCGCGGTGGTCGGAAACAGCCATGATCGTTACACCAGCTCCGCTTTCTCATCGTAATTAGCCGTGCAGCCATTCAGCGGGAGGTGCAGCCTTTTTGGTCCATTGATGAGCTTTCCCTGACTGCAGCGGTCGGATTTGCAGCTTTTCCGACCGTGGCGGACGGACTTTTGTGGATTCTGTCCGCCGCGGACGGACTTTACATGCTTTCCATCGTAATATGACCGGCGGAAATGTCGCGATACAATCGGATGTTTTTTTCCCGCAGGCAAGGCAGTCGGAGGGATTTTCCGTCCGTCATCGTAATGACCCCCTATGTGCACCCTGCACAACACTTTACCCGTCATATTGTACTCCATGCAAGCATACATACATTCAGCACATGCTTTATCCACACATGCACTGCACAGCATTACATCTCTCATGTAATGTATTCCTCTGAGGCATAAATACACCCAGGACATGTACTATCCTCATATGCACTGCATAGTACTGCTCATCATTGAATGGTGGTACGACACTCAGGGAAACCCAGTATTTGCAGCTGAAAAGTGGGCACTCCATAGTACTCCCACTGTACTACCATACATCATATACTCTATGGGGGGGACACAATCGCCTCTCCCCCAGCGAAAAAAGTAGTGATCCAGACATGGCTGGACACTGTGGGACCTGTGATGGGACGTGAGGCTCATGGAACAGACCCAAATATGGGTGGGTTCTGCAATACCACAGGTGACAGCACTGGAGGAATTCGAGGAATGGGGCACAACAGCTATCTCCACACTGGGGGACCTGATAGAGGACACAATACTCAAATCATATCAGCTTGTACAGGCGGAGTATGACCTACACTGCAGTCAATTTTACTGCTATTTACAGCCCGACACGCACTAGCACCGTATATAAATGGACTAAGGGAGCTACCAGAATTCAACCCCCTGGAACTGAAACTGCTCATGTGAGAATTAGGGGAACATAAGGTCACACAGGTATACCTTATACTGATACGCCACATGCCCGACAACTTTGCTGCTTTCCGCTCTTCCTGGGAGCGGGACATTGGTCCTCTCTCAGACAAGGAATGGGTGGAGGCCAGGGCACCCCCACAACACTCGGGATCACAACACACTTCCGTCTTATCTAGTTGAAATACTTTCATGGAACTTACCTAATGTCATGTGATAGGGAACTCCTAAAGCGCATGTTCACTAAAAGGTTTCATGGCGCTGGGAGCACTAGCGACAGGGCTGAGATATGGCTTAGTCATAGGCTTGTCTGAAGAGCCAAGTTTTTTGCAGAGTTCTAAATTGCTCATAGGAGGTTGCTGCTCTAATGTAAGCTGGAAAAGAGATCCAAGTGCCGGGAGCCAACACAGCAAACCTAGTTCCCCCAGCCTCTTTCTGTAGAATTTTGGAACCTTTAGGAGTTTGAGATGAGCCAATCTGAGGGTGCACCTAGGAGTATAATTCAATATTCTAGAGTAGACAAAAATGGGGCTTTTACTCTGCCTGATTTGGAAGATTGTGCAGCCTGTTTTGAACAGAGTTCTTTGTGCAATTGAGAGCCAGTTCAGTTTCTTTAGTAGGGGTGTGGTGTGACAGTAACTAGGTTATTGATAGACCAACCTTGCTGCATGATTCTGGGCCAACTGCAATCTTTGGCTCAGATCCTTTGGGAGACCTAGGTACAGTGCATTAGCATAGTCGATGCAGGACATCAGTAGTGCAAGTATAATCTGGATGATGGCTTTGGGAAAAAATTTCAGATTTTGTTTATTTTACAGAGTTGAAAGAAAGCGGAAGAAGTCACTGCTGCATTCTGGGGTTTCATTGACAGATCTTCATCGATAAGTATGCCAAGGTTCTTGACCGCCTCTTCAGGAGTGGGAGGGGGGCCTAACTCCCGGGGCCAAAAGGAAGGGCTCCAGCAATGCAGTTTGTTTTTGACTAACATCACCTCGGTTTTATCTGAGTTCAGCTTTAGTTGGTGATTGTTCATCCAGTCCCGAATAAAAATCATGGTGCTCTGGAAGAAAGCTGTCTAGTCAGGAGTATCCATGAGGTTAAGTACTAGCTGCAAAAACGTTAACATAGTTGTATATTTTTACTTTCCGCCTTTGAACGGCGTTTATCAATGGGTGAATATAGAGGTTAAAAAGGATGGGGGATAACGATGATCCCTGAGGCACTCAACTACTGAGCTTAACCTTGGAGCAGCAGAAGGTGGGGAGGATAATGAGGCATAAACTCAGTAAAATGGGAGCGATTAGCGCCCCCGCTTGCCCTAGGTGCACAATTCACAACAGTGACTTATTACACATGGTATGGGATGCGTCAAACTAGAGGTATAATGGAGGAGGGTGCTGTTATTCATGGGTCGAGTTTTAGGAAGCCCCGTGACCCAAAGCTGATCTTGCTTCATATCACCACAAGCCTAGACTGGTGCATGAGTAGAGAACAGCAGGTATACGAGGCCAGAGGTTGCCCCCGAAAGTACACAAAGATCTGGAAAAAGAGGGCAGACTACCTGGGGATCATAATTATGCCAGGGGAAACTCGAGCTGACACTCTGGAGACCCAAATCCACAAATATAAGGGATGATTGTCGCGGCCCCAGCCGGACGGGCTACTGCTCGGTGGCTGGTGGAGACTCTGATGGAAGGTGGGGGGTCGGGGATAATTGGAGGAAAAAGAACCATTGAAATGTCATCACTGTGTTTTTGATGTTGTGATGAAACGTTTTGCAAAATCAATAAAATGTGTTATAAAAAAATAACAAAGGCCCCAAAAATGAGCAATTCTATTACTGTACCATTAGTTCATTTTAATTATCAGACTAATCTATCTCTTTCACAACTCGCCCCCTGTACACACTTTTGGAGGACATAGGTTTTTTTACCGTAGACCTTAATTCTAGCCAAAAGATCTACGGCAAATAGCCACCTGTGGGGGCCCGCTGGGCTTTGCAGCACCATCCCAACGAGCAGCACAGCCTGATGATGCCACGTATAATCTTGGTAGGCCTAGGGACTGAATGTGTAATAAGATATACAGAATTTTAGCACAATGTTAAATAATTTTTGATAATTAAAAAAAGCATGATGAATATTTCATTGTGTTAATTTTTCAAATTAAAAATTTGTATGTATATTTTTGTTTTTTCAAATGTTTACTTTTTTGGGTACTTTTTCAGAATGTATTTAATTGGGAATTGGAATAGTTAATCTTTATGTTTTATTATCCAGCATTTTCCATGACTTTAGATAGTTTGGAGTGGGAATAGTATTTTCTATGGTTTACTATCCAGCACTTTCCCTGAGTTTAGTTAGTTTGGAGTTGAATAGTAATTTTTAATGGTTTATTATCCAGCACTTTCAATGAGTTTAGTTAGTTTGGAGTAGGAATAGTTTTTTTTCAGTTTTATTATCCAGCACTTTCCCTGAATTTAGTTAGTTTGGAGTTGGAATAGTACATTTTTATGGTTTATTATCAAGCACTTTCCCTAGTTTGGAGTTGGAATAGTAATTTTTTCAGTTTTGTTATCCAGTACTTTCCCTGAGTTTATATACTTTGGAGTTGGAATAGTAATTTTTAGTGGTTTATTATCCAACGCTTTCCTTGAATTTAGTTAGTTTGGAGTTGGAATAGTAATTTTTAATGGTTTATTATCCAGCACTATCCCTGAGTTTAGTTAGTTTGGAGTTGAAATAGTAATTTTTTATGGTTTATTATCTAGCACTTTCCCTGAGTTCCGGTAGTTTGGAGTTGGAATAGTAATTTTTTCAGTTTTATTATCCAGCACTTTCCCTGAGTTTAGTTAGTTTGGAGTTGGACTACTAATTTTTAATGGTTTACTATCCAGCACTTTCCCTGAGTTTAGTTGGTTTGGAGTTGGAATAGTAATTTTTAATGGTTTATTATCCAGCACTATCCCTGAGTTTAGTTAGTTTGGAGTTGAAATAGTAATTTTTTATGGTTTATTATCCAGCACTTTCCCTGAGTTTGGTTAGTCTGGAGTTGGAATAGTAATTTTTTCAGTTTTATTATCCAGCACTTTCCTTGAGTTTAGTTAGTTTGGAGTTGGAATAGTCATTTTTAATGGTTTATTATCCAGAACTTTCCCTGAGTTTACTTAGGGGCTGATTACGATGGCGAGCGGAAAAGCACCCGAAACGCCATGGTAGCGGGAATCAACCATCCGCATGTACCGCGGGAAAACCGGCGGTCCGATTAGGATCAACCGCCAGAAAAATCCGACCGCAGCGGAACGATGCCAGGAAAGACCGCCGGTAGCGTGCGGAGCAGGTAAAAATCCGTCTGCGGCGGTTGGATTTGCGGCGGAAAAAGCCCAAACCGCCGCACGGCCAGCGGATTGACCGCACGTGGAATTAGGATACCATTGAGGTGACAGCGGAACAATCCGCTGTTTCCAACCGTCGCGATCGCAACCAGTGATGAATGGGAGAGCCGGCGGAAGGGCGGCCGTATAGCCACCGCCGCGGCCTCTCCGGAAAATCCATAGCGGCCGAACAAAAAAAACACACAACATGCCCACCAAGTGTACCCAGCAACTTGCCGCAGCCCCCCAAAAAACCTAATACACCCCAATGACACATCCCCATGGCAAGTTAAAAAACCACAAATCCCAGGTCAACCAACACAACACACCTGATATCAATACACCATTTTGACACACCCACATAGCTGAGTATAAAACCAGCCCCTTCCCTGACCACTTCCTTTGCAATACTCCACCACTGAAGGAACCAAGCCTACAGCACAAAGGAGAGGCAAACCCCCACACAACTCACCAGCACAACAACACACACACACACCACTTACATCACCACCACCACTCTCACACCTGCACTTTCAACCCCTTTGCACACCACACACCATGGCACAGAAGAAAATGCCCAAATTCACTGACAATGAGCTGTCAGTCATGGTAGGCGAGGTAATCAGAGTAGAACCACAATTGTTTGGAAGCAGGTCCAACAGACACCATTAGCCACCAAAACACTAATGTGGGAAAGGATAGTCCGCAAGGTCAATGCAGTAGGGACTGTCCCAGGCACCAAGAATGAGATCATGAAGCGGTGGCATGACCTCAAGAAAAAGGTGAAAGAGAGGAACTACAAGAACAGTGAGCTGGCTCAGAGGACTGGCGATGGCCCTCCCATTCCACGAAGAACATTCACTGCATGGGAGGAGAAGGTGCTTGCCATACTGCATCCAGAGAGTCTCACAGGAATACCCGGGGGAGTGGAGGCTGGTAAGTAACAACAAATGTCCACCATCACACTGCTATGTACTGTCTTGCACAAGCACAGAACTACACCTCCTAGGCCCAAATGCATCCATGTGCACCACACACTCCCCAACACATGTCTCACAGATCTACCATTCACTCCCTCTGAATCACCCCAAAGGTAGCTAGCAACATTCCCAGGGTTGCATGTGTACAGGCAGCCAGCACTACAACTCCCACCAGGCCCCCTTGTCCCAAAGCACACCAGGATGGAGCACTCACCCCACCCCACCCAGAAGCAAGTGGCAGACATTGCATTCCCCTCATCAAACTAACAGGTGGGTAGCCATCTTAACAGGGAGGGGGTGGTTGTGTTTGTGAAGCCTGCACTACAACTCCCACCAGGCCCCCTGTCCCAAAGCACACCAGGATGGAGCACTCCCCCCCCACCCAGAAGCAAGTGGCAGACATTGCATTCCCCTCATCAAACAGGTAGGTAGCCATCTTAACAGGGAGGGGGTGGTTGTGTTTGTGAAGCCTGCACTACAACTCCCACCAGGCCCCCTGTCCCAAAGCACACCAGGATGGAGTACTCCCCCCACCCCACCCAGAAGCAAGTGGTAGACATTGCATTCCCCTCATCAAACTACCAGGTAGGTAGCCATCTTAACAGGGAAGGGGTGGTTGTGTTTGTGAAGCCTGCACTACAACTCCTACCAGGCCCCCTTGTCCCAAAGCACACCAGGATGGAGCACTCACCCCACCCCACCCAGAAGCAAGTGGTAGACATTGCATTCCCCTCATCAAACTACCAGTTAGGTAGCCATCTTAACAGGGAGGGGTGTTTGTGGGTGGAAAGCCAGCACTACAACTCCCACCAGGCCCCCTTGTCCCAAAGCACACCAGGATGGATCACCCACCCCACCCCACCCAGAAGCAAGTGGCAGACATTGCATTGATCACCTCCACTTAACAGGTAGGTAGCCATCTTAACAGGAAGGGGTGTTTGTGGGTGTAAAGCCAGCACGACAACTCCCACCAGGCCCCTTGTCTCACAGCTCAGCAAGATGGAGCACTCCCCCACACCCAGAAGCATGTGGCAGCCATTGAATTGATCACCTCCACCTAACAGGTAGGTAGCCATCTTAACAGGGAGGGGTGTTTGTGGGTGGAAAGCCAGCACTACAACTCCCACCAGGCCCCCTTGTCCCATGGAGCACTCCCCCACACCCAGAAACATGTGTCAGAAATACCCCTCAACTGTGTCACAGAACAGGTAGGTAGACAGTGCATGCACCCTGCCATTCCTCTCAAAAAGCATGGAGCCACATGACCACACCAGCCCTCACATGTCACCCAACTTGGCATAGATCCAATAGCCACTTCCAGTGTGCAGACAGCTTAGCGTATGTAACTGTCACAGACATTAAAGTTTGACTCACCAAATCACACGTTGAAGTAACTCAGGGCACAATCATGCACAGCAGTGAATGCTATGTGTAAGTGCCATGGTGGCAGAGCATCAAGGCCCATATGAAAACAAAACAAGCATGCTCATTTTCAAAAATAAAGCAAAGAACATGATATGACAGAGGGATGCATGAGACAACAATGGCTAGTACATGCCAAGAATGAAGGTCTTCCATGCAGAGCAAACAACAAAGATGCCTCACAAAACGTTGTTGTGCTGCTAGTCGTTAGATGACGACATGTCCTTGTAATCACACAATCTGTACGTGGAACATGGTATCTATTGACATGTCACACCATGGACAAGTAATGTAGGTACCTACACATCATGTAATGATGCTCAGTACCGTGCAGCCATACAAAGTGATCTCAATGTAAACTGTGTGGTGTATAACATGTAACATTCAAACATCTAACACCAAGCTTGTGGGGTACACTTCAATTACCATTTTTTCTCTGTTCTACAGGTGACCAAGAATTGACTGCTGCAGATGACAATACCAACCTGCAGAGCCAGTCTCCCCCCCCGGAACATGGAGGCCCGGATGCCGTCTCCCTAAATTCCTCGGATGCGGACACAGAAGCTGGCCCATCTGGCGTGCCAGGGTGCAGCAGGTCCCAGGCCCCCACTGTCCTCACCACCACCACCTCAGCAACAACAACTGCGCTGACCACTGCTGTAACGACTTGTGCGGCCTCCACCACTACCACCACCATCACCAGTTCTGCCTGCAACACTGTCCCTGCCTCAGAGGATACTCACCCCACCCCACAATTTGAGGAGGTCAGGGAGAGTCAGCGGGTGCGTCGAGTGGTGATGCCACAGGTCCGGGTCAGCAGGGCAGGTGGGAGGGCAACTGGGCGACAAAATCAACAGGACACTGGGACCGAAGCCCTGGCCAACATCGCCAGAGTCCTTGCGGCATACGAACAAGCCCAGGGACACACGGGCCAGGCTCTGGAAGAATCATGTGAGCTCCGCCTGCTGCTGAGGTCCGTAGACACGTGCATGGGCCAAATCGTGGACCTCTTAGGCCAGCTTGTGGGTGTCCTGAGGGACCGGCCTGCGGCCCAAAGGACAGCTCAACCTCCCTCCAGTGGCCCCCAGGATGACAGTCCCACCTCCTCACCTGCGGCCACAGAGACGTGTGAGCTGGAACAGGATGTGTCCTCAAACACCTATGATCCCGCAGCAGAGGCCCCCCCTGCCAATCGCTCAAGAGGCCGTCCGAGGAAAAACAAGGGAGGATCACGTGGCAAAGCACCAGCCAAACGCCAGTCAAAGAGCCAGCCATGATGGCACCTCTCTTCACCTTCCCATTGACTTTGTTGACTATCCTTACCCACACTGCCATGTTGATGGCAGGAGTCTGTTGGACTGTGTCACCACATCAATGTGGTGACTACTCTATTGTCTCGTCTACCATCACTGACAACTCATTGATTCACTTACCCCCTATTTACAAATAATCACTTCCCGGTCACATGTACTTATTGTAAATAAACACTCTTTGCACACCTATGTTTTCGTGTCAGCTCCATGTTTATCACAGGATGTACAATCTTGACTCAGATTACAATGTACCAGGTGCACTGATTGTTGCAAGGCATTGAGAGGCTGAAGGGACCTAGGAAAACACAAGAGAACAACATTCACCTGTCAGTTGATGGCATCACACCCATTACACAACACTTGTCATCAAGGTACTCAAACCTGCACACATTACAATGAGCAACGATATCGACATAGACATCATGTAGCTGTGCATAACTACCCTGTCCCAGAAACATCAGCCCTCAGCACAGAGCCAACAACAGGCAGCTGTCAGATAGCTCCCCTAGGCATTACCTACAACTACAAAAACACCATACAATGGCACCGTTATACAATGTCACGCACCTTCAAGGGAAGTAGCGGTCGATGAGCTGGTGACGCAGGTTGACACCTTCCTCCTCTCCACTATCCTTGTCACTGGACATGTGTGGGTTTGCAGGCGGGGGCATCTGCTGCTCATCATCATTCAGAATCAGGGGGATCTCTTTGCGCAGGGAAAGGTTGTGGAGCATGCAGCATGCTACCACGACCTGACACACCTTTTGGGGAGAGTACATCAGTGCACCTCCGGTCCTGTCCAAGCACCAAATCGAGACTTAAGAAGCCCAAAAGTCCGCTCCACCACACGACGTGTCCTCCCATGGGCCTCATTGTAACGGACTTCACCCGGGGTCCTGGGATTCCGCAGTGGGCTCAGCAACCAGGGCCGGTTGGGATATGCAGTCACCTAGGTGCCAGACACACAGAACAATTTAGTAAAATGACTGTAGCTGCGGACAGCATGTCACACATACAGCACAATACTTGACTCAGCTAACTCACCTACAAGCCACGCACAGTCAGGATGCAGATTTGCCATCATCTGTGGTACGATGCTGTTACGCAGGATGTAGGAGTCGTGGGCTGAGCCAGGAAATATAGCACAGACATGTGAGATGATCATATCTGCCTGGCATACAACCTGCACATTAATGGAATGGGTTTGCTTCCTATTCCTGTAGATGTGCTCCCGTGCCTGTGGCGGAACCAGTCCAACATGGGTGCAGTCAATGGCATCAACTACATTAGGGATGTGGGCAACGTCATAGAAATCAGCCTTCACAGCTGGCAATTCCTGTCTCCGTGGAAAATGGATGTAAGTGTCCTTGTATACCATCATAGCGGACAGGACATCCCGTAGCACCATGCTGAACATTGCCTGCGACATCCCACCTGCGCTGGCCACCGTGTACTGGAACGAACCAGTTGCGAAGAAATGCAGGGCCGCCATCACCTTACATGTTGGTGACACAGCAGTTGGATATGTCCTGCGAGGCCTCAGATGGGGCTCCAACTGAGCACATAGGTCTTGGAGGTTTTCCCGATCCAACCGGAACTTACGGATGATGTCCACATCCTCCATGTCCGCCAGCAAGGTGAATGGCCGGTGCACATTTGGTCGCCTCCTACATGAGATAAAAGGGGACACTTGTCAATTCAATTCACCCATGAGATGTGTCCAACATTTGACATTTTGACTGACACAGCGCCAACGATGACTGGCCTGACACACCAGCTTACAGCACAAGTCACATGCAGAGACAACTTGACCCCAAGTAGTTGTACACGTAATCAGTATGTACGAACTGAGTGCACCCGAGACAGATTCAGACTATGTGAATGTGAAATGGGACATTCCGACATCTTGTGTCACCAGCCCTGAGAGTACTTGACACAGCACATGTCTGAAACACCAACACCGCTGTCTCCTACGTAGCTGCTGTACCTGCCACACCTTCTTGCGTGAGTCGGACAGGGCACACATTAACGACACAATGAGTACAGTGTGTGCATGAAGATCAAGTATCAACATGAGTTCAGCAATCTACACAGTGAAGTAGGCACATTGAGTAGTCAGTCCATCATCACTGTGTGTTGCTTAGCCATCTCACACATTGACATGTCCCCATATTTGGGAGTCCATCACACAACAGATCTGTGTACATGCACAACAACATCATCAGTGACATGTGAGGGACTACATGCCAATGCATGTACTCCAGTGCACTGACATGGCATGTGTAGACATCAGTGAGTAGAATGTCATATTAGCATTCAATTTAACAATCTGGTGCCATGACTCATTGTATGTGTGGAGTGTACAATAATGAGAACTGCCCATTGCCATTGCTACAGCATGATGTGTCCATAGGTGCCCTAAGCGTGCACCGCCACTGCAATCACGGTCATTGGCACCAATGTAAAGATGCCAAATCGCGGTAGCGACCGCCTGGGCCCCGCGGTGTGCCACTGCCATTGCCCATGCCCATTTAGTCAATGGGAACCGCAATCGCGCTAGTGGAATGCACTTTTGAAACTCGCCGTAGGCGTGCTCTGCTGCTGCGGGGCCGGACATTGGATACAATTGTAAGATGCACGATTGCGGTAGCGACCGCCTGGGCCCCGCGGTGTGACACCACCATTGCCCATGCCCATTCAGCCAATGGGAACCGCAATCGCGCTGGTGGAATGCACATTTGAAAATCGCGGTAGGCGTGCTGCGCTACCGCGGGGCCGGTCATTGGATACAATTGTAAGATGCACGATTGCGGTAGCGACCGCCTGTGCCCCGCGGTGTGACACCGCCATTGCCCATGCCCATTCAGCCAATGGGAACCACAATCGAGCTAGTGGAATGCACTTTTGAAACTAGCGGTAGGCGTGCTCCGCTACCGCGGGGCCGGTCATTGGATACAATTGTAAGATGCACGATTGCGGTAGCGACCGCCTGGGCCCCGCGGTGTGACACCGCCATTGCCCATGCCCATTCAGCCAATGGGAACCGCAATCGCGCTAGTGGAATGCACTTTTGAAAATCGTGGTAGGCATGCTCCGCTACCGCGGGCCGATTATTGGTTGCATTTGAAAAATAGCTGACCTGGACCACCAATTGCAGCAGCTGAGTACCATTGAAACAACCCCAGGGGGCTATATATGTGTGTGAGAGAGCCACACATTTCCACTGCATCCAGACACTGCTGCCTGCCATTCTTCATCCCCAACTGCTGCTGTTCCTGTCTCCTGGACCCAATGATGGCGAGAACTGAGAACATCAGGGCTCGTCCCTTCACCACAGAGGAGCTGGAGGTCCTGGTGGACGAGGTGCTTACACACTACGGGAGGCTATATGGTGCTCCTGATGTAATGGTAAGTGTCTCAGGGTGAAATTTGGAGAGTGCAAAGAGTGCTCACATGATGTTGCTCTGCAGTAGTATGTGCCTGTGAGTGCAAGTTTGTGTGATACAATGCCTGGCATGCTGACTTCATGGCAATGGGTTGTGTAGCCTTATTACCACAGATCCATGGCTGCATTGAAAGATGGGAGGGACGTGCAGTGTCTTTGAAGCCATACAGTGACACTGCTGGTTTGGAAAGTGGAAGTCAGAACAAACATTGCCTGTGCTAATGGATGTCAGAGTCCATTCGCTCTTCAACTTCACATGCTCATTTGGGACATCACAAATGTGATTCGTCCAGAGGGTACTGAAGGATGTGTGTACACTTTTCATGTCGTCACCATGGATATGTGAGCATTATGCACAAGATTGAAATGCCTGAGGGTGACACTCTTGGTGGAAAATCGCATATGACACATCAGAGTGATGTACTTCTGAAACATCCTCCTTCCATTGATTTAATATAGTGTACTGACTTGCATGTGTAGGCACTGTTTGACCTCTCATATTGTACATGCATGTGATTGTTCAGATGGGCCAGGTTTAACCTCAGTGTGAGTCCCCCTGGCTTGCACAGATACTGCCCAATTTGACACGGACCCATCAGTAAATGGACAGTGTGAGATACATGTGTTGTCTGCCACCCTGTTTCTCAGTGAGCTATCTTAGGCCTGATGATTGCACAAGACAGACCTTGTGAGAAGGGTGTGAGAATGTAAGATCATGTCCCTAGATGTGACAGCCACGACACAGTGAGCCACTCACAGGCCAAGGACATTGAGGGGTGTGTAGTGTTGGACACAGTGAGTCTTCCCCAAAACATAATTTGCAACATGATGTATGTCTTGCTCCCTCACATGCTGCATCACAGATGAGGGCCCTCTTCACATTGCTTTGTGTGCTGCCATTCTGCATGTGTGTGAGATGGCCAGGTCCTGTGTCCACCCTCATACCTAAATGCATTTCAATCCGATTATCTGATGCAAATGTACTACGTGTCATGTTGTATGGCCTCTGATCAAGCTTTCTGTACAGGTGTGCTAAGTGTTTGCATGCACCTGTCCTGAGACACAGTGGAATATGGCCCAGTGTCCCTGAAACTGCCTCTTCTTGTCTCCCATGCCTGCAGCTCAAAGTCCGCCAGCGTAAGGCCTTATGGAGGGCCATTGCAGGCAAGGTGCGGGCTCTGGGTGTCTGCAACCGACGACACACACACTGTCACAAGAGGTGGGATGACATCTGCCGGATAAGCAAAAACGTGGCAGAGATGACGCTGGAGCTACTCCCACGGACTGGAAGGATGTCGAGCAGGAGCATGACACCACTAATGGCCCGCATCTTGGCTGTGACACAGCCAGAGCTAGATGGATGTTTGAGCGCCCATCAGCAGCAAGTTAGGGGTGAGTATTCTGCAAAGGGTGACTTTGGGTGTGATTGACTGCATGTATCCCAACCCTGCGCCAGTGTTGAGCTCTGTGATGTTTCCAGAGTGATGCAATGGCTTGTAAGTGGCCTCTGTGTTGAGTGCAGCTGACATGCATTTTTGCTACATGTACTTTCTCATGTGTTCAAAATAATGGCCCGTGACATTGCAAGATAAGATGTGGCCTCATGCCGTCTGCTGCATTATGGGTGTCATAGACATCACCAGGGAGTGAACAGCTGTGTTCCTCATCTGAGTGTGCTTACGTCGATGTGTGCAGTGTCTGACTTTGGAATTGTGAGAACTACACATCTGCCGACAGCAAGGGTCGTTGCGCTTCAAAGCACAACATGGTGGACATCAGTAGCTCATGGCCATGGTATGAGGACATCCTGGAGTCAGTATCTGTGTTGTCCCCTTAAAGTGACTCCATATGTGACTGTGACAACATGTTGAGATGTACATCTATCTCACCTACAGGCACGTAGGTATGCTTACAGGAATCAGGATGTCAGGTAACTGGGAGGCACGGGCCAGCTATTTGGTAGTGTGAACGTCACATGGGTCATTGATGCCAACTATGCTTGTTTCCATGCATCTTCTGACTTTTGCATGAGGCTTGCACATGCAGACCGCACAGGGTGGTGTGCTACATGGGGGTATCATGTTCGAGTTGTTTGCTTTGGTTGCATATGATGTTTGTGAGTATGGCACTAAACTGAACCTACGTCTCTGTCTCTTGCAGCATCTACAGAGGGCACAGAAGGACATGGTACGGACACCGGGGATGAGGCATCTTGCTCGACGGCAACACATGGGCTCGCTGACACTGATGTGACCAGCGCCTCTGAGGGGGACCGGAGTGCCCTTGATGAATCACGCCCGGAAACACCAACCTCAACGTCATCTGACGCCAGCGGTGACTCATCGATGTTGGCAGACACAGGGAGTGGGAAATCTGCCTCTTCTTCTACCACACATCGTCCAGTGCCCACCCTCCCGACTAGTTCCTCTAGTGCTGCCCGTGCCCGCAGGAGTCAGAAGGGTAGAATGTCCTTCCCCCCAGGCACTGCTGCCCCTGTCTCCCCTGCTGACTTCAGTGTTGAGGCGATGGAGCTTTTGCGCCAGCTGTGTGTGGGTCAGACTACTTTACTGAATGCCTTCCTTGATTATGACAAGAAGTTGGCACAGGTAGTTGCCTTCATGGAGGGCATTCATTCTGACGTGGGTGGGCTACACAGGACTGCCCAGTCTTTGTCCTCCACAGTGACGGCAGCCATTCAGCTGGCACAAGCTCAGGGTCCAGCTCCTGTCCCTTCAGCAACCACCCTGCCAGTGGCCACATCTGACGAGAGTGACCACACACCACAGCCCTCAGGCTCAAAGTACTCCACACGAAGCACAACACAGCAGCACTCCAAGCGGGCCAGGGCGCAGACACCACCCCCCCCAAAAAAAGAAGTGACACAGGAACGCAAAGCCAAAAGCCCTTCGGGTGACACTCAGGGGCATCAAGCCAAGAAGCAGGCCTCAGGCTCACATGCATCCAAATCAGTCCAATCCAAGGACAATTCCGTCCCAAAACCTGCTCCCACAGACAGGCAAAAAGTTGCAGTGCCTGCTGTGAAGCTGTTGCCTGCAAAGAGTCAGCAGAAACGGATCTCTGAGGCAGGTTCACCCACAACCTCAACTCCCACCCACACCCCTGTGAAGCTGGGACAGGAGGGCACTGTGGGGGGTTCACCTGGTCAACAGGGGATGGAGGGGAAAAGGCAAGGCCAGGCCAAGTGTACCACCATACCCAGCAGTTCACCAGAGGGAGGGCCAACACCTGCACCTGAAGCACCTTTGGTGGGGAGTGAGGCTGTTGTGCCCGCCCCACTTCACACTCCTACCAAGACAATTTATCAGTATCGAATCCCCAAGAAGTGGAAAGGCAGCCCTCCACATTCTCCCTCACATACTGTGTCTCACAGCAGCATTTCTCCACCTCCCCGTGCCACGCTGCCACCCGGTCCAAGCAGCCCTCCGACTCACAAAGCCACAGATGCCTCTACCTCAGCTGCTCCTCCCTCTCCCAGGTCTGGTCCACCAACGGTTCCCGACAATCAGCCACCTCCCAGTTTTACTGACAGCCAAGTCTGAGGCAAAGTCCCCCTCCCAAAGCCGTCTCTCCCACAGCGGTGCCTGGACTGCCCATCTGTATCCTCAGAGCTGTGGTGATTCCCATGCCAGTGTAAGGTGTCACACATTCCCTGTGCAGGTTCTCATGCACACATGTCCCTCCTTTGAACTATGGACTGGCCACTGGCCTTGCTGTTTGTAACTTTGGATGCCCATTCCCTGTGCAGGTTCTCATGTTCACATGCCCCTCCTTTGAACTATAGACTGGCCACTGGCCTTGCTGTTTGTAACTTTGAATGCCCATTCCCTGTGCAGGTTCTCATGTTCACATGTCCCTCCTTTGAACTATGGACTGGCCACTGGCCTTGCTGTTGTCTACTTTTGATGCCTATCTTGGTGATATGTAATAAAGACAGTTACTCCTGTTGTCTGCTTTGTCAGTGTCCTTGCTAAATGTAAGTGTTTTGGGTATGTGCATGGTTGCATGTGACAAATGCTCTGTATGCCACCTTCACATTGCCAATTGCTTCTTTTAGTTTTTCTGGGTTTGGCAGTGGTGAGGGACACTTTAGTTCTTCTTTCTTCTGAGGTTTGTGGGTGCAATGATGGGTGTTTGTGATGATCTACGATTATCATATTCATCATATGGTCAGGTTTGCTAAATTGTCCACATGTCATGTTGTGATGCAATTCAAGAACAGAGGTGTATTCTATCCACAGGATTACTTGTGGGCTGGCCAGGGTCCTTCATATCTGTGTGATCTTTCTTGATGTGTGAGCAGCAGTGTTGATGTATGGTCATCTTGTGATGGCCTGTCTTCCTAGTCACATGGGTACATTTGGATGTGTGCACTTGTGTGGTCATGAAGTGTGTAGGGGTGGTTTGGTTGTCAGTGTTGATGTGTGGGTGCCCCTGCAATGCCAACTGCGCACATGTATGACACAGAAGCTGAGTGCCTGTTTGTTTCAATAGTCTGCCATGTGTTTCAGATTGTGGGCACATGTGGGAGTTGTAGGTTGGGCAGTCTGCAGTGTGTTGTTGTGTCCTTGCACTCCTGGGGGACACCTACTTGTTGTTGCTGCCAGTTGTGAGTATGCAGAGTGTGTGACAGGCAAGTCTGTGTTGTGTTTTGTTGATCAGCCATGTGTCTTGTTACTGTTTGTGCACACTGTACAGAACTGCTCAGCCACACTGACAATATTTGTGAGTTTTCCCATGCATTGCTATCACTTGACCCATTTTTGGCTCCAGTATGGTATGTGGTATGTGGAGTTATGCCATCCCCCATATCTGCTTCTGATGCCTACACATTGTGAGTGACTCCTCTATGTGTTTGTGTACTGTACACTGCTCACCTGTCCACTACTGCAGTACACAACACTTCAGTCTCATGTCTTCCACCCCATGGCTTGCCAGTGTGTGAGCCTCCCCACCACTTCATAGTGTGACACTATGCTGTGTGAGGCTGATCTGTGTCCCGGACCAATGTGCAACTCAGGACAGTTTTCAAATTAGTTATGTGTTATTTCCTTGTACTTGTTTGCTGTCATGGTTGCTCATGTGCAGTGCAGATGTTTGGGCAGCATAGTCCTCTGGTCATGTTGTTTGCACCTGGATGTCCCTGAGTTGTGCATCTGTGGGTGATGGCTAAGCTGTATGTGTGTTTGCTGAGGTAGTGCTACACTTCCTGAGTGTGATGTTATGTTTGTGCTGTGAGAGTTCATGGTGTGGCACTCAGATGTGTGTGCTACTGTTTTGGTTGTTGTGCACACACTGCTTGGTGTGCATGCAGTGTTGCCAGTGTATGTTGCCTTGTACTTGCTTGTTGTGCATCCCCCTGATGTGCAGCTGAGTTTGCATTGTGATGGATTGGTCTGTGCATCTGTTGTGTTTTTGTTGTGGATGTATGCAGTGTTTGGCCTGTGTTGGCTCTTTGTACTGACTGATGCTATGTGTGTGTGATGTTCTATTTGCATGACGTTGTGTGAGTGGTTGTTTTAGCTGTGTGATACATTCAGATGTGTGTTGCAGGTGTGGTGTGCATTACTTGTGTGTCTGTCACATGCAGCAAGGGGATTCTTGTTGCTGGGCTTGTTTTCAGTGCACATTGGTGGTTAGTCCTCCTATTTTTGACCTGTCACTTTTCAGGGTTGTGCATGTGCATGCTTCTGGTACAATATGGCACCTTGTCCACTTCATGGGTGGTGAGGTGTCTGTGTCTGTGTTAGCTGATTGTCCCATTGATCCCAGTTGGTGTTCATGGTAGATTTTTGATGATACACCTCTTGTTTGTGTTGAGGTATGGTGTCTGTGCATTGGTCCTGAGTGACAATGTTGTGTATTCCTGTTCTGTCTAGGGTCACATTGCCTTTCCACTGTTTTCCTGCACATGTGTGGGCTTGTTGTACCTCTGTGTATGTTGTTTGTGAGCTTTGTGTTTGGCTATTGTTTTGGTGTCTGCATTGGTTCAGGCATCCCTGTGTGTTAGTGTGATGTTTGTGGGTGCACCACAGGGAGTGTGTTTGGTTGTCATTGCACTCACAGGACACCATTTTGGCCTTTATGTGTGCTTCTCACAGGTGTTCAGTGCTGCAGATATGAGGTGGGTAGAGAATGGGTATGTGTGAAGGTCCTAGTTGTGTTTGACAGTCAAGGAGTGTGACAATGGGCCATGTGTGTTGTACCGATGATGTGCACATGTCAAGTCAGTTGAGACAGATGTGTGGCTGCTCACTGTATGACTTCAGACACTTCCTATCATTCCTGTGACTATGCATGGCTTGCCTTGATGTGTCCCTGAGTTGTTGCACAGAGGTCAGTTTGGTTTAATTTCACTCACTGTGCCACCCATGTCTGATTTGATGACCTAAGGGTGTTGTGATATGTTCCTTCTCTTGCATGTGATGTACATATGCTATGTGTCTTGCTCCATGGTTTTCCAGCACTGTCCACTTCACTTTTGGCTGGCCCATTGATTGTCCTACATTGCTGCTGGCCTATGGTATGTGTATGTGGCTGTGTGTCAGTGTGGGGTGTTTGTGAGTGACTTGACAGGCAGTGTGGACAGTTCAGTGGATGTTCTTATGCAGTGTGAGTCTTCATTTTATAGTTAGGCTCAGTTTGCTTCACATGAGTGGGAGATAGGTGTGAGGAGGAGGGTTGCCCAGTCCCTGAGCTTCTGTGCAGGGTGTTCCTCTTCACCCCCACCTTCCAAGACAGGCACCCTGGTCCTTTGGTGTGTGAGGTGCAAGGTCTGGCTACACCTGGGAGATGAATTGTGCAGGGGGGGCACAGGGGGAGCACACAGCATGTGCCCCAAATGGGTGTGGGAAACGTAATGTGGGAAGGGTGGAGCCCTGTGAATCTTTGTGGACTGCCCATGACTGGCGCTGGCCCTGCCTACTACATTTTACGCATGTTTTCCCACGTCTTCACCGCTGCGGTGACGTGACTGGGACATTGCAGTGATTTTGCGGTTGATTGGTGACCCGGATGCGGAGGGGTGATTTCCTGACAGGTGGGACATGTGTGAGTACACTTGGGGAGGTGTTCCTGTCCCCACCAGAGTGTCTGATGTGGACAGGGACCGTATATCAGCACAGAAGTTGTGTGTTGTGGTTGTGTGCGGAGTTGTGTCATTGCGTACCTGCGGCGTTGTCCGCGATGGTCCATTATTTGCTGGTAGTGGAGGAGGTACAGCACCGGAATGGCTTGAAGGGCTGGATCCATTGCGGTCCGGACCGGGTAGAGGGGACCGTGAGTATGGTTTCGCGCTCCGCTGTCGTGTGTCCGCTGTCTCTGGGTTGGTGGATTCTCCGCTGCGGTGTGATGGGCTGTTTGCGGCATCGTGATTTGTACGGCGGACGGAACGTCATTCCGCACGGCGGTGAGTCCCTATTGGCTCACTCCGCCGCGGTGGCGGGCGCAAAAATCTGGCGGTTCTCCTGGCTACGCAGCGGACGGGAAATGGGCTATGTTTGCCCATCGTAATATGGCGGGCGGGAGGACCGCTGCAGGAGTGCGGAAAAGGGCATTTTCCGCCCCTGCCAGCACCGCGGATGTGCTTCCGCCCGCCATCCTAATGACCCCCTTAGTTTGGAGTTGGAATAGTAATTTTTAATGGTTTATTATCCAGCACTTTCCCTGAGTTAAGTTAGTTTGGAGTTTGAATAGTATTTTTTTCAGTTTTATTATCCAGCATTTACCTGAGTTTATACATAAATTATATATAAAAAATGAGATGTATGTGATTTTACTATGTATTTATTTTTATTCAAGATCAAGTGTATTTATTTTAGAAGTTCACATTCAAATTTCTTTTGTTTAGTTTTATTTTCCTTTTTTTGTAGATAATTTTTTTTAAAATTAACAAATTTTAATGTAAATCAGAATACATTATAAAGTATAAAACATTTTAACATATATTTTGAATACACATTTACAATATTGCAACTATCTTTTGTTATACATTTATAATTTTTTAAACAATTTTGAACAGTTTTGCATTGTTATCCAAACACAATTATGCCATAGTAATATAAGTATATTTTTGATATTTTCCTTATATTTTTTAAAGTTTTAGAATTTTTCATTTATTTTAAAGAATTTTTTTTTTTATTACATTCATTTTTACATATGTTTTAATACATTTTAGCTTAAAAAAATTGCATTACAATTATATAATATGTATTTTACAATGTTATAGTTTTAAAATGTATTTGGTTATTATTTATTATATTTGATATTATTTTTTTTAAATAATATTTAATATATTAAATAATTTACATATATGTTTCAAAATATTTTTGTATAAGACATATTTTAGTTGTTAAACATTGTCATATTGTTTGTAGATGAACAATATTGATTTGCTAATTTTATGTTTTGAAAGTGAAATATATCACAAAAACATATATATTATTAATATATATTAAATATTATATTTTATATTTTGTGTTAATATAGTATTTAATATATATTTTACATTTCTTGTACATATTTTATATATTTGTATATTATTTTTTCATAATATAAAAATATATATTGAAGTTTTTGGAATTATTTTTTATAATTCTTCATTCTTGTCTATGGGGAGATAGTCTTTTTTTCATTTTTATTACGCAGCCATTTTTTTTGTATTTTCTAACTTTTCTGTCTATCTATTTCGTTTCTAGGTCATTTTGGAAGATGGAACCTCGCGGTTGGGGGCTGTGTTTTGTCGCTTAAGGTAAGTTTCTTTTATTTTACTTTTAAGGTAATTTTAGGGCAGGGGAAGCTAGTGGTAGTGTAGTTTGAGTGGTCATAGTGTTAAGTGTCAGTTTTTTGTGTAGTATGGTGTTGTTCTGGTACTTTAGTGTTTGATGTGTTTGACATAGTTTTTAAGAGTAGTAGAGTGTTTTATATTGCTACTTATGTGATATTTAATTGTGTTATGTTATATTAAATGTTGTAATAAATGTGTGTGGGTTTGTATGTGTTTATGTGGGAGGGTGTTGTTTTTTATTTTTGCATGTTTTGGGTTTCGATTCACTATGGAGGTAAAGACGCGTTTTTTTTTAGAAAAGGAAAATGTATTTAGTTTCATTGAAACTAATAACTTTTTTACATTTCCTTTTATTTTTCGGGTTTGTTGGAACTTTTTTTTTTAAACTATTTTTCGGGTTTTTGAGGGTTTTGCTACTGAGAGGATTGAGTCGTTGGAGCATCTTTTTACAGCTGTATTTGTACTTTTTTTTGGGCATTCTTTTTTATGGATTCATATTTCGTTTTAAATCCTATGGATTTCTTCGTTTTTGAGGACCATCTCCTGCTACAAAACTGTAAGTTATTTTTAATTATTATGGGCGGGAAATGTTTTTGTTAACATTTGTTTGCTTGTTTATTTTTTATTTTAATAATTATATTGTGTCATATATTCTGATATAGATCTTTATTTATTAAATGACATAGTTATAATTATTAATTTAAAAATGAGTAGAAATATGTTGTTTGATGTTTTATAATTTTTTTTATAGTGTATGGTGTTTGCAATTTTGTTATTTTTAAAGTATAGATTTGGCTATTGTATCTAGATATTCTAATCCTTTGGTGTTTGGGTAGAGTCCAGTTTTGCACTGTAGGTATTTGTACATTGTTTTTGTTTGTTTACTAAGTTTAGGACCTATTTTAGGGGCTGATTACGATGGCGGGCGGAGGCACATCTGCAGTGCTGGCGGTGACGGAAAATGCCCTTTTCCGCACTCCAGCAGCGGTCCTCCCGTCCGCCATATTACGATGGGCAAACATAGCCCATTTTCCGTCCGCTGCGGAGTCAGGTGAACCGCCAGAATTTTGCGCCCGCCACCGCGGTGGAGGGAGCCAATAGAGACTCACCGCCGTGCGGAATGACGTTCCGTCCGCCGTACAAATCATGATGCAGCAAACAGCCCATCACACCGCAGCGGAGAAGCCACCCACCCGGAGATGGCAGAACCACTACAGCGGAGCGCGAAACCAGACTCCCGGTCCCCTCCACCCGGTCCTGACCGCAATGGAACCAGCTCTCCAAGCCCTTTCGGTGCTGTACCTCATCCACTACCAGCAAATAATGCACCGTCGTGGACAACGCCACAGGTACGCAAATACACAACTCCGCACACAACCACAACACACAACTCCTGTGCTGACACACGGTTCCTGTCCACATAAGACACTCTGGTGGACAGGAACACATCCCCCAGTGTACCCACACATCTCCCACCTGCCAGAAACTCACCCCTCCGCATCCGGGTCACCCATTAACCGCGAAATCACAGCAATGTCCCGGTCACGTCACCGCAGCGGTGAAGACGCAGGAAAACCTGCGCACAATGTAGTAGGCAGGGCCTGCGCCAGGCATGGGCAGTCCGCAAAGATTCACAGGGCTCCACCTTCACCCTTCCCACACTACTCTTCCCACACCCATTTGGGAACATGCTGTGTGCTCCTCCTGTGCCCCCCCTGCACAATTAATCGGCCAGGTGTAGCCAGACCTTGCACCTCACACATCAAAAGACAAGGGAGATTGACTGGGAAGGTGGGGGTGAAGAGGAACACCCTGCACAGAAGCTCAGGGGCTGGACAACCCTCCTCCTCACACCAACCTTCCACTCATGTGAAGCAAACTGAGTATGATCACAAAATGAAGACTCACACTGCCTATGAACATCCAATGAACTGTTCACACTGCCTGTCAAGTCACTCACAAACACCCCACACTGACACCCAGCCACATGCTCATACCATAGGTCAGCAGCAATGGAGGACAATAAATGGGCCAGCCAAAAGTGAAGTGGACAGTGCTGGAAAACCATGGAGCAAGCCACATAGCATCTGTACATCACATGCAAGAGAAGGGACATATCACACCACCCTTAGGCCATCAAATCAGACATGGGTGGCACAGTGAGTGAAATTAAGCCAAAGTGACCTCTGTGCAACAACTCAGGGAGACATCAAGGCTGGCCATGCATAGGCACAGGAATGATAGGAAGTGTCTGAAGTCATACAGTGATCAGCCACACATCTGTCTCCACTTACTTGACATGTGTATGTCATCAGCACAACACACATGGCTCATTGTCACACTCCTTGACTGTCAAACACAAGTAGGACCTTCACACATACCCCTCCTCTACCCACCTCACACCTGCAGCACACAACACCTGTGAGAAACACACATAATGGTCCAAATGATGTCCTGTGAGTTCAATGACAACCAATCACACTCCCTGTGGTGCATCCACAAATTTCACACTCACACTCAGGGATGCCTGAACCAATGCTGACACAAAAACAATAGCCAAACACAAAGCTCACAAACAACATCCACAGAAGTCCAACAAGTCCAGTCATGTGCAGCCAAATAGTGGAAAGGCAATGTGACCACAGACAGAACAGGAGTACACAACATTGCCACTCGGGGCCAATGCCCAGACACCCTACCCCAACACAAACAAGAATCGCATCATCAAAAAACAAACATGAACAATAACTGGGATCAATGGGACAATCAGCTGACACAGACTGAGACACCACACCACTCATCAAGTGAACATGGTGTCACAGTGTACCACAAGCATGCACATGCACAATCCTGACAAGTGACACGTCAAAATAGGAGGAGAAACCACCAATGTGCACTCAAAACAAGCTCAGGAACAAGAATCCACCTTGCTGCATGTGCCAGACACACAAGTAATGCACACTACACTTGCAACACACATCTGAATGTATCACACAGCAACAACTACTCACACACAATCTCATGCAAATAGAACATCACACACTGTCAGTAGAAAGAGCCAACACAGGCCAAACACTGCATACATTCACAACAAAAACACAACAGATGCACATACCAATCCATCACATAGCAAACTCAGCTGGACATCAGGGGGATGCACACCAGGCAAGTACAAGGCAACACACACTGACAGCACTGCAAGCACACCAAGCATTGTGTGCACACCAACCAAACCAGTAGCACATATATCTGAGTGCCACACCATGAACTCCCACAACACAAATCATCACAGCACACAGAGAACATCACACTCAGGAAGGGTAGCAGTACCTCAGCAAACACACATTCAGCTTAACCATCACCCACAGATGCACAACTAAGGGAAACCCAGGGGCAAACAACATGACTAGAGGACTGTGCTGCTCAAACTGTGCGCACTGCACATGAGCAACCATGACTGCAAAACAGTTGAAGAAAATAACACATCACTAATTTGGGAAACTATCCTGAGTGGCACATTGGTCCTGTACACATTTCAGCCTCACACAGCATAGTGTCACACTATGAAGTGGTGGGGAGGCTCACACACTGGCAAGCCAATGGGTGGAAGACATGAGATTGAAGTGGTGTGTACGTCAGTAGTGGACAGGTGAGGAGTGAACAGTACACAAACACATAGAGAAGTTACTCACAATGTGTAGGCATCAGAAGCACATATAGGGGATGGCAAGACTCCACATACAAATTATCTCAAGATGTAACCTAACAGTCATGTTTTTAAATTTGTAGTGAACCCCTGACGAAGTGCCATGAAAGGCACGAAATGCATTGGGTGATGAGTATGATTTAATTAAGGAGAATCTATGTAGCATTCCATGCTATAGAATAAGACTCGTAATGGCATGTCTACAGCATTAAGGATTTCATGTGAACATAGTGTGTCCTACATGTGACTGAACAAACCATGATTAACGTTATACATGGAAAGATTAAATGGAAATAAACAGCATTGATGAACTTGACTAACTTTCGGCATCTTTGTTATGCACCTAACGCTGTGCGTCCGGAGTGGGGTGTTAACCCGCCCCACTTGTTCCAGTGATTTTACAATTACGTGGTCAGGACAGTCCACGATTCCGGGCTAGCACGCAAAATATAGTAAATATGAACGCTTTATGAAATATGGAAGTAAGGTGTGCACTCTGTCATCGTTTCTTATGACTCCACATACCACATACCATACTGGAGCCAAAAATGGGTCAAGTGACAGCAATGCATGAGAAAATCACAAATAATATCAGTGTGGCTGAGGAGGTCTGCACAGTGAGCACAAACAGTAACAAGACACATGGCTGATCAACAAAACACAACACAGACTTGGCAGGCACACACACTGCATACTCACAACTGGCAGCGACAACAAGTAGGTGTCCCCCAGGAGTGCAAGGACACACCAACACACTGCACAGTGCCCAACCTACAACTCCTACATGTGCCCACAATCTGAAGCACATGGCAGACAATTGAAACAAACAGGCACTCATTACCTGGATCATACATGTGTGCAGTTGGCATTGCAGGGGCACACACACATCAACACTACTGACAATCACAGCCCATTCACACTGTATGACCACTGAAGTTCACATATTCAAATGTATCCCATGTGACAATGAAGACAGGCCTACACAAGATGACCACACATCAACACTGCTGTTCACACATCAAGAAAGATCACACAGATATGATGGACCATGGCCACCCCGCAAGTAATCCTGTGGATAGAAATCACCTCTGTTGTGGTATTGCATCATAACATGACATATGTACAATGTAGCAAACCTGACCATAGAGTGATTAGGATAAGAGTAGATCATCACAAACAACCATCATTGCACCCTCAGGCCTCACGGTCTTGAAGAACTAAAGTACCTCTGCCAAACTCTGAGAAAGTAAAACAACCAATTGGCAATGTTGGTGGCATACAGAGCACGTGTCACATGAAACCATACCCATACATAAAACCTTTTATTTAGCAAGGACACAGACAAAGCAGACAACAGGAGTAACTGTCTTTATTACATATTACTCAGATAGGCACCAAAAGTAGAAAACAGCAAGGCCATTGGCCAGTCCATAGTTCAAAGTATGTACATGTGTGCATGAGAACCTGCACAGGTAATGGGCATCCAAAGTGATAAACAGCAAGGCCATTGGCCAGTCCATAGTTCAAAGTATGTACATGTGTGCATGAGAACCTGCACAGGGAATGGGCATCCAAAGTGACAAACAGCAAGGCCATTGGCCAGTCCATAGTTCAAAGAATGTACATGTGTGCATGAGAACCTGCACAGGGAATGGGCATCCAAAGTGACAAACAGCAAGGCCAGTGGCCAGTCCATAGTTCAAAGTATGTACATGTGTGCATGAGGAACTGCACAGGGAATGGGTAACAACGTTAGGGGTGGGCGGAATTTGCGTAGTCGTGCTACGCAAAGCTCAGCGAAACGGTAAAAAATCTCCGCGAGCACGCAGAGTTCCGCGAACACGCGGAATTGCTTGTTCCGCCCGTTCGCGATGCTTTTTTCCTGTTCGCGAACGCTCTCTGCGTGCTCAGGGGATAATATCTTGCGAACACGCATTTTGAAAGCGCAAACAAGCAAAAAATTCCGCGAAGCCGCGGATCGCGGAATTTTGGGCTATTCCGCATTCTCCGTAGAACGCAAAATTACCCAAATTCCGCAAATTCCGCGAGCGGAACGGAATTTACCGCCCAGGCCTAAACACCGTACACTGCCATGGGAATCAGCACAGCTCTGGGGATACAAATGGGCAGTCCAGGCACCGCTGTGGGAGAGATGGGTTTGGGAGGGGGACTTTGCCTCACACTTGGCTGTCAGTTGAACTGGGAGGTGGCTGATTGTCGGGGCCAGTTGGAGGACTGGACCTGGGAGAGAGAGGACCAGCTGAGGTAGAGGCATCAGTGGCTTTGTGAGCCGGAGGGCTGCTTGGACCGGGTGGCATGGTGGCACAGGGAGGAGGAGACATGCTGCCGTAAGACACAGTGTGTGAGGGAGAATGTGGAGGGCTGCCTTTCCACTTCTTGGGGATTCAATAGGTAAGAATTGTCTTGGTAGGAGTGGGAAGTGGGGCGGGCACAACAGCCTCACTCTCAACCAAAGGTGCATCAGGTGCAGGTGGCTCTCTCTGTGGGGATTTGATGGATCTGGTGTTACGCTTGGGCTGGCCTTGCCTTTTCCCCTCCATTCCCTGTTGACCAGGTGAACTACCCACATTGCTCTCCTGTCCCTGCTTCACAGGGGTGTGGGTGGGAGTTGAGATTGTGGGTGAATCTGCCTTAGAGAGCTGTTTGTGCGGACTGTTTGTAGGCACCAGCTTCACAGCAGGCAGGGCAACTGTTTGTTTGCCTTTGGGAGCAGGTTTGGGGACGGTAGTGTCCTTGGATGGGGGTGATTTGGATGCATGTGAGCCTGAGGCCTGCTTCTTGGCCTGATGCCCCTGAGTGTCACCAGAAGGGCTTTTGCCTTTGCGTTCCTGTGTGCCTGTTTTTGGTTTGGGGGATGGTGTCTGTGCTCTGGGCCGCTTGGAGAGCTGCTGTTGTGTGCTGCGTGTTGAGTACTTAGAGCCTGAGGGCTGTGGTGTGTGGTCACTCTCGTCAGATGTTGACACTGGCAGGGTGGTTGCCGAAGGGACTGGAGCTGGACTCTGAGCCTGTGACAGCTGAATGGCTGCCGTCACTGTGGAGGACAAAGACTGGACAGTTCTGTGCATCCCACCCACGTTAGAATGAATGCCCTCCATGAAGGCAACTACCTGTGCCAACTTCCTGTCATGATCCTGGAAGGCATTCAGGAGAGTAGTCTGAGCCACACACAGTTGGCGCAAAAGGTCTACCGCCTCAACACTGAGGGCAGCAGAGGAGACAGGGGCAGGGGCAGCGGTGCCTGGGGGGAAGGACACTCTACACTTCTTACTGCTGCGGGAACGGGCAGCACTAGTGGTAGTAGCCGGGAGGGTGGGCACAGGACGATGTGTGGTGGAAGAAGAGGCAGATTTCCCACTCCCTGTGCCCGCCAACATCGAGGAGTCACCGCTAGAATCAGATGATGTTGAGGTTGGTGTTTCCGGGCGTGATTCTTCCAGGACACTCCTCTCCCCCTCCGAGGCGCTGGTCACATCAGTGTCAGTGAGCTCATGTGTAGCAGTCGTGCCAGATGCCTCACCACTGGTGTCCATCCCCTGTCCTTCTGTGCCCTCTGTAGATGCTGCAAAAGACAGAGACGTAGGTTCAGTATAGTGCCCTACTCACAAACATCATATGCAACCAAAGCACAAAACTAGAATATGATACCCCCATGTTGCACACCACCCTGTGCAGTCTGCATGTGCAAGCTTTATGCAAAAGTCAGAAGATGCATGGAAACATGCATAGTTGGCATTAATGACCCATGTGACGTTCACACTGCCAAAAAGCTGGCCCGTGCCTCCTTGTTACCTGACATACTGATTCCTGTAAGCATACCTACGTGCCTATAGGTGAGATAGATGTTCATCTCAACATGTTGTCACAGTCACATACGAGTCACTTTAAGGGGACAACACAGATACTGACTCCAGAATGTCCTTATACTATGGCCATGAGCTACTGATGTCCACCATGTTGTGCTTTGAAGCACAACAACCCTTGCACATTGTTGTCAGATGTGTAATTCTCACAATTTCAAAGTCAGGCACTGCACACATCGACAAAAGCACACTAAGATGAGGAACACAGCTGTTTACTTCCCGGTGATGTCTATGACACCCATAATGCAGCAGATGGCATGAGGCCACATCTCATCTTGCAATGTCAAGGGCCATTATTTTAAACACAACGAGAAAGTACATGTAGCAAAAATGCATGGCAGCTGCACTCAACACAGAGGCCACTTACAAGCCATTGCATCACACTAGAAACATCACAGAGCTCAACACTGGTGCAGGGTTGGGATACATGCAGTCACTCACACCCAAAGTCACCCTTCACAGAATACTCACCCCCAACTTGCTGCTGATGGGCCCTCAAATGTCCATCTAGCTCTGGCTGTGTCACAGCCAAGATGCGGGCCATTAGTGGCATCATGCTCCTGCGCGACAACCTTCCAGTCCGAGGGAGCAGCCCCAGCGTCATCTCTGCCACGTTTTTGCTCAGCTGGCAGATGTCATCCCACCTCTTGTGACAGTGTGTGTGCCGTCGGTTGGAGACACCCAGAGCCCGCACCTTGCGTGCAATGGCCCTCCATAAGGCCTTACGCTGGTGGACTTTAAGCTGCAGGCATGGGAGACAAGAAGAGGAAGTTTTAGGGACACTGGGTCATGTTCCACTGTGTCTCAGTACAGGAGCATGCAAACACTTAGCACAGCTGTACAGAAACCTTGAGCAGAGGCCATACAGCATGACACGTAGTACATTTGCATCAGATAATCGGATTGAAATGCATTTAGGTATGAGGATGGACACAGGACCTGGCCATCTCATACACATGCAGAATGGCAGCACACAAAGCAATGTGAAGAAGGCCCTCATCTGTGATGCAGTATGTGAGGGAGCAAGACATACATCATGTTGGAAATGATGTGTTGGGGAAGACTCACTGTGTCCAACACTACACACCCCTCAATGTCCTTGGCCTGTGAGTGGCTCACTGTGTCGTGGATGTCACATCTAGGGACATGATCTTACATTCTCACACCCTTCTGACAAGGTCTGTCTTGTGCAATCATCAGGCCTAAGATAGCTCATTGAGAAACAGTGTGGCAGACAACACACATGTCTCACTCTGTCCATTTACTGATAGGTCCCTGTCAAATTGGGCAGTATCTGTGCAGGCCAGGGGGACTCACACTGAGGTTAAACCTGGCCCATCTGAACATTCACATGCATGTACAATATGAGAGGTCAAACAGTGCCTACACATGCGAGTCAGTACACATTATGAAATCAATGGAAGGAGGATGTTTCAGAAGTACATCAATCTGATGTGTCATAGGCGATTTTCCACCAAGAGTGTCACCCTCAGACATTTCAATCTTGTGCATAATGCTCACATATCCATGGTGACAATATGAAAAGTGTACACACATCCTTCAGTACCCTCTGGATGAAACACATTTGTAATGTCCCAAATGAGCATGTGAAAAGCGAATGGACTCTGACATCCATTAGCACAGGCAATGTTTGTTCTGACTTCCACTTTCCAAACCAGCAGTGTTACTGTATGGCTGCAAAAACACTGCATGTCCCTCCCATCCTTCAATGCAGCCCTGGATCTGTGCTAATAAGGCTACACGCCCCATTGACATGAAGTCAGCATGCTAGGCAGTGTATCACACAAACTTGCACTCACAGGCACATACTACAGCAGAGCAACATCATGTGAGCACTCTTTGCACGCTCCAAATTTTACTCTGAAACACTTACCATTACATCAGCAGCACCATATAGCCTCCCGTAGTGTGTAAGCACCTCGTCCACCAGGACCTCCAGCTCCTCTGTGGTGAAGGGCGGGCCCTGATGTTCTCAGTTCTCGCCATCACTGGGTCCAGGAGACAGGAACAGCAGCAGTTGGGGATGAAGAATGGCAGGCAGCAGTGTCTGGATGCAGTGGAAATGTGTGGCTCTCTCACAGACATATATAGCCCCCTGGGATTGTTTCAGTGGGACTCAGCTGCTGCAATTGGTATTCCAGGTCAGCTTTATTCAAATGTAACCAATGACCGGCCCCGCGGTGCACGCCTACCGCAATGTTCAAATGTGTATTCCACTAGCGCGATTGCGGTTCCCATTGGCGGAATGGGCATGGGCATTGGCGGTGTCATACCGCGGGGCCCAGGCAATCGCTACCGCAATCGTGCATCTTTCAATTGTACCCAATGACCGGCCCCACGGTAACGGAGCACGCCTACCGTGATTTTCAAATGTGTATTCCACTAGCGCGATTGCGGTTACCATTGGCTGAATGGGCATGGGCATTGGTGGTGTCACACCGCGGGGCCCAGGCGGTCGCTACCACAATCGTGCATCTTTCAATTGTATCCAATGACCGGCCCCGCGGTAGTGGAGCACGCCTACCGCGATTTGCAAATGTGTATTCCACTAGCGTGATTGCGGTTCCCATTGGCTGAATGGGCATGGGCATTGGCGGTGTCAACCGCGAGGCCCAGGCGGTCGCTACCGCGATTTGTCATTTTTCTATTGATGCCAATGACCGTGATTGCGGTGGCAGTGCACGCTTAGGGCACCTATGGACACATCATGCTGTAGCAATGGCAATGGCCAGTTCTCATCATTGAACACTCCACACTTACAATGAATCATGCCACCAGATAGTTAAATTGAATGCTAGTGTTACATTTAACTCACTGATGTCTACACATGCCATGTCAGTGCACTGGAGTACATGCATTGGCATGTAGTCCCTCACATGTCACTGATGATGTTGTTGTGCATGTACACAGATCTGTTGTGTGATGGACTCCCAAGTATGAGGACATGTCAATGTGTGAGATGGCTAAGCAACACACAGTGATGATGGACTGACTACTCAATGTGCCTACTTCACTGTGTAGATTGCTGAACTCATGTTGATACTTGATCTTCATGCACACACTGTACTCATTGTGTCGTTAATGTGTGCCCTGTTCGACTCACGCAAGAAGGTGTGGCAGGTACAGCAGCTACGTAGGAGACAGCAGTGTTGCTGTTTCAGACATGTGCTGTGTCAAGTACTCTCAGGGCGGGTGACACAAGATGTCGGAATGTCCCATTTTACATTCACATAGTCTGAATCTGTCTCGGGTGTACTCAGTATGTACATACTGATCACGTGTACAACTACTTGGGGTCAAGTTGTCTCTGCATGTGACTTGTGCTGTAAGCTGTTGTTTCAGGCCAGTCATTGTTGGCACTGTGTCAGTCAAGACGTAAGATGTTGGACACATCTCATAGGGGAATTGAATTGACAAGTGTCCCCTTTTATCTTATGTAGGAGGCGACCAAATGTGCATCGTCCATTCACATTGCTGGCGGACATGGAGGATGTGGACATCATCCGTAAATTCCATTTGGATCGGCAAACCCTCCAAGACCTATGTGCTCAGTTGGAGCCCCATCTGAGTCCTCGCAGAACATATCCAACTGCTGTGTCACCAACATGTAAGGTGATGGCGGCCCTGCATTTCTTTGCAACTGGTTCGTTCCAGTACACGGTGGCCAGAGAAGGTGGGATGTCGCAGCCAATGTTCAGCATGGTGCTACGTGATGTCCTGTCCGCTATGATGGTATACAAGGACACCTACATCCATTTTCCACGAAGACAGGATTTGGCAGCTGTGAAGGGTGATTTTTATGCCCTTGCCCACATCCCTAATGTTGTTGGTGCCATTGACTGCACCCATGTTGGCCTGGTTCCGCCACAGGCACGTGAGCACATCTATAGGAATAGGAAGCATTTCCATTCCATTAATGTGCAGGTTGTATGCCAGGTAGATATAATCATCTCACATGTTTGTGCCAGATTCCCTGGCTCAGCTCACAACTCCTACATCCTGCGTAACAGCATTGTACCACAAATGATGGCAAATCTGCATCCTGACCGTGAGTGGCTTGTAGGTGAGTTAGCTGAGTCAAGTATTGTGTTTTATGTGTGACATGCTGTCCGCAGCTACAGTTATATTACAAAATTGTTCTGTGTATCTGACACCTAGGTGACTCTGCATATCCCAACCGGCCTTGGTTGCTGAGCCCACTGCGGAATCCCAGTACCCCGGGTGAAGTCAGCTACAATGTTGCCCATGGAGGACACGTCGTGTGGTGGAGCGTACTTTTGGGCTTCTGAAGTCTCGGTTTCGATGCCTGGACAGGACCGGAGGTGCACTGATGTACTCTCCCCAAAAGGTGTGCCAGATAATTGTTGCATGCTGCATGCTTCACAACCTGGCCTTGCGCAAGGAGATCCCCCTGCTCCTGGACGATGATGCGCCGCAGATGCCCCCCCTGGAAGCCCACACATTTCCAGTGATGAGGATAGTGGAGAGGAGGAAGGTGTCGACCTGCGCCAACAGATCATCAACCGCTACTTCCCTTGAGTGTGAGTAACATTGTACAACAGTGCCATTGTCTGCTGTCTTTGATGGTGGTGATAAGGCAGAGAGGAGCTTTTTGACTTCTGCCTGTTGTTGGCTCTGTGCTGATGGCTGATGTTTGTGGCACAGTGTAGTCCTGATCAGCTACATGATGTCTATGTTGAGATTGTTTCTCCTTGTGATGTGTGCTGGTTTGTGTACCTTGATGACTAGTGTTGTGTACTGGCTGTGATGCCAACACCTGACGAGTAAATGTTGTTCTCTTGTCTCTCTCTAGGTCCCTTCAGACTCTCAATGCCTCGTCACGATCTGAGCTTCTGGCACATTGTGTTCTGAGTCAACATTGTACATATTGTGATAAACATGGAGCTGACACAAAGACATAGGTGTGTAAAGAGTGTTTATTTACATTGAGTGGTTGTGACAGACAAGTGATGTTTCAAGAAATGGTGCTAAGTGAATCAATGAGTTGTCAGTGATGGCAAACAAGACAATAGAGTAGTCACCACATTGATGAGGTGACACAGTCCAACAGACACCTGCCATCAACATGGCAGTGTGGGTAAGGATAGTCAACAAAGTCAATGTCAAGGTGAACAGAGGTGCTATCATGGCTGTTTCTTTGACTTGCGTTTGGCTGGTGCTTTGCCACGTGATCCTCCCGTGGTGTTTCTCGGACGACCCCTCTTGCGTTTTCCAGGGGGGGCTCCTGCTGCGGGATCAGCTGTGTCTGGGGAGTCATCCTGTTGCTGCTCACCCCTCTCTGTGGCCGCAGCTGGGCTGGCGGGGGGATCATCCTGCGGGCCACTGGAGGGGGGTTGAGCCGTAGTTTGGGCCACAGGTCTGTTCCTCAGAACACCCACAAGCTGGCCCAAGAGGTCCACGATTTGGCCCATATGCGTGTCTACGGACCTCAGCAGCAGGCGGAGCTCACGTGATTCTTCCAGAGCCTGGCCCGTGTGTCCCTGGGCTTGTTCGTATGCCCCAAGGACTCTGGCGATGTTGGCCAGGGCTTCGGTCCCAGTGTCCTCTCGATTTTGTCCCCCAGTTGCCCTCCCACCTGCCCTGCTGTCCCAGACCTGTGGCGTTGCCACTCGACGCACCCGCAGACTCTCCCTGCCCTCCTCTGATTGTGTGATGGTGTTGGTAACCACTGAGGCAGGGTGAGTGTTGCAGGCAGCGGTGATGGTGGTGGTGGTGGTGGTTGAGGCCGCACAGGTCGTTGCAGCAGGGGTCAGTGCAGTTGTTGTTGCTGAGGTGGTGGTGGTGGGGACAGTGGGGGCCTGGGACGTGGTGCGCCCTGGCAGTCCGGATGGGCCAGGTTGGTGCTCCTCATCCGAGAAACGTATGAAGTCTGCATCCGAGAGTTCATGTTCCGAGTGTGGAGACTGGCTCTGCAGGTTGGTGTTGTCTTCTGCTGCAGTCAGTTGTTGATCTCCTGTTGAACAGAGGTGAAATGGTCATTAAAGTGCACCCCATAAGCATGTTGTTAGATGTTTGGATGTTACATGTGTTACACCACACAGTTTACATTGATATCACTTTGTATGGCTGCAAGGTACTGCACATCATACCATGATGTGTAGGTACATACATTAATTGTCCATGGTGTGAATGTAAATAGATACCATGTTCCACGTACAGATTGTGTGATTACAAGGACATGCCGTCATCTACCGACTTGCAGCCCATCAACTTTATGTGATTTGTCTTTTTGGTTTGCTCTGCAATGAAGACGTTACATCTGAGCAAGAACTAGCCATTGTAATCTTCTGCATACCTTTGTAATATCATGTACTTTACTTTCTTTAAACAACTGACCATGCATGTTTTGTGTTCATATGGGCCTTCATGCTCTGCCACCAAGGCACTTACACATAGCATTCAGTGCTGGACATAATTGTGCACTGAATTTCTTCACACGTGACTTGCTGGCTTAACGTTACATTTCTGTGACAGTTACATACGCTTGGCTGTCTGCACACAGGAAGTGACTGTTGGATATATGCCATGTTGGGTGACATGTGAGGGGTGGTGTGGTCATATGGCTCCATGCTTTTTTAGAGGAATGGCAGGGTGCATGCACTGTCTACCTAGCTGTACTGTGACACAATTGAGGGGAAATGCTGCCACATGGTTGTGGGTGTGGGGAGTGCTCCATCCTGCTCAGGGGTGGGACAAGAGAGAATAAGATGGCTACCTATCTGTAAGTTTGAAGGGAGCAATGCAATGTCTATCACATGCTTCTGGGTGGGGTGGGGGGAGTGCTCCATCCTGGTGAGCTTTGGGACAAGGGGGCCTGGTGGGAGTTGTAGTGCAGGCTTCCCAAACACAACCACCCCCTCCCTGTTAAGATGGCTACCTACCTGTTAGGTGAAGGTGGGCAAAGCAATGGCTGACACATGCTTCTGGGTGGGGTGGGGGAGTGCTCCATCCTGGTGTGCTTTGGGACAAGGGGGCCTAGTGGGAGTTGTAGTGCAGGCTTCCCAAACACAACCACCCCCTCCCTGTTAAGATGGCTACCTACCTGTTAGTTTGATGAGGGGAATGCAATGCCTGCCATTTGTTTCTGGGTGGGGTGGGGGAGTGCTCCATCCTGGTGAGCTTTGGGACAAGGGGGCCGGGTGGGAGTTGTAGTGCAGGCTTCCCAAACACAACCACCCCCTCCCTGTTAAGATGGCTACCTACCTGTTAGTTTGATGAGGGGAATGCAATGTCTGCCACTTGCTTCTGGGTGGGGTGGGGGAGTGCTCCATCCTGGTGAGCTTTGGGACAAGGGGGCCTGGTGGGGGTTGTAGTGCAGGCTTCCCAAACACAACCACCCCCTCCCTGTTAAGATGGCTACCTACCTTTTAGGTGAAGGTGGGCAATGCAATGGCTGACACAAGGTTGTGGGCGTGGGGAGTGCTCCATCCTGCTCAGGGGTGGGACAAGAGAGCATAAGATGGCTACCTACCTGTTAGTTTGATGAGGGGAATGTAGTGGCTGCCACTTGCTCCGGAGGGGGTGGGGGAGTGCTCTATCCTGGTGAGCTTTGGGACAAGGGGGCCTGGTGGGACTTGTAGTGCAGTCTTCCCAAACACAACTACCCCTCCCTGTTAAGATGGCTACCTACCTGTTAGGTGAAGGTGGGCAATGCAATGGCTGACACATGGTTGTGGGGAGTGCTCCATCCTGCTCAGGGGTGGGACAAGAGAGCATAAGATGGCTACCTACCTGTTAGTTTGATGAGGGGAATGTAGTGGCTGCCACTTGCTCCGGGGGGGGGGAGTGTTCCATCCTGGTGAGCTTCGGGACAAGGGGGCCTGGTGGGAGTTGTAGTGCAGGCTTCCCAAACACAACCACCCCCTCCCTGTTGAGATGGCTACCTACCTGTTAGGTGAAGGTGGGCAATGCAATGACTGACACATGGTTGTGGGTGTGGGGAGTGCTCCATCCTGCTCAGGGGTGCGACAAGAGAGCATAAGATGGTTACCTACCTGTTAGTTTGATGAGGGGAATTTAGTGGGTGCCACTTGCTCCGGCGGGGTGGGGGGAGTGCTCCATCCTGGTGAGCTTTGGGACAAGGGGGCCTGGTGGGAGTTGTAGTGCAGGCTTCCCAAACACAACCACCCCCTCCCTGTTAAGATGGCTACCTACCTGTTAGGTGAAGGTGGGCAATGCAATGGCTGACACATGGTTGTGGGTGTGGGGAGTGCTCCATCCTGCTCAGGGGTGGGACAAGAGAGCAAAAGATGGCTACCTACCTGTTAGTTTGATGAGGGGAATGTAGTGGCTGCCACTTGCTCTGGGGGTGGGGGGAGTGCTCCATCCTGGTGAGCTTTGGGACAAGGGGTCCTGGTGGGAGTTGTAGTGCAGGCTTCCCAAACACAACCACCCCCTCCCTGTTGAGATGGCTACCTACCTGTTAGGTGAAGGTGGGCAATGCAATGGCTGATACATGGTTGTGGGTGTGGGGAGTGCTCCATCCTGCTCAGGGGTGGGACAAGAGAGCGTAAATGGCTACCTACCTGTTAGTTTGATGAGGGGAATGTAGTGGCTGGCACTTGCTCCGGGGGGGTGGGGGGAGTGCTCCATCCTGGTGAGCTTTGGGACAAGGGGGCCTGGTGGGAGTTGTAGTGCAGGCTTCCCAAATACAACCACCCCCTCCCTGTTAAGATGGCTACCTACCTGTTAGGTGAAGGTGGGCAATGCAATGGCTGACACATGGTTGTGGGTGTGGGGAGTGCTCCATCCTGCTCAGGGGTGGGACAAGAGAGCATAAGATGGCTACCTACCTGTTAGTTTGATGAGGGGAATGTAGTGGCTGCCACTTGCTCCGGGGGTGGGGGAGTGCTCCATCCTGGTGAGCTTTGGGACAAGGGGGCCTGGTGGGAGTTGTAGTGCAGGCTTCCCACCCACAAACACAACCTCCCTGTTAAGATATTTTCCTACCTGTTAGTTTGATGAGGGGAATGCAATGTCTGCCACATGCTTCTGGCTGGGGGGGAGTGCTCCATCCTGCTCAGCTTTGGGACAAGGGGGCATGGTGGGAGTTGTAATACAGGCTTCCCATCCACAAACACAACCTCCCTGTTAAGATGTCTTCCTACCTGTTAGTTTGATGAGGGGAAAGCAATGTCTGCCACATGCTTCTGGCTGGGGCGGAGTGCTCCATCATGCTCAGCTTTGGGACAAAGGGGCATGGTGGGAGTTGTAGTGCAGGCTTCCCACCCACAAACACAACCTCCCTGTTGAGATGGCTTCCTACCTGTTAGTTTGATGAGGGGAATGTAATGGCTGCCACTTGCTCCGGGGGTGGGGGAAGGGCTCCATCCTGGTGAGCTTTGGGACAAGGGGGCCTGGTGGGAGTTGTAGTGCTGGCTGCCTGTACACCTGCCCCCATGGTAATATTGCTAGCTACCTTTGGGGTGAATCAGAGGGAGTGGATGTTGGAACTGTGAGACATGTGTTGGGGAGAGTGTGGTGCACATGCATGCATTTTGACCTAGGAGGTATAGCTTTGTATTTGTGCAAGACAGTACATAGCAGTGTGATGGTAGACATTTGTTGGTACTTACCAGCCTCCACTCCCCCAGGTATTCCTGTGAGACTCTCTGGATGCAGTATGCAAAGCACCTTTTCCTCCCATACCGTGAATGTTCGTAGTGGAATGGGAGGGCCACCGCCAGTCCTCTGAGCCAGCTCACGGTTCTTGTTGTTCTTCTCTTTCACCTTGCTCTTCAGATCATGCCACCGCTTCATGATCTCTTTCTTAGAGCGCGGGAACGTTCCTACTGCATTGACCCTGCTGACTATCCTTGCCCACATTTGCATTCTGGTGGCTAATGGTGTCTGTTGGACCAGGTTTCCAAACAAATGTGGTTCTACTCTGATTACCTCATCTACCATCACTGACAACTCATTGTCAGTGAATTTGGACATTTTCTTCTGTGACATGGTGTGTGATGTGCAAATGGGTTAAAGGTGCAGGTGTGAAGGTGGTGGTGGTGATGTGTGTGGTGTGTGTGTTGTTGTGATGGTGTGATGTGTGCAGATTTGCCTATCCTTTGTGCTGTGGGGTTGGGCCCTTCAGGAGTGGAGTAGTGCAAAGGATTCTGTTCAGGGAAGGGGCTGGTTTTATACTCAGCTATGTGGGTGGGTCAAAATGGTGTATTCCTGTCAGGTGTGTTGTGTGGGTTGACCTGGGATTTGTATTTTTTTGTTGCCATGGGGATGTGTCATTGGGGTGTGTTAGGTGTTTTTTTGAGGCTGAGCCAGGTTAATAGCCACACTTGGTAGCCTTGTTGTGTGTTTTTTTGTCGTCCGCCAATGCTGTTCCGGAGCGAGCGCGGCGATGGGTATACAACTGCTCTTCTGCCGGCTCTCCCATTCATCAATGCTTGCGATCGTGGCGGTCGGAATGCAACAGCCCTTCCGCCGGCTCTCCCATTCACCAATGGTTATGATCGCGGCGGTCGGAAAAAGCTGATCGTTCCGCTGTCACCGCAATGGTATCCTAATTTAACATGCGGTCACTCCGCTGACCGTGCAGCAGTTTTGGGTGTTTCCGCTGCAAGACCGACCGCCGCGGATGGATTTTTACCTGCTCCGCACGCTCCCGGCGGTTTGTCGTGGAATCCGCCCGCCGCGGTTGGATTTTTCTGGCGGTTCATCCTAATCTGACTGCCGGTTTTCCCGCGGTACATGCGGACGGTTAATTTCTGCTACCACGGCGGTCGGAGTGCTTTTCCGCCCGCCATCGTAATCGGGCCCTTAGTTAGGGATTGTTCTAGCCTTAATTCTTGGTAACTTTGTTCTTTTTTGATAGCTTGTATTAGTTTGTGGAGAGTTGGTTGTACTTTTCCTATCGTGGCTTGGTGGGCAGTATGCATTCCTTCGACTGCTTTATTTGTTTTAGCTTTTTGTGCTAGGGTGCTTTCATAAACATTCCACCAGGGGATGTGGAATTTGGGTTGTCTTCGGTGCCAAGATCTATGTAGTCTTCCTACCCAGGTGTCTTTGCAGTAGTCAAGCAAGGGTGTTAGTTTGGCTTCGTTGGCTTGGTAAAATGGACTTTCGATCAGTACATTATAATTGTTTGCTACTTCTGTTTTTGGTACATAAGCCAGGGCTATTAGTTTTTTAATTTGGCAAGCAAATTTGCTATTTGTTGCATATTCTATCCTTATTGTCGATTTTTGGAGATGTTTCCATATATTTTGGTTGAAATGATAATAGCATCCTAGTATTGCTGAATGTGGATATATTTTTAAAATTGCCTGAATCATTGCTTGCTCGAAATCTATTATTATTTTTGTGGGAAGTAGTTTTCTGTTTGTTGTTTAATTATTGTTAATAGTTCTATATAGGTTGTATTTTGTTTGTTGGGAAGTGGGGCATATATGAAAGGGATGTTGCGTTCTTGATATTCGCCATGGATAGTTTAAAGTTGATAAAATGGTTTGGTACAGACTTTAAATGTCCCATCCATCATCCATGTTTCACATTGTTTTAATTTTTGGATGTTGGTAGCAAAGATGATAATTCTTTTTTCATGGCTATTGTTGTCATAAAGAATGAATTTTTCATCTTTGTGTGTTACTTTTTATTCTGGTACAATTTCTATTTCTGAGTAAGTTTTTGGGGGGTCGTGTTTGAGCAGTTGATCTTTTAGTTCTGGCTATGAGGTGTTTTAGGGTTGAGATGAAAGGTAATTGCCCTGTTACATGTTCAGGAACATGGGTTAGCACACTTGTTAAGATTTCTGTGCTAGTTTGTTGTGAGCTGGTGCTTGCTTCTTTGATGTTTTCTAGAACATCTCTAACCTCTATTTCTGTGGCGTTGGGGGGAGTTGTGTTCTCTAACATTAATTACAGGTGTTTCTAATGTTGTTGCTCTCCTATAGCAAGAATTGGAGTAGTATTTAGTACATTTCCAATGTGTCTTATTTTCTGTTATTGTTTCTTGTGTGTAACTGTAGCCCATATAGCATAGTAGTAGTTTTCCTTTTTGTGAGAAAATGAACTTTGCCCCTTCTGTCATTTTCTTTGTGTATCTGTGGGGCTATTAGTTTTTAATTTGGCAAGCAAATTTGCTATTTGTTGCATATTCTATCCTTATTGTCGATTTTTGGAGATGTTTCCATATATTTTGGTTGAAATGATAATAGCATCCTAGTATTGCTGAATGTGGATATATTTTTAAAATTGCCTGAATCATTGCTTGCTCGAAATCTATTATTATTTTTGTGGGAAGTAGTTTTCTGTTTGTTGTTTAATTATTGTTAATAGTTCTATATAGGTTGTATTTTGTTTGTTGGGAAGTGGGGCATATATGAAAGGGATGTTGCGTTCTTGATATTCGCCATGGATAGTTTAAAGTTGATAAAATGGTTTGGTACAGACTTTAAATGTCCCATCCATCATCCATGTTTCACATTGTTTTAATTTTTGGATGTTGGTAGCAAAGATGATAATTCTTTTTCATGGCTATTGTTGTCATAAAGAATGAATTTTTCATCTTTGTGTGTTACTTTTTATTCTGGTACAATTTCTATTTCTGAGTAAGTTTTTGGGGGGTCGTGTTTGAGCAGTTGATCTTTTAGTTCTGGCTATGAGGTGTTTTAGGGTTGAGATGAAAGGTAATTGCCCTGTTACATGTTCAGGAACATGGGTTAGCACACTTGTTAAGATTTCTGTGCTAGTTTGTTGTGAGCTGGTGCTTGCTTCTTTGATGTTTTCTAGAACATCTCTAACCTCTATTTCTGTGGCGTTGGGGGGGGAGTTGTGTTCTCTAACATTAATTACAGGTGTTTCTAATGTTGTTGCTCTCCTATAGCAAGAATTGGAGTAGTATTTAGTACATTTCCAATGTGTCTTATTTTCTGTTATTGTTTCTTGTGTGTAACTGTAGCCCATATAGCATAGTAGTAGTTTTCCTTTTTGTGAGAAAATGAACTTTGCCCCTTCTGTCATTTTCTTTGTGTATCTGTGAATGTATATATATATATATATATATATATATATATATATATATATATATATATATATATATATATATATATATATATATATATATATATATATATATATATAGTAGTTGTTACTTAGTGAAAGGTAAACATTTAGGTATACATGTTACATTTTAAATTATACTTACATATATCTTGCTTTTGTTTTCTTTTTTGATGCTTTTTCAAAGTTTGTGGGTGATTTACTGGTATATCTGGACGGATGGGTTTGAGGGAGTCTATCAAGAGTCCCTCAAACCCAATTTTTTTTAAATAGAGTGTTCTGATTGGCCCAGGGGGCTTTAAAACCCTTGCGACAATTCACTACTGTGGGAGTCAGACTCCCACAGGAGCAGGCGCTCAGATTGGCGTCTCAACACTGTACGCTATTCCACTGTACGCCACTTTACTGTACCTCATTCCAGTCTACGCCATTCCACTGTACACCACTCTGCTCTACGCCTCACCACTCTGCGCTATTCCACTTTATGCCACTCCACACTATGCCACTTCACTCTATGCCACTCCACTGTACACTATAACACTGTACACCATTCCAGTCTATGCCACTCCATAGTATGTTGAGTGCCGGGGGTGGGCATCAGGGCACCCACTCATCCCTGGGGGATGTGGTGCCCGGGGCCGAAATCGATACGGGTAATGGAGATGCATGCCCCCTCCCCCTTTATTTTAAAATGGCCGGGCCCCAGGGAGATGGAGTCCCATGGCCAAAATCTGACTGGGCAGGGGGGCCACATGCCACCCCTTAAATATAGTGGTGGGCCCCGGGGGATGGTCTCCCTGGGGCCAAATTCAGACCAGGGAGAGGGGCCACGTATCCCCTCCCCTCAAAAAATTGCCACAGATCCCTGGCATACAGCATGGGTCGTCCATCCGTCAGCGTGCCAAGTCGGGTCTGCACCCCATCAAGGATTCCCCTCTGAGAACTGGCCTCCACGATTTGATGAGCATTTTCAGGCACTCGGCCCGTGAGCCCGCGTGCCCCTCATGGGTGAGGGGGGCTCCCAAAGTGGTGGAAGCAGGTAGCCTCGCCATCGCCGGTCCCTCCCGCAGGACCGGGAGGGACCGCACAAGTCTTCAAACCCTCAGCCTGGCCACACGGGACTGGGAAGAACCAAGTACCTGGCAATGAGGGAGGGTCCCCCCACCTGTAGTCAGCCGTCTGCCACTGGGCTAGACCCCTGGGGCTTCAAGAGTCCCTGGCTTGTGTGGCGGTCCCAAGCCATATCAGCATGATAGTGGGTTGTCCATCCCCTGCCCTGGTCAGAGGTGCAGGAAGGGAATAGCCGGGTGGCTCCCCATCCCACACACCTCCTGCAATGTGGCCCCGGCTCCTTCTCTTCCAGGCTGCCCTGCCACACGACAAGGGCCACTCCTCAGTCGCCCAAATCCTGGCAGGGATGTTGGCTTCCTCTCCCTTGAAACAACAGTGAGGCTGGACAAGCAGTCCATCCCAAAACAGACCAATAGTGGCCAATTGATTGGAGTATCCAGTGCTGGCTGGCCCCTCCCTGGGCAGGCTGCCCTACGCTTGTATGTCAGCTTTGTGTCCCTGCCTGCTCTCGGGGAAAGCAGGCTCAGAGGAAAGGCCCATCGGGCAGGGCTCGGAGTTAGGTGCAGATCCAGGCCCCTGGGGAACCAGGAAGACCAGCCCAGGCCCAGTCGGCACCCGGCTGAGAACCACTAGACTGCAAGGGGGTCTGGAGTACCCTGTCTCTAATAATCCAGAGGAAGGAAGGCTACCGCCCTTTCTTGTAATATGTGCACTCTGAGTGACAAAGGCGACCACTGGCAAGAATGCACCTGACCTCCTGGAGCGCTGCCTGGGCTTGAGGAAGCATAGGAGCCCTCATCAAAACAGGGAAGCAGGGATGTTGCCTTCTTATCCCTGCCTGGTCTCAGGGAAGCTTCTGAAACAGGCCAGCCTCCCTGGGTCCAATAGACCCCCGTCCTGGGCCCTTCGCAGTGCAGCAGGACGGAGGACGGAGACCAGGGTAGGAACGCCAGCCCAGGGCCCGGCAGGTCCCTGCGGTGCCCAGTCGGAGCTCCAGGACCCTGCGGCACTGGGTAGGCCTCCCCAGGCCTGCAGAAGCCTGTCCTGAGGGCTTGACCACACGGCGGGCCCAGGACAGGGGGTTCCCACCCTGGGGGCTGCCGGAGCTCCAGTCAGAGCTTCAAAACCCGACTGAGCTGGGGAAGCCTCTCTGGGCCCGATGGACTCCCATCCCGGGACCTTGGTGGTGCGGCAGGACGGAGCCAAAGGTGGGAGCGCCAGCCCTGCAGCCCAGTGGGACCCAAGGCCCAGTCGGAGCTCCTGGACCCAGCTGCGCAGGGGAGGGCTCCCAGGCCCACGGGAGCCTGTCCCGGGGGCTTGGCTACACAGCAGGCCCAAGGACGGGGCCCAGGATGGGGGGACTCCCACCCTGGGGCCCACTAGGGCCCCAGTCAGAGCTTCTGAGCTTGGCCGAGCAGGGGAAGCCTCCCCAGACCAGATGGCCCCACGACCTGGGCCCTTGGTGGTGTGGCAACCGGAGCCCAGGGTGGGAGCACCAGCCCTGGGGCCCAGCGGTGGCCCTGTGGCCCGTTCAGAGCTCCTGGATGGGGCCCGCAGGGGAGGACTTCCCGGGCCCACGAGAGCCTGTCCCAGGGGCTTGGCCACACGGCGATCGGAAGATGGGCCCCCGTCCCTGGCCCTTGGCAGTGTGGCAGGCTGGAGTATGGAGCCCAGGGTGATAGTGCCCGCCCCGGGACCCTCTGGGCCCCAGGGCCTGATCAGAGCTGCTGGACCCAGATGTGCAGGGGAGACCTCCCAGAGGTTTGGCCGTGCGGCGGGCTGGAAGACAGAGCCCAGGGTGGGGGCCCCCATCCCAAGGCCTGCCAGGGCCCTGGTCAGCGCTTCTCCACCCAGCCAAGTGGGTGAAGCCTCCCTAGCAAGCAGGTGAGCCTCCCTGGGCCTGAATGACCTCCGACCTGGGCCCTTGGTGATGCAGCAGGCCGGAGGGCAGAACCCTGGGCAAGAGCTCCTGCTTCGGGGCCTGGCGGGCCCTGGGGCCTGGTCGGAGCTCCAGGACCCGGCCACACAGGGGAGGCCTCCCTGGGTATGCGGGACCCCATCCTGGGGGCTTGGCCATGTGGCAGGGCCCCCCCACACCAGGCACCGCCGGGTCCCAATCAGAGCTTCTGAACCCAGCCAAGCAGGGGAAGCTTCCCCAGACCCAATGGACCTCTGTACCGGGACTTTGGTGGTGCCGCAGTCCGGAAAATGGAGCCCAAGGTGGAAGCGCCCGTCCTGGGGCCTGGTGGGGCCCCAGGGCTCGGTCAGAGCTCCTGGACCCAGCTGTTCAGTGGAGGCTTCCTTGGGCCTGTGGGAACCCGTCCTGGGGGTTTGGCTATGCAGCAGGCCAGAGGACGTGCCCAGGATGGGGGGCACCACCCTAGGTCCCACCGGGGCCCCGGTCAGAGCTCCTGAACCCAGGCAATCAAGGGATGCCTCCTCAGGCCCAATGGACCCCTTATCTTGGCCTTTGACAGTGCAGCAGGCTGGAGGACGGTGCCCAGGGGTAGAGCACATGCCCCAGGGTCTAGCCAGGCTGCAAGGCCTGGACCAAGCTCCTGGACCTAGCTGCACGGGGCAGGCCTTCCCTAGTCTGCGGGACCCCATCCCGTACGATTTGCCATGCGACGGGCCTGAGATCAGATCCCAGTACGGGGGTAGGCCCCAACCCCAGGGCCCACCCAGGCTCCAGTCAGAGCTTCTGACCCCAGCCAAGCAGGGGGCGCTTCCCTGGGTTTGATGGCCGGAGGACGGAGCCCAGGGTGGGAGTGCCCCGGGCCCGATCAAAACTCCTGGACCCGGCCATGCAGGGGAAGCCTCCATGGGCCCGGACAATTGGTATTAATACTTGTTCTACTATTTTTGTTCCCTTAGATTTTGAACCCTAGCTCAGTCGGCACCTAGGAAAACATAGCCAACCTGCACATTTTTTAAAACTAGACACCTAGGGCTATCCAGGGTGGGCTGACTGGCATGGATCTCTCCAAGTTTTATTACCCAGAATCCCTTGCAAACTTCAAACTTTGACTATATAAACACATTTTCCTAGCATTTCTGTAATTGAAAGTTCTGAAATCTGCAGGAAGCCACAAACTTCCTTCCACCTGGCATTACCCCAAGTCTCACGATACAAATGCTACCTCCCTTGTGTAGGTGGACCTAGTGCCCGTGACAGGAAACGGCACAAAATGCAACACAGAGTTACAAATTTTCCAACGAAAACGGCCCCTTTTTTTTCCAATGAGCCGATCGGCTCATTTCACTTTCAATGTAATGACGTCAGCGCGCCCTGGGCGCAGGTTGTCATTACACTAAAAAAAAGAATACCTTGTGCGGCAGAGGAAGCTCTTCCCCTGCTCCCGAGGCTGAAAATTTTAAAAAGGAAATCCCTCTGCTGTAAACAGCAGGGGGATTTCCTGGATGTGGGCAGAGGATGGAGCAGATTCCCTCCACCGCACAAGGCCACCTTGGCAGAGGACGTAACCGTTCGGTCCTCCGCACAGAAAGGGTTAAGAAACACACCAAGTACGTATTATTTACTCTGCAAAACAAATTTAAAACTAGAATTACTGAGTACCACATGTCTGTTTAAAATGTTATTTTCTCTGTCATTTCAAGCTTATTTACACATTAATATACGGAAATCAATTAAAATGCACTTTTCACATTTGTATGTTACTTCAGAAATGTGTTACATTTGCAAAGCATACATGCAGTCTGGGAGCACCTCAGATCACAAAATAAACCTTAATTACAAGAGTTATCATGAAATTGTTATTGCTGCATGAAAGCTAGATGCACTCTGCAGCAGGTGCTTTAAAATCGTAAGTTATTGCTAAACACAGCCCCCCCTGAGGTCAGTGCCCCCCTCCAGGTCAGCGCCCAGTGCGGCCACACAGGTCACACCACCCTAAAGCCGGCCCCGAATTGTATGTTGCAAAAGCAGCATCTCTGAATTTGCTGTGATACACCTCATTCCATTTAAAATGTTGTGACCCGCCTGCATATGACGTCATTGCATAGTCTAATTAGCTTACCCACAAAACATTTTTAGGACTCATGCCTTGGTGTTGGCGCAATTTTGTACTTTTGGGAAACGGGATGGAGCTTATGCTGTCTTGGTATCTCAAGAGAGCCGTAATACTTTTAATTGGAGAGTACCGGCACTTCTCAGAAACAAGCAGGTACTCTGTTACAGAGTACCTGCACTTCTATTTTTCCATTTCAAACACTGGTGCAGATATAGGTCTGCATGAAAGGCTCATGCAGCTGTGCGTTTGAGGACATTGCTTTTGCAGTTATGATGTTGGGTGTGTGAATGGTGCAGCAGTGCTGTTCAGAGCTGGGACTGTGAGGGGTGCCACAGTTGACTGATGGATGCAAGGGTGTTATGCAAAGCGGTGGTGCAGCTGTGTTTGGTGTTATACAGAGCACTGATGCAGCTGTGTTCTTGAGTTCAGAGATGGCACAGCTGTGCTGTTGTGCACAGGGATAGATGAACGGTGCTTTTGGGCACAGGTTTGCAGTTTCATGCGGCCATGAGGCGGCTATACTGTTCTATAGGATGCTGAGATTGTGAAAATGCACACTTAGCATGCCTGTCAATTTTTGGGGGATCCAGGGATTGTGAGATAGCATTTTCACAGAGTGATCTGTTGAAATCAATTAGGATGAAAACATTGTTGGGGTGTGAGGGAGAGGGTTGGTCTGTAGGAGACAAACGTTGCCTGTTCTGAGGTTGAATCTAAGTCCATGAGGTTAACGCCCTCAGAACGAGGGTCTCTTGAGAGATGGCAGCTGGGTGCATTTGTCCTGTTTAGTGCCAGGACGATGGAGCTGTGCTGCTTGGTGCAGTAATACTTGTTCTGTGACGTTGCAGTTTTGGTTCTGGCTGCAGGGATGATGCAGCTGTGCTTTGGTGTTTGTATAGAAGGCGCGGTGCCTTTGCCCTATTTGCATTGGCGGAGCTCGTCCAGCTTCCTGCCAGCATAGTGCTCCGCAGACTGGAATGCTGGTATTCAAACTTTTCTGAGCAGTGCTCGATCCACAGCGGATCTTTCGCAGGCTCCACGGGAGGAGAGACACCCACAGGCGACTAGGGACGGCTTAACAAGCACAAAACATTTCATTGTACAACCCGCCCCCAGAGAGCTTCCCCAGATCAAGCGTTCAGACACAAAGGAACACTTTTAAAGGCTTACCAGTGTGGTAAGTAAAGAGATACTACGAAGAAATCGTTCTTCTTTCATGGAAGGTAAGTTTATTCCAATACAGCTTCAGCCAAGACAAGGAGCAGCACACCATCAGAAGTTCGATCCGCAACTGACAGCTGTAGATCGAACCCCCAACCGCGCACACTCCAAGCACGGGGCAAAATAGAACAAAACATAAAGACGATTCTATACAATACAAACCCACTACATCACCTCCCTCTTTACACAAAATAGGATAGACCCCAAAGAACCTCTAAAAGTTAATATCTAACAAAATCCTTGAACTTGGAAGGAGGTCTCCTAATGCGACTCCCACGATCAGAACCATCTAAACTACCATCCAAGGAATTACCAGCAGGCCCACCAACCGACGGACTCACATTCTCGCTCCTGGACTCGGACCTTTCACGATCATGCAACCAATACATCCACTCCTGGTCATGCTCCATCAGTGAAACTTTCCTGTCTCTAATTAACTCAGCTTGATCCTGCGTCACCTTCACCAACTGCCTCTTGTTCCACCAACCCTTACCATCCAAAAACACTGCACCCCTACTTACTTTACAGACTTGAACAGGATCAGAAAACACAGACTCCCCTTTTTTCACCTTGTAGGGTTTTTTAAACAAAACCCAATCACCAACAGAAATCCCCAAATCACATAGATGGCCCCTTCTGTCAAACCTTTTCTTCATGTCCAACTGTTTCTCCTTGACAAAATCTGCCACACCCCTAAAACCATAGCCATCAACAACAGATTTTCTACAATCCAGACAGGAAGGAAACAAAGTAGTATTTGCCTTTCTACCTCTCAGTAATTCAAAAGGAGTAGCTTCATTGGTACAGTGTGGCGAAGTATTGTAATTCCACACCTTTTCCTCCAAAAAACTTCCTACGTCAAGGCCAGAAGCCAGAGCTGTTTGGATTCCTTCTTTAAGAACTTTATTACCCCGTTCCACCAATCCATTGGAAGCAGGTCAATACAGAGCCACCTTAAAATGCTTAATATCTTGTGTCTCCAAAAATTTACACATCCTTTCAGACACAAAGTGTGTCCCATTATCCGTCACCAAAGACCTAGGAGCCCCCTCTAACATAAACACCTTTTTTTAGGAAACCAATGGTGCTATCTGTATTCGGTGAATCTACAAATTTGTAATACATCCACTTCGAATAGTAGTCCATAGCCAAAATTAAATACCTCATATCATTCGCCAAAACATTATAAGGCCCAGAAAACTCCAAACCAACTTTATCCCCTGACCTTGACTGGTAGGTCGCTCCCCCACCACACAGCTCCGTCTGTGTGCCCTGCTGCTGCCCCTGATTGTGCTCGTTTTTCCTTTCTGTGCCCCCTTGCTGCCCCTGATTGTGCTCGTTTTTTCCTTTCTGTGCCCCCCTTGCTGCCCCTGATTGTGCTCGTTTTTTCCTTTCTGTGCCCCCCTTGCTGCCCCTGATTGTGCTCTGTTTTTTCCTTTCTGTGCCCCCTTGCTGCCCCTGATTGTGCTCGTTTTTCCTTTCTGTGCCCCCTTGCTGCCCCTGATTGTGCTCTGCTTTTTCCTTCTGTGCCCCCTTGCTGCCCCTGATTGTGCTCGCTTTTCCTTTCTGTGCCCCCTTGCTGCCCCTGATTGTGCTCGTTTTTTCCTTCTGTGCCCCCTTGCTGCCCCTGATTGTGCTCGTTTTTCCTTTCTGTGCCCCCTTGCTGCCCCTGATTGTGCTCGCTTTTTCCTTTCTGTGCCCCCCTTGCTGCCCCTGATTGTGCTCGTTTTTCCTTTCTGTGCCCCCTTGCTGCCCCTGATTGTGCTCGTTTTTTCCTTTCTGTGCCCCCCTTGCTGCCCCTGATTGTGCTCGCTTTTCCTTTCTGTGCCCCCTTGCTGCCCCTGATTGTGCTCGTTTTTTCCTTTCTGTGCCCCCTTGCTGCCCCTGATTGTGCTCGTTTTTTCCTTTCTGTGCCCCCTTGCTGCCCCTGATTGGGCTCTGTTTTTTTTTCCTTTCTGTGCCCCCTTGATGCCCTGATTGTGCTCGTTTTCCCTTCTGTGCCTGTTTCCCGCCGCTGCGCCCTGCGGCCCCGCCCCCTCACTGCCCATTCGCTGCCCCATTCCCTGCTCCTCCCTCCCACCTCCCCATTTATGGCGGCCGCTGCGTGGTGAAGAGAGCGACCCCTGACCTTGACTGGTAGGTCGCTCCCCCACCACACAGCTCCGTCTGTGTGCCCTGCTGCTGCCCCTGATTGTGCTCGTTTTTCCTTTCTGTGCCCCCTTGCTGCCCCTGATTGTGCTCGCTTTTTTCCTTTCTGTGCCCCCCTTGCTGCCCCTGATTGTGCTCGTTTTTTTCCTTTCTGTGCCCCCCTTGCTGCCCCTGATTGTGCTAGTTTTTTCCTTTCTGTGCCCCCCTTGCTGCCCCTGATTGTGCTCGTTTTTCCTTTCTGTGCCCCCTTGCTGCCCCTGATTGTGCTCGTTTTTTCCTTCTGTGCCCCCCTTGCTGCCCCTGATTGTGCTCGTTTTTCCTTTCTGTGCCCCCTTGCTTCCCCTGATTGTGCTCGTTTTTCCTTTCTGTGCCCCCCTTGCTGCCCCTGATTGTGCTCGTTTTTCCTTTCTGTGCCCCCTTGCTGCCCCTGATTGTGCTCGTTTTTTCCTTTCTGTGCCCCCTTGCTGCCCGATTGTGCTCGTTTTTTCCTTTCTGTGCTCCCCTTGCTGCCCCTGATTGTGCTCGTTTTTCCTTTCTGTGCCCCTTGCTGCCCCTGATTGTGCTCGTTTTTTCCTTTCTGTGCCCCCTTGCTGCCCCTGATTGTGCTCGTTTTTCCTTTCTGTGCCCCCTTGCTGCCCCTGATTGTGCTCGTTTTTTTCCTTTCTGTGCCCCTTGATGCCCTGATTGTGCTCGTTTTCCCTTCTGTGCCTGTTTCCCGCCGCTGCGCCTGCGGCCCCGCCCCTCACTGCCCATTCGCTGCCCCATTCCCTGCTCCTCCCTCCCACCACCCCATTTATGGCGGCCGCTGTGCGGCCGCGCAGCGGACGTGTGCAGCGGGCGCGCCGCTGGCGCGCCAAAGGCGCGCCTAAGGCAAGCCCGTCTGCGCCCGTCCGCGCCGTGACCGCGCCCAGCGCCAGACCCCCTGGTCCGGGCATCCCCCGCGCCCGCCACATCAACAGACGCCGATATGACTCCAGCACTCTCCACGCACTCAACCCCGGAAAAGATCACGCCTGCTACCAGGCCACCCCGAAGCGCACCCAAGGGCCCTTCACCTGCCGGAACTGCAGCTTCGCCAGCACCCGCCCCGCCAAACCACCGCCAGGAAAGAACCCAACTACCTCAGATGCATCCTCCTCAACACCCGCTCCGCCCGCAAACACGCCATCGAACTCTGGGACCTTCTCGACTCAACCTCCCCAGACGTCGCATTCCTGACGGAGACCTGGCTGAATCCCGCTTCAGCCCCCGACATCGCCATTGCCATCCCGGACGGATACAAGATCACCCGCAAGGACCGCACCAACGGAGTCGGAGGAGGCATCGCCATCGTCCACAGGAACACCCTCAGAGTCTCAACCAACACCGATGACACCCTCAGCACCGCCGAACACATGCTCTTCCAGATCCACACCGATCCCAACACCACCCTCAGAGGAACCCTCATCTACAGACCCCCGGACCCCGACCACAGTTCAGCGATTCCATCGCTGACTTCATCAGCACACACGCCATCGCCTCCACGGACTACATCCTCCTCGGGGACCTGAACTTCCACCTCGAGAACAACAAGGACACCAACTCCACCACCCTGATCGACAACCTCGCCACCCTCGGACTCAGACAGCTCGTGACTACACCCACCCACGCCGCCGGCCACACGCTCGACTCCATCTTTTCCGCAAGCCCACACGTCTCCTTCAACCACACCTCCGAACCCCACTGGACTGACCACCACTGCATCCACTTCACCTACAGGAAGCCCACCACGCACCACCGCACCGAACAAATGCCTCGCCGCTGCTGGAGCAGAGTCACGGAAGACCAGCTAACCACAACCCTCGCCCTGAGCCCACCCGCCGAACCCTCCGACCCCCGACACCGCCGCCCGCAACCTCAGACAGTGGATCGACGACTGCGCCAACACCCTCGCCCCGCTCAAGAATCCGCCCAACAGCCACACCAGCAAGAAAGCCACCTGGTTCACCGAAGACTTCCAGGCCTCCAAACGAACATGCCGAAAACTGGAGAAGATCTGGCTCCACGAACGGACAGCGGACAGCTACGCCGCCCACAAGAGCGCCACCCGCAGTCACCATCACCTCATCAGATCCGCCAAAAGGGCCTCACTCAAAGACCGCCTAGACAACAACGCACACAACAGCAAAGAGCTCTTCAACATCGTGAAGGAACTCTCCAACCCCAGCTCCAACACCAACGACATCCAGCCGTCACGAGACCTGTGCGACTCACTGGCCACCTTCTTCCACCGCAAAATCGCCGACATCCACGACAGCTTCAACACCACGCCCGCCCCGGCAACCACCGAGACCACTGCCCCCACAACCACCAACCGCCTGCTCTCCTGGACCAACATCAACGACGAGGACACCAGCGAGATCATGAACACCATCCACTCCGGTTCACCGCTAGACCCGTGCCCTCACCACATCTTCAACAAAGCCAGTACAGCCATCGCGCCCCATCTCCGGAAAATAATCAACATCTCCTTCGAGACAGCAACCTTCCCGGAAAGCTGGAAGCACGCCGAGATCACCGCCTTACTCAAGAAACCCAAGGCAGACCCCAAGGACCTCAAGAACTTCCGACCCATCTCTCTGCTCCCGTTCCCCGCGAAGGTCACCGAGAAAATCGTCAACAAACAACTGACCCGCTACCTCGAGGAGAACAACATCCTGGACCCTTCCCAGTCCGGCTTCCGCAGCAACCACAGCACCGAAACCGCCCTCATCGCCGCCACCGATGACATCAGGACCCTGCTAGACAACGGAGAAACAGCAGCCCTCATCCTCCTGGACCTATCAGCCGCCTTCGACACGGTCTGCCACCACACACTACGAACACGCCTTCACGACGCCGGGATCCAAGAGAAGGCCCTGGACTGGACCACATCCTTCCTTTCTGGCAGAACACAAAGCGTCCGCCTCGCCCCCTTCCGATCCAAGGCCACCAAGATCATCTGCGGCGTACCCCAAGGCTCCTCCCTCAGCCCAACGCTGTTCAACATCTACATGGCACCCCTCGCCCACGTCGCCCGACAGCACAACCTCAACATCATCTCCTACGCCGACGACACCCAGCTGATCCTCTCCCTCACCAAAGACCCTCACACCGCCAAAGCCCACCTCCACGAAGGAATGAAGGCCGTCGCCGAATGGATGAGGACCAGCCGCCTGAAGCTGAACTCGGACAAGACGGAGGTCCTCATCCTTGGTTCCAACCCTTCAGCCTGGGATGACTCCTGGTGGCCAACATCACTGGGAACAGCCCCGCCACCCACCGACCACGTACGCAACCTAGGGGTCATCCTCGACCCCACCCTCTCCATGACTAAGCAGGTCAACGCCGTTTCCTCATCCTGCTTCAACATCCTCCGAATGCTCCGCAGGATCTTCAAGTGGATCCCCACCGAAACAAGAAAAACAGTCACCCAGGCCCTCGTCACCAGCAGGCTGGACTACGGAAACGCCCTCTACGCAGGAACGACGGCTAAGCTCCTGAGACGGCAGCAACGCATCCAGAACGCCTCTGCACGTCTTATCCTCGACATCCCCCGACGCAGCCACATCACACCCTACCTGAGAGACCTGCACTGGCTCCCTGTCAACAAGAGGATAACCTTCAAGCTCCTCACCCATGCACACAAAGCACTCCACAACTCCGGACCAGCCTACCTCAACAGACGACTCAGCTTCTACACCCCCACCCGCCAGCTCCGCTCGACCAGCCTCGCCCTCGCCACAGTCCCCCGCATCCGGAAAACGACCGCCGGCGGCAGATCCTTCTCCCACCTCGCCGCCAAGACCTGGAACACCCTCCCCACCAACCTCCGACAGACCCAAGACCTACTGGCCTTCAGAAGACTCCTCAAGACCTGGCTCTTCGATCAGTAGCAGCACCACCCCCCTCTTCCCCCAGCGCCTTGAGACCCTCGCGGGTATGTAGTGCGCTTTATAAATGACATGATTGATTGATTGATTGATTGATCCCAAGGTTTCCCAGGAAATTCAGTTGGATGCAAAGGTAACCTCGTAAGTTTCCAGTGCTTGTCAGAAAGTAAACATTCTTCACAACTATCCACTAAGCTTCTAACATGAGCATCTAAAGCAGGCCACCAGTAATGTTGTTTAATCTTTATGGAAGTTTTCGTCACTCCCAAATGTCCTTCGTGCGCGATCCTAATAATGGAACTTCTTAGACTAACCGGAGGAACAAATTTATCCCCTCTTAACACAAATCCATCTTTCAAAGAAAGTTCATCTGCCACTAAAGCAAAATTCCTCAACTCCCCAGTTAAACTTCTCACCTCCGGCCATTTACTTATAGAGTATTCCAACACCTTGGACAGAATAGCATCTTTCGTGCAAGCAACCTTCCATTCCGCTTCAGATATAATTGAACTACAATTCTCAACTGCATCCAGCACAGCAACACACTCCACCTCATCCTCCTCCAAATCTTCCTCATCATCATTCTCCATCAACATCCTTGACAAGCAATCGGCTCGAAAATTTTTACCACCTTGAATGTGTTTTATTTCAAAGTTGTACTCTTGTAATTTTGAAACTAATCTAGTCAACCTGGCAGACATGTTATTATTCGTAACGTTGCTGAAAATAAAAGACAGAGGCTTGTGATCCATAAAGATTTCAATTCTGCGACCCCAAATTTACATTTTGAATTTTTGAGCCGCCCAAACACAAGCCCGCGCCTCACGTTCAATGGTGCTGTAATTTCGCTCAAAATGTTTGAGCGATCTCGATGCGAACGCCACAGTTTGTGCCTTGCCATTCACCCTTTGACTGAGAACCGCTCCCAGACCATTCATGCTTGCATCAACCGTAATCATAGAAGCACAATCATCCCGAAAAGCATGAAGCGCTTGAGCAGAAACAGTTAAGGGGTCGATTCCGATTCGGGCCGGAAAAAGCACCGACCGACTCGGAGCCGGAATTTATACCGACCGACACGTACCTGTGGCGCCCGACACGCCAAGTACGATGCAAAGCGTGCAAAATCCGACCGACACGTACCGAACCCAAGCCGAACGACCGAGCCGCACGGAAAACAGCAATCCGGCTGGAAAACACGCGAATCGAACCGACCGACACGCACCCGGAACAAATCCGACCGAAACGTACACGCGAACTCCAAACCGCAAAGTACGATGCAAGGCGCGAAAACCACGACCGAGTCGTACGGAGGACAAGCCGTACGACCGACACGCATACAAAACCGAGCCGAAGTAACACAAAACACCGCGACCGACGCGTACGCAGCATAGAAAACTGCACAAACACAGCGTGAACGAAACGGAGAACACCGTACGAGACAAATGCAGGGTCCGACTCGGTCACACGAACGTTTCCAACATGCACAGACAGTACAAAGGAAAAATCACACAAAAAAAGGCCAAACAAGCAATTACAAAGCCAATAAATACTGAGGGGGGGGGGTGGGGACAGAGAACAAAGACACACCCTCAACTCCACCCATATAAAGGACACAAATCCCAACCATGATCCTTTGCAAATGCCATTCCACTGCCAGCACCCAAGAGACAGCAACCACACACCCACAGCTCATCCCTCACACAAGCCACACACCATCAGCACACCAACAAATACCTACCTCACATACACCCAGCAAAACACACACTCACACACCCTCACCTGCACACCAACACACACATCACTCACCATCACCACCCATCACCATGCCCCCCAAGAAGAATCACAAGTTCCTAGATTGTGAATTGGAAGTCATGGTAGACGAGATCCTCAGGGTAGAGCCACAGCTGTTTGGCACACTGGTCCAACAGACCCCCATCTCCCAGAAAACCAAGATGTGGGAGAGGATCATCAACAGGGTGAACGCACAATCACCATGTCTGCGCACAAAGACCGACATCCAGAACAGGTGGTATGACGTGCGCAGGAGGGTACGGGACCTGCTCAAGAAAGACTACCTCCTGAGCCAATACACCGGCAGTGGCCCTCCTGCCAAGCCAGTATACCTCAGGCCCTGGGAGGAGAAGGTGCAGGCCATCCTTCCGCCAGTGAGCGTATATGGACTAGAGAACATCCCAGAGCCTGGTGAGTACACAACAAATGTACACAATATTCTGCCACAATACACACACACATCACTGTCAAGGGGAGAGTCAAACCATGCACTCATAGCAATTACACAGCAACCAGAACAGAATCATCCCAAAATGTGTATGTCAGTCAGATAAACACAACACATGCCATCAAAAAAGTTACATTCAACCGTGCCATCACATGTACAAACACAACTACAACTACAGCTAGGCAGTGGCACAAATAGAACTAACAAACACATCCAGACATGTAGCCACCACAACAACACCAACACACAGTGAAGACCACTGAAAGGAAGGAATTCTGTGTATGCTGGCCAAGTCAGTGTAGCCAATAGCATCATGGGAGTCGTAGTCACACATATTGCCCCCCCCCCCAACTGTCCCATCAACACCACCATGAACCATGCGCACATCACAGGGAGTGCAGAAGGACTCACAAGATGGCTGACACTGGCAACTGCTGTGGGGAGCACAAGGCCCTGCTGGGAACTGTGCACCAACAAACAGCAGGACACCACTGACTGACATCCTGAGAGACAACTTCCACTCCCTGCAATGCAAGCACGTTCCATGGTGGGATATCTGGCTGGCTGGGTGGGAAGGAGGACTTGCTGCACTGACCATAGTCACAAGCACCTCCCCTCACCCCCCCTCAACACAAACTCCACAGAACCCACCTGGTAGAATGCAATGCCTCCCATCCTAACTCAAGATCCCACAAAGAACCACCACCCTGGGTTATGTTGTGTGAAGCACAGGGACACTCTTGGGACTTTTAGCCAAACAACTGCCAGGACAACACTCCCAGCCATCCTGTCAGCACAGGCAGCCCACCCCACAGGGATAGCAGAGTCAAAAGGAAGGAAGCATGGGCATGCTGGGAAGGGGGTTGGACGCAATAGCATGATGGGAGTCGTAGTCACAGCTCTACATCCCCCACCACATGGCCCAGCAAGCTCACACTCACGCATACACATCCCACAGAGAGTGGAAAGGCCCATCAAAGATGTCTGACACTGTTGCTGTGTCGTGGGGAGCACAAGGGCATGCTGGGAACTGCACACCAACCAACAGCAGGACACCACTGTCAACCATCTTGCCATTGCTCTCACACCCACACACACTGAACTCCCCACAAAACCAAGTAAGTATGGGAATGCTGGGAAGTGGGGTGGAGGCAATAGCATGATGGGAGTGGCAGTCACAGATATTGGTCACCCCCACAACTGTCCCATCAACACCACCCTGAACCATGCTCACATCACAGGGAGTGGAGAAGGACTCACAAGATGGCTGACACTGGCTACTGCTGTGGGGAGCACAAGGCCCTGCTGGGAACTGTGCACCAACAAACATCAGGACACCACTGACTGACATCCTGAGAGACAACTTCCACTCCCTGCAATGCAAGCACGTACCATGGTGGGATATCTGGCTGGCTGGGTGGGAAGGAGGACTTGCAGCACTGACCATAGTCACAAGCACCTCCCCTCACCCCCCCCCCCTCAACACAAACTCCACAGAACCCACCTGGTAGAATGCAATGCCACCCATCCTAACTCAAGATCCCACAAAGAACCACCACCCTGGGTTATGTTGTGTGAAGCACAGGGACACTCTTGGGACTTTTAGCCAAACAACTGCCAGGACAACACTCCCAGCCATCCTGTCAGCACAGCCAGCCCACCCCACAGGGAAGCAGAGTCAAAAGGAAGGAAGCATGGGCATGCTGGGAAAGGGGGTGGAGGCAATAGCATGATGGGAGTGGTAGTCACAGATATTGCTCAGCCTCACAACTGGCCCATCAACACCACCCTGAACCATGCTCACATCACAGGGAGTGGAGAAGGACTCACAAGATGGCTGACACTGGCTACTGCTGTGGGGAGCACAAGGCCCTGCTGGCAACTGTGCACCAACAAACAGCAGGACACCACTGACTGACATCCTGAGAGACAACTTCCACTCCCTGCAATGCAAGCACGTACCATGGTGGGATATCTGGCTGGCTGGGTGGGAAGGAGGACTTGCAGCACTGACCATAGTCACAAGCACCTCCCCTCACACCCCCCTCAACACAAACTCCACAGAACCCACCTGGTAGAATGCAATGCCTCCCATCCTAACTCAAGATCCCACAAAGAACCACCACCCTGGGTTATGTTGTGTGAAGCACAGGGACACTCTTGGGACTTTTAGCCAAACAACTGCCAGGACAACACTCCCAGCCATCCTGTCAGCACAGCCAGCCCACCCCACAGGGAAGCAGAGTCAAAAGGAAGGAAGCATGGGCATGCTGGGAAGGGGGTGGAGGCAATAGCATGATGGGAGTGGTAGTCACAGATATTGCTCAGCCTCACAACTGGCCCATCAACACCACCCTGAACCATGCTCACATCACAGGGAGTGGAGAAGGACTCACAAGATGGCTGACACTGGCTACTGCTGTGGGGAGCACAAGGCCCTGCTGGCAACTGTGCACCAACAAACAGCAGGACACCACTGACTGACATCCTGAGAGACAACTTCCACTACCTGCAATGCAAGCACAGTCCATGGTGGGATAACTGACTGGCTGGGTGGGAAGGAGGGCCGGCTGTCAACCAAATACAACCAATGCAGACCATGTTCACACCCCAACAAATACATAGAAATGCCCAAATAATGCAGGACAATGTGCCACACCAAAATCAACCCCTGACTGTGACGACTTAGGACAATGCAATGTACAGGCCCGCACCCAGAGGCACAGTCACAACTGTCAGGTGTGTCAACCATTGATGCCTGCAGAAACATAACATACATTGTGTGTGTCTCCCAAAAACAGGTGATGATGGGGACACAGCAGCAGACGCTGAGGAGTCCCAGTCCCAGGCTCAAGAGGATGCGGAGCTCACTGGTGTCGTACAGCCTCTGCCCTCCTCGGACGAAGAAGACCAACCTGGCACATCCGGTGCAAGTCTACATGCAGCACCAGCAGGACCACCAGCTGCAGCACCAGCAGGACCACCAGCTGCACCCCTGCACCCACCCCTCCAACGACTGTCACCACAAATACCATCCCTGCCGACATGGACAGAACAAGGAGCAACACCAGCACAGGGACCCTGGACCAACCTGGGGCCATGGACACCACCACCACCACCAACCCCCAAGGTGGACCAGGGTCATCTGTGCGTGCCACTGCATGCACTGCACATGTCAGCAGGGGTGGTGGGAGGGGTGGGAGACAGAGGTCGCTGCTTGCAGAGGTTGCTGGTGTGCATGATGACCCACAACTGGTACGCATAGCTGATGCGTACCAGTCCAGCACCGGAGATCTCAGCCAGGTAGTGGGGCTCCTCAGAGACATGAAACAGCAGCAGGCTGCCCATCATGCCCGCTTGGACTCTCACATGTCCCACGTGGAGTCACACATGTCCCGCGTGGACTCACACATGTCCCGCGTGGAGTCCAAGTGGGATGCACTGCATGAGATGACGGCGGTGCACAGGGACATTTTACAATGCCTCCGCCAGATGAACAGCAACCAGTCCACACCTCCCTGTGTGCCAACAACATCTGGTGCTGAACAAACTGCAACTGCCACAGGGAGGGAGGATGACTCTGGCGGAGAGTCCCCTGCACCGCAGCAGCCTGTACTTGAGGGCCCCCCCCCAAGAAGAGGGGTCGTCCGAGGAGGGGCAAGTGAGAGGCCGATGGCCAAGCGCAACTCCCAGGAAGCCTGAACCTGTTCTGGATGTTCACCTTTGTGCACAGACTGTTCACCCTGTTGACGGCAACACTACTCCCACACATTGCATGGGGAGTACAAGTTGGACCAATGTCTCAGACAACTGTGGCCCCGATACTGGGGATTTTGTCTACCAGGACTTTCAATTCACCTAGGAACTTCTGATTGCAAGATTTATGTACAGCACTACCCATCCTATGCACTATTCACACAAATGTATCACAATAAACACACTAATACACCATACTTGCCTCTGTTGTGATTCCAACGTGGGTGCTGTTATGGGGATGATGAACTGCAAAATTACACTGTGTATGCGAACTGCAACAGCAAGTACAACACAGGCATGTGAGTAAAGGCAACGTGACACATATGAGGGAGACACACCACCAGGGCTACACAACACATACACACCTAGGCCATCTGACTCATTGCCTACACTGATGTTGCCAGGGAAGACGGTGCAATGCACAGACACCACACCCATTCCCAGTTGTAGTCAAGTAGCCCACAGGTGCAGTAAGCAAATGGCAGTCAAATGTGTGACCACAGACAACGCACATCACAAAGTGAAGCACAGGTTTATTACACAGTTGCAACATGTCGTAACCACTACAGATGCAAGGTAATCCCACCTGGCAGCGGGCACACAGTCAACAACTGTAGACGGAAGGAAGTCCATGGGTGTGGCGCACATCACCTGTAGGGACACAACAGCTACCACCCTGGAAGTGCAATCACGTCGTCGGTGGACACAGTTGACCAAACGAATCTGAAAGTACCCTGTGAAGGACAGAAATGACACACAGTCAAAAGCAATGGAGAACAGGACAGAACAGCAAAACTCATGCACAATACATGTTACAAGATACCCACCCAGAACCAAGTTAGCATGTCAACACTGTTGGGGAGTACAGCCCACCTGTAAGCACACATCGCAACACACATCCAGTCAAGTAGCCCATGGACACACTCCAACAGCACCAGAGCACCACCCACACATATCATGCCATACTCACATCATTGACCTGACATCTCTGGATACTCACATTCAGCTGAAGAAGTTGGTGATGAGCTGTGTGCGGACATCACCATCATCATCATCATCATCATCACTGGCATCGTGGTCCAGGCCAGGATCCTCCACAGGTGGCGGATGTTGGTCATTGTCATCCTGGATGAGAGGCAACTCCTTCCGCACTGCCAGGTTGTGGAGCATGCAGCAGACGATGATAATCTTGCACACTTTCGCAGGGGCATATGGGAGGGACCCTCCGGTCTTGTCCAGGCAGCGGAAGCGGCTCTTCAGGAGACCAAATGTCCGCTCAATCACTCTCCTGGTCCGACCATGTGCCTCATTGTAGCGCATCTGGGCTGGTGTCACAGGGTTCCTGAGGGGTGTCAGCAACCACGGCATGTTGGGGTATCCCGAGTCACCTACGGACAGACAAGTGCACATTAGCTGACTTGGAAAAGTGGGCGGAATACTACAGATCAGATCACACACAATGGCACAAAGTCAGTACACACCGACAAGCCAGGCACGCTGGTTCTGCATCTGTGCCATCATCCTGGGGATGCGACTACTCCTCATCACAAAGGCATCGTGTGCTGAACCAGGGAAACGGGCACACACGTGTGTGATGGTCATATCTGCAAGACACACCACCAGTGCATTGACCGAGTGGTAGTGCTTGCGGTTCCGGTAGGCCTGCTCCTGGGCCTGTGGTGGTACCAAAGCCACATGTGTCCCATCAATGGAGCCAATGACATGCGGCATCCTCCCCAGGGCATAGAAGTCACTCTTCACGTCAGTGAGTCGTCGCAGTCTAGGGAAATAGATGTACCTGTTCAGGAATAGCAACATTGCCGCCAAAACATCGCGGAGCACACGGCTCAACATGGTCTGTGACATCCCACCAGCAGTCGCCACAGTATGTTGGAAGGTACCGGTGGCAAAGAAGTGTAGGGCTGCCATCACCTTCACCTTGGGGGTCAGCGCTGTAGGATACGGCCGGCCAGGCTGCAAATGTGGGGCCAACTGCACTGCCAAATCCTCAATCAGCTGCCTGGTGAAGCGGTACCGTCGGATGCTGTCCCGTTCCACCATCGTTGCCAGGTCTGGGAATGGTCGATGGACAGCAGGAGCCCTGCAGTGCAGAGGAGAAGTAAGCAAGATTGTCAGTCAGCCCACATATGCGGCATTGAACACACTCAATATCCCAACATACATCATTATGAGGCACAACTACATGAAGTGTGCAGTTCCGTAAGGACATGTATGGTACATACATGGCCAACATCTGTCATCACGGTCCAACAAGTGGCATCAATAAGTCCCAGGTTGGCCCATTGGATATCATGAGGCCGTGTCACAGTTCCCATCTCCTGCTGCCGTGTCACAATCACCCCCCACAGTGACATGTGAGGACAGATGTGCCCCAGGCATCACAGCTCAACGACAGGTACATTCCCAGGGACCCTGTATTGCCACATGGACACTGGCATTACATGGAGTATCATGTATACACCACAGCAAAACAACTATGACCCCCACAGGTAGTGGTCCCACTTGCCACTGCAGGACAGACATGGACGTCTGTGACACACACACGCACAACATCAAAGTCCATGCACACACAACGTGGATGTGGAGACTGTCTCCCATTGTGCACATGAAATCAGAGACATTGTAAACACTACATGCACACAGACTGTGGAGGACCATCACTATTGTGCCACTGGGACACCCTGGCTCAAACATACCGTCCCACATGGGACTCACGGGGTATGTGACATGACATACACATACACCACCGTGAAATGTGACCATGGCACATGCACAGATATGAACAGTTGCACATCACAGTGGTCATGTACACGTAACACCCAGGATCCTGTCCCCATGAACACGTGCACAGCCTGGGGGTTGCTGCCCCCAGGTGACACCCACAGGACAACATGTACACCAACATACACACAATAGGAAATGCAGCCTTACATGCCTTATCATACAGTTTGGACAGGCTGTCGTGTTGTAGGTGTGCCCCTCACTCCCTGGGAGCTATCTGTGGCTGGCATATGTCCATCTGAGACAGGCATGGTGACATATGCCAGTCACTTGTACAGGGATGCGTTGAACAGCAATGGACCGATCGGTGCCCCCGGCCGGCCCATTGCATTCAATGTGTGCAGGTACGCGTTGTGCCCCTGTACGCGTTGTACTGCAATGGACCGATCGGTGCCCCCGGCCGGCCCATTGCATTCAATGTGTGCAGGTACGCGTTGTGCCCCTGTACGCGTTGGTACGCGTTGTGCCCCTGTACGCGTTGTATCGCAATGGACCGATCGGTGCCCCCGGCCAGCCCATTGCATTCAATGTGTGCAGGTACGCGTTGTGCCCCTGTACGCGTTGTATCGCAATGGACCGATCGGTGCCCCCGGCCGGCCCATTGCATTCAATGTGTGCGGGTACGCGTTGTGCCCCTGTACGCGTTGTACCGCAATGGACCGATCGGTGCCCCCGGCCGGCCCATTGCATTCAATGTGTGCGGGTACGCGTTGTACCCCTGTACGCGTTGTACCGCAATGGACCGATCGGTGCGCACCCATTGACAATGGCCTTGCCTGGCAACGGACGCGTTTTCGAATTTCGAACGAGTCGGTTGCTGGAAATTCAGTTGGTCACCCACAACAATGTTGCAAAATCATGTATGTCATGAAGTTGAAGATTTGAAGGATGCCGTGGGCGTGTATTGGTGCTGCTATTCCATGGATTGGCCAGATTCAGAAGATGCAAACGACTTGGACCTATCACTTTGGACACAAGGGACAGTATCTGCCTCTCCAGCACATATATATTGCTGGCTGTTCCCCTGAGAGCTCACTTGCCTGCACTACATGCTCCAGGACGACATCTGCCACTGCACTGCTGCTGTCTCTGCCCCTCTGGACCCTGCAATGGCACGTACTGTGGAGAGAGCCCCAGCCTTCAGCCTTGAGGAGAACCAGGCCCTGCTGGACAGCCTACTTCCACAGTACAGCAAGCTGTATGGGACACCAGGGGAGCAGGTGAGTGTTCTGTGCACTGCCTTTCTGAATGTGCATTTTGTCTGACTAGCAAGGCTGAAAGTCTGCACGCCACTGGCTAGCAGGCTCACTGAGTAGTTGTCACCCCCCATAGTGTGTAGTGACATGCACTGGACAGGTATGGTGCAGTGACAGTGCATTTGAACAAGGTTTTACTTCCCATGCAATGATACCATGTAGTGACGTCTGGCAAACTGTCCATGGGCAGCGTTGCACTGCCTGTGTACATCATGTGCCCCTGTGAATGAGACATGTATATACAACTGTGTCATGCACGGATATGTTGCATGTGTAGTAATGGCCTTTTCACTTTGTCATCCTGACAGGTTAATGCCCATCGGAAGCAGGAGATCTGGAAGGACATCGTCCGGGCTGTCCGGTCCGTGGGGGTCTACAAGCGCCGGATCCGCAACTGCCAGAAGAGGTGGCAGGACCTTCGGGGCTGGACCCGGAGGATTGCACGGGTCCAGCTGAAGCTGTCGCCTCCTCGCAGGAGGGGCGGAACACGGACCCTGACCCCCACATGCTCCAGATCCTGGCGGTGGTGTTTCCAGACCTGGATGGGCAGCTGAAGGCCAGACAGCAGCAAGGAGGGGGTGAGTCAAAGACTGCACTGTGAACTCTGTATTACATGCTTTGTGCCCTCCTCTGGCCTGGTTCAACTGCCACAGTGCAGCAGTCATGTTGTCCAGGAGCCATGTCCCTCTATTGTGCACTGCCCACTCCTCATCTGATACCCAGGTGTGGCCCTTACATTCAGGGAATTGTGTCACTTGGGACTGTGTCCTTGCAGTTTGCTTCACTAAAGGTGGGGGACAGCATCTGTTTCCCTAACTCTGTTGTGGGCATCATGGGTGGGTCCATTGTTCACACAACGCCTGTGTTCGGACATGTAATCTGCGTGTTGCTTTGATATGCGGTCCACTTGCTGAGCTGAGCCACCACATGTGCCTGGGGTATGTGGCACACGCCCATGCAGCGGGTGGGAACAATGTTTGGGCCCCAGGAGTGTGCAGATTACGTGTGTCACACATACATAGCCAGCTATCCACTGTCCAGGGCTCATCCCTCATTCATGTGGGGCAGGACAGTCATGCCTACTCCAGGCCATGCAATGCACTCTGTACTCCCACTCCCGTGTATCAGCTGACACATTGTGCGCAGTGATTTGACCCCTCAGGTGTCTGCCTCTGTGTCAGTGTGCTGTGGATTAGTTGCCAGGACTGCTGGGGTGTTTCTTGGTAGGGGCTCAGCATGCCACTGGAGATGTGACCATAGGAGACGATACTTGTGTGTCACATAGGTGTTTGATCAGCTGCCCGTGCAGACTGGGGTATGCGAATGTGAAGTTCAGGCAGCTGTTCCCCATTCACAGCAGATTGTGAGGGGCTCAGGTTCAGAGGGTAGTGTCACAGGTCTCCCATATGTCCAATCGGTATGACCTGGACAGATGAGGGTTAAGATGATGTGTTGTGTGGGGGATGTACATGTGCACTTGTGCAGCTCCAGGACTTGCATTCCCCATGACCTACTATTGTGACACAGTGCAGAGTGTTGTTGTCTGGCTGCCAAGTCATACATCACTGAGACAGTGATGTATGACTTAGCAGTCATGCCTCCGCCATGGCATGTGTCTACTTATTGGTGATCCTGCAGGGGAGTGACATGTGCTACATGCACACCATTGTGGCGATGGCTATCAGGACATGGGTGCATCATGGTGTCTGTCGCTGGTATGCATCACATGCATATCCTATTTGACTCTGGGCGTCCCTTTCATCCGGAAACCTGTACTGACTCAGTGGCAAGAGTTGTGATGTGTGCATGTCCACATGCTACACCGTGTCCTCTGCACTGTCCAACTACTGTGTAGTTGGTGCATGTGTCCACACTGGGGTGTTGCTATCCAACAGACACCAGACAGATGGGTGCAAGGCCATGTGGGATGTGAGTGCCATGGTTGGCATCAGACTGACAATTGGCTTCTCCTGTTCAGTTAGGGCACTTTTAGCAATGTACAACTAATGATGCCAGGGCTTGCTCTGTAATGTGCTGTGCTCACAGTGGTGTGTGCGTTTGGTGCAGGTGACTGATGTCTGTCTGTTTCCCCATTGTTTGCAGATACATCCACGGCCACGGAAGGGGACAGCTCCACGGACCAGGAGGAGCCGGAGAGCCAGACTGGGTCAGCAGCCGAGGAGTGGTCGGAGGGACCCAGTGGCACGGAGGGCGAGGGGAGCCACACCGAGGAGTCCTCAGCACCATCCACCTCAGCTGAGGACCAGAGCAACTCGGAGGATGACTCCCTTATGGAGGCGGGTGTCAGCAGCCACCACACCCCAGCTAGTGTTGCTGTCCCCGCCACCACCAGCACCACCACCGCCCTCCCATCGGCTCCCATTCCCCAGGTCCGTGGAGGCTCCCATGTTCGGGAGCGTGTCTCCTTTGGGCCAGGCACCGCACCCCCTGCCCCTGTGTCCCCTGCTGCCCTGAGTGAGGAGTCTGTGTACCTCCTTCGCCAGCTCCATGTAGGGCAGACAGCCATGCTGAGTGTCCTCCATGCGCACACCGCTCTGTTGACTCAGCTGGTGTCGTTCATGGAGGGCATCTCATCGGGCATGTCTGACCTACAGAGGGGCAATAGGTCCATGGACTCCTCCCTGACGGCAGCAGTGTCCCTCCTCAGACAGTCCCTCACCCCTCCTGCCTCTGCTCCATCCACACTCCCCAGCACCTTACCCGTCCCAAGCACACACACACCGGCACAGGCACACACCAGCACACACACATCCAGCACACAGACACACACGCCACAAACAAAACGCACACGCACGCACAGTCAGGGGACTGAAACCAGACTCACAGGGGATGGGGCCCTGGAACACACACACGCATCCACGAGCACTGCGCAGTCCTCAGTTGCCTCTCCCTCCAAAACACCCTCCCTTGCCTCACCTGCAACCCCAAAGACCCAGCGGCTCTTCCTCAGTGACCTCGGCCTCTTCCCCTCCGATCCAGCTGATACAGCATTCAGGGGGAAGAGGAAGCCCACCCACACGGAGCAGAGTGCCCCTCGCCCCCGGACACCCTCCCCCAGGCGCAGACAGACTGAGGCCCCCACCCGCAAGTCCCCCCGGAGTCGTAAGAGCAAGACCCCGCCGCCGCCCTGCAGCTCAGGCACCAGGTCTCCTTCCTCCATCCCTCAGGCCCCCACTCCACAGGTGCCCCCACCACACCCTGCCCCAGGTTCCCCCACCCACAGATATACCATCCCCAAGAGGATCCGGCCTTCTCCCCCTGCCACTTGCTCTCCCGGCACCACACCCCCGCTGCGCTTGTCTGTGCCACTGATGTGGTGAGGGTGTCCTCCCCCTCTGTCCAGCCCACCTTGCCTGTTCCCCATTCTCCTCCCCTGGTGGTAGGCACTGCAGTGGAGTCCACTTCCACCCTGTCTGACTTGGGCACTGCAGTGGCGGACCTGTCCACTCCATCTGCAGGGTCCACTGCAGTCGTGCCGGCACCCACAACATCTGAGTCATGCCCCCCAGTTGTGCCGGCACACACCATGTCAGACACCTCCACTGCAGTTGTCAGTGGCTCTCCAGCACCCACCACCCCTTCCCTGCTTCCTCCTGGTGAGCCCTGATCCTGTCCCTGCGGTGCCTGGCCTGCCCCCGGTTGCCCCTCCTAGTGGATTGTCCCTGGTTTTGTGCAGGCATGCGTAGGGTGACATCTGCCACTGTCACCCAGTTTGGACTTTGACAATGGACTGGCCATTGGCCTTTGTGTTTTTTCTGGACTTTGTTTTCATTCCACACATATGCTGAATAAAGCAACTTTCTGTTCTCTAGTGCTTATGCTTCTGATGTACATGTTGTTGATGATGCTAACCATGCCCTTGCTGCAGTGATGGTGATATTTGGTCTCATGATAATGAAGTGTTACTGTGCAGGAACCCATGTGGTCCAGGGGGAATGTGTCCTATCCTGTGGTGTATCCATGTCATCCATAGCAGCATCTGAGGGTGTCATGTGTTCAGTATTTGGCAATGGGATTTCCTACTTAGATTAGCTATTTCACATCTGTGGCTTCCACCCCTGCACATCTGTTGTGCCTGCCATTGTTCAATTCGTCTACTTCCCTGACCGTGTGGCCATCTCCACTGGACATGCAGGTTTGGGCATCAATGGGGAAGGACTCATCCGTGTAGTCAGTGCAACATTGCTATACAAGTGTGTTGGATCTGTGCTGATGATTCCGTTGGCACTTCCATGACCAGGCTGATGTGACGGGAGCCCTCATTTGGTGCTAATTGTTGATTGTGTGACCAAGTGCTCAGCTGACATGATGGGGCCCTACTGAGGCAACATATGGCACAGCTTTCCTCACACAGGAGTGGAGTCCCCTCATGGCAGTGTGTACTCCTGTGACATTGCCTGCGCCCAAGGTGTGTGTTGTATGTGCATGTCTGTGTGTTCACTTCCGTTTAGCTGTGCATGCTGTGATCCCTAGTGTTGTACCTGTTTGTGATGCTTGCTGAGTTGACCTATGTTCCCCCAAAGTCTTCTCCCTGGGTTCTCTGTGATGTAGGTGCATGGCACATTACTGGTCATCAGGGTGTCACCCATTACCGATCGAATTTTATTCTGCATATATTGATCTCCTGGCCCCTAAACTGCTGGCGGTTTATCGAGAGGCCTGGGAATTGGGACGGTTGCCAATCTCCACTCGCGAGGCTATCATTATTCCGCTGCTGAAACCGGGCGGGGATTCACTGGCTAGGTCGGCCTATCGTCCCTTATCAATGTTAACTGCCGATTATAAGATATTGAGTAGAATTTTGGCGACCCGGCTCCTCCCCTATATGACGCAACTGGTCCATACTGACCAGGCGGGCTTTATCCCGAAGCGTGATACTGCAACTAATGTGCGACGCCTTTTGCGGATTTTGGGAGAGGATCATAGCGATACACCTACAGCAGTGGTTCTATCGGTAGATATAGAAAAGGCATTTGATAGCCTGGAGTGGTCGTATTTGTACCGGGTCCTTCGTGAGTTTGGATTAGGTGACGACTTTGTGGGGTGGACGGAACTTCTTTACAGATCGGCGTCGGCGCGTGTGCTGACGGGGGTGACGGTCTCCCCGGCCTGCCGGGTGGGCCGCGGTACGAGACAGGGCTGTCCACTCTCGCCGCTATTATTTGCCCTGGCCATTGAACCTTTAGCGGCCCATGCCCGGTTGGGGGAGCATTATTCTGGCTTACTCCATCGTGGGGATATGCACTATGTCTCCCTCTACGCAGATGATTTATTGCTCTTTCTCGCGAACGCGGAAGCGGCATTGGAGGGAGCACGAAACTTGCTTTCGGCGTTTGGGCAATATTCGGGACTGCGGGTGAACTGGGCAAAGACCTGCTTATTTCCGGTTGCTCCGACTGAGGCGACCCCTCCGCAAGTGGCGGGTGTACACTGGGAACCATATTGTCTGCCTTACTTAGGCACTTATATCTACCATTCTGTTGGAGATTTGTTGGAGGGCAATTTAGGCCGGGTTATCCGCGGGCTTAAAGGCAATTTCGCATTTTGGAGTACACTACCGTTATCGGTCACCGGCCGAGTAGCACTCCTGAAGATGGTGGTGCTCCCACGTTTATTGTATTATTTTCGGACGTTGCCGATTTGGGTGGCGGGCTCCATCTTTCGACAGCTCCGTTCTATGGCTGGGGGTTTTCTTTGGGGGACGGGCAGGCGGCGAGTTGCAATGGCCACGATGATACGTCCTAGGGCTGATGGGGGCATGGCAGTGCCGGATTTCGAGGGGTACTATCTGGCAGCACAGCTGCAGTGGCTGACCCAGGCCATAGCTCGGGAGTTTAGAGGTCCTGATGGCCCTGGAGGACGATGGGTCCCAAGATATATATTGTCTTTCATAGTTTTGAACCAGAAGTTGTGCCTTGAACCGCTTACTGTGGAAGAGAGGACGCTAAGATTGTGCTGGAACCGGAGTCAGAAATGGGCTGGCTTCGCCCGCCCTTACGCCCCGGAGATACCGTTGGGCATGTGCACTGCCTTCCCGCATGGCGGGGACTGGTCGGCGTTGGCCCACTGGGAAGACCTAGGGATATAAGTATTAGGAGACCTATATGAAAATGAAACCTTGTTGTCCTGTCGGGCCTTGCAGGCTAAATATGATCTTCCGCGCGGGGATTATCTGCTGCATGCGGCACTCGTCTCGGCACTGCAGCGCCATTGGGGGCTGGGGTTGTCGGAGCCACGGACCTCCATGGCGTGTCAATATGTGGTGATGGCATCGGGGACTTTTAAGGCCGTTACGTGTCTGTATCGGCGGATGCTGACTGAAGGTCTAGGCCCGCTGAACACGCTGCAGGAGAAATGGGAGGGGGACCTTGGCAAGGAAATCCCTGAAAACACATGGGCCCAATTGGTTAGATGAGCCTGGAAGAGCACGAGAAATGCCAGATTCCAATTGGTGCAATTCTATGTTCTGCACAGAGCGTATTTGACGCCAGCTAAGCTTAAACAATACTTCCATACGGCGACTGCTCTATGCCCGAGATAGGGCTTGGAGGGGCCGACTTCCGTCATATGTTCTGGGGTGTGTGAATTTGGGGAATTATTGGGAAGAAGTGCTGGAACTGTTGAGTAGTGTGACTGAGCGCGTGCTTGATCTAGACATGGGTGTTTGTATTCTGCATTGGTTCCCGCACACTAATAAAACGAAAACCACGAGTAAATTTCTAGACCTCGGCCTGATCTTAGCCAAAAGAGAGATAACGATGCATTGGAAGTCAGCGGGGGACCAAGCGCGGGAGATGGCGAGCGGAATTATTGAAGTGGGCGCGAGCGAAGGCACTCTTAGGCTGCAGCAGGCTTGGCGTAGTAATAATGAAACAGCACTAGAGGCGGCGAGGGCTTGGGAGGCCTTGGTTACAATACTGCGGACCCCGGAGACGGGATCAGAGCAAGGGTCGGTCGGAGGGGACCAGGGAACTCCAATTACCAACTAAGTATATGAAACATGGGCCAAGAAGAGACCAGCGGACTGTATAGTGACCCCTAATGCCAATTTCTACACTGTATTGCTTTAATGATTGTACATAATTGTTGCTATGATAAACTGTGGAGAACTGTATTGTTAGTAATAAGTGGTTGAAGGCACACCGGTGACGAAGGGGGGTGGGAGGGAGGGAGGGGACATAGAAAGAAACATTTTTCAATTATGCGTTATATGTATCTCTTAACTGATGCGATGCTTTCTTTTGTCACACGTTGGGATAAAATCAATAAAAAGAGATTTAAAAAAAAAAAAAAATCAGGGTGTCACCCATAGGTGTGTTTGCTGTCAGGGCTGAGTTTGTGTGCAGACGCAGATGGGTCACAGTCAGGTTTCCCCTTGGCACTTGTTGTTTGCCCCTGTCATGTGATTTCCAGTTTGTGTTATCTTTCAGTGATTGTGACACGTTGTGTGTGTGACTGCTGGCACTCCTCAGGGTCCGGGCTGCAATGTTGGTTGTTGTCTATGTGTGTTCTTTGTGGGTGACCTTGGCTTCTTCTTTGGTGTGTGACTGTGGCTGGGATCCCATTGGTTGGTGTGGTATTGCCGTCATGTCCATGTACAGCGTAGTGTGCAGTGTGTCAGACATTCAGGAGTCTTGTTGAGTGGCCATGTGTGATGTGTTTCTGCACCTTGGTTCCCACCCACCACCCTGGAATAGTCATGGGTGCATGTGCAATGTCACCAGTGCATGTGTGCTTCACTGCTGCACATTGTTGGAGGTCAAGGGGTGTGGTGTTGAGTGTGTGCAGATGAGAGTTGTTGCCCGCCTAGGCCCCTGCCTCCATGTTAGCCTTGGCTTACTGGCCATGCTGATTGATTTGTGCTTGTGTAGGTGTGCTGGTAGTTTGTTGCTCAGGACACATGACTGTGGTTCACAGTGTGAACGACATTTAGCTTTGTCATCACAGTGGGATTGTAATGCAGCCCAGGGTAACCACATTGTGGGGGCCCTGGGGGTAGTGCTGTGGTGTGTCTGTGTCTTGCTGTGTCAGTTGCTGTTCCTACGTGCCTGTGTGACATGTGTGATTTGTGCTCCCTCTCATCTGACAATGCCTGCTTGCCCACATAGGGGATTTGGATCCATGAGTTACCTTTGTGTGGCACTGTATGCACATCTGTATGATTGGTATTCAGGTCTCCTCATGTGTTGTGTGGTTGCCTAGGGACACTGGCACCCCCTCACCTGTTGTGTATGATGTGCAGTGTGCGTCTGCCTGTTTGTGTTTGTGCATCTGCACCACTGCATTGGCATATCTTGGGTGTGCCATTGGCTGTATGTAGTTTGGTGGGTTTCCCCTGCTGTCCCTGGGACTCCTAGGTCATCGGTCAGCACAATGATCATGGTTTGTGTGTCCCATTGCTGCCATGGTATGGTATCTGTTCACCTCACATCTACAGTCTCCACAGGGTATCTGCATTTGTGTGCCCATTGGTGCAAATATGTGGGTCTGCATTCTGATGGTCACTTCTGTCATTGTGTCATTGATGTATGTTGACAGTGTCAGCCCCCATGGGTGTTGTTTGTCTGCACATGGCCAAAGGTATGTCTTATTTGCACTGCAGTATTTGGCTCCCCCAATTTATGTTGCAATGGGACACATACACTACTTTGCCACTGATGTGTTTTTTGTTCTGTGACCAGGAATCATCCATGCAGTTTGGCAGTTGCAGCTCTTTCTTTGTCAACACTTACCTTTTGGTCACTGTGATGATGGGGGTTTGGACCCCATTGCCACAATGTTAAAAATGTGCTTCAGCTATGGACCTCACACTTACATTTTGGTCACTGTGGTGATGGGGCGTTAGACCCCATTGCCACAATGTTCAGAATGTGCTTCAGCTATGGACCCCACACTTACCTTTTGGTCACTGTGATGATGGGGGTTTGGACCCCATTGCCACAATGGTCATGGCCTGCTTGCATTGTGGGGCCACACACATATATGTGTGGCACATGTGCTAGGGGTCACATTGTATGTTCAAAGTCATGTTCAGTGTTGTAGGCATTTGACACAGTCTACACACGCTTGTCATGGTGTTGGGGGATGTCTTTTTCTTGCATTCCCTAGGTTGTGGTGTGCTGGTTGTGTCATGCATTGTCCATCCTATGAGTGGGGGTGGTAGTGGTGGTAGGCATCCAGCCCCCCTGGGTGAGGTGGTAGTAGTGGTAGGCATCCAGCCCCCTGGCTGAGGGTGGTAGTAGTGGTAGGCATCCAGCCCCCCTGGGTGAGGGTGGTAGTAGTGGTAGGCATCCAGCCCCCTGGGTGAGGGTGGTAGTAGTGGTAGGCATCCAGCCCCCCTGGGTGAGGGTGGTAGTAGTGGTAGGCATCCAGCCCCCTGGCTAAGGGTGGTAGTAGTGGTAGGCATCCAGCCCCCCTGGGTGAGGGTGGTAGTAGTGGTAGGTATCCAGCCCCCCTGGGTGAGGGTGGTAGTAGTGGTAGGCATCCAGCCCCCTGGGTGAGGGTGGTAGTAGTGGTAGGCATCCAGCCCCCCTGGCTAAGGGTGGTAGTAGTGGTAGGCATCCAGCCCCCCTGGGTGAGGGTGGTAGTAGTGGTAGGCATCCAGCCCCCCTGGCTAAGGGTGGTGGTGAGGCATCCAGCCCCCCTGGCTAAGGGTGGTAGTAGTGGTAGGCATCCAGCCCCCCTGGGTGAGGGTGGTAGTAGTGGTAGGCATCCAGCCCCCTGGGTGAGGGTGGTAGTAGTGGTAGGCATCCAGCCCCCTGGGTGAGGGTGGTAATAGTGGTAGGCATCCAGCCCCCTGGCTAAGGGTGGTAGTAGTGGTAGGCATCCAGCCCCCCTGGGTGAGGGTGGTAGTAGTGGTGAGCATCCAGCCCCCTGGCTAAGGGTGGTAGTAGTGGTAGGCATCCAGCCCCCTGGGTGAGGGTGGTAGTAGTGGTGGGCATCCAGCCCCCTGGGTGAGGGTGGTAGTAGTGGTAGGCATCCAGCCCCCCTGGGTGAGGGTGGTAGTAGTGGTAGGCATCCAGCCCCCTGGGTGAGGGTGGTAGTAGTGGTAGGCATCCAGCCCCCTGGCTAAGGGTGGTAGTAGTGGTAGGCATCCAGCCCCCCTGGGTGAGGGTGGTAGTAGTGGTAGGCATCCAGCCCCCTGGCTAAGGTTGGTAGTAGTGGTAGGCATCCAGCCCCCTGGGTGAGGGTGGTAGTAGTGGTAGGCATCCAGCCCCCCTGGCTAAGGGTGGTGGTGAGCATCCAGCCCCCTGGCTAAGGGTGGTAGTAGTGGTAGGCATCCAGCCCCCTGGGTGAGGTGGTAGTAGTGGTAGGCATCCAGCTCCCCTGGGTGAGGGTGGTAGTAGTGGTAGGCATCCAGCCCCCTGGGTGAGGGTGGTAGTAGTGGTAGGCATCTGGCACCCCCATGGCTAAGGGTGGTAGTGGTGGTGGGCATCTGGCACCACCCTGGCTAAGGGTGGTAGTAGTGGTAGGCATCCAGCCCCCTGGGTAGGGGTGGTGGTGCGCATTCAGGCCCCTGTGTGCATATGTGGCATTGGTGATGGGCATCCCGCCCCTATGGTGCTGCTGTTGCTGGTGTAAGTATATTCTGCATCCCTCTGTGTGTGTGTGATGTGTCGTGTACGTGTTGTATGTGTTTTGTGGTTGGTGTCTGACTTACCTTCTGCGCCGTACGCGTCCGTGCCTGTTCCGGTAGTAAATGTAGAATATTGGTATGATCGGGACGAATGGATTCATGGGTTGGTTCGTGTTGTTCGTCCTTCTCGTTGCTTCGCGTCGTCCTCGTCGCTTCGCGTCGTCCTCGTCGCTGGCGTGTTCGTCTCGTAGCCGTGGATTGTGTTGTGGCGCGAATCGGAGCTTATGTGCGCCTCTCCCGGATGCTTTGACGTGCCGTGCGTAGCGACGGGTTCGGCGCGTACGGGAAGCGCATCGTACTTGGTCGGCCGGACAGAGCTGCATTTTCCCTTCCGTGCGACTCGATTCGGCGTTTCCGGATTCGCCTCGGTCGGAGTACAGGACCTGGATTGGGTGAGTACGGCTCGGCCGGATTCTGTGCTGTTGTGCGCATCGTACTTACTCGTTCGGTGTGCTGTACGGATCGGTCGGGAAACAGGCATTCGCATGGCTTTTTTCCCGACCGAATGGTATTGGGTGCGCCTCCGACCGAGATCGGAATCGGCCCCTAAGTCTTTCACTCTTGCAAACACTCCATCCAGTTCTTGTGACCACACAAATTTCTGACCCTTCTTAAGCAAGACCCGTAGAGGCTCAACAATTTGAGCATAGTTGACAACAAATCTAGCGTAATACTCAGCAAGCCCCAAGAAAGAACAGAGTGTGACCTTATCACAAGGAGATCTAGCTTCTTTGAGAGCTCTGATAACAGAAAATGTTGGTTTGATACCTTCACTAGACATGGTATGACCCAGATATTCCAGCTCTATCACCCCAAACTTGCATTTATCTGCCCTCACGGTCATGCCATGCTCGCCAAGGGCCAATAACACTTTCTTCAATAAATCATAATGCTCATTGGAACTTTTTGAAAAGATCAGGATATCATCCAAATAGGCTTGAACTCCTTTCATGCCCTTAAAAAGAGTGTCCATCACCCTCTGAAAAATGCTAGCAGCAGATGCCAGACCGAAGGGAAGCCTCAGGAACTTATAAGCGCCGAAAGGTGTAACAAATGTGGTCAATTCCTGAGACTCCCTAGCCAATGGAATCTGATGGTAGGCTGACCTTAGGTCGATTAACGAGAACCATTTAGCTCCACCCAAATTTGCTAAAAGCTCATGAATTTTGGGGAGTGGATGGCAATCAACCATGATGTTCTTATTTAGACCCCTCAAGTCCGTGCAGAGCCTAATCTCACCAGTCTTTTTGCAGGCAACGACGATGGGGGCCACCCATTGCGAGGACTCAGTGGGTTGAATAATACCTTGAGAACACAACTCCTCAAGCATAGATCTTAACTCCTCTCTAGCACTCAAGGGTACCGGTCTAACCTTGTGGATCACTGGCTGGGCATTAGGTAATAATCTGATTTTGTGTTCTATTCCTTTTACGCAACCAACGTGGTCATTGAACACAGGTTTAAATTCAGCCAACAGTTCCGTAAGGTCAACCCTGACTCACTCACACAACACATGGGGATTTCCCTGACCCTAACTGGATTGTCTTCACCTAGCACTAAATACAAACCCATCCGAGCAAGATCCTTCCAGCCCACAATGTTCTTTCCCTTGACAGCTACGTACACTTTTGTAAAAATATTACGACCCAAAATTTCTATATTAGTCATAAAAAAAAAAACATGTCAATATCCTTCTCTCCAAAGGCCTTTGGGTTTACATCCGTATGTGATAAAGCAACCTTTTTGCCCCAGTTCTCATAGAAATAAGAATCTCGAAGGATTGTTTTTGGTGATCCAGAATCTGCCATAACCTTGGTTTCCATTCCGCCAATTAAAGCATCACTTAAGGGGCATTTAACCTCCAATTGATCTTCTTCATAATCCAAAGTCAAAAGTATATTGTTAAAGGACTCTGCGCACCGGTCCATTTCAACATTCACACTGCCCACTTGAACAGGTTTTCTCTGACTCTTGCAAACTTTGTGAAAATGTCCCATCTTTTTACAAATAGAACAGCGCTTACCCACAGCAGGACAGCCAGGGAAGTTACCAATATGGAATTTCGAACCACACCTGTAACAAAAGGTTTGGCCTTTCTTTTGAACAACGTTCGGAGTCCTATCTTTTACCCCAACAGCAAGTAAACCTTCCTCAGAGGACTCCTCTTGGTCGGAAACCAGGTTAACTTTAAATGAAGAGGCCGCTTGCATGGCTTTAGTTGAAATCATAGACCTCTCATTGCTCAAGGTTAAATCTATTACCTCAGAGAGGGGAGGATTTTTACAGCTTAGAATCCTTTCTTTAATTTTGTGAGAAGCACAATTAAAAACGAATTGGTCCCTGATGAAATCGTCCAATAAAGGCCAAAACCCACAAGTAGTAGCCAGGACCCTTAAAGCTGAGATGTATTCTTCCACTTTTTCTTGTTCGCCCTGATTGCGTTTGTAAAAATTGTGTCTTTCTAGCATTATATTGGGCGCTCCCAAAAACTGTTTCTTAAGTCTAGCAATTGCCTCTAAATAAATGTTCCAGTGCCTGTCACCAGATTGACCCTGGGGAGGAGGAATTGGAGGCAAACTGTCAAAAATGTGTTGCGCTGCTTGACCTAAACTGCCAAAAAGTAATGCAAATTTGCGAGCAGGAGAGTACTCTGTGGCATCAATAGCCACCAGGTGATTCTCAAATAGGCGAAACCACTCCGACCACAACATGGATAGCTTACCCGGTTTCCCAAGAAATGGAGGAGGCTGTGTAATTTGCTGAGGGGTAGCCATGGCTGAACCTAAAGTTCAAAAGAGTACTTTAATTTACTTTTAGGTCACCACCCCACACACAAAAATAAAAGAAATACCGCAAGGTTTGAAGGCCAAAGTTGAAGCTTCTTTGAAGATATGTGGGTCCGAGGAAATGAAAAAGGTGTGCGTGTCACCGAACACGCTGATTTGGTTGTATTAAATAAGAATAAGATAGATGTGCTCATCACCGTGGTGCGCGGCCCAATGGTATCCTGTTTGTTGAAATTACGTTGACTAAAAGGTGTGCGCATCACCGAGATGCGAGCAATCCGCTAACAAACTTGTTAAAGCAATTAAAGAAGAAATCAAGGTGTGCGCATCACCGCGATGCGCAATCAGCTGATTGTAATCCGTTGTAAGACAAGCATTCACATGGAGTGAAACCAGAGCCAAGATGGCCACCGTACGTCCTCACGTAGCGTGAGCGCATTAGGCAGCGTGACCGAGGTTCTCTTGCGCGCTAAGCAACGCCTTCCATGCGCGCGTCATTCACAGAACCTCCAGATCAGCGCGCGAATCCAGCGCGAGCCGCCAACCACACAAAATCTTCAGTAAACTGGCAAAATGAAGAAAAAAAGATCCTACCAGTCCCCGATTGACACCTGGGAAAACAACCAAGTTCTGGTTGCTAGTGAGAAGATCCTGGCAGCCAGCAAACTACCATCGACGAGTTGACCCCTCTGCGTGGAGTTCTTCAGGTGGCTGAAGCAGTTCCCAGTCGTCGGCAAATGTGGTAAGTAAAGAGATACTACGAAGAAATCATTCTTCTTTCATGGAAGGTAAGTTTATTCCAATACAGCTTCAGCCACGACAAGGAGCAGCACACCATCAGAAGTTCAATCCGCAACTGAGAGCTGCCGATCGAACTCCCAACCGCGCACACTCAAAGCACGGGGCAAAATAGAACAAAGCATAAAGACAATTCTATACAATACAAACCCACTACAACCAGCTTCTGGTGTCTTCCATGCAGGGTGATGTATCCAGGGATAAACTGTGCCAGGCAGTGTTTGAAAACATTCCATTCGCTGGATAGTTCTGTCCCTGCCAGCAGGACTGTCTGCAGCTGAAGAGGAAGAGAGGGAGGGGTGCATTGTACAGTCCCCAGTGCTGTAACACCTTCTCTTTGGTAGCTATCAAGCTTACCAATTGAACAGTGGCAGCCAACACTAACAAACGGTGGTGAGGCGGGTGGGTAGATGTGGAGGGGCATGTTAATGATAATAATTTAAAAAACTTTAACTTACCTGAAGCCGCCGGACGCCTCCTGTGTTGCTCCTGCTGGTGTCTCTTCCTGATCCCAGCAGCCCCTTGGACAGAGTCCCACCCAATCCCCGTGCTACACAGCAGTGCGGGGATTGGCCTGAGTGGGCAGTCTGTGGGGTGTCTCCAGCCCGGCTGCATTCAGCAGTCTGGCTGGAGAAACCTAAGTGCGCATGTGTGTTTTGATCAGCCTGAGACGGCCTGCCACACACTTATGCGTACTTAGGGAGTGCACAAGCACTCCTCCTCCCCATGCCCCGCCCCTCCCTGAGCAATCTAACTCAGAGCCGGCAAACGAAAATTAAAACGATGCTAGAGCATCGTTTTAATTTTTTGTTTGCTGGCTCTGCACCGGGCAGTGGGCCGACGCTCCTCCGCCATTGCGGAGGAGCCGCCATTGCAATTGGGAACCCGTTCTCTGTACAGCACCTTGAAGTCGCTGTACAACACCAACTCCTTTGTCTCAGAACAGCATCAGGACTCTCTGTCTCTGGACAACACCCGGGCCAAGCCTCCAAAAAGCACCAAGACCCTCAGTTGTGGTGCAACACTTGAATCCAGCCTCCACATAGTACCAGGACATGCAGAGGCATATTTATGTAAAAGTGGCTCAGCGCTGCGCAGCAAGCCACCTTGCTGCGCTGCATTACAGGGAAAGGGCACGAATGCGCCCTTTTTATCACTATACGGCACATTCCTGTCCTTTTTCCAGCACTGGTGTATAATGGGCTACCTTGTGGCAATGCAGGCACTCTTGCCCCATGGTGCAAGGGAGCCTGTGTTGCATGCAGGATTATGTTTGTGCAGGAAGGGACACCTTCCTGCACAAAACAATCCTCTGAGGCAATGTCCTCTATGCATGTTGCAGAATGCAGGACAAACAGAAAGAGGAAGTAATGAGGAGAAATAAAGAGATTTCTCCTTATTACACCTTCCCTGGAAAGACATATCATTTTGGGGCATACTACCAGTATTGGTAAATCTGGGAATGCATCAAAATCCATGGGACTTACATGAGAACACCCACGCAATGCCCCTGGAATGTCTCCCTGGGGCAGATTAACGCAACTCAGTGATTTGCACTGTGTTGCATTACTTCTGATTTATTAAGCCACTCAGGGCCACACAAAGTGGCCTTGAGAGGCTTGATAAATCACATTTTGGGGTTGCGTCGCGCATGTAGCACGCTGCGTGGTGAAAAAGCAACACAACCCCCTTGATATATAGGGCACTCAATCTCTGTAAAACACCTAAACCCAGCCTCAACACAGCACCCGGACTCTCACATCCCGTACAGCACCTGGGCCTTCTGTCTCTGCACAACACTGGTTTAAGGAGGTCATTTAGAGGTCTGCAGATGTGAAGCCTCATGTTTTCTTCACCATATTTAGAGGTGGGGGAACTGTATGGTTTCTGAAAGCAGAGTGTCAGCTGGCTATGCCGTTGGAAACCCTTGACCTGACCGCAGCTGTAGAGCAAAAGCTCCAACCTTGAGCATGCTTTGGAAAAATAAATTTGACCATGCAAACATAGGGTGAGTTTGCAAGTATTACTCCTGGGGGGCTAATGTAACTCCTACAGCCTCCACAACACATTCCAGTTTCATTGGTAATGCCCCTGCCCTCCCGGGGCCACCACAAGAAGAGAAAATGATATGCAAATTATCCCCTCAAGGCGTTATGGGACACTCATGCCGGGAAGCAGTAAAAATCAAATGAGTGGCTCTCCAGCTGCTTCGGGAAGAGACAATTTTCCTTTTTGAGATCGAGCACCTCCAATTCCTTTTTTTCCTTTTAGTCTTGGTGGTGCCTTGTACCATGCAGGTACCCCACGTTCTCCCAATATTAGGTGCAGCCCAGGGAGCCTGCCCCTGAACTGCCTCTCCGGCTCCCATGCAACAGCCTCTCTCCCGCTTCGGCGGGAGCCACCAGTTCATTTTTCACTTGCCTGCTCCATGTGGGCAAAGAGTGTGTGATGCAGTAGCCGACCACTCTTCCCAGACACAGGCATGGGTAGCTGGAGCTAGACCACCTCTAGTGGGGGTCGGACTCATTTTCTCTTTGTTGTGGGGGCATGATGGCGCTTCCTGAGTCTTCATATATGTCGGCCCCCAGGAAGATGGGGGGACCTGGGGGCAACAGATGAATCAGGGAGGGGACCCCATGCATGTCCCCCTCCAAATAATTCTTACACTGACCCGAGGCCATGGCCCACTCCAGGGGTAATTGAAGGAGAGGCAGCAGAGCCCAGTTCTCACCAGTCCTTGAAAAATATCAAAGGTGGCCAACCTTTAAATGGTCATAACTCGGGTACTGGTAGACCTCCTCACCTTCAAGACGGTGGAGTTCCCAGGGAGCTGGTTCCACTGTCTCCTTGCACCAGCTCTCCTCCTGGTCTTTGTTCCTGGGCACTGAAGCGCAGATCTTCCCCCCAACTGGTCCTCAGGGAGTATAATGGGGCCAGCCTCAATGGCCGTTGGAGAGACCCACTGGTCCTACGGCCAACTGAGAGCAGAGTCCATAGTCCTTTTGTGCTTCAAGGGGTTTCTCCTTCCAGTTGTCCATGGTTTTTGCAGTCCTGGGTTCCAGCAGGGAAGAGCAGAAAAACAAAAACAGCACTTTCTCTCCCTTGTGCAAGGGGGTGGAATGTTCTAGAAGTCAGGCAAACCTGGCCAATCCCAAGGTGGCACATGACCTCTCCATCCCTGTCCCAACCCTCCTACAGAACATGCTGGGACAGTTCAAGATGGGGTCATCCAGGAGTCACTGGTCGCATCTGCTCCTAGGGTCTCACCTCCACCCCATTCGCTGACATCACTGCAACGGCATTTCCCACCAAAACCTCAAAGAGGAGCCCCTCGTGTGTTGGCTCCAGTTGTCTGGGCTTCCTCCTTTGTTCTGCCAGCCTCGGCTGTCCCCATCCTGGTACAGTGTGACAGGTAATAAGCAGATACATATTTTTATCCCCACCGTTTCCTCCTCAGGAGCTGAGACAAGCACTGTGAATTACTTCTTTTGTGTTGAGAGGCCTTTGTTCCTGCTGCTGGAAAGCAGTGTAAATAACTTGTCCCAGCAGGGTGACAAAAGGCCTTGGCTCTGATCGTCAGCTGAGCAAGAGAAATGTGACAATTCTGGATGATCCTTCTTGGACTCTCAGATTTGATTTTGACACACACGTTCTATGCTATTTTGATATGTACCTGGAATTTGTAGGCCAAAGGGGAGCAAAATGGCACTTTAAGGAAGATATCCCCCTATGGGCTTAATAAAGTGTCAGTGCAGACAAAACAGTCAACCACACTGACTTTCCCTATGAGCGCACTCTAACATTATAAGGTCTACCCCAGGTCAAGTTGCCAGTCACTTCATGACGGTAGACTCACGTGTGCAGCCCGCACATCTGTGCACACATGTGTGCACATATGTTCATATGTAACCAGCCACTTGCCCCTTACACTAGCTGCTTCACAGCAGCCTTACCTTAAAAGGAGGATACTGGTGGTAAACACACACAGTCCATTTGTCATGTGATTACCGTGGGTGAGACACATGTAGTAAGACTCACGATATCATTGTAACTAGTTTATTGAGTTCAAGTGTGCCAGACATACAACCCTAGAGGTCCTCCTCCATCAGCAACCGCTTGCCTTCTCTGCTGGAGTTCTACAAAGCAGAAATAGAATCCTGACGACATTTGTTGCTAGGAGTTATGTTGCCAAGAGAACAGAACACAACAAGACTTACCCACAGTAAAAAGGCCAAAACAGGGTGATCCAAAAAGCAAACATCTGGGCGTTCTGAATGGGTGAAACCCAATTGCAACATCATACATACTGGTAGGCATTATATTTTAAGAGTGCTTGGTCTGGAGAAGCACAGACTCAGGATTTAAAATGTAACACTGTAGTAGGGGTTGACTTTACTAATAATTTATTTGTACTTAAACAAATCCTTTGTATCAACCTCAGAATAACGAAAGTCTAGGAGCAAACATAGGGACTGATATAAAGTTTGGAGTATGGTTTGTATTCCATCAGGGCAACGATGTAAGATTCTCCATTGCCCAGGCGCAGTAACTGCTCTTCCCATTTAGAGATGTCCACTGCTCCAGCAGACCTCTCTTACATTGGCAGGAACTGTTGTCATGGGGTTTCCTGTCAATGCACTGAAAGTGGGTGTGCAGCTCTGTCAACATGATGGTGCCATACAGAACAATTCCAGTCTTTTTTCATTTTGAAAAATCCAGTCCAAAAGCGGGATTTTATTTTTAAGAAAGTGGCACGCCCATCCCTCACTTTATGGGCATATTCTCCCATGGCTTGGGAGTCATTAAAATGTTTTTGCTTTTATTTTCCACCTCATTTTGGATGGCGATCATGAACGTAAGAATTGGCCATTCGTCCACCCAGTTTAAATTATGAGGGTGGACAAATAGCCAAACCTATGATGGCCCATACTCAGGAGGGCCATTGGAGGAGAATGCCAGCAGCAGTATAGAGTAGTTTCCATTGCTGATATACTTAAGTTTCACCTGACTCTAAATGAGGCGAGCAGAACTTCAGTTTGGTGGAGACGGTACTCCATCGCTGTTGCAATGAAGTACCTGTGGTGTTCTTTTACTTCGTATTTCTATCCTCGGCTTATTATCTGTGGGCTCATCTATTCCTCTATTCATGGTTTAGAATGTATGCACCCTGTTGTGCTTCTATTATATGTTATTCTGTATTAGAATGTTTGGGACTGGGGATTAGAACTCTGATGTGCAGTTTGTACTGATCCTCTGGGCCCGAAAACCTGTATGCTTTTCCTGTAATAAACTACAAGAGAAAACTTCTTCGATTGTCTGCCTCCCAACTTTACATTTGGCGACAAGCTTGGGATATGGACTCCAACTCGGCAAGCTGCTTGTATTTTTTTTTCAAAGTACTGTTAGCCTTTCCGCTACCGTTTTCTCTGGTTACAGGCCCAGGGATCTCCGTTTTTATTTCCTTTCCAGCTACTTGACTTTATTTCTGCCGATTACACGCTCTTGCTGACGTTTTCATTGATTTATGAACTATTGGCATTGGCTGTTACTGTTTTTATTTGAACGTCTGTGTTTGCACGAGCCTATCTCCTCTTAACGCAGCTGCACGAGCCTCCCTCCACGAGCTCTTCATTTGCATGTACTGTTCTTCATGAGCTCTCAGTGTCCAGCATTCTACGCATCATTTGGATTCCTGCCTCCAATGTCCTGACTTGCATGCATCATTTGGATTCCTTCTGTGTGCCTTTGTTTCTATAGCGACGTCTTCCTGCTGGTTGTGACGTATGATCTTCTCTACTGTGTCTCTCCACTGTAGGAATTCGCTCCAGTCCTTTGACATTGCAACGTGATTTCTATACAAACGTAAGGCTTACCCTCTCCGTGTGACGCCTCCGTCTTCTATTGACCGTGGGAAATCGCTCCGGTCATTTTGTTCAGCAACACTTCTGGTTCTTCACGTTCTCGGCCGTGGGAGATCGCTCCGGTCGCAAACTGCTTTCCTTTTTGAATGCTGCGTTGTTTTGTCAGCTGTGACGCTTACACGCATGCGCACCAATTACGTACTGCTTTTAGCACGAGATCTTCACTTTGCGATCTTCACATCGCGCTTGCTTTCCTGCTGCATTTTACTTGGATTCGGTGATCCACACACCTGCACTTGTATTTTTTTTTCCTGCATTCAGGCTGATTTTTTTTTTTTACAGTCCATGTGAATTCGGTGATTCACACATCAATCTTGTGACATTCCTTCTGCAGTCTATGTGGATTCAGTCATCCAGTCACCTAATTAGTTACATTTTTATGAAACTATTGTTCACATATTTGCCTCATTTATTGTTTCTACATTGTCATTGACATTTTTTTTTTATCATTTAAAAGCATTTATATCACTATGCAAGCTATTACACCTCCCAGTTATTTTTTACAAGAACCTGGTGAACCACCTCTAAAATGGCAGTTATGGTTCAGATCTTTCAACGCGTATTTGGGAGCAATTGATGGGTTGAAATTTAAACCAGACAGAAAACGTAGTCTTCTTTACTACTACTTAGGTATAGAAGGTCAGAATGTCTTTGACCATTTACCTACATATACCGGTCATGACAGTGGAGATATGGATGAATATCAAATGGCTCTCAAACAATTGAGTACATATTTTGAGGATAGAGTCAGCTTTGTGGTGCATAGACGCAAATTTTTTACTTGTGTTCAGGGTTCTAATTAATCTATTGATACGTATTTCACTGCCTTAAAAGTCTTAGCCAGTTACTGTGATTTTGAAGACTTTACGTCTCAACTTATCAGAGATCAAATAGTTTGTAGATGTTTTTCAAAGAAAATTGAGCAAAAATTACTTTCATGTAAAAATCCATCCCTAGATGAAACCATCGATATAGCCAAGAGTATTGAATGTTCAGAATTGGATTCCAAACAATTAGAATTTAATACCATCAATACCACTGTAGCTAAAGTTAATCTTTCTGGTAACAATCCATAGACCTTTAATTCCAATGATATTAAGCAAAAGAAGGGTAAAGATTCTATTGATAGCAATACCAGAGGGGGAAAAATTGTAGCTCCAGGTTGAAATTTGTCTGGTTTCCAGTGTTTCAGATGTGGTTCTTTATCTCATCTATCTAACTATAAAAATTGTCCAGCTGTTGCTCAAGAGTGTTGGAGATGTAAGAAAATGGGTCACTTTGGAAAGGTTTGCAGGAGTGACAAACATTTTCCAATCAGAAGTGTTCAAGAGCACTCAATTTCGGACAACCAAGAGTCTGTTGAAAAAAGAGAGGAAGAATTAGCTTTGTCTGTGGTTTCTGTTGAATATTTAGAAATCAACAATGTTTGCACTGAAAAAAGATATGGTGACCCGTCAGTAAATATCAAAATTCAAAAGTCTGACATTCCTTTACTAATTGATTCTGGAGCCAGAATCACTAGTATATCGATTGACAGGTACAATCAATCTTGGTCACATATGGTACTACTACCTACTGATGTTATCACAACTGCATTTGAAGGCAGCAGAATTGATTTAGATGGCTATTTTTGGGCAGATATCACTTTTGATAACAAAACCATTCATGGAAAGGTGTATGTACCTTACAAAGGCATTAATGTGTTAGGGTGGTGGCACCAAGCGGAGTTTGGCATGATTATCAGACCAGGCCAGAAAAATCCTGTTTCTGAATGTAATCAATGGATTAAAAAATTTGAGAATGTGTTTCATGAAAAAATTGGCGAAGTCAAAGATTTTGTCCATACCATTAAGGTTAAAGATGGTGCAATTCCCATGAAACATAAACTTAGAAATGTTCCACACAGCATAAGAAGTGAACTTACTACCATGTTAAATAAAATGCAGACTGATGGTATTATTGAAAAAGTTGATGCTACCCTGTGGTTATCACCCATCGTTTCGGCCAAAAATAAGTTTGGTGAACTTCGTTTATGTGTGGATTTAAGATCTCTTAACAAGGCCATTTGGGTGTAGAATTTTCCCTTACCACGCATTGATGATTTGATTACAGCTGTGGGTCAGTCCAAATGGTTTTCTAAGTTGGATTTGCGGTCAGCGTACCATCAGGTTGTTTTAGATAAACAATCTCGTCATTTAACAGCTTTTGTAACACCTGATGGTACATTTCAATTTTGTCGAATGCCATTTGGACTGGCTCCTGCTGCTTCTGTGTTTCAGAAAGTTATGACCAAGATGTTTCAAAATGTACCAAATGTTGTAGTCTTTCAAGATGATATTCTTGTCCACACTGATACGGAAAATGAACACAACCAAGTACTAGAGCTAGTTTTACAAACGATCCAAAACAATGGTGTAACGTTGAGGGAAGATAAATGTATTTTCGCTGTAAATGAAATTGAATATTTAGGCCATGTTCTCACCAAGCATGGTGTTAAACCCAAACCCAGCATTGTAGAAGGCATTGTTAAGGCACCACATCCTGTGGATAAAGATCAGTTACGATCTTTCCTTGGATTGTGTGAATTTTACGCAAAATTCATAAAGAATTTCTCAGCGCTTACTGAGTGTTTCAGGAATTTACTAAAAAAGGGATCCGATTTAATTTGGACAGCCACTTGTCAAGAACATTTTGTTCTCATCAAGGAGTGTATTTTATCTGCTCCAGCCCTTCAGGCGTATGTTGAGGGTAGGGATACTTTCATTACAGTAGATTCCAGTTCCTATGGTATGGGCGCTGTTTTATCTCAAATGGTTGGGAATAAGGAAGTGACTATAGGTTTTGCCTCAAGGAGAATGAAAGATGTGGAATTGAGGTATTCGGTTATTGAAAAGGAAATGCTGGCTTGTGTATAGGGTGTTGATAAATTTAAATCATATGTGTGGCGAAGGAAATTTTGGTTGAGAACTGACCATAAACCTTTGGTTGACTTTCTCTCTGGTATTAAAATAAAGAAGTCTACAGCTAGACTTGCTAGGTTGGCCACTAAATTGTTAGAATTTAACTTTTTGTGCATCATATTGCTGGTGGCAAAAATGTTAAATCGGATTTTCTATCCAGACTTTCTGTTGAAAATGTTGAGTTGAATGCTGAAGGTCTAGAGGATATTGAAGAATGTATCATTGCCAATGTAGATGACACTGTGATATGTCCCAACATGGAGATTTGGCAAGATGTCTTATCCAACGATTCTATCCTGAAACAAGTTATGGTTTATGTAGTCAAAGGTTGGCCCAAAGAAAAGTCTTTGATGGCTGATCTACAACCTTATTGGAAAGTGGCTGATGAACTTTCAATTGAAAATAACTTATTAGTGCAGGGAGATAAACTTATTCCTCCCAACAACTTCAAGGTTAGAATTATGGAAACGGCTGATTCTGGTCATTTGGGCATGACTGCCACCAAACGTAGAATTAGGAATGATTTTTGGTGGCCGAGTATGGATCGTGATGTTGAGTCCATGGTAAGAGATTGTGTGCAATGCTCTTATAGTGATAAGCATTTGACGACATCTACCCCTGTTCCCAAACCTACTCTTTGTCCTGACAGAGTGTGGCAAAGAGTTGCTGTGGATTTTCTTGGTCCTTTTCATATTCTACCCAATTGTATGAAATATTTTATTGTACTAATTGATCACTTATCCAGATGGGTGGAAGTGAGAGGTATTTCTGAGCCCAACACCAAATCTGTTATTCGTTTTTTGCAAGATGTGTTTAGCAGAGAAGGGGTGCCGGAGGAATTGCTGACAGATAATGGTGTACAGTTTACTTCGTCGTGTATGCAAGAATTTTTAACAAAGTTAGGGGTGAAACATCTACGTACTCCCCTCTATCATCAACAATCCAATGGCAAAGTTGAAAGGTTCAACAGGGTACTGGTTGAATGCATACAAAGTACTGTCAAAGTGAGAGGAGACTGTGAAACAGCTGTGAGAGATGTGGTTTGGGCATATAGAACCACTCCCCATTCAGTTTCAGGTGCAGTTCCTTTTGAGTTAATGAGAGGAAGAAAGGCTTCTTCTTCTCTCAATCCATTTTGGAAAATAAAAGCACTTGGTGGTGATTATGATGTTTCTTCCCAATCTAGAAAGGCTAAATATACTAGTGATCCTGTCAATCGTGAGAAATATGAAAAGAACAGTTCTTTAAGGAAAAGAAAAGAGACAAAATTCGTGGTGGGTGAGTATGTTCGAGTAAAAGATCCTCTGCTTTTACAGAAAGGCAAGTCTAAATTCAGAGAACCTAGTTGCATTGTTGATATTAAAGGCCACGCTTTCAAACTTGGCAATGGACAGTGGTGGAATGTGTCTCGTTTGGCTATAATTAGTCATTGCATTGATAAGTCAAAGTTAGAGTTTACTAATTCTGATGTTGAAAATGTAAGGAGGAGTTGCAGAATAAGAAGAATTCCCAAGAAACTTTGTGACTAGTTTGTTATATTTTTTTATTTATTATGTTTTTGTTTTTTTGTTTTTTTTAAAAAGGGGGAGATATGTGGTGTTCTTTTACTTCGCATTTCTATCCTCTGCTTATTATCTGTATGCTCCTCTATTCATGGTTTAGAATGTATGCACCCTGTTGGTGCTTCTATTATCTGTTATTCTGTATTTGAATGTTTGGGACAGGGGATTAGAACTCTGATGTGCAGTTTGTACTGATCCTCTGGGCCCGTTGGACCTGTATGCTTTTCCTGTAATAAACTACAAGAAAAAACTTCTTCAATTGCCTGCCTCCCAACTTTACAGTACCCTCTCGTCAAATTCTAAATCAGGCCCATAAGGTTCTAAACCTATGCCATGAAGTTTGCATGTAGCTCTTTGATGCCAATTGGTAGCTCACTAAGAAGGTGTGTAACTTATGAACTACAAATCACTAAAGAATCTGTGTGACAAAATTAGTAACCCACTTAGCTATCTAAATAAAATAGAGTTCTGTGATCTGCATGTTGCACATCCTTCTGTGCTATTTTACGATGAGTCAAAGCTGCCACAAGACAAAACTCAGATCTCTCCAGCAGGCATATAAATCACCGGAGTTATTTTGACATTTTTATTATTCTCTGATTTTACTGGGAACATAAGGAAATCTGCAGCAGGTGCTTTTAACCCCATGAGATATTTCAAAATGCTGCGCCCCCGAGCTCGGCACCCGGTGCTGCTACACCAGTAGCACCAGCATGAAGGTGGCACTGCCTGCAGAAGCTGCAATCTGTGTCTCACCCTTACTTTGCTGCTGTAGTGCAGCAGTGTTTTGATTATCCTGTTTGGTATATGCCCCAGCCTTTTCTGAATATATCAGTTCATGCTTCATTAATGTCCAATCAGGATGACATGGCACTAGATGGTCCCTAACACTCCTCCAGTTTCTGGTATCCAGTGCAATCTTTGGGCTGTTGTAACGGCAGTTCACTACAATTGGCAGGCGAATTTCACCTTATTCTTCTTCTACCCAGAAATTACCTTTTGTAATATTTCAGTCATTTGTAGGGTCCTGAAATCCCATTTCCAACGTTGGTGACTGCTCTTCCTCATCTCTAGACTTTTGTTCACACTTCTGCTCTTGCTCCTACTTTCAAGCATGTGCCTCAATGCAAGGGCTGCGAAGATGGATGGACTCACTTGTGCACTTCCGGGAGTACTGTCAATCACAACAGTACTCCTATTGATGGCGAGTGCGCCCATGCCCTTCATGACTATAAGCACCCCTGGTGGCACTCCCACTTGTGGATTTCAACTGCACAGGATGGGCATGTTTCCCAGTCCATGTGATCAGTATAGTATAGGGACATTGAATATTCCATATTAATAACCATGCACTACCAATTGGGAAGTGGGCCCAGAAAACCCGTTATCACGAATCTCCCAAAGAAATAGACGCACAAGCAGGCTGGGTACTGATTCTGCAGATCAAAATGTTAACAATATAACTATTGTTCTCTAAAAAATTTGGACAAAATGTAACCTTGTGGTAAGTATACATTCATCCTGTCCTGCTTTTCCTCAGTATATCTGAGTCAGTGACGCCTAATCACTTCTTGAGTTGGTGGCAAAGAAGAACCAGAAGAGAATGTGGCCTAACGGCTAGGGCTGTCGACCTCGGAGCAGGGGAACCGGGTTCGAGTCTCGGCAGGGTCGCTCAACATCCTGTGATTCTGGGCAAATCACTTAGGGGCCGATTCCGATTCAGGCCGGAAATCTCTCTGACCGAGACGGACCCGGAGAGATTTCCATCCGAATCGGACTCTGGCAGTCCGACCGAACGAGTACGATGCGCAAGCATGCAATCGGACTCGAGTCGGTCGGACTCCCATTGAGTCAATGGGAGCCGGACGTACAACGCGTACGCGGGCTCCATTGACCCAATGGGTGCGAGGCGAACAAGGGTGCCCCCTACAGCGGGTACGCCTCGAAGCGACTCGCGGCATACATGCACAGGTAGGGGGGACCCATGGGTCCCCCCTGTGTGCGACTCGCGCGGCTACGCATACAGGGGGGTCCGACACGGACCCCCAAAGTGCGGCTCCGAGTGCTCTTTCGAGCCGGACGGCGCAAGTCGGTCGGACTGCTCGCGGCACGCATCGTACTTGCCCGGCCGGGGAACGTCTCCATCGCGCGGTGCAAGTCGTGTCCGTGCGATTCGGTCGGAGCGCTTCAGACTCGCGAACAAGTCGGTCGGCGATTTCGCGTGCGCTCGCATCGTGCTCGGCCGGACGCACGTACGAATCGGTGGGGAAAGAGGGCTCCGAATCGGATCCGGTTAAGCCGAATCCGATTCGGTGCCCTACCGGCCGAGATCGGAATCGGCCCCTATATCTCCTCATGCTCTGCAAAAATGAATGTGTCCGCCTGTAACGTAACTGGTGCCCATGTAAAGCGCTCTGATACCTTCAGGTCTAGTTCGCGCTATATAAAACTGCACACAAGGGTCCTACTACACATAGTAGTTATCAAGAACGAACGAGTAAACAACTAGTTTTGTGAGCAAACCGAGAAATACAAGGCATTTGGCAAGAGCTGTGGGTTATTGTCCATGGAAATATACCCTATTAAGGAAATCTATCACTTCTTACTGTGACCTGTAGCTCCCTTATAGGCTTGGGAGCTCTTAATAACGGCTCCCTGTGCATCCCACATTACTGCCCACCAAGAGACTATGGTTCTAAATATGGCAGCCTCTCTCCATCCTCCTACGCGCCCATGACCCTCTTGAAGATGGGCTGCTTGTGAAGCAGACACTTGGGAAGAGTGGCCTGCCAGTGTCTAGATGAGGTCTAGTGCCAAGCTGTGAAATGGGTCCATTGTGATGTGATATTGTTCCATTGGGTGTAGAAGTTTTTATTGTTAACTCTAGTGGGCTGATATTTTTGAGAACCATATTTAGGACACAATATTTTGATCAGTTGGATGTTATTTTGATAAGACCACACTATTCTGGTACCATGACAATAAACGTGGGAAGACCAAGTTACTGCAGCTTGCCTGGATGCCTGTCATACCATTCCCATGATGCACTGCGCCTCAATTCACAAGTCAACTAACAGATTAATGCAATATTTTTGTCAAGCTCTTTGGTAAAATCAAACAATTTTCATCAAAAAGGGAGAAAAATATGAAATAAACAATAATAGACTTTGAAGAAGGATGAGCTGAACGCTGTCTTTAGGGTAGACAGGGAAGTAAGATGGCTACTGAATTTTATACCAGGCGTATTATTATACTAAAAATTAACTTTTAGAAATTGTTTCTCAGTGCTTGATAATAGTGCTACTTACTATCCAATTTAACGTCACTCACTTTTTCACCCTCCGAAGAAGAAAAGGTTTAGTTAACCCTTCAGGTATTCATTCGCTTGTCCTGCACTTTATTTACATGCTGGTCTTCAAAGTATGCATACCACAGTGAAATATTTTACTTGCACCGGAAGTTTTGACCTGCAGTTTAAAACGAGTCCCTGCAACAAACCAACAAAAAAATGAGCCATCTGAGCCCTCTTACTAGAATTCAAACGGTGGCCTTTGGACAGGTCCAGTGCAATTGTGCGATTATGCGGTTGCAACGTTTTTTCCGCATCATTAATGATTTGCTGTGTTTTGCCACATCATCCATCATCTGCTGCATAACCTGCAGATTTCAGCAAAAAATGCTGTTTCTAGCTCAAACAGATCAAAAGTTACAAAATACGCTGGAACACGTGTAGCCATGCAGTAGAAGGCCCTTTGCCAAGACTGACTAGTCACCTTTCTGTTGTTTTTTTCTGAATTTGGGTGTCAAAGTGGTACTAATGAGGTGAAACACTAACCCAGAAAGTGTTAATATGTAAGAATGCCAAAAGAAATAGATATTGCTAACACAAAATGTGCTGCATTATGCTGCATATTTTGCCTTTTCCTGCTGCATAATTTAGTCAACCGTGCACCATAATTTGGTCCTTCCCTGCTGCTCAATTCCAGTAGTCATGCATGTAGATTACACACAGTGCTGGGCAAAAGACAGGTTAACCATTTGATCTCTTTGAGCAGTTTGAAACACAGACCACCTGGGTGCAGGTAGCTTTACCAATCGAGCTCTTTTACCAGCTGAAAGCCTTGGCGAGCCGAAAGGGTCCTTACCATAGCACAATGGATTCCTGGTTAAAGTGTGGAAATCTGTGTGCAGTTTAAAGATCACAGGTGAGACCTATGCAGCAACAAAGGGTTTGTGCGATGAGGGTTAGGGGTGACACAAAGGTGGATAGTGGCTCTGGAGTGCAGTTGTTGTAATGAGCCACCATGCCTGTAAACTAGGCCTGGGTGGAGTTTGCGGAGGTCCATGCGGAACTCCGCGAAGTGACCAACAAACTCTGCTGCGCCACGCGGAGTTCTGCAAGAGGCGGAGTGAGTTAGGTCACGCTATTTGCGCTGATTTTTAGGGCCTGGTGTTTTTCCCACGCTGGAAATTCAGCACGAACTACACCAGACGCAGCTTCTTTCTCCCGCTCGAGTAGATGTTCTACTCAAGTGACTTCCTCAACATGGATGGAAGGTTGCTCAAAGTGAGCGATCATGGCCATCCATGACCGCCCGTATTAAGAAATTTCACCCGGAGGTGGTCTGGAGTAAAACTTTCCTCTCTCACGCTCGCCAACTTAACATTGGTGAGCGCGAGCGGGGGAAAAATCCATGAGCTACGCAGAGCGGAGGTTTTGGGAACTCTGAGAGCTACGCGGAGCGCAGAGTGGGAAAAACTCTGCAAGCTGAGCGGATTTTCATGCCCAGGCCTACTGTAAACTAGCCACAACACAGACAGCACAATAAACAATGCCAGGGAGAACTAGTGTTTCAGTTTGTCTAAACTTTCCATGAAATGACCAGACATTAGCAGAAAGTATACATGGCAACATATTTACTTTTCACAGTGCCTGAGTTAATTTTACAAAGGCAGGAGTCTCTCTCCAGTGTATCAGCCAGGATACATTAAACTGCTTATAAGATTTTTTTCAGCAAATAAACACATGCATGCTGCTGTCTTTCATTCCGTACTCAGATACCTCATTTATTAGGTCTCGCCTTGGACAGTGCTCATGCACTGTTGCATTCAGCAATCTATTATTTCTAAAAACAAAACTCTAAAAAGGGGCTTTTACTCCACTCATTACTTACCATTGGTTAGATTCATTGTTACTCTTCTTTTCCTTGTTTTCATTGGTGTGCGCATCTGTCCATGTCGGCTTAATTTCGTCTTCATATTCTTGTTTTCTTACATAGAGCATGGACCAAGTACTGAATGATTTCTTTATTAGTGTTCTTCTGCACTGCTTGCACTCAGATTGTGGAACTTTTTTGTGAGTTTGTATTGTTTGTATGTGTTTTTTACAAGGTCCTTTGCTTCTCTATCTCCTTTTTAGCTACTTTTATGTCCCTTCAATTTTGCTTTTTCGTCTTTGGCCCTCTGCTCCCCTTGCTTGTTGTTTGCTTTCCAGATTTTTCAAAACTTCAATTTCTAGCAAGCTGCTTTTCTCTAGCCACTCTTCTTCAAGCCACACAACACAATTTATTACATTTTCATAAAGGCTCATGTTGTAGCAATCACTAAGGCTGTATTTGCTTATGACTCATTCATGTTTTGGTCACATTCCATGTATTGCCACCTTCCTTCCTAATTTTGAAAATCCAACATAAGTTTTATGTTTATAAATTGTACCAACTGGTGATATCTGCGCTTGCCTAAATGCATATGTATGGGTGCTGTGAGCAGTTCATATGTTGCATGACTCAATAACACACTATACCATACCAAAATATACTGTACAATAACAGGTCATGACATACCACATCAAACCATACTATACAAAAAAAGATCATAGTATATGATATTGTAAAATAACAAACCATACCATAACATACCATACTATACTATAAAGTAAAAGGCAATACTATACCAAACAATTCAATGACGGTATATACCATATTATACCACCATATACAATAACAGGCTGTACCATAATATACTATACAATAACAACCCTAACCATACCATACTATAAAATACCATAACATAACATAGCATACAATACCATACCATACTATACTGTACAATGACAGGCCGTCCCATATCATACTATCCAATCAAGTTGCCCTCACTTCCTATTATCTCTGCCCACCCCTAAACCCTCCAGTGACCCTCACCTCCCTTCTCCTTTACCCACCCTTGAATACTCTAGCCACCCTCACCTTCCTTTACCTCTGCCCTCACCTCAGCACTCATCACCTTAACCTCCCTTTACCTCTACCCACCCCTGAATACGCAAGTCATCCTCACCTTCCTTTACCTCTACCCACCCATGAATATTCAACTCACTCTCACCTTCTTTTACCTCTACCCACCCATGAATACTCAAGTCACTCTCACCCCCCTTTACCTCTACCCAACCATGAATACTCAAGTCACCCTCACCTCCCTTTACCTCTGCCCACCCCTGAGCCCTCAAGTACCTTTCACCTCCTTTTACCTCTAACCACCCTGCACCCTCAAGCCACCCACACCTCCCTTTACATTTACCCACCACTGAGCCCTCAAGTCACCCTCACCTCCCTTTACCTCTACCCACCACTGAGCCCTCAAGTCTCCCTCTGCCCCCTTTACCTTTACCCACACCCAAGCCCTCAAATCTCCTTCACCTCCTTTTACCTCTACTCGCCCTGAGCCCTCTTGTCACCCTCACCTCTCTTTACTTCTACCCTGAACCCTCAAGTCACCCTCACTGCCCTTTACCTCTACCCAAGGGAGTAGCAAAAAAATGTAAATACCACCCACTTTGATCCATACCTTGAATTCCTTTGAGTGAGGAAATTGAGTAAGCCCTACACACCATAGATGAGGTCCCTTCATTCAAACTTCCGTCCATCTATCTCTCCATCCTTTAATCCTTTCACGCATCCATCCAGCTGTCCATCCTTTCATACTTCCATCCATCCACCATTCCATCCATCCTTCCTTAACCATTCTGTCTATCCACCATTTCATCATTAAACTCTTCCATCCATCCTTCTATCCTTCTTCTCACACTTCATGTCATTCATCCATCCTTTCTCATCCATATGTCGATTCATTTTCATCCATACATCCATCATTCCATTCTCCTTTTATCAATTCACCCATCCATCCAGGCTTTAATTCATCCATCCACCCATTCATCTAGCCTTTCATCCTTTTAGCCATTGTTTCTTTCACCCACCTGTGCAAATGTTGTTTTACACTCCATCCATCAGTTGTTTCACCCTTGCATCCATCTTTAAATGCTTTTGGCCCTTCCTTCTCATAACAGTTTCTTTCTTTATTTCTATGTCCTTCGTCTACTCTTCCTTCCATCCCTCTCTCTCTCTCACTCACAGTAGCGTAATCATTGTATTGTTGGCCCTAGTGAAAGGAAGGAAATGGGCCCAGGCTGCTACTATAATTAGAAAATACAGCCATAAACAGGCTTCAGCGGGGCCCTTTGGCCTCTTTGCCCTGGTGCCAGTGCATTTGCTGCACCAATGGAACCTAAGCTCCTGCACACTCTTTTCCTCTCTTTCTCTCATCATTTCACCTTTTAGGCCTTCTTTACTATGACTGGCATAGCATCCCTGTTCTCTGTTATGGTTTTCCCTTCCTTTGTCCTTTTGTCTTCAGAGCTGCTGACAGAACTGTCTGATAAATAACTATATGTGTCAACACCACCCCCGCTTAAGCTGTGAAAGAGTGGGGGTTCACTGCACCACTGCCTCTACTCATCCCATAGCCCTCAAGTCACCTCCCTTTACCTCTACCTCTACCCTCCCCTGAATTCTGAAATCACACTGGCCTCCCCAACATCTACCCACACATGAGACCCCAAGTCAGCCTCACCTTCCTTCACTTCAGTCCACCCCTCAACCCTCCAGTCACCCTCACCTCCTTTTACCTCTACCCACCGCTGAGTCCACAAGTCACACTCACCTCTCTTTAGCTCTAGTCACCTCTGTCTTCGATGCTTGTCCCCTCCCGTTCCGCCAGAAAGAAAAGATGCCCAAAGTCACGCCAGCGGGTGTCATGATGCTACAAAGATGCAAACATCAATGCGCTTCCTGCTGTGCATGGTCTTTTTGGTGCTGAGTTCATGTAGGGCCAAAACGTCAAACTTCAGCTCAGACGTAGGATAATTAAACATTCTGTTTTTGTGAAGGCAGAGACTAATCCCATACCAAGAAAACAGATCATTGCCCCTCACGCACGGTCAGCGCTGGTCGCATCATAGCACTTTTTTTTCTAAATTTCAGGCATGCTGCACAGCAGCCGCTCTGCTGAATAACATGGCTAAAAGAAATTGACAAAGCCAATAGCTCTCACATAAGCAAGATCAATCGACTTTTCCATTGCTCCTTATATAAATCGGCAAGCACGCTACCTGTTCCACTCGAAAGAGCAGGACACAGGATTTAGGGTGTTTGGGGGAAGGGTGGCGCTGTGACCATAAATTAGAAGGAATAAATAGTTTCTGTTGCAGATTGCTTTGTGACATAGGGCCCCATTCTTTCTCAAAGAATGTTGTGACCCGTCTCTCCCTTGTGGCCGGGATGGCTTCATAGCGCACACTATCCCCATGCTTTGGCCTCACATATCGCCGGTTTGGAGTTCGGCGCTCCATTATCTTTTGGCATCGCGTTCCTGAGGCCTCATTAAACACCGCCAGATCGAGGGACGTGTTCTCACACTCTCCTCTCTGTTTCTATGATTAGCGCGAGCTGTGAAAATCGTAGAGGAAGCAGGTGGAAATGATAACGTATGCAGACCCTCACACCATTACCGCGGAGGCGCAGGAGAGTGCAAAGCAGCCAGAGAGAGAACGTGGCCTAGATTCTGCAAGGGAAAAAATTGCACGAGGTAGCGAGGGACCTGTGACGTGGCTTAGCCTAAGTATAGTCAACAGTAGGAAGAAGCTCTGAATGAAACCGCCGGCAGGGTCTTAAGGGCAGGCTAAGGACCAGAACCACCGTGTAATGGCGGCGAGCTCTGCGTGCCTTGGTGCAGCTTAGCACCCGTGACACCGCGAGCAACTATGCAATATTCATCTTCATAATGATGCTGAGGACCCCCAACCCTCGAGTTCCCTCTAAAGTACTCACCTCCGACTCAGAACGAGACCGTGGTGTAACCCTTTACTTTCAGTGACATGATGCCACGTTCTGGGGATCCCACAGGCAAGTGATCTCACGGTGAACGGGGAGAGTTTCATTGTGCACTCAGGGTAGCCCTCGCGCATACATTTTGTTAAAGTCTTCCTTTTCTGTTATGTTTTTCCAAAAGGCAAAACCTATTAGATTAGTATAAAGTACACGTGGAGGGGTGATAGTCTATTACAACTTGTGGGCCCTGGAGCTGGTCTAGAGGAAATACCTGGTTGCCTCAAGAGATGTTGTTTGAAGAATTCTGGACATCAAATCCCTAAACCACCTAGCAAAGGACACGCCACATCATTTATTGTATTGTATTTTATTGTAGAATTTGTGTAGCACGTACTACCCCATGTGGGGCTCTGAAGTTCTTACCCAGGAGGCTTGCCAACTACATCGTGCAGCATGTGTAGTTGAGAGAGTGTTGTTTTTGTTTTGAGCCTATCTGGGAAGTGTTATCATGTCGTGTGTGATAGTCACTGAGGTGCGAGTGTCGTGTTATGGGACACAGCACCTGATGGTGTGATGGATGAGGATATGTGAGAGAGTCACACAAATTATAATTATAATGATGACTAACAAGCTTAGCCACAGGGACAGAGGGATTCTGCATGCTTGTACAGCAAAAAGGGGTTCAGTAATCCATACAGCAACATGCAGGTTAGACCTAGCATCTTTTGGCGTGGTTTCCCCTGACTTTTTACTTTCTGACCCCCGGTTTTGACTGTGTGCTGAACATTGTTTTTGCTGGCTTTAGGACTCTGTGCACCTTTTCACCACTGACCAGTGCTAAAGTTAATGTGCTTTGTGTTTAAAATGTGATGGCATTTAGTTTCTCCATGATTGGCATATTTGATTTACTGATAAGTCCCTAGTACAGTGCACTATATGCAGGGCCACTGGAATGATGCAATTTTCACATAACTACAGGTTTGACGCATTTGCCACATAATCCATCACGCTGCATAATCCGCAGATTTTTAACAAAAAACAAAAAAAAATTCTAGCTCAAACGGTTTAAAAATTACTAAAAACGCAGAAGGCACATGCTACCGCGCAGTGGAAAGCCTTTTGCAAAGGTTGACAGGTCACCTTTCTGTTGCTTATTGCCATATTTGGGTATTAAACTGGCACTAATAAGGTGCACCCAATGCCCAGACAGTGTCAACAAGTGTAAAAAGTTCAAAATAATGAAGTAATAATATAAACAAATTGTTAGACATGGGGGTCTCTATTTGGCAATGGTTTGCACTGTTGTCCAAGTAGGGACCCTTCTTCCTAGTCAGGGTAAGGGGCTACTCTTCTAAAATAACCCGTGCTCACCCCCTTGGTAGCTTGGCACGAGCAGACAGGCTTATCTTAGAGGCAGTGTGTAAAGCATTTGTGCACACATACAGTAATAGAGTGAAAACACCACAAATGGACACCACATGAGTTTAGAAAAATAAGTAATCTTTATCTAAACCAAACAAGACCAAAATGACAAAAATCCACAATACAGTAAAGAAGTATACTTTCAAAAGGTAGAAACATTTCTGTTCAAAGCAAGTTGCAGATGCAACATTTTTCACACAAAGTACCTTGGATGCGTCACGCGCACAAACAAAAACTGTCGCAGGGAAGGTGATGTGTCAGTTCTTTACGCCCAGGAAAGGTGATGTGTCGGTTCCTTACTTCAGGGGAGGTGATGTGTTGGTGCCTTACTGCCACGCAGGGGCGGTGATTCATCGGTTCCTTACTGAATGGCAGGGGATGCGTCGGTTTCTTATTATGCGGGGAGGTAATGCATCGGATTCTTACTGCAGCCCCAGCATTCTTGCAGCTGTGGCGCCCAGATGCGATGCGTGAGGATTGGGGATGCGTCAGTTTCTCCAGCTGTGGTCCCACGATGCAATGGTTCTTGCAGCCACACAGCCGGGCCTACTTTGGAATCGGTGCGGTGATCTCGGACTTCGTAGATCAGTGCACTCGATGCGGCGTGCGACGATTTCTCGAGCCATGGGCAGGCGCTGCGTTGGTTTCTTCTGCGATGCATCGGAAACAGGTGCGGATGCGTCGCACTTCTCTTAGTTGTGTTGCTTTTCCAGCTCCCAACAGCGGAACAACCTCCAGAGGCCCAGAACAGAACTCTCAGCAAGGAAGTTCAGGGGAGCTGAGGGTGAAGTCTTTCTATCCCTGAGACTTCAAAAATAGGAGGCAAGCTCTACTTCAAGCCCATGGAGATCTTCCTCAAGCAGGGGACACAGCACACAGCAAAGTCCTTGTCCTTTCCTTGGCAGAAACAGCCACTGCAGGCCAACCCCAGACAGCACACAGCAAAGGGGCAGTACTTCTCCTCAGTTTCTCCAGCTCTTCTCCTTGGCAAAGGTTCCTCTTGAATCCCAGAAGTAATCTAAATTTCAGGGGTCTGGGCCCCACTTTTCATAGTACAAATTCCTTTGTTCTCTGGTGGCAGAGAAGCTCTTTGCCCAGCCAAAACCAATTCTGTCCTCTCTGGTGCAGCTGCCTGGCAGGAGGTGGAGACAGCATTGTCCAAGGCAGACCAGGCCCATTCAGGTGTGAAAGAAATCTCCTCCCCCTACTTTAAATGCAGCCCGGCCTATTGAGCCCAGGCCTGACTCACCCTGGAAAGGAGGACACACCTCATCCCCCAAGTGGCTGTCTGAACAGAATGCACATCCCCAGCCCCTGCCACTCCAAAACCAGGCAGTCAATACAAAACCCTAGCAGAGGCACACAGGATGGCTAAGCAAGAAAATACCTACTTTCTAAAAGTGGTATTTTCAAAGACAGAATTTAAAAATCATCCTTACTAAAAGATGCATCTTTACATTCTGAGTTCAGGCATACTAAACTCTATTTTCCCTTCTTGTTACCATGGGAAGTTATACTTATAAAATGTTATAAGTAAACTCCCCATTCTATCCTATGGGACAGATAGCCTTTCAATAGTGAAAAACGAAATTGGCAGTATTTCACTATCAGGGCATGCCACACACATCACAGCATGTTCTACCTTTCACATACACTGCACCCTGCCCACAGGCGTACCTTGGGCCTACCTTAGGAGTGACTCACATGTAAGAAAAGGGAAGGTTAGGGCCTGGCAAGTGGCTGCACTTGCCAGGTCGACATGGCAGTACCAAACTGTGCACAGACACTGCAGTGGCAGGTCTGAGTTACATTTATAGGCTGCTTAGGTGGGTGGCACAACCAGTGCTGCAGGCCGACTAGCAGCATTTGATTTACAGGCCCTGGGCACACACAGTGCACTGTACTAGGTACTGACTAGTAAATCAAATGATGCCAATCATGGAATCACCAATCCATAAATACAATTTACAGGGAGCACTTGCACTTTGGCACTGAACAGCAGTGGCAAAGTGCCCAAAGCATCTAGACCAGCAAAAACGAAGTCCAACACACAGCAAAAACACAGGAGACAAAGGCAAACAAAAATACAAGAGAAACCCACACCAATGATGCCAAGTCTAACACGTGTCCCCTCCAGCTGAAATGTGGAGAGAACTACCCACCCTCTTTGGAGTTCTCTTCACTAAGGCGGAAAAATCTGGACAGACCATCAGCATTGGCATGTTCTATACCAGGGCGGTGTGCCACCGTGAAGTCCGTCCCCTGTAGGGAGATGGACCACCTCAACAACTTTGGGTTCTGACCCCTCATCTGCATCAACCATCTGAGGGCCCTGTGGTTGGTCTGAACCCAGAAGTGAGTCCCAAACAAGTAGGGCCTCAGCTTCTTCAGCACCCAGACCACAGCAAAAGGCTCATGCTTAAACACACTCCACCTCTGTTCCTGTGGAAATAACCTCCAACTAATGAAGGCTACAGGTTGGTCTAGCCCTCCTCATTTAGTTGTGAGAGCACAGCCCCCACACCATGCTCTGAAGCATCTGTCTGCATCACGGATTCCTTTGAGAAGTTGGGTACCTTGAGCATGGGTGCCGTGCACATGGCAGATTTCAGGGCATCAAAAGCTTTCTGACAGGCATCGGTCCAGTTTACCTTCTTGGGCTGCTTCCTGGAAGTCAGCTCAGTCAAGGGGGCAACAGTGGTGCCATACCCCTTGACAAATCTCCTGTAATATCCGGTGAGGCCTAAAAACGCTCTCACCTCTGTCTGGCTCTTGGGGGGCTTCCCAAGCCAGAATGGTGTGAATCTTAGGCTGTAGGGATGCCACCTGGCCGCTTCCTACCTGGTGTCCTAAGTACAGCACTAATCCCTGCCCGATCTGGCCCTTGCTGGCCTTGATCGTGAGGCCTGTCCTCTGCAGGGCCTTCAACACTTCCCAGAGGTGGTGAAGATGTTCCTCCCAAATGGCACTGAACACTGCGATGTCATCCAGGTAGGTGGCGCTGAAATCCTCCAGTCCAGCCAACACCTGGATGACCAACCTCTGAAAGGTGGCAGGGGCATTCTTCAACCCAAAAGGCATCCCCCGGAATTGGTAGTGCCCCTCTGGGGTTGAAAATGCAGACCTCTCCTTGGCCCCATCAGTTAAGGCAATCTGCCAGCACCCAGATGTTAAGTCAAACGTACTAAGGTACTGGGCAGCTCTCAACCAATCTATGAGCTCATCAGCTCTGGGGATGGGGTGTGCGTCAGTCCTGGTGATGAAATTGAGCCCTCGGTAGTCCTCACAGAACCGGAGTTCTGGCATGGCACCGGGTGCGGTAGCCTTTGGGACCAAGACCACTGGGCTGGCCCAAGGGCTGTTGGAGTGCTCAACCACCCCTAGCGCTAACATCTTGGAGACCACCTCCTTGATGCAAGCTTTGACCCTGTCAGTCACCCTGTAAATGTTGTGCTTCACAGGAGGACTGTCCCCAGTGTCCACATCATGGACACACCACTGAGTGACACCCGGGGTCCGGGAGAACAGAGCAGCAAACTTTCCCAACAGTTGGAGACAGTCACTCTGCTGTTCAGGAGTCAGGGCAGGGTAGAGGGTTACACCGTCCACTGACCCATTATGTTCCTTAGCAGACAGGAGGTCAGGAAGAGGCTCAGTCTCCTCCTCCATTCCAGCATCTGTCGCTAGGAGCATGCCCACTTTGGACCTCTCCATGTGGGGCTTAAGGCGGTTCACATGTAGGACCCGCAAAGGGTTCCTTGGAGACTGCAAGTCCAACAGATAGGTGACTTTACTCTTGCGCTCCACCACCTCAAATGGCCCAGTCCACTTGTCCTGGAGCACACAAGGCTCCACTGGGGCCATGACCCACACTTTCTGGCCAGGCTGAAACTCGATTAGTGGCATTCTTATCATACAACCGTTTTATCTCTTCCTGGCTGGCTTTCTGATTCGCCTGAGCGAGTTGTATGAAGCGCTTGGTCTGGTTCCTGAAAGCCAGCATGTAGCTATATACATCCTGGGGAGGTTTACTGGGAGCTTTCTCCCAGCCTTCTTTGACCAGACTCAGAGGTCCTCTTACAGGATGCCCATACAGGAGTTCAAAGGGACTGAACCCTAAGGACTTCTGCGGTACCGCCCTGTAAGCAAACAACAGGCATGGTAAGAGGACATCCCACTTAAGCCTCATGGGCTCACCTAGACCCATAATCATGCCCTTCAGGGTCCGGTTGAATCTCTCAACCAGCCCATTACCTTGGGGGTGGTAAGGAGTGGTGAACTTAAAGGTAACCCTGCACTCCTGCGACAGGGACTTCATAAACTTGGATATGAAGTTGGTACCCCGGTCAGACACCACCTCTCTGGGGAATCCCACACGGGAGAAGATCCCCATCAACACCCGACCTACCACGGGGACCTCACAGTCTGGAGAGGGATGGGCATGTGGTACCGGGTGGCATGGTCCACCAAGATAAGGATGAACCTGTTGCCCATGTCTGTCTTGGGGTCCAGAGGCCCCACAATGTCAATACCCACCCTCTCAAAGGGGGTGCTGACTACAGGGAAAGGTTGGAGAGTAGCCTTGCACTTCCTCCCACTCTTACCACTTGCCTGGCAAGTCTGGCAAGACCTACAATGTGTGTCAGAGTTCTTGCACATTTGGGGCCAGTAAAAGTGGATGACAAGCATTTCAAAGGCTTGTCTTGCCCCAAATGCCCTGCCAAAGGCACATCATGAGCCAGACCCAGTAGAAAGGCTCTGAAGCGCTGGGGTACCACCAGCACACGGGTTGACCCAGGCTCAGCAACCTTAGGCTCACTATACAGGTGACCATTCTCCCAGTAAATCCAGTGTGACCCGGACTGATCGCCTGCTGCCTGGTTTGCGGCCTGCTGCCACAAACCAACAAGAGAAGGGTAGTCCTGCTGCTCCTTGCAGAATTCCTCCCTGGAGGGGCCCCCTTCCTGATGCCAATGGGTCAGCTCCAGCAGGTCCCACAGTTCGGCTATTTGCTCCCCTGTAGACTCCAGGGCATCCCCCTCAAGGTTTGCCTCCTCCTGGACCGTGGGAACTTCGGGGGCCGGTTTTCCTTGCCCCCTGCCTCTTCTCTTTCTGACAGGCACCTGGGCCACTCTATCAGGCTCCAGGTCCTCTTGATTGCCCTTACCGGCTGCCATAGACGCGGGACCGGATCGGAGCCGGCCATGAAGGTAAGTTAAATTTTTTTTAACATTTATTTAAAATTAACCCCCCGCGGGACTCCCCGCCCCCCCCCCGCGAGTAATGCCGGCTGCGACTGCTGGGAGCCCTTCCCTTGGTTCCCTAGGGAATTACTACAGGGCTCTTTTTGGAACTCCTTCTGTTTACCCTTGTCCCCCCGCTCTTCTGCTGGAGATCCTGCCCACCTTTGGCGGAGTCTCCCACATGACCTTTGTGAACCCTGGTACTGACCCAGCGGTCTGCCTCCACAGCAAGCTTCCTGGGGTCAGTCAGCTTACTGTCAATCAAATGCTGGCGTAGCTCTGGAAAACAACTACCAGACAAGGGCTTCCATGCAACCATATCATAGAGCCCCTGGAAATCATTTACCTGGCTACCCTTCACCCAACCATCCAGTGCTCTGCAAAAATAGGACACATACTACACCCAAGTGCTTGACTCCAACTTCTTACAGGCCCTCAACGTCTGTCTGTAGAGTTCTGGGGTCAACCCATACCTTCTGATCAAGGCTTCCTTCATGTGGGCATAAGACATTTGCTCCTCGCTTGGTAAGGCTAACAAAGTTTCCCTCCCCTCTGTCATGAAGCAGCTCCACAACCCCGCTCCCCAGTCTCTCTCAGGGATTCTGTGGGACCTCATTGCTATCTCATATGACTTAAACCACTGACCAAAATCATCACTCTTTACAAAATCCTTAATCACTTCCTTGGTGATGTATACCTTCCCTTCTCCAGGCACTGGCAACAAGCTGCCACCATTGGGACTGGACTCCACACTCTTGGCCTTTATGTCCAATTCCTTCATACCTCTCTCATGCTCAAGGAGCATCCTTTCCCCCCCCATGGCTAGTTTCTGCCTCTCTAACTCCAATTTCTTACTCTCCATGTCACTCCCCAGCCTGAGCTTTGTAAGCTCCAACTCATGCACTCTGCTTCTCTCTCTGTCCTCCAACTCCTCTGGAGACACCCCATTTGAAGATACACTGCTGCCCCCCCTGGATGGTAACTTCCATCCAGGCAGACCCAAAAGCCCATCATGCTGCCCATCTAAATTCTCAGTCTCCACCATAGGCTCCTCGGTATGCTCACTGGCATTCATTGATTCCAACCAGGTCCTCAGCACCTTTTGATATTCCTCCTTTCTGGTGGGGCCTCTTACTGATTGTGGATTACAATTGTGGCACAGTGTAGGTTTCAATCCCATCCTCTTCAAATGTAATATCCACAGATGCAATTGATGCTGGTTTTGTCATGGTGGAAATTGGCAGTTCTCAAGTTGCCAAAAATTCCAAGAAGAAAAAGTTCCACCAATTGTATGTGGTCGCCTAACGGTCTACACTATACTAGTAGTGTACACCAATCACTGTATGTAAGGTACAAATGCAAGTACAGATCCTCACCTCTGACTACCAATGTTAGAAATGGGGGTCACTAGTTGGCAATGGTTTGCACCGTTGTCCAAGTAGGGACCCTTCTTCCTAGTCAGAGTAAGGGGGATAACACTTCTAAAATAACCCCTGCCCTCCCCCTTGGTAGCTTGGCACGAGCAGACAGGCTTATTTTAGAGGCAGTGTGTAAAGCATTTGTGCACACATACAGTAATACAGTGAAAACACCACAAATGGACACCACACTAGTTTAGAAAAATAAGTAATCTTTATCTAAACCAAACAAGACCAAAATGACAAAAATCCACAATACAGTAAAAAGTATACTTTCAAAAGGTAGAAACATTTCTGTTCAAAGCAAGTTGCAGATGCAACACTTTTCACACAAAGTACCTTGGATGCGTCACACGCACAAACAAAAACTGTCGCAGGGAAGGTGATGCGTCGGTTCCTTACAACCAGGGAAGGTGATGCGTCGGTTCCTTACTTGAGGGGAGGTGATGCGTCGGTCCCTTACTTCCATGCAAGGGCGGTAATGCGTCGGTTCCTGACTGAAGGGGAGGGGAAGCGTCGATTTCTTACTGTGCGGGGAGGTGATGAGTCAGTTTCTTACTGTGGCCCGGGCGTTCTTGCAGGCATGATGCCCAGATGCGATGCATGAGGATCGGGGATGGGTTAGTTTCTCCAGCCATGGTCCCACGATGCGTTGGTTCTTGAAGCCGCACAACCGGGCCTGCGTCGGAATCGGTGCAGTGATCTCGGACTTCGTAGATCGGTGCACTCGATGCGGCGTGTGGTGATTTCTCGAGCCGCGGGCAGGCGCTGCATCAGTTTCTTCGGCGATGCGTCAGAAACAGGTGCGAATGCGTCGCGCTTCTCTTAGTTGCGTTGCTTTTCCAGCTCCCAACAGCGAAACAACCTCCAGAGGCCCAGAACAGCAGCAGGCACCTCCTGGCAGGTCAGAACTCAGCAAGGAAGTTCAGGGGAGCTGGGGTGAAGGCTTTGTATCCCTTAGACTTCAAAAACAGGAGGCAAGTTCTACTTCAAGTCCTTGAAGATCTTCCTCTAGCAGGGGACACAACACACAGCAAAGTCCTTGTCCTTTACTTGGCAGAAACAGCCACTGCAGGCCAACTCCAGACAGCACACAGCAAAGGGGCAGTACTTCTCCTCAGTTTCTCCAGCTCTTTTCCTTGGCAAAGGTTCCTCTTGAATACCAGAAGTAATCTAAAGTTCAGGGGTCTGGGCCTCACTTTTTATGGCACAAATTCCTTTGTTCTCTGGTGGCAGAGAAGCTCTTTGCCCAGTCAAAACCAGTTCTGTCCTCTCTGGTGCAGGTGCCCGGCAGGAGGTGGAGACAGCATGTTCCAAGGCAGACCAGGCCCATTCAGGTGTGAAAGAAATCTCCTCCCCCTACTCCAAATGCAGCCCAGGTCTATTCAGCCCAGCCCTGACTCACCCTGGAAAGGCAGGACACACCTCACCCCCCAAATGGCTGTCTGAACAGAATGCAAATCCCCAGCCCCTGCCACTCCAAAATCAAACAGTCAATACACAACCCTGGCAGAGGCTCACAGGATGGCTAAGCAAGAAAATACCTACTTTCTAAAAGTGGTATTTTCAAACACAGAATGTAAAAATCATCCTTACTAAAAGATGCATCTTTACATTCTGAGTTCAGGCATACTAAACTCTATTTTCCCATCTTGTTCCCATGGGTAGATATGCTTATAAAATGTTATAAGTAAACTCCCCATTCTATCCTATGGGACAGATAGCCTTTCAATGGTGAAAAACGAAATTGGCAGTATTTCACTATCAGGGCATGCCACACACATCAGGGCATGTCCTACCTTTCACATACACTGCACCCTGCCCACAGGGGTACCTTGAGCCTACCTTAGGGGTGACTCACATGTAAGAAAAGGGAAGATTGGGGGGGCAGGGGTGAGGCTTTTGCTGTTTAATTTGATTTCTTGCGCTTTGTTTTTTCCTTTGTTGTCCATGCTCTACTGTTATTTTTGAAAATATAATGTGCATTGCAGTATATAGTAACCCACTACGCGAGTGGAGATGGCAATGTAATGTCATGTGGACAAATAGTCAAATCAGAAAGATGTTACAATGTAATATATATATGACAAATGTTTAAGTTGCGCTATGATTTAATGCTATCAATAAAAACAAGTTGTTTTAAAAAAAAGAAAAGGGATGGTTAGGGCCTGGCAAGTGGGTGCACTTGCCAGGTCGACATGGTAGTACCAAACTGTGCACAGACACTGCAGTGGCAGGTCTGAGTTACATTTACAGGCTGCTTAGGTTGGTGGCACAGCCAGTGCTGCAGGGTGGCATGGTGAGCAAAAGAATGATGGATTTAACCCAGATCTCTTGACTGGGGGTGAATGTTTTGATTTGTTCTGCATTCTGTCAATCAACTGTGTGTCTTTTGCTTTCTCGCCCTAAGTGTGCCGGGTATGCCCAGAGGTGGGTCCTGGGCTCACTGTGCCACTGGATTCAAGCTATCCTGGCTGATGAGGGGTGAAACCCCGAAACCGGTCGTAGGATGCTTGTTTCCGGTCCAGGGAGGACCTGGCTTGGCAGGTCGGGCTGGAGTGTTCCCATGAGGCCCAGGGTGAAGACTGATTTGCATATGGCCAGGTCTAAACTGGGGTGGCATGGTAAGCAAAAGAATGTTGGATTTAACCCAGATCTCTTGACTGGGGGTGAATGTTTTGATTTGTTCTGCATTCCATCCATCAACTGTGTGTCTTTTGCTTTCTCGCCCTAAGTGCGCCGGGTATGCCCAGAGGTGGGTCCTGGGCTCACTGTGCCACTGGATTCAAGCTATCCTGGCTGATGAGGGGTGAAACCCGAAACCGGTCGTAGGATGCTTGTTTCCGGTCCAGGGAGGACCTGGCTTGGCAGTTCGGGCTGGACTGTTCCCATGAGGCACAGGGTCAAGACTGATTCGCATATGGACAGGTCTAAACTGGGGTGGCATGGTGAGCAAAAGAATGATGGATTTAACCCAGATCTCTTGACTGGGGGTGAATGTTTTGATTTGTTCTGCATTCCGCCCATCCACTGTGTGTCTTTTGCTTTCTTGCCCTAAGTGCGCCGGGTATGCCCAGACGTGGGTCCCGGGCTCACTGTGCCACTGGATTCAAGTTATCCTGGCTGATGAGGGGTGAATGTTTTGATTTGTTCTGCATTCCATCCATCAACTGTGTGTCTTTTGCTTTCTCGCCCTAAGTGTGCCTGGTATGCCCAGACCTGGGTCCCAGGCTCACTATGCCACTGGATTCAAGCTATCCTGGCTGATGAGGGGTGAGACCCCAAAACTGGTCCTAGGATGCTTGTTTCCGGCCCAGGGAGGACCTGGCTTGGCAGTTCGGGCTGGACTGTTCCCATGAGGCACAGGGTCAAGGCTGATTTGCATATGGCCAGGTCTAAACTGGGGTGGCATGGTGAGGAAAAAAATGATGGATTTAAACGAGATCTCTTGACTGGGGGTGAATATATTGATTTGTTCTGCATTCCGTCCATCAACTGTGTCTTTTGCTTTCAGGCCCACTAGCAGCATTTGATTTGCCAGCACCAGCTGTGGGGTGGAGGACCAGCCTGAATAGAAGGAAGGCTCAGTCCAGAGCAGGGAGCAGTATTTTCTCCAAAAGGCCTGACCCCAGAGCAGCTGGAGGACAGGCGGGAAGAAAGGAAGCTCAAGTTGGAGCTTTCAAAACTCAACTGGGATATGGAGAAAAAGAAATTGGACATGGAGGAGAAGAGGAGAAGAAAATGATTTTAGCTCAGGAGCTGAGCTTGAGAGAGCTGGATTTGAAAGCCAAGAGGCCTGAGTCCAGCACAGATGGTGGCAGCGCATCTTCAGTGTCCTTTGAGAAGAGAGTACACATACTAAAGGTCTGGTGCCTGATTATGGAGTGGGAGACCACACCGATCAGTGGTTTGAGGCCTATGAGATAGCTTTGGAAATGCACAAGATCCCTGAGAGGGATTGGGGGGCAAGTTTGTGGAAGCATATCCCAAATATGCCATTTCAACCTGACAAGTTCACCTACTTGAGAGACCAAAACCTTACCTTTTATTACATATAAGTCACCCCTAAGGTAGGCCCTAGGTAGCCCCATAGGCAGGTTGCCATGTATTTAAAAGGTAGGACATGTACTTTGGTGTTTTACATGTCCTGGTAGTGAAAAACTGCTACATTCCTTTTTCACTACAGCAAGACCTATCTCTCCCATAGGTTAGCATTGGAGCTGCCTTGTAACTGTAATTGTAATTGTATTTATATAGCGCTTACTACCCCTGACGGGGCATCGAAGTGCTTTTTGGCGCGTAGCATGCTACAAGTGTAACGTTCAATTGGGAAAAGATAGGAAGAATATGTTTGGTGTCTCTGGATCCACAATTTAAAAACACATCTTTCGGTGAAGTTGGTTTTTAATTTGCAAGTCTCAAAATGCCACTTTTAGAAAGTTGGCGTTTTTTTGCTTTAGCCATTCTGTGCCTCTGCCAACCAGAAACCCAATTTCTAATAATGCACCAGACAGAGATGCTATCGAATGAATAAAAGGATACCAAAAGGGCAAATGGGAATTGGTGACATAGGCTGAAGCCATGCACCATTGTATTTTATTTATTTTTAAAGGCAGGGATACTGTCTACTGCCTAATGGATATATCCTGTGATGAAGGAAGGCTGTGGAAATGTAGTCACGGCTCGCAAACTAAGCAGGTCTTACATAAACTTTAAAAGGCCCAGATTCTACCTACTCCTGGTAGGCAGAGAGAAGCCAAAATTTTGAGCAAGTGTTCACGCCCCAAGGCCCTCTTAGGTCTCAAAGGCTCTCAAAGGTGGCCCTAGTTGGGTTGTAGCTCAGACCTCAGCACACTGCACATGCGAGGGTGAGAGACAAAGCACCTGGTAGGTTGTGCAAGAGCGAATCAACTAGCGTTATGTTAACCTGTTGTTCTCCTCCATCCGCACAGAATAACTTTCTGAATTCCCAGAGACCCTTATTCTTTTTAGTTTACACAATATGGCATCCACCTGACCCTCTAGAATTTCCTCTCAGAACAATTTCCACTATCATTATTAGGAGTATATGACATTTCAGGATAAAAAAGAGTCAATGTGGTGAAAGGTGCTGCCATTATTTCGGCTAGGACACCAGCATGGCACTGATTTGGTAGTTTTCAATTTGTTCAATATTATCTCAGTTCTTCCCTGATCTATGTACCTGGTGAAGAACACTTTATATACCTACCTCCACAGTTAACTTCCTTTCCTATCACTTTGTCTGTTCCATGTCCACTTAAGTTCTCTCCACCCTCCTCCCTCATCCATTAACTCTGCTCTCACCTGTAGCCAGCTGATTTTAAAGTAAAACAATAATAGCCAATAGGTGTCAATTCCTGTCCTGCACAACTTCTAATTTCACCCCTCTGAATGCTGACTTCCGACAGCAGTCTGTTGATTGAGTCTAGCTTGGCAGCTCTGTGAGAGCAGGCCATTTGTTTGTCTTGTTCATTCAAGAATTTTGGTCTTGGTTCATACAGGCACATTGCAGTGGATATTGAACTACCCATTAATACGTTAAGGCTGGCTGTTATGTCTCAGGCAAGCCTCACAGATTCCTGTGCTCTTGGGAACATCCTGCTGACCCTTGACATTGCATAGATATGACCCGCAACCCTTCTTCATCAGCATTACAAGATGCAACGTGGCTGACCCCAGCCAGTCAGGAAAATCACACTTCCCCCTACCACAGTAAGGCTGATTGCAATGTCTCAGGCTAGCCTTGCTGATTTCTGGGCACTTGGCCCCGTCTTGATGAAACTTTGCATTACAGTGATGTCACCCACAATCTGCCTTTATAGGCATTAGAAGATGCAAGAGTACTGAGCCTTGCCAACAGCCCCTCTGCCACATTGAGGCTGGTCACAATGTCTCAGGCTAGCCATGTTGAATCCTAGGGAATTCGTCCCATCCTGCTCACTGTTTTTATTGTAAAGATATGAACTGCAGTCTGCCACTATCTGCCACAGAATATAAATGTATATTGGGCCCTGCCAGCCAGGAAAAAGCAAACTACCCTCTACTCCATTAAGGCTTTTTGCAATGTCTCAGACTAACCTTGCTGATTCCTGGGCGAAAGGTCCCATCCTTATTACCCTTGATATTGTGGACTTAGGATCTGTAATCTGCCTTATCAGCAGTAGAAGATGCAAGTACGCTGCGCTCTGGAAGCACCCCCACCCACACAACATTGAGGCTGGTAGCAAAGTCATAATGAATGCCACTCTTTCAAGGTCTCTGATTCAAGTGGTCTACCCAGAAATCTTCATTAGGTGAATATTGCAGCTTCAGTCAGTCTGGCCTATTTCAAAAACTGTCTTTGAAGGACTCCAAATCTCCCCATCGCCTCATCAAATGCTAAGAACCTATCTTCATTGTACAAATCTCCTATCATCCTGACCCAACTCTGATCCATTCTCTAACACTAGTTTCTTTTTTTAGTGCTGTGAAAGGGGGCAATGCCAAAAAGTCAGCTTCAGCAAACAAAAGGTGATCATTTCACATCCTTTGACATTCAATCGCATCTTGGTGACTAAGGGGCCGATTCCGATTCGGGTCGGAAATCTCTCCGACCGAGCCGGACCCGGAAAGATTTCCGACCGAATCGGACCCTAGCAGCCCGACCGAACGAGTACGATGTGCACGTATGCCATCGGACTCGAGTCGGTCGGACTCCTATTGAAGTCAATGGGAGCCGGTCATACAACACGTACGCGGGCTCCCATTGACTCAATGGGTGCGAGGCGAACAAGGGCGCCCCCTACAGCGTGTACGCGGCGAAGCGACTCACGCCGTACACGCACAGGTAGGGGGGACCCATGGGTCCCCCCTGTGTGCGACTCGCGCGGCTGCTGCAGTACAGGGGGTCCGACACGGACCCCAAAGTACGGCTCCGACTGCTTCTTCGAGCCGGACGGCGCGAGTCGGTCGGACTGCTCGCGGCGCGCATCGTACTTGCCCGGCCAGGGAACGTCTCCATTGCGAGGTGCGCAGCGCAACCGTGCGAGTCGGTCGGTGCGGTTGGGACGGGCGTACGAGTCGGTCGGCGAATTTGCACGCGCTCGCATCGTACTCGTTCGCCCGGACGCACATACAAATCGGTCGGGAATAAGGGCTCCGAATCGGATCCGGTTCAGCCGAATCCGATTCGGTGCCCTACCGGCCGAGATCGGAATCGGCCCCTAAGTGTTATTAAATATGGGTTTCCAGGTGTAGCTTCCAAGGGAGTCATTTATAGACTGACTAGAGATTCCCCCTCCATAACATCCCCATTAATAATCTACACAATTTTATTCAGCACTTAACAACTGCAGAAGATGCTGAAAGTGGATTTCAATATATTAGTATTCAAACTCTGAATGTTCACATGACAAATTAGAGTGGCCAACTTGATCCTTGGGCGAGAGAGAATTTATGATCAGACCCAATTGTTGGGGCATATCTATCCAAAGCACCTGATAGTACACTATTAAATTCTCCTGTATATACTAAAATATATGTAATGCGAACCTAGCTAGGAAGCAAGGAAGTGCTGTACACTAGTTGAGGGACGATCTGCAAGACTGTGTTTATCAATCGGGATTACACAAATATTATTCACACATTACATTTCACATTTTTAGGCAAAGTGAGATTAAGTGATTTGCCCAGCATCAAATGATGTTGAGTCAAACATCCAAAGACAGCATCTTGTCCCTGAATCAAGTGCATTCTGAACCAGAATTTCCCAGCATCCATTAGTTTAGGGAAAAAACATGTCTCCCAAATTTGGTGTGTATACATTTAACAGACATAACTCTCTACATCAAGAGTTTTAGCCCCACTACACAGCATCTTCCTTTGGAGTTCTGCTAATACTTTAAACTGTACCGCCGGACAGCACCATATTTCCACCCCTAGAGAAGGGTGAATATGAAGAGGAATATAGGGACCATCTTCTTTTTTTGCTAGTCGCGTATGTTCCTATCTATTGAGATGTGCTTATTAAGTGAACACCACGTCATTAGTGCCTCCTATGGTGTCTAGTAAAGTTATCAAGTTCTTGTTATATTCTTTATCTGGAATCTGACGGTCTGAAATTTGTGAACATTTTTGTTAAATTCATTAGGAACAACACAGCTATATATCCCATCGTACACCAGAACCATCTGACTTCCACCACCACCAAGTAATAACACATCTTCTAGGAGTAGTCCCGAATAATTTCATCCACTAACACAAAACTAACAATGTATTATCTAGCACTAGCTGAAGCCACCCAGGGTATAGGTGATAAAAGTATCCAGCTCCAACTAAATGCCTAAGCAAACACCTGCTGGCAATGCTGATCAAGATCAAAGAGTGCCAAATAAAGATTATATCCACTTCTATAGTTTTAGGACCTACATCTAACCCTACAAAAAATACTAATAAACAGAAAACAATTGCAGGTTCCACCTAGCAAACTCAGACCGCCCACCGATGTTATGAGGATTCCAACAATCATCAGTGTTGTATCCAACATGATCCCATGAGGGCCCTTTGGGTGTTGCCATCTCTCACATTATCAACAAGTCCTCTGGTTTTGTGATTTCCTTGCATCGCATGCGGCCATTACATCACTGTGTTTCCATATACAGTTGTCTAATTCAAATTTCTAGAAAAGTCTGTCTTGCCTTTTTTTTTTTACATCCACTAGTCGAGTGGTAGACCCCGAGCTATCTTTAGTCCCATCTGTCCCATCCTCCTGGCGGGCTTCGAACAAGGCCGTTTCGACAGTCCCTTTTTGTAATGGATCTCGTAGTTTATTTTTACATGGTTGCTCCCATCCATCTAACCAGTCCCACGCTGTCTCAGGAGAGAAACAAAGGGGTGATTTGCATCTAATAGAACCTCTGGGCCTTGAATAATCTCCTCTGCCTTTGTACCTGCTGGGTGCAGTCAGGATGGACTTGCAAGGCCAGATCTTCATAGACACACTACAGTACCACATTAGAGCCACAGCTCCATGTGATCCCTCAGTGGAAAGCAGTTTAGACATTCTTTTGGATTTCAGAGTTTGGATGATCCACTTTTGCAAAATTGATCAACTAAAGCACCCTCTACCCTCTCAGAGAGATTTCAGGTACTCTAGATTATTACAGCATGATCTCTCTTCCACATCTTCAATCTAGTCCGCAAGGTGATAGGTGGTTTCTAGGGAAGTTTTATTTCCGTGGTCAATGTCATATCTGCAACGTTTCCTATGATCATTATGGCATCCTCGTGTGTGGCTTTAGTTCTCTCTGCCACCTTATGTAGGTCTGCTCTGAGCAAGTTCATTAGGTTGATTTTACTTTCTATTGCAGTTCTGGAATCTTTGATTGCTTGGAACAAATCTGCTGTTCATGGGGTCACCCCTATCCAACAGGGCTCCTGTGAGCCAAGCTCGTGCCATTTTTGGTATTAACCAAAGAGGTGGAGTTGCTAATAAGTAGGCCTGGGCGGTAAATTCCGTTCCGCTCGCGGAATTTGCGAAATTTTGGCAATTCTGCGTTCCGCGGAGAACGCGGAATTGCCGAAAATTACGCGATCCGCAGCGTAGCGGAATTTTTTCCTTGTTCGCGCTTTCAAAATGCGTGTTTGCGCGCGCGGTAGCAACTTACCGGAATCCCTGCGTTCGCCGACGAGTTTTCCTATCCGTTCGCGCGATTCCGCGAGAGTGTGTGATCGCGAACACGTCATTCGGACGCGCCATCGGACATCTGCGTTCGCGAACAGGAAACACGCATCGCGAGCGGGCGGGACAAGTGAAACAAGATGGCCGCGCCAATTGGCGACCGCATGGGCAATTTCGCAAGATATTTCCCCCCGAGCACGCAAACAGCATCCCCGAACAGGAAAAACGCATCGCGAACGGGCGGAACAAGCAATTCCGCGTGGTCGCGGAATTCTGCGTGCTCGCGGAGATTTTTTACCGTTTCGCGGAATTTTGCGTAACGCGACTACGCAAATTCCACCCACCCCTAAAGGCTGTCCAAGTTCTTCTCAGTGTATTCAGGTACATGTAGTTACAACGAGTGACTTACTATAAATAAGTGATTTCTTGCATGTTCAAGCACAGCTCAGTGTTTCACATTTCCATATTTATCACAAAGGTAGGTATTGGTGTAGAGCCATGTATTGCTGCTGTATTATTCAAGGGTCCAGCCAGCACAGCTTCCAGGCGTAATCATGTGCTTGGGAAACCAAATCACAAGTTCCTTTAATGAACAGGATCCTGATGAATTGAATCAAACGTGGTGGGATCCCACACTAGTTGGCAAGACTGTCCCAATTCTCCCCTTTGCTTGCTGGTACATGTAGTCACAGTTTCTACTCAATAGCCAGTAGTTAGTGTTATATTTTACAGCTGGCTTTACAGAAATTTGATGATCAAAGTTAGTGTTGGGCACCAATGGCACATTTTTGTTCTGCAAAGAAAATAATTGAAAATACCAATAAATTCACACTCAAAAGTACTGGTAAGTGTTAGAAATGGGGGTCTCTAGTTAGCAGAGGTAGGTACCTTTGTCCAAATAGGGACCCTTGCTTCTAGTCAGGGTAAGGGGGATACACTTCTAAAATAACCCCTGCTCACCCCCTTGGTATCTTGGCACGAGCAGACAGGATTATCTCAGAGGAAGTGTGTGAAGCATTTGTTAACACATACAGTAATGCACTGAAAACACTACAAATGGACACCACACCAGTTTAGAAAAATAAGTAATCTTTATCTAAACCAAACAAGACAAAAAATCCACAATACAGTAATAAAAATATGACTTTCAAATGGTAGAAATAGTTCAGTTCAAAGCAAATTGCAGATGCAACACTTTTCACACAGAGTACCTTGGATGTGTCGCGCACACAAACAAAAAGGGTTGCAGGGAAGGTGATGTGTCAGTTCCTTACACTCAGGGAAGGTAATGCGTTGGTTCCTTGCTCCGGGGGAGGTGATGCATCGTTTCCTTACTGCTGCGCAGGGGAGGTGATGAGTCAGTTCCTTACCGGCGAGGAGGTGATGCGTCGGTATCTTACTGCGTGTGGAGGTGAAGCATCGGTTTCTTACAGCGTCCCCCAACGAAGCGACAGACTTGGCGCCTCAATGCGATGCGACGATCCGGGACGATGCATGGGTTCTTGCAGCCGCACAGCAGGCCTTGCGTCGGAATCGGTGCGGTGTTTTCGGACTTTGGTGCACTCGATGCAGCGTGAAGCAATTTCTCGAGCCTCGGGCAGGCACTGTGACAATTTCTTCGGCGATGCGTCAGAAACAGGTGCGGATGCGTCACGCTTCTCGAGGTTGCGTTACTTTTTCCAGCTCCCAGCAGCAAACAGCCTCCAGAGGTCCAAAACAACAGCAGACACCTCTCAGCAAGGAAGTTCAGGGGAGCTGGTGATGAAGTATTTGTGTCCCTGAGACTTCAGAACAGGAGGCAAGCTAAATTCAAGCCCTTGGAGATCTTCCTCAAGCAGGGGACACAGCAAACAGCAAAGTCCTTTCTCCTTTCCTTGGCAGCAAGTAGCCACTGCAGGCCAACCCCAGACAGCAAACAGCACAGGGGCAGTATTCCTACTCAGCTTCTCTGGCTCTTCTCCTTGGCAAAGGTTCCTCTTGATTCCCAGAAGTTATCTAAAAGTCTGGGGTCTGGGCCCCTCTTTTTATACAGAAAAATCCTTTGTTCTCTGGTGGCAGAGAAGCCCTGTGCTCAGTCAAAACCAGTTCTGTCCTCTCTGGTGCAGCTTCCTGGCAGGAGGTGGAGACAACATTGTGGAAGGCAGACCCGGCCCATTCAGGTGAAAGGAAATCTCCTCCCCCGACTCTAAATGCAGCCCAGGTATAGTCAGCCCAGCCCTGACTCATCCAGACTCTCTGGAGCTACTGCAAATCCTCAGCCCCTGTCACTCCAAAGCTGGACAGTCAATACACATCCTGGCAGAGGCACACTGGATGCCTAAGCAAGAAAATACCTACTTTCTAAAAGTGGTATTTTCAAACACAGAATGTAAAAATCACCCTCACTGAAAGATGCATTTTAACATTCTGAGTTCAGGCATACTAAACATTATTTTCCTACCTTGTTTCCAGGGGTAGTTATGCTTATAAGATGTTATAAGCAAACTCCCCATTCTATCCCATGGAACAGGTAGCCTTGCAATAGTGAAAAACGAAATTGGAGGTAGTTCACTATCAGGACATGCCACACACGCCAGGGCATGTCCTACTTTTCACATACACTGCACCCTGCCCACAGGGGTACCTTGGGACTACCTTAGGGGTGACTAACATGTAAAAAAGGGGAAGGGGAAGGCCTGTCAAGTGGGCGCACTTGTCAAGTTGACATGGCAGTAATAGAATGGACACAGGCACTGCAATGTCAGGCCTGAGATACATTTACAGGCTGCTTATGTGGGTGGCACAACCAGTGCTGCAGGTCCACTAGCAGCATTTGATTTACAGGCCCTGGGCACACACAGTGCACTGTACTAGGGACTGACTAGTAAAACAAATAAGCCAATTATGGAAACACTAATCCATAACAACAATTTACAAAGGGAGCACTTGCACTTTGGCACTGAACAGCAGTGGCAAAGTGCCCAAAGCATCTAGACCAGCAAAACAAAGTCCAACACACATCCAAAACACAGGAGGTAAAGGCAAAAATACAGGGGAAACCCACTCCAATGATGTCAGGGCTAACAGTAAGTCACTAAGCTTCACCAGGCCACTTTGGGAACAACAATTTGGTTTGCTGTCAGGTGTGAGTGGAACTGCAACCATTGGACATTATTTCTCGCAGAGCAGCAGGACCAGTGCTCTGAGGTCAGCTCTTGCAGCCTTGCTGTACTCTCTGTCATGAACACAAAGCTCTTTGGCGGACCTGTGGGCAAGCTCACGTTTACACATCGTACAGGGTCTCTTTCGCTATATTCCAAGGCATCTGATAAACAGTAGAAAAGCCTTGACTTCGAACCTAGCGAAAGAGAAGGAGATTTAAATGTTTCTGTTGAGAAGAGTGAAGTGTAAGTGACATTGAGGCCAGTGTGGTTATGTAAGCTTTTAAAGGAACTATCACTATGGAGCTTGCATGAACCAGACACACGCATACACACACGCACGCATGCACGCACACACACACACACACACACACACACACACACACACTAGTTTGTTTGCCAACTCTGATACACATCAGAGCCCATGATAAAAAAAGAATTTCAGTACAGGTTTGGGTGCGGTTGGGTCCACTAGTGTAGTACTGAAGTTCATCTGTATCCAGACGGGTATGTGCACCATCTTACCTTGTGTTTAGCCTACGATCAGGTAGAAAAGGAACGTTTTCAGCTGTTAGTGAAACTGTCAGTGGATACATTTTGATTGCAGGCTCCATTCCAGAGCAATGGGGATAGATCAACAATTGCAGCCATTAAAATGATAGCAGACCGTCTTCTGATTAGTCGTAGAGATGATATCCGTATATGCCAGATGTGTTTGCTTGATATCCACGGCTCTTCTTCAGGAGGGAGGTCAGTGTTATTCTAGGGGCCATGTAGTAGGACAAACTTTTTAGTTAAACAAGCCAAGCCTTTTTAAATTAAATGGTTCGTAGTTAAGCTTCTTAGGACATTTCTCCTTTAGAGTCCCCTATGTTTTTTCAGCATTTTTAAAGCTTTGCATACAGCAAGCATTAGAGTGGTAGACAGTTTAGGAGGGAGAAAGTGTATTTCAATAGTTTTGCCTCAAAAATAGAGGGATTGTTTCTTCGGAATACTGAAGTACTGAGGCACATGCTGCAGAATGCTTCAGCAGTACACCTATCATTAAACATGGAATAAAGTGCTCCCCAGTGTACGTTATAAGATACCACAAGTTAATGAGGTATACCATGACTCTATAGAGGCTCAAAAGCACAGGCCAAATGTCTATTATAAGATCTAATCACTGTGAGGTGAATTGTAATATTCTTTTTAATTTACACTTGCAGGTTTCAGTGTGCGAAGCCATGGATACATTTTGCTTGCAGAACGAGTTTGCCACTTTTCGTTAATTTGTTGCACTGGGCAGAATTTTTTCACTTGCTGCACCCGTCGATCACCATGGACCACGTCGAAACATTGCTTTTTTGGGATTCGGAAGAAAACACAAAAAGTGTCACATTTCTTTCACTTCCATGTTTTAAAAAATATATATATCGAAGCCAACTTGAGGCATTTTATTCATTTAAATGCACACTATTTGTAGCAGATAAATGGTCTCATGTTTTATATAACTAAGGGGTCATTATGATGGCGGGCGGATTACCCCGCCGGGCCGGCGGTAGTCACCGCCGGCCCGGCGGGGCGATCCGCCCGCCATCCACACAGCAAAGACCCCCGCCATATTATGATGGCTGGGGGTCCGCGGCGGACGGAAAGACCGTCCGCCGCTTTTCCGCCGGTCGACGAGTCGACCGGCGGAAAACCAGGTTAATATGGTGGCGGTGTCTGCAAGACACCACCATCCATATTACGATGCCTGCGGAGATCAGCCTTTCCTTGGCGGCATTGCCGCCATGGAAAAGCATACGGACTTCGATGTTGGGGGCCCGTAGTGGGCCCCCAGGAGGTTGGGGGGGTGGAGGGTGCACATGGGGGGGTACCCCCCTGCATTTGTATGCACAAGGTGGCAGGCACCGCGCGTTGCCTGTCACGTTGTGCATGCAAATGCACGACGTGCATTCACAGCATTGTGGCGGGCGGTGCGGTGAGCACCGCCCGCCACAATGCTGTGAATAGGGCTTGCCACCGCCACGGTGGCGGTGGGATCCTAATAGGATGTGCGGGACCGCCGCACCCCTTGCGGACGGTCCCACATTCCGCTTCGGTGGCGGGCGGACTTTGTCCGCCCGCCATCGTAATGTTGCCCTAAGTTTTTTCCTAGCTGAATGTCTATGAAAGAACCTTCCTTTCCATCTTTGCAGCCACATTTTTTCTGTTTATCTTCCGTTCTGCTGCCTCTCTTTTCTCTCCACTTCCCCTCTGTATGATCCTGCACCCCATCACCTCCTACCATTTACTGGTTCTGCTCCCCTTTCTATGCTCTGCTTTCCCTCTTTGCAGCCTCATTTCTTTCTGTTTTCCCTCCTGCGCCAGCTTGCCTCCCCACTTATAGGCACCTGCTGGCTATCTGAGTCTGCCTATCAACCCAACAGCTGTGTATTCCTTTGATTCAAACCCATTAGCTGTGTATTCCTTTGAATAAAATGGGCATTTTCAGCCACAGTACAGCTTTTTTCGTGACAAATTGTGTTTCTATTAGCAATAAAAGTTTGTGAATTTTGAGCCCTTCTACCTGCAATAGCAAAACCTTTATTGCTGCAGAACCCAGTTTCCCACCTCTACCCTCTTCTCCTTCTCCTTCTCCAACCCCTCTGCATATCTGCATTTCCACACACAGGTTGTGGATTAGAAAGCTGAACACCCCTCCTCCAGAAGCACTCATTTGCAGGTCATTGGGCAACTACTTGCAGCCGCGACCCGTGCAGGTAAGAGCGGTGGGGCCTGTAGACGAGTCTGGGGCCAAGAGAAGATCACAACCAGTATTTGCTAGCTCTCCCCCCAGGGTGCCTCAGCCTGGGCATTGAAGCTAAGGATGGTGAGGACAAGAGTGACTTGACTGTTTGGGACTAGAAGTTACTAGTGCCAGAAATGCTTGCCTTTTTTCGACCTACAGCATTCCCCAGGACACATCCACATCAACAACCATGCACACAAGCACACACCTATCACTCCCTGCGAACAAAGTCACTCCATCAACCACTTACTCACCAAAAACCATCCAGCTCTACAAAATACTCCTACATAACCTTCATACCTCACAATTCTGTGCTATACTGCAACCCAAAACACATTTTACCATTACACCACTAGCCCACACTGCACATGTCCATAATACCTTCAATCTCACACACCCTCTCCCTTTTCACCCTTATTCCTTCTACTACCCTTTCCTGCTTTAAACATTGCCGATACAGCCCTCTCAACCCTTTATTCAACCCTCTATCTTGGTGTCCCCCTACAAAAAACTCCTCTTCTGATGATCCAAATCCCATGACCAGACTCTTTCGACACTCCCCCAGGCAAGAAGGCTACCTTTCCCCCACTAAGCCTACAACCAACTCTCTGAACCCCTGTTTATCCTGTTTCACACTCAGCAGAAACTCTCCTGTAAAATTCAGTACAACCTCACCACTACTTCAACATCCACGCCTCCCCAGTCCTTCACATTCAAATCCTACATCTCAAGTCACTACATCAATACCAGATACTAAATGACCAAAACCAAACCAAACACCAACACAATCTTCTTAAACAAAATGATCACACAATTAAAAACTCCCATCCATTCCAAAATATCATCATAGATCCACTCTTTTTCTCCTGCCAACAAAAATGACACACATTCTAACCCTACTCTACCTAACAGTGTTGCAGGGATTCTGTGGAATCACAGAACTATACTTGGGATCATAGAACCTTAGTAGGCAGGGACTGAGCCATTCTACCACCTGAGTACCATGAGCCAGAGACTGACTAGCTATAGTGTGGCACTTGCCCTCCTACTCGCTCACAGAGGAACAGGTGATTAGACACCCTAGAACACAACACTCCCGACCATCTCAGGAATTGCGGTTGCAGGGCACTCTCTTTTACACTCACATTCCTACTAGTCCACAATAAAATCTGTCAGAGATCCAAGAAAAGTAAAAAATGTATATTTTAACTATTGTGCTCTAGTATGCAGTATACGTGCCACAATGAGTAAGAAAATGCCTAACACAAATACGATCAGCATAGTAAGTAGTCCATAAATCATAAAAGGAGCTGTCATTATATGACAGGGTAGCCTAACCCCCTTCCCTTCTACAGAAGCAAAGTGATTATACATCAGAAGATTTCTGGGTGTTGGCAGCAGACCCCGTACCTTAGCATACACAGATAAAAGGTCTACATCTCAGGTGCTGTAACGATCTCTTCCCTGGATAGATCTCTCTCCAAGTGGGTTGTTACCAAGTGGGTTGTTACCTATTCTGCACATAGCTGTAGGACAAAGTACATGTTCCCAAACAACAGCTGCATTTGTGTGTTTTGTCTAGGTGCTGAGGCCTGACCAGAACAAAATAACAAGAGGCATTGTTGTTTGACCTTGTCTACGGTGTGCAGATTAAATCCCAGGAAAGAACAGAATGCGAAAACAAAGGCAGGTTTTTTGTGTAAGTACAGTGTGGCACAAAGCAAAATACGTTTGTATAGTAACGTGTGCAAAGCAGAGGGTAGTCTTCAACGTGCTCATGCTAACATAGGGAGCAGGACAATGGGCCTGCTCGGGACATATGACAACATTTTCCAAGCAACAAGGAGATCAATAACACTCACCACAAGCACTCTTTTCCAAAAACAAGTGCCACATCTTTGACCTATTGACAGACACAGAACTTGACTTACTCTTAATTACTGAATCATGGCTAGAGGAAGACATGGTACCAGTTTAGCATGGAGCTGTTCCACCAGGCTATCAATCTGTGACACATAATTGCATAGGTAAAAGAGGAGGCAGCTTACTGTGACAGTTGGAGAAACAACGAGATACTTAGGTTAGTTTTCCAATGCTTTATTTAGTGTTTATCAGTTCGGTTATCCTGGCTTTCTTCAGGCAGGGGACCGTCTGAAAGGGCTTCTCCTTCTCCTCGGGGCGTCTCTTTGTTCCTCGGGAAATGGAAACAAGAAGGGGTGAGGAATGGGTCTCTGTGCCTTAGTTTTGTAGGGGAAAAGGAGTGAGGGGATAGGCTAGCCACCTGTTCCACCACCTGTGTTGCTTTTAGTGCATTACGCGGGCGCCACGCTTTAGAGTATCCCAACAGCTGGCCTGTCCTCCGCGCTTTCCAGGAGCTATCAACCCCCACCTCCCTTGTACTCGGAGGAACCTCCAGTCTCTCCCGAGCCCCTATGGATAATACCCCGAAGCCTGGCACGTACCTCTGACAGCCTCGCTCCTCCTGGAGCGCGGCGGGCTATTTCGCGGTACCGGATCGGAATCTCTGACAGAATATCAACGACAAAAATATCGGACCCGAAATATCGATGTCCAGAATATCGAACTCCTATCTACATAATGGTAAGTACAAAAATATCGATAAAAAAGATATTGGGGCCGATTCCGATCTCGGCCGGAAGCGCACCGAATACGATTTGTCCGGAAAAAATACGAGCCGAATGCGGTTTACCCGACCGATTCGTACAGTCGTCCGAGCGAGCAAGTACGATGCGATTGAACGCGAAATCGCCGACAGACTCGTTTCCGGGTCCGAACCGCTCCGTCCGACTCGTTCGCACTCGATTCGTACCGCGCAATGGAGACGTTTTACGACCGAGCCAGTACGATGCACGATCCGGACAGCCGGATCGAGTCGGAGCCTCCGACACGAAAAGCTCTCGGAAGCGGACTTCGGGGTCCGTGCCGGACCCCCTTCACCCGTAGCCGTACGAGTCGGACACAGGGGGGACCCATGGGTCCCCCTATACATGCGTGTACGGTGCGGATGGCACCAACGCGTACCCACTACAGGGGGCCCCTTGTGCGCAACGTACCCATTGAGTCAATGGGAGCCCATGTACACGTCGTACGACCGGCTCCCATTGACTTCAATGGGAGTCCGACCGAACCGAGTCCTGCAGCATACGGCCGCATCGTACTCACTCGGTCGGACTGCAGGGGTCCGGCTCGGTCGGAAAACAATTCGGATCCGGATCGGTCGGAGAGCTTTCCGACCCAGATCGGAATCAGCCCCATTGTTGTTAAAAATATCGTTGTTAAAAATATCGGTTTTTTTAATGTTTAAAAAATAATGTAATATAAATTAAATAATACATGTAATTAAAATAAACATTGTTAAAATTATTAGAAAATGTTTAAAATTATAATTAATACATATAGGGGCCGATTCCGATCCCGGTCGGAGGCGCACCCAATACCATTCGGTCGGGAAAAAAGCCATGCGAAAGCCTGTTTCCCGACCAATCCGTACAGCACACCGAACGAGTAAGTACGATGCGCACAACAGCACAGAATCCGGCCGAGCCGTACTCACCCAAACCAGGTCCTGTTCCCCGACCGAGGCGAATCCGGAAACGCCGAATCGAGTCGCACGGAAGGGAAAATGCAGCTCCGGCCGGCCGAACAAGTACGATGCGCTTCACGTACGCGCCGAACCCGTCGTTACGCATGGCACGTCAAATCATCTGGGAGAGGCGCACATAAGCTCTGATTCGCGCCACAACACGATCCACGGCTACGAGACGAACACGCCAGCGACGAGGACGACGCGAAGCGACGAGGACGACGCGAAGCAACGAGAATGACGAACGACACGAACCAACCATGAATCCCTTCGTCCCGATCATACCAATATTCTACATTTACTACCGGAACAGGCACGGACGCGTACGGCGCAGAAGGTAAGTCAGACACCAACCACAAAACACATACAACACGTACACGACACATCACACACACACAGAGGGATGCAGAATATACTTACACCAGCAACAGCAGCACCATAGGGGCGGGATGCCCATCACCAATGCCACATATGCACACAGGGGCCTGAATGCGCACCACCACCCCTACCCAGGGGGGCAGGATGCCTACCACTACTACCACCCTCACCCAGGGGGGCAGGATGCCTACCACTACTACCACCCTCACCCAGGGGGGCTGGATGCCTACCACCACCCTTAGCCAGGGGGCTGGATGCCTACCACTACTACCACCCACACCCAGGGGGGCTGGATGCCTACCACTACTACCACCCTCACCCAGGGGGGCTGGATGCCTACCACTACTACCACCCTCACCCAGGGGGCTGGATGCCTACCACCACCCTTAGCCAGGGGGCTGGATGCCTACCACTACTACCACCCTGAGCCAGGGGGCTGGATGCCTACCACTACTACCACCCTCACCCAGGGGGGCTGGATGCCTACCAATACTACCACCCTTAGCCAGAGTGGTGCCAGATGCCCACCACCACTACCACCCTTAGCCATGGGGGTGCCAGATGCCTACCACTACTACCACCCTCACCCAGGGGGGGCTGGATGCCTACCACTACTACCACCCTCACCCAGGGGGGCTGGATGCCTACCACCACCATTAGCCAGGGGGCTGGATGCCTACCACTACTACCACCCTGAGCCAGGGGGGCTGGATGCCTACCACTACTACCACCCACACCCAGGGGGGGCTGGATGCCTACCACTACTACCACCCTCACCCAGGGGGGGCTGGATGCCTACCACTACTACCACCCACACCCAGGGGGGGCTGGATGCCCACCACTACTACCACCCTGAGCCAGGGGGCTGGATGCCTACCACCACCCTTAGCCAGGGGGGCTGGATGCCTACCACTACTACCACCCTGAGCCAGGGGGGCTGGATGCCTACCACTACTACCACCCTCACCCAGGGGGGGCTGGATGCCTACCACTACTACCACCCTTAGCCAGAGTGGTGCCAGATGCCCACCACCACTACCACCCTTAGCCATGGGGGTGCCAGATGCCTACCACTACTACCACCCTCACCCAGGGGGGCTGGATGCCTACCACCACCCTTAGCCAGGGGGGCTGGATGCCTACCACTACTACCACCCACACCCAGGGGGCTGGATGCCTACCACTACTACCACCCACACCCAGGGGGCTGGATGCCTACCACTACTACCACCCTCACCCAGGGGGGCTGGATGCCTACCACTACTACCACCCTCACCCAGGGGGGCTGGATGCCTACCACCACCATTAGCCAGGGGGCTGGATGCCTACCACTACTACCACCCTGAGCCAGGGGGCTGGATGCCTACCACTACTACCACCCACACCCAGGGGGGCTGGATGCCTACCACTACTACCACCCTCACCCAGGGGGGCTGGATGCCTACCACTACTACCACCCACACCCAGGGGGGGCTGGATGCCCACCACTACTACCACCCTGAGCCAGGGGGGGCTGGATGCCTACCACCACCCTTAGCCAGGGGGCTGGATGCCTACCACTACTACCACCCTGAGCCAGGGGGCTGGATGCCTACCACTACTACCACCCTCACCCAGGGGGGCTGGATGCCTACCACTACTACCACCCTTAGCCAGAGTGGTGCCAGATGCCCACCACCACTACCACCCTTAGCCATGGGGGTGCCAGATGCCTACCACTACTACCACCCTCACCCAGGGGGGCTGGATGCCTACCACCACCCTTAGCCAGGGGGCTGGATGCCTACCACTACTACCACCCTTAGCCAGGGGGCTGGATGCCTACCACTACTACCACCCTGAGCCAGGGGGGCTGGATGACTACCACTACTACCACCCTGAGCCAGGGGGGGCTGGATGCCTACCACTACTACCACCCTCACCCAGGGGGGCTGGATGCCTACCACCACCCTTAGCCAGGGGGCTGGATGCCTACCACTACTACCACCCTTAGCCAGGGGGCTGGATGCCTACCACTACTACCACCCACACCCAGGGGGGCTGGATGCCTACCACTACTACCACCCACACCCAGGGGGCTGGATGCCTACCACTACTACCACCCTCACCCAGGGGGGCTGGATGCCTACCACTACTACCACCCTCACCCAGGGGGGCTGGATGCCTACCACTACTACCACCCTCACCCAGGGGGCTGGATGCCTACCACCACCCCTTAGCCAGGGGGGCTGGATGCCTACCACTACTACCACCCACACCCAGGGGGGCTGGATGCCCACCACTACTACCACCCTGAGCCAGGGGGCTGGATGCCTACCACCACCCTTAGCCAGGGGGGGCTGGATGCCTACCACTACTACCACCCTCACCCAGGGGGGGCTGGATGCCTACCACTACTACCACCCTTAGCCAGGGTGGTGCCAGATGCCCACCACCACTACCACCCTTAGCCATGGGGGTGCCAGATGCCTACCACTACTACCACCCTCACCCAGGGGGGCTGGATGCCTACCACCACCCTTAGCCAGGGGGGCTGGATGCCTACCACTACTACCACCCTTAGCCAGGGGGGCTGGATGCCTACCACTACTACCACCCTGAGCCAGGGGGGCTGGATGCCTACCACTACTACCACCCTGAGCCAGGGGGGCTGGATGCCTACCACTACTACCACCCTCACCCAGGGGGCTGGATGCCTACCACCACCCTTAGCCAGGGGGCTGGATGCCTACCACTACTACCACCCACACCCAGGGGGGCTGGATGCCTACCACTACTACCACCACACCCAGGGGGGCTGGATGCCTACCACTACTACCACCCTCACCCAGGGGGGGCTGGATGCCTACCACTACTACCACCCTCACCCAGGGGGGGCTGGATGCCTACCACCACCCTTAGCCAGGGGGGGCTGGATGCCTTCCACTACTACCACCCACACCCAGGGGGGGCTGGATGCCCACCACTACTACCACCCTGAGCCAGGGGGGGCTGGATGCCTACCACTACTACCACCCTGAGCCAGGGGGGCTGGATGCCTACCACTACTACCACCCTCACCCAGGGGGGCTGGATGCCTACCACTACTACCACCCACACCCAGGGGGGCTGGATGCCTACCACTACTACCACCCACACCCAGGGGGGCTGGATGCCTACCACTACTACCACCCTCACCCAGGGGGGCTGGATGCCTACCACTACTACCACCCTCACCCAGGGGGGGCTGGATGCCTACCACTACTACTACCACCCTCACCCAGGGGGGGCTGGATGCCTACCACTACTACCACCCTCACCCAGGGGGGGCTGGATGCCTACCACTACTACCACCCTCACCCAGGGGGGGCTGGATGCCTACCACCACCCTTAGCCAGTGGGGGCTGGATGCCTACCACTACTACCACCCACACCCAGGGGGGGGGCTGGATGCCCACCACTACTACCACCCTTAGCCAGGGGGGGCTGGATGCCTACCACTACTACCACCCTGAGACAGGGGGGGCTGGATGCCTACCACTAGTACCACCCTGAGCCAGGGGGGGCTGGATGCCTACCACTACTACCACCCTGAGCCAGGGGGGCTGGATGCCTACCACTACTACCACCCTGAGCCAGGGGGCTGGATGCCTACCACTACTACCACCCTCACCCAGGGGGCTGGATGCCTACCACCACCCTTAGCCAGGGGGGCTGGATGCCTACCACTACTACCACCCACACCCAGGGGGGCTGGATGCCTACCACTACTACCACCCTCACCCAGGGGGCTGGATGCCTACCACTACTACCACCCTCACCCAGGGGGGCTGGATGCTTACCACCACCCTTAGCCAGGGGGGCTGGATGCCTACCACTACTACCACCCTGAGCCAGGGGGCTGGATGCCTACCACTACTACCACCCTCACCGAGGGGGCTGGATGCCTACCACCACCCTTAGCCAGGGGGGCTGGATGCCTACCACTACTACCACCCACACCCAGGGGGCTGGATGCCCACCACTACTACCACCCTTAGCCAGGGGGGCTGGATGCCTACCACTACTACCACCCTGAGCCAGGGGGGCTGGATGCCTACCACTACTACCACCCTCACCCAGGGGGGCTGGATGCCTACCACTACTACCACCCTCACCCAGGGGGGCTGGATGCCTACCACCACCCTTAGCCAGTGGGGGCTGGATGCCTACCACTACTACTACCACCCTCACCCAGGGGGGGCTGGATGCCTACCACTACTACCACCCTCACCCAGGGGGGGCTGGATGCCTACCACTACTACCACCCTCACCCAGGGGGGGCTGGATGCCTACCACCACCCTTAGCCAGTGGGGGCTGGATGCCTACCACTACTACCACCCACACCCAGGGGGGGGGCTGGATGCCCACCACTACTACCACCCTTAGCCAGGGGGGGCTGGATGCCTACCACTACTACCACCCTGAGCCAGGGGGGGCTGGATGCCTACCACTAGTACCACCCTGAGCCAGGGGGGGCTGGATGCCTACCACTACTACCACCCTGAGCCAGGGGGCTGGATGCCTACCACTACTACCACCCTGAGCCAGGGGGGCTGGATGCCTACCACTACTACCACCCTCACCCAGGGGGGCTGGATGCTCACCACCACCCTTAGCCAGGGGGCTGGATGCCTACCACTACTACCACCCACACCCAGGGGGGCTGGATGCCTACCACTACTACCACCCTCACCCAGGGGGGCTGGATGCCTACCACTACTACCACCCTCACCCAGGGGGGCTGTATGCCTACCACCACCCTTAGCCAGGGGGCTGGATGCCTACCACTACTACCACCCTGAGCCAGGGGGCTGGATGCCTACCACTACTACCACCCTCACCCAGGGGGCTGGATGCCTACCACCACCCTTAGCCAGGGGGGCTGGATGCCTACCACTACTACCACCCACACCCAGGGGGGCTGGATGCCTACCACTACTACCACCCACACCCAGGGGGCTGGATGCCCACCACTACTACCACCCTGAGCCAGGGGGCTGGATGCCTACCACTACTACCACCCTGAGCCAGGGGGCTGGATGCCTACCACTACTACCACCCTCACCCAGGGGGGCTGGATGCCTACCACCACCCTTAGCCAGGGGGCTGGATGCCTACCACTACTACCACCCACACCCAGGGGGGCTGGATGCCTACCACTACTACCACCCACACCCAGGGGGCTGGATGCCTACCACTACTACCACCCTCACCTAGGGGGGCTGGATGCCCTACCACTACTACCACCCTCACCCAGGGGGCTGGATGCCTACCACTACTACCACCCTCAGCCAGGGGGGCTGGATGCCTACCACTACTACCACCCCCACTCATAGGATGGACAATGCATGACACAACCAGCACACCACAACCTAGGGAATGCAAGAAAAAGACATCCCCCCAACACCATGACAAGCGTGTGTAGACTGTGTCAAATGCCTACAACACCGAACATGACTTTGAACATACAATGTGACCCCTAGCACATGTGCCACACATATATGTGTGTGGCACCCACAATGCAAGCAGGCCATGACCATTGTGGCAATGGGGTCCAAACCCCCATCATCACAGTGACCAAAATGTAAGTGTGGGGTCCATAGCTGAAGCACATTTTGAACATTGTGGCAATGGGGTCCAAACCCCATCATCACAGTGACCAAAATGTAAGTGTGGGGTCCATAGCTGAAGCACATTTTGAACATTGTGGCAATGGGGTCCAAACCCCCATCATCACAGTGACCAAAAGGTAAGTGTTGACAAAGAAAGAGGTGCAACTGCCAAACTGCATGGATGATTCCTGGTCACAGAACAAAAAACACATCAGTGGCAAAGTAGTGTATGTGTCCCATTGCAACATACATTGGGGGAGCCAAATACTGCAGTGCAAATAAGACATACCTTTGGCCATGTGCAGACAAACAACACCCATGGGGGCTGACACCGTCAACATTCATCAATGACACAATGACAGAAGTGACCATCAGAATGCAGACCCACATATTTGCACCAATGGGCACACAAATGCAGATACCCTGTGGAGACTGCAGATGTGAGGTGAACAGATACCATACCATGGCAGCAATGGGACACACAAACCATGATCATTGTGCTGACCGAAGACCTAGGAGTCCCAGGGACAGCAGGGGAAACCCACCAAACTACATACAGCCAATGGCACACCCAAGATATGCCAATGCAGTGGTGCAGATGCACAAACACAAACAGGCAGACCCACACTGCACATCATACACAACAGGTGAGGGGGGGTGCCAGTGTCCCCAGGCAACCACACAACACATGAGGAGACCTGAATACCAATCATACAGATGTGCATACAGTGCCACACAAAGGTAACTCATGGATCCAAATCCCCTATGTGGGCAAGCAGGCATTGTCAGATGAGAGGGAGCACAAATCACACATGTCACACAGGCACGTAGGGACAGCAACTGACACAGCAAGACACAGACACACCACAGCACCACCCCCAGGGCCCCCACAATGTGGTGACCCTGGGCTGCATTACAATCCCACTGTGATGACAAAGCTAAATGTCGTTCACACTGTGAACCACAGTCATGTGTCCTGAGCAACTAACTACCATCACACCTACACAAGCACAAATCAATCAGCATGGCCAGTAAGCCAAGGCCAACATGGAGGCAGGGGCCTAGCCGGGCAACAACTCTCATCTGCACACACTCAACACCACACCCCTCGACCTCCAACAATGTGCAGCAGTGAAGTACACATGCACTGGTGACATTGCACATGCACCCATGACTATTCCAGGGTGGTGGGTGGGAACCAAGGTGCAGAAACACATCACACATGGCCACTCAACAAGACTCCTGAATGTCTGACACACTGCACACTACGCTGTACATGGACATGACGGCAATACCACACCGACCAATGGGATCCCAGCCACAGTCACACACCAATGAAGAAGCCAAGGTCACCCACAAAGAACACACATAGACAACAACCAACATTGCAGCCCGGACCCTGAGGAGTGCCAGCAGTCACACACACAACGTGTCACAATCACTGAAAGATAACACAAACTGGAAATCACATGACAGGGGCAAACAACAAGTGCCAAGGGAAACCTGACTGTGACCCATCTGCGTCTGCACACAAACTCAGCCCTGACAGCAAACACACCTATGGGTGACACCCGGATGACCAGTAATGTGCCATGCACCCACATCACAGAGAACCCAGGGAGAAGACTTTGGGGGAACATAGGTCAACTCAGCAAGCATCACAAACAGGTACAACACTAGGGATCACAGCATGCACAGCTAAACGGAAGTGAACACACAGACATGCTCATACAACACACACCTTGGGTGCAGGCAATGTCACAGGAGTACACACTGCCATGAGGGGACTCCACTCCTGTGTGAGGAAAGCTGTGCCATATGTTGCCTCAGTAGGGCCCCATCATGTCAGCTGAGCACTTGGTCACACAATCAACAATTAGCACCAAATGAGGGCTCCCGTCACATCAGCCTGGTCATGGAAGTGCCAACGGAATCATCAGCACAGATCCAACACACTTGTATAGCAATGTTGCACTGACAACACAGATGAGTCCTTCCCCATTGATGCCCAAACCTGCATGTCCAGTGGAGATGGCCACACGGTCAGGGAAGTAGACGAATTGAACAATGGCAGGCACAACAGATGTGCAGGGGTGGAAGCCACAGATGTGAAATAGCTAATCTAAGTAGGAAATCCCATTGCCAAATACTGAACACATGACACCCTCAGATGCTGCTATGGATGACATGGATACACCACAGGATAGGACACATTCCCCCTGTACCACATGGGTTCCTGCACAGTAACACTTCATTATCATGAGACCAAATATCACCATCACTGCAGAAAGGGCATGGTTAGCATCATCAACAACATGTACATCAGAAGCATAAGCACTAGAGAACAGAAAGTTGCTTTATTCAGCATATGTGTGGAATGAAAACAAAGTCCAGAAAAACACAAAGGCCAATGGCCAGTCCATTGTTAAAGTCCAAACAGGGTGACAGTGGCAGATGTCACCCTACGCATGCCTGCACAAAACCAGGGACAATCCACTAGGAGGGGCAACCGGGGGGTAGGCCAGGCACCGCAGGGACAGGATCAGGGCTCGCCAGGAGGAAGCAGGGAAGGGGTGGTGGGTGCTGGAGAGCCACTGACAACTGCAGTGGAGGTGTCGGACATGGTGTGTGCCGGCACAACTGGGGAGCATGACTCAGATGGTGTGGGTGCCGGCACGACTGCAGTGGACCCTGCAGATGGAGTGGACAGGTCCGCCACTGCAGTGCCCAAGTCAGACAGGGTGGTAGTGGACTCCACTGCAGTGCCTACCACCAGGGGAGGAGAATGGGGAACAGGCAAGGTGGGCTGGACAGAGGGGAGGACACCCTCACCACATCAGTGGCACAGACAAGCGCAGCGGGGTGTGGTGCCGGGAGAGCAAGTGGCAGGGGAGAAGGCCGGATCCTCTTGGGGATGGTATATCTGTGGGTGGGGGAACCTGGGACAGGGTGTGGTGGGGGCACCTGTGGAGTGGGGGCCTGAGGGATGGAGGAAGGAGACCTGGTGCCTGAGCTGCAGGGCGGCGGCGGGGTCTTGCTCTTACCACTCCGGGGGACTTGCGGGTGGGGGCCTCAGTCTGTCTGCGCCTGGGGGAGGGTGTCCGGGGGCGAAGGGCACTCTGCTCCGTGTGGGGGGCTTCCTCTTCCCCCTGGATGCTGGAGCAGCTGGATCGGAGGGGAAGAGGCCGAGGTCACTGAGGAAGAGGCGCTGGGTCTTTGGGGTTGCAGGTGAGGCAAGGGAGGCAAGGGAGGGTGTTTTGGAGGGAGAGGCAACTGAGGACTGCGCAGTGCTCGTGGATGCGTGTGTGTGTGTACCAGGGCCCCATCCCCTGTGAGTCTGGTTTCAGTCCCCTGACTGTGCGTGCGTGTGCGTTTTGTTTGTGGCGTGTGTGTCTGTGTGCTGGATGTGTGTGTGCTGGTGTGTGCCTGTGCCGGTGTGTGTGTGCTTGGGACGGGTAAGGTGCTGGGGAGTGTGGATGGAGCAGAGGCAGGAGGGGTGAGGGACTGTCTGAGGAGGGACACTGCTTCCGTCAGGGAGGAGTCCATGGACCTATTGCCCCTCTGTAGGTCAGACATGCCCGATGAGATGCCCTCCATGAACGACACCAGCTGAGTCAACAGAGCGGTGTGCGCATGGAGGACACTCAGCATGGCTGTCTGCCCTACATGGAGCTGGCGAAGGAGGTAGACAGACTCCTCACTCAGGGCAGCAGGGGACACAGGGGCAGGGGGTGCGGTGCCTGGCCCAAAGGAGACACGCTCCCGAACATGGGAGCCTCCACGGACCTGGGGAATGGGAGCCGATGGGAGGGCGGTGGTGGTGCTGGTGGTGGCGGGGACAGCAACACTAGCTGGGGTGTGGTGGCTGCTGACACCCGCCTCCATAAGGGAGTCATCCTCCGAGTTGCTCTGGTCCTCAGCTGAGGTGGATGGTGCTGAGGACTCCTCGGTGTGGCTCCCCTCGCCCTCCGTGCCACTGGGTCCCTCCGACCACTCCTCGGCTGCTGACCCAGTCTGGCTCTCCGGCTCCTCCTGGTCCGTGGAGCTGTCCCCTTCCGTGGCCGTGGATGTATCTGCAAACAATGGGGAAACAGACAGACATCAGTCACCTGCACCAAACGCACACACCACTGTGAGCACAGCACATTACAGTGCAAGCCCTGGCATCATTAGTTGTACATTGCTAAAAGTGCCCTAACTGAACAGGAGAAGCCAATTGTCAGTCTGATGCCAACCATGGCACTCACATCCCACATGGCCTTGCACCCATCTGTCTGGTGTCTGTTGGATGGCAACACCCCAGTGTGGACACATGCACCAAGTACACAGTAGTTGGACAGTGCAGAGGACACGGTGTGGCATGTGGACATGCACACATCACAGCTCTTGCCACTGAGTCAGTACAGGTTTCCGGATGAAAGGGATGCCCAGAGTCAAATAGGAAATGCATGTGATGCATACCAGCGACAGACACCATGATGCACCCATGTCCTGATAGCCATCGCCACAATGGTGTGCAAGTAGCACATGTCACTCCCCTGCAGGATCACCAACAAGTAGACACATGCCATGGCGGAGAGCATGACTGCTAAATCATACATCACTGTCTCAGTGATGTATGACTTGGCAGCCAGACAACAACACTCTGCACTGTGTCACAATAGTAGGTCATGGGGAATGCAAGTCCTGGAGCTGCACAAGTGCACATGTACATCCCCCACACAACACATCATCTTAACCCTTATCTGTCCAGGTCATACCTATTGGACATATGGAAGACCTGTGACACTACCCTCTGAACCTGAGCCCCTCACAATCTGCTGTGAATGGGGAACAGCTGCCTGAACTTCACATTCGCATACCCCAGTCTGCACGGGCAGCTGATCAAACACCTATGTGACACACAAGTATCGTCTCCTATGGTCACATCTCCAGGGGCATGCTGAGCCCCTACCAAGAAACACCCCAGCAGTCCTGGCAACTAATCCACAGCACACTGACACAGAGGCAGACACCTGAGGGGTCAAATCACTGCGCACAATGTGTCAGCTGATACACGGGAGTGGGAGTACAGAGTGCATTGCATGGCCTGGAGTAGGCATGACTGTCCTGCCCCACATGAATGAGGATGAGCCCTGGACAGTGGATAGCTGGCTATGTATGTGTGACACACGTAATCTGCACACTCCTGG